>RCWM02000139.1:415000-1615000 GCA_003667255.2 Euschistus heros
TTGGGCGAAAGCTTCCAACAGAATTTCTCCTCGTCTGTTTGTCAGGCGACTCCCCCATTCCACTGCCCAAGCATTAAAATCACCAGCAATTATTAAAGGTCTTCTGCCTCTAGCATCTTGTATTATTCTATCTAAGAGGCCAGCATATTCTTCTATTGATGTATTGGGTTGGGCATAACAGCTATAGATATATACATGCTCTATCTTAGCCCAAACAAAACCAGATGTAGGGGATTGTGGTATTTCTTCTATGAAACTTCAATTACAAGCCCAAATCGCAGCTTTTCCAGAGGCATCAGATACCCAAGAACCATTGTTAAGATTTCTATACTGCTCACTCAGAATAGCCACATCAACCCTTAGGTCCCGCACAGTCTGCCAGATAAGATCCTGCGCGGCTGCACAGTGATTAATGTTAAGCTGGAAAATCCTCATGAAGGATTTTTTGGCCTTCGTTGTAATTGTAGAGCGTACTGTAGCGCCGGGCATTTGTTACCTCCGCAAGAATGATTAGTGTCACCTTTTCCTATGCACAAAGCACAGCTAAGAGGCTGTGTACAGGCGGATGCTAAATGACCATCTTCACCACATTTCCAGCAGAGTTTGGATCTGTCCACACCCACGCACCTCCGCGCTATATGGCCAAACTCCCAGCAACGATAGCAGCGCTGGAGTCTTATTTTTTCTCGAATACGGCTAACTACCAACCCTACTCGAATTTTCTCCTTGGCGATAGCCTTCCGAGCCAACTTAACTGGCAGGGAAATAACCGCCGTTTGGGTTCCACCATATGCTGGACGGATCGACCGAATAGCAGTGGTCGCAACTTCTGTTTCTTCCAATAAAGTAGTAAGAGCCTCCGCTACTTCTTCTGGTGTTGTAAGGGCGTCTAGATCCCTGATTTCAATTAATGACTCTTCTGTCCATGCCCTGATTTCTGCTTCTGCTCCTAGTGCTCCTTCAAGGGTGCGCTTCATATCATTGAGAACTCCTCCCGACTTGCGGTCCATTTGGAGCAGTAGGTTCCCAGTCTCATTTTTTTTTCCGAACTTTTACTATGTTTTGTCCCATGTCTTTCAACAATGGGTCATCTCGAACCCTACGAAGAATGTCTGCATAGGTGCTCGTTCCCAAAACTTTTATTATTAGGGCATCTGGCTTCGGTGGTCTAGTACGCGATTTCCTAGCATTGGTCCTTTTCTTCTTAGCTACCGTTTGCCATTTATCCCCAGTAAGTACATTTCTGGTTTCTTCCTGTTGGAATCCTTCCTGTTCCATTTCTTTCCGGAGTTCTTTCGCCTGTTGTCTAGGCGCGACCGCTTCTGTCCGATCTTTATTACGAGTTGACGTTGATGATAGGTCAACCTTCTTCTTCCTTGGTACCATCGTGTCCCATGATGTTTGAACGCCTTGTGAATGTCTTTCCAAGACTACTTCTACACTCTCCTGATGCTCAGTCAGTTTAGCAAGAACAGCATCAAGACCAAGTTGAGCGTCGTAGATCAGCGTTTTTATTTCTCCATGTACATTCTTCTTATCCTGGATGTATTCCTGCATCTTACCAATAGTATTAGAAAGCGCCAACCACTCTTTCTGACAGTGTTTCAAACTTGAAATATTAGATACCTCAGCGGCCAAGTTGACCACCGCTGCGGCACTGCGGTCGTATGATGACGACGCCTGGGAGCCCGCTTTTCTCGCTCTCTGCAGACGCCGGTACTGGGGTATCCCTCCCCTGCACCGTAAGGTTTGTCGTTTTGTGACTCACCATTATTGGTTTATAATTCGGGGTTCCTTCCCCTAGTCTGTTTGGTCCGCGGGAGGTATTTTATTTCCCTCCTACCCTCTATATCTAGCGAGTATTCCCCTATCCGCCACCCGGGGACGCGCCACGTATGGGTTACAGACTCCCACCGCAGTGTGTGTGTGTGTGTGTGTGTGTGTGTGTGTGTGTGTGTGTGTGTGTGTGTGTGTGTGTGTGTGTGTGTGTGTGTGTGTGTGTGTGTGTGTGTGTGTGTGTGTGTGTGTGTGTGTGTGTGTGTGTGTGTGTGTGTGTGTGTGTGTGTGTGTGTGTGTGTGTGTGTGTGTGTGTGTGTGTGTGTGTGTGTGTGTGTGTGTGTGTGTGTGTGTGTGTGGTGCGCGTGTGTGTGTGTGTGTGTGTGTGTGCGCGTGTGTGTGTGTGTGTGTGTGTGTGTGTGTGTGTGTGTGTGTGTGTGTGTGTGTGTGTGTGTGTGTGTGTGTGTGTGTGTGTGTGTGTGTGTGTGTGGTGTGTGTGTGTGGTGTGTGTGTGTGTGTGTGTGTGTGTGTGTGTGTGTGTGTGTGTGTGTGTGTGTGTGTGTGTGTGTGTGTGTGTGTGTGTGTGTGTGTGTGTGTGTGTGTGTGTGTGTGTGTGTGTGTGTGTGTGTGTGTGTGTGTGTGTGTGTGTGTGTGTGTGTGTGTGTGTGTGTGTGTGTGTGTGTGTGTGTGTGTGTGCATGCGTGTGGTGTGCGTGCGTGTGGTGTGCGTGCATGTGTGTGTGTGTGTGTGTGGTGTGCGTGCGGTGTGCGTGCATTTGTAAGTAGGGTATGAATGAATGCATTTATCACTGTACCTATTGCCCTTTACTGAGGCAGATTGTACACTTTTTTTAATAAAATAGTTTAACTAACTAACATTTTACTGGACTATCATTGGTTTGTTTATTCGCCCCTGATGGAAAAGGTTTTTCTTTTTAACCAAAATGTGTATGTTTGGGAGAAAATAGATTCCAGTTTTTTTCATAGTTAAATATTTTTTCTTTATTCATATTATTAACTAATTTATTTTTAATTCACCGAAGATATTTTTTAAACAAAAATTCTGTAAAAAATTTTATTAACAGATTCTAGCAATATATGGAAATTCAATGTGTAGCTGTCATGTTGAAGTATGTAAATAAAATAAGGCAATGGCTATAAATCCTTCACACCACTGTAGTTTTGGACTAGTGCATGATATAGACATTTTTACAATCAGAAATAGACATTACAAATATATCAAAGAGATAGACTAATTTTGGTGTTTGCCTGAGGATAGGATTAATACCCGTACATGTAGCAAAAAATAAATTTTAAATGAAATATGGAGAAAATTGCCTTAAGGACTGTTTCATAATTTAATTTGGGTCTCCTTAAACTTAAAAACTGTTTTTTTTTCAATATCAAGAAAAGTCATTAATCATACCTTTTTTTTTTTTTTTTTTCATTAATTTTAATTTATATTTTACCTTTATATTTTTTTACCTTTACATTTATTTATATTATGATCTCTTTAAATGACAAATCATTCTTAGTTTAATGTGTAATTTTCAATTAAGAATGATTTTCACCCAAAAACAGTCTGGATAATCGACATTCTACTTCATCTGTATTTATTATTTCTTGTTAAAGGCAATAAAAGAAGTGGATACAGGTGAAGGAGTCATAATAATAATCCTTAATGAACCTGAAGAAAGATTGAGTTTCTTATTTGCCATTGAAAGAGCACGCAAACTTGGTATTGATGCAGAACTTGTGCTAGCCAGAGACGATATATCCGAGCATCAAGTCATATATATATTTTTTTTTTTTATGATCAATTAATTGAATTCATTCATTATAAATTTATTGTATTTATATTTTAGCCTGAAAAATTGAGATATGGATGCCGGGGCCATACTGGTATCATTCTTCAATTTAAGATTGCAGCAGGAATGGCTGCAAAAGGTTACAACCTTTCTGCTATCGCCCGTATGACACAAGGCATTCAAGTAGCAACCTTGGACTGTTATATGTCTAAATATGGTCTTTTTATCGGATGTGGAATCAGAAATGATGAAAAAGGTTATTAAATTTTTAATTTGACTGAAAATAGTGTTTGGGTTTAATTTATTGTATTATTTATTTCAAAGAGGTGTTTCTGTGATATAATTGCAAATGACAAGCTGTTAAGTTAATACCTGTGTTAAGTTCCTTTTCATTTCTGAAAATTAGATTCATAGGATTTCTTCTTCATTGAAGGGTCAGTACTGAAAATATTTAAATTCAATTCTTTGAGAGATTTTCGAAAAATTTAAAGCCTATTTCTTAGTCTCCCTTTAAGCTACAGAGCCTATTTTCTGTTCAAATTTTGTCTAGTCTAGTCTAATTTTGTAAATTTTGTAACAAGCTTTTTCTTTAGAACCAACCGAGGCAATCACAGGTAAATTTATCTTTACCTGTACTAGGACTTAAGATAGCACATCCCACCAGGTCCAGCTCCGCCCACTCCTATCCACTCACATGCTATAGACAGCTGTCAATCATAAACCAATACTTATATATTTGTACATTAAAGTTTCATAATTTTATTCTTCTCAACTTTTGATTTATGAGCTTATACATCACAAAATGAGCTGCTTGGCAGGTAATAAAACACTGTCCAGAGACAATGAAACAAAAATGTGTGTGAACTGTGAGTCCGTATACCATTTCAAATGTTTGAAAGGTGATAACGTTAATCCTGATAATGCTTAAGATCAAATAAAGGAATGATTATGTCCCAATGGTGAATTGGGTATCGAAAACTATTAAAGAAGCAAGCACAATGTCGGACCTACTAAGAGGGCTAATAAAGGAGTTAAGGGAGGTGAAGGCAAAGCTCCAGGGAATGGAGGAGTTGAAGGATATAAACTAATCTGATTCTCTTCTCTATGGAACTCCATCCCTTTCACCATTTGCAATTCTAATACCCCTTCCAGTTTCAAATACTGCTTCTTTAACTACCTTTTATCCATACGCTGTCAATAGCCACTTTTTAGTTATATATAATATGAAAAGTTTATATACTGCCGCTAATGTTCCTGAAAAAATCTGAAGCTAAAATTTCCAATGAAATTTTTTTTTGTACTTACAATCCTAGTAAACAATACTACATAGCAGGATTGTCAAGTTATCCAGATTTTTAATTGTTTTCATATTCATAATAATATTTAGCCTAAAATTTACTGTCACAAGTGTTAACATCAAAAACATAGTAAAGTGTAAATATTTTTCCAGAAGAAAATCGTTTCATAGTTTATTATAATGATTGTTCCATGCTCTCCTTTTATTATTTGTGTATTATTATTGTTAAATTATTTTTGACCATTTACATGCAAAAAAAGTTAACAGTGCTACTAAATTTTTTAAAAACTTAGAGCTTAAAGATATGTAACTGGCAATAGATCATTAAATTTTTTATCAAACTTAGCTCAGGTAAATGGCTGATTATAATAACTAATAATGTAAAAAAGTAAAAAAGATTTAAGAAAAGAAAAAAATATTTTTTTATTTTTACTCAGCTGGTAACACTCGTGACAACTTATTTGATACCATGAAAAACATTTGATAAAAACATAAACATTCACATTCTTATAATAGAACATTTTTAAACAACATCAGTACAAGGCATGTGAACGAAGTTTATAAAAAAAAAAATATAATCACAATAAAACTCTTGGTCAATACAAATTTCACATTTTTGCGTTCAGACTTTTCAAGTACGCTAAACTAGTAACTAGTGTCTTACTCCTAGTTTAACTAAGAGTAAGTCATTTTTTAAATTTATTATTGATGTGGTTTTCTTAATCTTTGTCTTCTTTTAGCTTAATACTGGTTCATTAATCAAATCCTAAAAGCCAATTCATCTTATTCATACATCTTATAATAAAAATTTATTTTACTTCTGATACATGTTAAATTCAAGCTAAAATCTTTATAACATCATGTTTATTTATTCCAATATTTCTTCAAATCCATATTGCTTAACATATGTCTGTTGTAGGATATTATGCTCCTGTGCAACAAGGTGAAGACATTCTCTCAGAATTATTAAAGCAATTAATGGATCCTGGAGGCCAACACTCGATTGTACCTGAGCCAGGTGTTTTTCTTTTAATAATTATTTCTTAGTAATAATTTTAGCATGAATAAATAAGCCTTACCCAAGAAGAAGGTTCGATACTAATACATCCGTTCCTGGTTTTTGGATAATAGGCATGGACTGTATAATTTTGTGTCAGAAACAATAACGAGAATTACCTATCTTTAACTTTGTTTTTATCTCCTCTTTCATTATGTTTTTCCTTATTAGATCCCTGATACTTAAAATCCTCAGTCACGTATTCAAATGCAAGGGAATATAGGAAACCCACAGTTTTCTATCTTGAGGAAATGGAATTTATAGTGTTTTGTTGCCTTGATACATTTTCCAATAGTGAAAATTAGTTGTTTTTTTAAAATATTCTCCTTACCCAGATAGTTTCAAAACCTTACCTAGAAAATTCCATTTAAAATCCAAAATTATTTCTTAATGCCCTATATATAACAAAACTTATATATAACTGCTGAAGAAACTATATATAACTGCTCATTAATGGCAAGGAAAACTGTAGGCCAGTAGTTGTTTTGTTAACAGTTAATAGTTGAACTGCATTAGCTGAGTGGGTATGGCATTGGAACTAACTTCCTTGCTCAGGTTTGAGCCTGTTATGGATATGTTATGGCATATAATTATCTTTCTATAATATCGACACTGATCAACTCTGGGGTTGTGAGACAACCCTCTTGGGGACCAACAGGCTCCATAGTTTCTTTAACACATATTTTACCCTGGTATCATTTTTAGATTTTCAATTTTTTGTGGACTATAATTATTTTTTGCTGATTTTAAATCATATGAAAAACAAGTTCACTTCCTAGTGTATCCAATTTATACTGTAACAGAACCAGTTTAAAATCAACCAATAGTGGTCTACCATATTTTTTCTGTCATCTCTTCTATATCTTTTTTACCATATTTTCCAGCTGAAAACCCTATTTTTAAATCATTATTATTGTCTATATGTATTTATATATTTAATTAAATAGAAATATGCTTTATTTACCAGCTTTCATCAGTGTTCCGTTTAATTTGATAGTTTCTGCACTTTGTATTCACTGTTCCAAATCATCAGCTTAGGCAAGTAAAGGCATATTATAATCTACATTTAAACCTTTTTCAGTACCAATTACCTTATAAATGACTCATTTTAGTACTAAATTGAACAACATTGTGGAAGGGCGATATCCTTGTTTTAAATCATACCTCCAGTTTTACTAAATAAAAATTTCCAATCCTGACTTAGTTGAAAATAATAAATAAATAAATAAATATATATATATATATATATATATATATATATATATATATATATATATATATATATATATATATATATATATATATATAATTGTTTACAATCAATCAAATCATAATTTTTTTTTTTTTTTTAATGAAATACGTTGTGTTACAAAATTTCTAATTTTTTCTTTAAGTTTATTTAATTTTTAAATAGTTGAACAGTTCCAACAAAAACCTAATTCAAAGCCTTTGATGATTTTCATTGTGTAAGTTGTATATATATAGTCATCTCTCTTGGTACTTGGTTAATGTCCAAGACACTACCATAAATAACAACTGGGCGAAGAACTGTCATATTTTGGCAGCGTTTCAAGACTATATTTTTCTCATAGTCATGCCCTGCACCTTTTTAGGAATGTCCTTGTATTCTTTGCACTCGTCAGCTTTCTTTTAGATTTCTTAAGTTCCTTCATCACTGTGATTGCTTGAGGTTTAAGATAAGTTGTTATTTTATTGACAGAACCTCAAGAACCTTATTGAACATCTAAAAGTAACAGTCAAGACAATATATCCATATTAACAAATTGATTCAATATTGGAAAATATCTATAGTGGAATAATGGGATTTTACAAAGAAACAAATCAACACACGGAGCTCATGCAATCACATTGATGAAGGAACTTCAGAAATCTACCAGATAACTGGCGAGTGCGAATAATACAAAGACAAAGGTGCAGGGGATGATTATGAGAACAATATAGTCTCGAAACATTGCCAAAATAAGTTGTTATTTTATTGACTGATTCTCAAGAAACTTATTTTGGCGATGTTTTGAGACTATATTCTTCTCATATTCATGCCCTACAGTGAAAAAATGGGTTACAACAAAATTATATAAATTACATTGACTATTTAAAAAATAAAGTTAGCAACAATATAAATGTATACAAATATGCATTAGAATAATTAACTACATATAATTACAAAATATGGAGGAGTAAGAAACTACTTTCAATGTTACTGATGGATATGCTATTGGTATCTACTACTAAATTATACCAATTCTAGATAATAACTTCCCAAAACTAAATAACTTCCCAGTTATTATTATTCCCAAAATCCTCTTAAACATTCCATTCCTATTTAAATATGTTGATGGCATTCTTACCACTATACCTACAGAAGACAATAAACATGTAATAATTTTAGCTGAATTTAACAAATTTTCACATAGATTAAATTTTATGATGGAATGTGAAAATGATAATAAAGTACCTTATCTACCCTATGAAAGTCGTTGATTGAATATGTGAGCACATCCCATGCTTACAAGCATATTGTGTGCTTTGCTTATTAAAAATACAAAACTTAATGAGTTACGTCATTGTTAATTATATCATAGAACAAAAATATAAAGAAAAGGAACAAAAATAAAATAAAATAAATAAGAATAACAAAATAAAAATTAGAAAAAAGCGACAAAAAATGTGCGTGCAATACAGAATGATCTTTTTCAGTTCAGTGTTTTAAACAAATGTCTTTAGTTCAGAAATATATTTTTTGAATAGTTTCTTTTCTGAAATTGGATATTCTTCTCCGCGTAGTACTAAATGTTTCATTAAATAAAATCTGTCATCAAAACTTGGGTTGTTAGATTGTATATGATTAAATGATTGTGTTGTCAGGCCATCGCAGTGACATGCTTCATTGTCTGAAAGGTGAAATGTTTAAAAAAAATATTCGGTGGGTCCACGCCCTGTATTATATATATAACATTAGAATATTATTATATATAATATTAGAAATTGTGTTAGTTTGTTTTAGTTTTCTGGATTAACATCTGGTACGAATTTGTGAACTGGTTGTCCTTTGTTTGTTAGTTGCAATTGTTGTTTGTTCCAGTATGTAATTGTGTCATTTCTTAAATTTAAAGTTTATATGATAATATACTTTTCTCTGTTCATAGATACCAATATGATCTTACTAATCAATAAATCTAGGATTTGCCAGGATGATGTTTATTCTATGATTTCTTATATTAGTAGGAGAATAATTGAAACTGGTGCAAAGGTGAGCAGTAGCTTTAAGTTTGTAATTTGTAATATTTTTTTTTTTTTATCAGTAATCACTGTCTCCCTAGAAATCTAATAGTTGAGGACAAAGTTAACTCCAATAATAAACTACAATAACAATTAAACTGTTATACTTTTCAAAGATATAAGTTACAATTTGCATTATTCTCGGTAGTAGATATAACTTAGTAATTATAATATTAGTTAATGACAAGCATTTCTCTTTATTTTCCTTAAAATATATATTTTTTTATGTATCATACATTTAAGATACCAAAACTGTAGTATTAAATTAATTTGCTCATCCAAGCCATGTCAAATGTCTGTCAAAGGTGGGACGAGCTTATCATGGCAATTTTTCTGCTTTTACAAAACAAGGTTTTTCCATCACACTAGCTAAAGATTGGAACGATGAACTGATAAAATTTCTAGATTTTCCTACTACTTGTGTACATTGGCCCCCTCATCTATCAGGTAGTAGAGATTTTATCATGAACAGAACGAGATCGCACAGGGAGCCTATTATTGGAGCATACATTCCTTCTGAAAATGTTCAGATTCTTTTTGAAATTATGGATAGGTAAGAAATATGCATTACCTTTGATTCAAATACTAACATCTATGGAATTACTTCTTTTTTTTTTTTTAATATTCACGTTTAAACCCTTAGAAATAGTAAATACGAGGGTAAGTCAATAATTATCCGCAATATAGTTATAAAATTTTATTGAAATGAAATAGGAAACTTACAATTACATCATTTTTCGACATAGTCCCCTTGCTTTTCAACGCACTTGGTCCAACGTTGTTCAAGTTTCCTGATGCCCTCATGGAAGAAGGTTTTGGGTTGAGATGCGAGCCAGGAATGCACCGCTTCTTTCAATGCTTCGTCCGAGGCAAATCGACGGCCCCTAATTGCCTGTTTGAGTGGACCAAACAAGTGAAAATCAGATGGAGCGAGATCGGGACTATATGGAGGATGATTCAATACTTCAAAATTGAGTTTCTGAAGCGTCCAAGCGCGTTTGTTTATGCAACTGTGTCAGTTGTTTTGGAACCCATCTTGCACAAACTTTATGAAACCCAAGTCTGCTGTAAATGATTTCGTAGGCAGAACCGTGGCTAATTTGCAGACGATTTGCCACGTCGTCAACAGTTATCCGTCCGTCTGAGAGAATCATTTCACATGAACGCTCAATGTTTTCCTTGTTTATGGCGGTAACTGGTCGTCCAGCTCCTTCATTTTGCGTAACACTTGTGCGACCATTTTTGAATTTTTCAATCCATTCATAGACACTCCGTTGTGGCAAACAATTGTTCCCGTACTGTACCAAAAGTCTTCGATGAATTTCGGCCCCTGATACACCTTCCGACCACAAAAAACGGATCACTGAACGTTGCTCTTCTTTGGTGCAAATAGAAAGTGGAGCGGCCATTATTAACAGCACGACAGCGATAACAAAACTAGCCTACCAGCTTGATACGAACATAGACATAACAACGAATAAACAAAGCATGCGCCATCAACACAAAAGAACAGTACTGCCAACATAAACAAAAATATAGCTATATTGCGGATAATTATTGACTTACCCTCGTATATACATAAGAAACTTCACTATCAACAATCGAAATTTATGAACATAGGCTTTCTTCTAAAGTAAAAATACCTCTCACTCCACAAACAATTTAGTAATGAAGAACTAATTACACTCTTTGAAATTGTTAATATTTATCTAAAAATCTGGATAATCAAATTTTATGAAAATCAGCTGAGTTGTTCAACTTTACCCCCTCCCCCTTTAAATAAACGATATAATTTAGAGAAGTTAGTTTGTTTGTTTGGCTTAGCATCCTTATGCACCCCAACTAGGGGAAGAAGGACAGGTTATTCTACAGGTTACCAACCTATTCTAGCGAGGTTGGGAAGATTCATTCTGTAGGTCCTCCACAGAAATGAATGAAAAAACTTGTCATTCATGCTTATTAAGTAAATTTTATAATCAACGAAAATATGCCTCAGTGTTGTTAGCTTACTTTATATTTTGGTATGAAAGAACTTTATGATTATTATTCAGTTCGGGATTTATTAAATTATAGATACTTTTCAGGAAATGGTTATTATATTTATAATTATGTGAATTATATTATCAGTAATGGAATAAAATGATTTTATTTTTTAATTGACCAATTAATACTTTACTAGCTAATGGTTTGGCACAGAATGTACAAGAAGCACATGGAGCGATCATCATGGTGAGTGGACAATGCAATCTTTGGAGGTGATCGTGCTTTGGGAGGGTTTATTTTTTTTTAATGAGGAGGCGCGGTAGCTCAGTGGGTAAGGCACTTGACTACCATGCTCCCGGGCCCGAGTTCGAGTCCGACTGAAGGCAGAAAATTTATTTTCTGTTATTTCGTCCGTGGATCGAATTCGAGGTCGGGAGACCCTCCTGGGGCACACCCAGCCTCCTAAAAAGTGGGTACCCTTAATTGGGGAAAAACCTGGCGGTTGAGCGTGATTCTGGCCAAACCACCTCCTTTCACAACCGTTGGCTTAGAAACAGTACAGCCTACCTAAGTACTGAACCCGAGACCCTTCATGGGTTGTAAGTGGTACAGGTTTTTTTTTTTTTTTTTTTTTTTTTTTTAATGCTTGTAATTTTTAAGTATCTTTTTGAAATTGTTGTTCTCAAAAACTTTTAAATTAATTTATGTGTTCCAAAATTGACAACATAGGCCATGGCTGCTGAGCTTGTTAACATGTGAGGCTCCTTAATATTCTCAATTTAGAAATGGAACTGGTTTGAATTTGACCTAGGTTGGTTGACATGAATTTAATGGTGGACCAATATGATATAATAGAATATTGACCTCTCTCGGGCTATAAATAAGTTGGTTACCTGTAGGATAGACCATCCTTTCTACCCTTGTTGGGGTACATGAGGATGTTTAAAACTCCAATAAACAATAAACATAACTAATAAATGCAGCAAAAAATATGTCTAGTAACATCTTGCCCTATGAAAATTTTCAGAAAATGAGAGGAAATTAAATGAGTGAAAATTACTACCTAATATCAATCACTACCAAAAAAAAAAAATACCATGCAATCACTTACTATTTAAATAATGATTTTTTTTTTTTAACTAATGAAGCTGTCAAAGAATTCTTAATTATGCTGTTATAAATTTAGATAATTGGCCTTGAAGTAAGCATGTTAAATTATATTTTATAACTTAACAGAATGATTTTAGCTTGCTTGCTCAAAATATCTAAATTTCTTATTTTATTCTCTATTTTTACTCTATTTTCATGATCGGCATTAATAGGACTTGCTCTGAGTAATGAAAGAACCCCATACTGCTTTGCGGTATTCTGAGGATTTAGATTATGATGATTTTTTAATTTTTTTTTTTAAGGACTTTAAGAGAAATAGCTCAAATCATTACTTTAGACCGAGTGTTAGAGTATTGCAGAACTACAGGAGTGGCCCTGCTTAACGTTATATGGATCCTAAAACCAAACCTTAAAAGATTGCCTTTAGATAGACCTTATTTATTCCTCTGTCTTGTAGGACAGGTATTGAATGTAAATTTACCTTCAATTGGAAGTCATTTTCAGATGGTTCTAGTTGTTGCAGCACAGGTATGTGTAAAGAAATATCTATTTAGTTATAAGTATAGGTTTTTATTTATTTTAAGCAGATTGTGACTTAAGAAGTTTAAAAAATACTTCTTATAAGTCGTAATATTTTGTGGGTGCTTTTTTTAGCTTACAAACTAAGTAAATTGCTTTTGTATAAAGGGCTTTTTAGAGTAATCATACCAAAAACACTTTTTGTTACTAACCAGGAAGACCTCCCAGACTTCAGTCACCAATTTTGGTCCAAAGTCTTTTGATGATTCTGTATTAAGAAAAAATTAATTTGTACTTTTTCATTTCATCCAATGGGCCCTAGGAGCTAAAAAACATAAAACTTAATTAAACTTTTATTTTATATCTCGACTTCGAAATTATATTTATAAAAAGTATTTGAGGTTCTTCACTTAATGAAGTACACTGTTTTCTTTATATGTAAAATTCAATTGACCATCAAAGTACTGGATCATTGAAAAATTTAACAATTTCTTGATATTAGTGGACATTTAATTAGGATTTGCTTATTTCAGATCATTGATGTGAAGAAATATCTATTAAATGGGGGGGGGGGCTGTAAACAAACCACTAATATAGTTATAAAAATTAACTTTTACCAAAGTTTACTAATTCAGTACTGTAATTAAAATGTATTTTAAATTTAGATTGCCTCCTAAACTTAAGGTTTATTTTATTTATTTTATGAACATCAGTTTTCTCATTATGAGGAATTCCTGAGTGTCCAGGAACACATCCAACACAAATACTATAGCTTAAGGATAGAATGCTAACAACTTGCCGTTAAGTTGTTAAGGTCAGTTTGTAACAATCCTCAAGGCACTGATAACTGCTTGGTTATCAATGTATATTATAATCAGTTTGTTGTTTTGGCTCCATCTATTAAGAATTGGGTACATGTACAGATAGCTAAAACCACAAATGGAAAGACAGATTTCCCTAAGGGTATGGATATGACTTTTCCTAAGATATTAGAATTATCTTTTTTCCATATATCTGCTTCTGATCAATTATTTGTCAAGGATCCACCAGTGTAACAGTTCGGACTGTTGCATGATCTGGTTTGTGTTTATTTATAGTTGCACTAAATTTAATTTTAATGTTTTTTTTTTGTTTTTTTGTCTGGAAGTCAGAGTTCATACCAAGAACTGAATCGCTCTCCTTTTTATTCTTCAACATCCAATGGCTATCTTTTAATGTTATCTTTAAATGCTTTGGATAACACAGCAACTCTAGTAGCTTCATCATTTTTTACATGAATATCAGGACTTTCACTTCAACTTCTAAGTGTAGAGGTCTAAGTTTTAATGAGAGCTTATCAAAATTAGGAGTGGTATTATACCAGTAATTATGGCAGGACAGTCTTTGAAGTTTTTCTAACTTGTTATTTGAGCCACCCATTCTTGCCCTGTGCCACCATTTAATTGATGCATGTAGTATTGTGGGCCTAACAACTATAGCATACAATCAGTACACTGCCTTTGGTAACAGTATGTGGGTGAAGAAATAGCATATGTTGCATTAAAGTTCAAATTTTATTTTTTAATCCATAAGAATACACTATCTCCATAAGTTGTTAAATAGTAGAAAAATAATAATTTTCTAATCCTCATACCATCAAGCAAAAATATTTTTCTAGATTATATTTTGTAACTAATATTGTTTTTATATTTTTAATGTGAATATGAGGAAATAGGCCTAATCAAAATTTATTATTTTTATACTTTAGTCATTCCATTATGACATGCACTGACCAATATAGTGTTGTTTTGTTTCAGGAATTTATAAAAGATCCTAACTTTATTGTCAGTTGGAGGAACTGGTGTATGGCCTTAATAAAGGGAACACAATCTTTTGCTGCATATACAAAGTACTATAAGTATAGTAAAGTTTGAACTTTTAAACTAATAATTAATATTGCGCCTGTTAAAACTGTTAACAATTAGCATTACGCATTTATTACACCATATGTTATATGTTTATAAATGCTGTTTATCTGTACTGCATGTTTATGACATGGTTATTTTACCTTGGTAAATGTTACCAGTATCAATTCTAGTTTCATTGGGTCTCTCTGGAGTGTTTATAATACTCTCATTAAAGTACTTAGTGATCATACCTGTCCTTTCTGTTGGTTATATGGTATGTTCTGCTTTTTGTCTGACCTTTTTTTATTGATATTTCTATGTTTATATATATATTTTTTTTTATGTTTTTTGTGATATGCTATGAGGCTAACTTTTCAATTTTTTGGAGAAAGAAACTGCTGCCCTAGGGTAATATTGTGTAGTAAGTCAAGAGATGAAACCCTAACAGCTTTAGTTAATGCTCTTGGAAACCAACCAGTTCACATGAAAATCATCAGTTCAAAATATTTTTGGCACAACTCCTAATTTATTTATTTAGCTTGCTACTACATGCTTCAGGACTTTAGTCCCATCTTCTCATTTGCTGTGGTTTATGCACATTGTCCACACTCAAAATATAGTTCCATATTGATAATATCAATGTGATATTATTATACTATGATAGTGGACAATGTGCATAAACCACAGCAAATGAGAAACCTGAAGATGAGACTAAAGTCCCGAAATGTGTAGTAGCAAGCTTCTTCTTCTTCTTCTTTTACTACCTCATTTGTGCCCCTCAGCGTGGAGGTGCCTCGACCCAAATCAACCAAGTATCACGGTCCCTCGCTAACACCTTCATGGCTTCCAGCCGTCTTCCCCTCTTCTCTCCCACCTGGTCCATTCAGTCCTTCCATGTCTTCCATGGTCTGCCTCTAGGTCTTTTGCCTGTAGGCCTAGCTTCAACAAACTTTCATGGTTCTCGGTTTTCACTCACTCGGCAAATATGGCCCAACCACTTTAACTGCCTCTTCTCTAGGATCTCATACATTGGCCTAACTCCTAGATCATTTCTTGTTTTTTCATTCCTGATGAGATCCCTCTGAGTTCTGCCCGCCACTCTTCTAAGGTACTTCATTTCTGCAGCAGTGATTCTGCTTAGATGTTTGTCAAGAAGGACCCAACTTTCACTTCCATATAATAGGGCGTGAAGGTAAATTGTATTGAAAATGTGTAGTTCTCCCTTTTTATCCAATTCTCATTTCTTAACAATAGTGTTGCAGATTTAGTGATGTACATTGTTTGCTTTTTTTTATTCTATTTGAGATTTCATCGTTAATATTACCATTTCTACTTATAACTGTCCCTAGGTACGTAAAATCATCTATTGTTTCTAAGGTTTCTCCTTTACACGTGATTTGTTGGCGTCTTACTTGCATGGCTCTGCTTTTGTTGGCGTTTATGATCATGCCCTTTCTCTCAAGTTTGGCTTCCCATTCTACTACCGCTTGTTGGAGGTTCTGTACTGAGTCTGCAATGAGTACAATATCATCTGCATAGAGCAGTGTCTGCGCAAAAATTGTCCTCATGTTCCATTTTCCTACTACTGCTCATGCCGTCCTTCTTTTACATATTTTCAAAATTTCGTCCATTAGTACTATAAAGAGTAGCGGGCTTAGGCTGTCACCCTGTTTCACTCCTCTCCTCATATCGAAGCTTCCTGATTCCTTTCCGTTAATTCCCACAATTCCCTTTGGGCCTTTATAAGAGGATCTGATGGCATCTATAAGTTCCACTGAAACATTCTTTGCCCTCAGTGCTTTCTATAATTCAGTTCGAGGGACAGAGTCGAAAGCAGCTTTCATATCCAAGAAAGCTAGATATATGTTTTTGTCCCAGTCCCAGACCTCTATTACTGTCCTTAATGAGAATATCTGATCCTGAGTCTTTCTTTTAGGTCTGAAGGCAGCTTGTTCTTCTTTGAGGTTCTCTTCAACCACAGCTCTGAGCCTTCTTCCCAGTATAGATGTGAGGAGGTGAGATGCAGAACTCGTTCATTCCATTTTTATTTTTAAATTGAGATGTCAGTGGATTCTAAAAGAATTAACTATCTTTATATATATTATCTTTCTAATAAAATAATAAATATATCTTTATTTATAAATATCTTTATATACATTATCTTTCTAAAAGATAATTAATATCCAACTTTTCATAAAAATGGAACGAATGAGTTTTGCTGCTCACCTCCTCATGTGTACAATTTATGTACTACTTGAGACAAACATATAGGCCTATAATTGTGCCAGTCACTCTGATTTCCTTTTATATGGATCGGGGCGATGACATTGTATTCCCAGTCTTTTGGAATGCTTTTCTCCTTGTATTCTCTTTGGAATAACCCCTGGAGTACTTTAACCAATTCCTGTCCTCCGTACTTAATTAGCTCGGGGAAAATTCCATCTCTTCCAGCTGATCTTCTTAACTTGAGCTTCTCTATGGCCGTCTTAACTTCTTCTTCCTATATAGTACTGTCACTGTCTGTGATTCTTTCCGTCCTTCTATCCATTACTTCACTTTCCTTCCCCATTGAATCTTCAAACGTCTGTGTATAATGCTGTCTCCATCTGTCCAAGATCTCTTTGTTCTTGGTCAAAATTCTTCCTGCAGCATTTTTCACATTTCTTATTGGCTTGCATTTTTTGCCCCTCAGTGATTTTATCTTCTTCCAGAAAAGTTTAATATCTTCACTATAATTTTTCTGTAGCTGTTTGCCGAATTCTTCCCAACTCTTCTTTTTAGCATTTCTTACAACAATTTTAGCTTCTTTTCTTTGTCGCACGTATAGTTCCCAGGTTTGGTCATTTCTTTTATTTAGATATTCCTTCCAAGCAATTTTCTTCCTTTTTACAGCTGCTTTCACTTGCTCGCTCCACTATTCTGTCCTTTTCCCTATGGAGGAGTATCTCTTTGTGCCACACACTGTTCCAGTTTGTAGAACTTTTTCTTTGATATTGATCCAGATTTCATCCAAAGATGCATCTAGGTTTGTTTCACACAATTTCGTTCTTAGTTCTATTGCATATCCTTTTGCTGTATCTGTGAATTTTGGAACTGTGGGATATCAATCTTTTTATAAAATCTTCTGTGTGCTCTTCAAGGCTTAAGAATTTGAGTATCGGCTACAAGCAACATGTGATTTGAACCAATTTCTACCCCCTGTATGACTTTTACATCTGTTAAAAGCTTCCTCACATTTCTGCTGTACAGGATGTAATCAATAATGCTGTTTGCGTTTCTATCCTGTACACTAAAAGTAATTTTGTGGACTTTTTTTTATGTGGATATAGGGAGTTTCCAATAAGGAGGTCAAAATTCACGCAGAAATCAATTAATCTTTGTCCATTATTGTTTTTTGCTTCTTCTCCACCATGCATTCCCATCACCCCGTGGGCTCGTCTAAAATGTTTTCTGTCCTTGCGTTGAAGTCTCCCATTATGATTATATCCCTATTTCTGTTCTGTGCCTTAAGAACTTCTTGCTCCAGTTCAGCATAAAATTGTTCCTTGTCCAGAACATCTGCATCCTCTGTAGGGGCATATATTTGAACAACAGCTAAACGCCTTGACACTATTTCTGTGTACATTGTTATTATTCTGGAAGAAACTGGGTGCTATTCTTCTACCTTGGTGAATATTTCAACTTGTCTATTCTACGATGTATGATCACACCCATACCTTCCTTAGCCCTGGTGTCTTTCGGGACTCCCAAATATATCAAAGTGCAACTCCTTGGCAGACTTAATTCTCTGTTGCCTTTTTTCTTAACTTCACTTATACCAAGGAGGTCTACATGGTATGCAGCCATTTATAATGTAATTTCCTCTTCCTTCCCTGTGAATGTCCGAATTTTCAAAGTAGCGAAACGAGTGTCCTTATGAGCGCCGTGTCGCCGTTGATTCCAATCTAGTCTGAGGCCAGTTAGTAAGCTCTGAATCATATGTACTATTTTGCGGGTGATTAGCCCAGCAAAATAGGCCCTGTATCCTCGGGACAACTGGTGGTAAGGCTATACCCATCAACCTTGGGTCTTCTCAGGGAAGGTAAGCCCTGAGGTGTGTACTGTGTATGACCTTATGTTGTAAGAGTAGATGTGAGAGTGCCTTTTTTTACTGAACTGGGGATACCGAAGGAGCATTGATCCCCACTAGCCTGGCACTTAGACTAGTCTCTATGGGAGTAGTAGCATGCTAAATAAATAAATAAGGAGTTGTGCCAAAAAAAAGTTTGAATTAAGAACCAAATCTCCTTCTGCATAAATTGATATAAAAGCATCTGTATTATAGTAATAAGCTAGAATTTACTACCCCTCCAACTTATTCCAACATTCTCTACATAGAATATATCAAGAAATTGTGCTCTGTTATTGGTCCAACTATTATTCATACAGTTATTAGCCCCCAATCAATTCAAGTAACTATCAATAACTGGTGATATAAGTGTCAACCAAAAATGGAAAGTGATTGGGAAAGTCATGTCTAGAGAGGCAGAAGACCTGGAACCACATAATCCATGGTACGAGGGTGAATCAAATATAAACGGTAATTTTCAAAATTATATTTATTGAATCATATTATACAGAAACTATACCTTCAACATTTTTCAATGTAGTCTCCTGCATTATCTACACACTTCTGCCACCGATTTGGAAGCTTGAATATTCCCTGTTCATAAAAAGACTGAGGGCGAGTTTTTAACCATTCGCGCACGTGCTTTTCGACGTCTTCATTGTTTTCAAATCGTTTTCCTCCAAGTGATTCTTCACATGTGATGAGACGTGGGTCCACCACTACACCCCCGAATCGAAAATGGCAAGTAAGGAGTGGCGAAGGAAGGATGAAGGCTGCCCAGTAAAAGCCAAAACTCGTCTCTCAGCCGGAAAAGTTCTTGCAACAATTTTTTTTTACTCAAGGGGAGTTCTACTCATTGATTTTCTTCACGATCAACGAACAGTGAATGCGGCTTACTACTGCCAGGTGCTACAGTCAGCAAAAACCAGTTACTGGAACAAAAGACGAGGTGTGCCCATTAGAGATGTCATCCTTCTCCATGACAACGCAAGGCCTCACACCGCATTGTTGACAAGGGATAAATTGGAAGAAATGGGCTGGGAAACTCTCGAACACCCTCCTTACAGTCCAGACCTGTCCCCTTGTGACTATTTTTTGTTTGCGCCCCTGAAAGAATCACTTGGAGGAAAACGATTTGAAAACAATGAAGACGTCGAAAAGCACGTGCGCAAATGGTTAAAAACTCGCCCTCAGTCTTTTTATGAACAGGGAATATTCAAGCTTCCAAATCAGTGGCAGAAGTGTGTAGATAATGCAGGAGACTACATTGAAAAATGTTGAAGGTATAGTTTCTGTATGATATTATTCAATAAATATAATTTTGAAAATTACCGTTTATATTTGATTCACCCTCATATGATGAGAAGTTGCCCAAAGCTACAAAATACAAAAACAAGGCATATCTGGTAATGATTCATTGCCATACTCGAGGGAGCAATGCTACATATCGCCAAGGCTAGAGAATTCTCTTTTCCAAATGAAAAATGGCACTATTACCGTTTCAATGGGATTTAATCAACAAAGTCTGTTTATATCAACTGAGTAAGTATCATCAGTTAGCTAATGAAGGTAGGTAGCCATTTAAGACTAGGCTTAATGCATGTCGAGACAAGAATTTTCATCTCTTGAATGAGAAATAAGAAGTACTGTAATGCTGGAGACTGCACTTTAAGGTTCTGTGAGTGACAACTTAAGAGAACGCGGCCCATTCAACCGAAACCTATGGAGGATCTTGAACCACCAGATGAGGATGTCATAGAAATGCCACTCTCTATAATTAAGAAGAATAAAGCAACAGACTATGATGGTCTATTTGCTAAATTGTTCAAACTTAGAGGACCAAAGTAGGTTAAAACTCTACAAGATTTATTACTGTTGTTCTTCTTCTTACGAGTTTGGCCATCTGTGGACCACGTTCAACAATTCATTTCTTGCTCTTCCGTTCCCTCTAATATCTCTTCATTACCTTTGCCTGATGTTTTCTTCTTTCATCTGACCACCGTCTCTTAACTTGCGTTTTTAACCATTTCCGGAAATTTGATCCTGTTGACTAATGTCCGAAATTGGTCTCTATCCCACATTGAATTCCACTGTACATTTGCCATCCTCATATCCTCCTTTACCATTCATATCTATGTATTCTTTTTCTGTTTTTGGAGGCTGTTTTGGAAAATTTTCTTTGTCAGTATTCTTTCTTCCGTTCTCATCAAATGCCCACAAAATGTCAATCTACGTTTCACTTAACCTTTCAATGTTACGGTATATTTCCATATTACTTTTTAGTTTAAAACCTCCTTCAGTCTTTCTTGGTCCCAATATTTTCCTTAATATTTTTCTCTCCCTCTTTTCCATATTTTCAATTTCTCCCTTTTTGTTGAGAAACAAGCATTCAGAGGCATATAAGCTTTCAGGACAAACAACTGTTTTATAATGACGCAATTTAGCCTCAATAGAGAGATTTTTTTTATTATATATATCCTTAGTTTTTGGAACGCAAATTCCCTTTTTGTTAGCTCTTACGAGATTTGCTGCTTTATCTAAACCATTATATTGAATTACTTCGCCCAAATATTTAAACTTATCTACCCTCCAAATGTTATTTAGTCTTTAGTTCTATCTCATGAGTCGACATATATACTGTCTTTTCGAAAGAAATTTGTATACCTGTTTTGGACGCAATTTCTTGTAATTTTTCAATATAAATTTTGGCAATCTTCACTTTGTGTGACTATTGCTATAAATCATCCTCAAAGGCCAATATTTCTACATCAATCTTCTCTTTTTTCCTACCAATTCTGATATCACTTTTAATATTTGAAATTTCTTTTTTCCATGTTTGTAAAACCTTTTCAAGTTGAACAAAATTGGAGATAGGCCATCGCCTTGTCTAACACTGGTTGTGATTTCAAATTCTCTAGAGATTTCACCCATGAATTTAACTCTGGCCTTAGTGTTTGATAATGTCTGTTTGATAATTTGAGTTGTTTTTTTATCCACCCCAAATTCCTCCAAAACTTGGAATAATGATACTCTATCTACCGAGTCATAAGCTTTTTTAAAATCTATAAATAAAATTACAAATTTCTGACATCTATTTGTTTTATACCTAATTTGTGTTTTCAAATTGAAAATTTGTTCAATACATGATCTTCCTCGTTTAAAGCCTGCTTGGTATACACCTGTTTATTTTTCGATTATTGGCTCTATGATTTGGAGTAATTTTTTTGATAATATTTTGTATGCTACAGGCATCAGGGAAATACCTCGATAGTTATTAACATTCGTCCTGTCTCCTTTTTTATGTAGTGGATGTATTAACGCAGACTTCCATTCTTTTGGTATTTCTTCTTTTAAAATATCCTTTTAAAAAGATCTTCCAATACTTGTGGAAGGTTTAGAGTCATTATTTATAGAAGTTCTGCTTCCATTGAGTCTGCTCCTGGAGCTTTGCTATTTTTGAGACTCTGAATTATGTTGTGTATTTCCTCTGCATTTGGGGGTTCTGACTTGACATTTTCCTTCATTGGGTGCTCAAAATTCAATCTTTCAGTATGGGTATCACAATTTAATAGTTTCTCGAAATATGTTGCTAATATCTCACAGTTGGTTTTATTAGTTAATCCTAAATTATTCTCTTCTTCCTTGAAGCATAAATTCGGAGGTTGGTATTTAGTTAGATTCTTTTTAAACACCTTGTAAAAATCTCTTGTATGATGTTTTTGAAAATCATCTTCTAGTTGTAGTTACAGTGAAATTTCTTGCTCTTTTTATTACGGAAAATGTTGGCTGTTTTTTTTCTCTGTTTTTTAAAATTTTCAAAATCTTGTGGATCTTTTGTAGAACACCATTGTTGCACACCTTTTTTCTCTTATCTAATGCACTGTCACATTCATCATCCTACCATGGATGCTTCCTTGTTTTCTTTAGTGGGTGAACATTTTTCATTTGCTAAATTAATTACTTCATTTTTTATTTCATCCCAGTTCGCTTCTTTGTTTAATTCACGAACTCCATCTTTCTCGTGATACAATGCTTCTTGAAATGTCTTTCTAATTTCATAATTTTCTCTTGACATTTCTAAATTATGTTTTGATACCTTGTAAAAACTTTTTGTTCCCGCCTAAATGGCATTGTTGTAAATTTTGTAATTGTCAAATAATGGTCTGAATCAATATCAAGTCCTGAGATTGTATCAATTCCGATTCCAAGGTTAAAACCAAGATAGTAAGCCCTGGAATTTGATATTCCACCAGTTCTCAGCATTTCTCCAATAGATACATCCCCAGATTGATCAAAAAAGTCCACGTCATGATCTGAAGAAGATTCTCCTTCACTGGAGAAGTTCTAATAAATCATCATCATAATAAATTTTTATAGACATAACACACTTAACTATTCACTACAAAAGCAGATAATATACACTGTAGGATATGCAGGCAATATTTCAGGTAAAGAGAAACTGTATATGGCAGTAAAAAAGGGTTGAAGCAGGTACACAGAAGGTCTCTAAAATTGACGAAAGTGAAGTTTTATGCCATCTATTGGCTTTAAGAGACTCTGCAGCTTCTATAAAAAGTCCACAGATGGCACGATGGAAAAAGAACTACAATATGAGTTAGTAGCAGCCTGGCATCAAACCAGCTGGACTCATATAGTAGTCAGTAGCACCCTGGGCACTGCAACCACCGAACTCATATAGTAGTCAGTAGCAGCCAAAGGGTTATAGGCAGCTAAATGGATAGGCTTAATGGCCATTTCTTAAAAAATAAAATAACTAGGCAATATGCCAAGCTGGGAAAAGAGGTAGAGATAGGTCCCAATCGGTTTGAGAAGTTTAATGAATTTAGGAAGCCTTTTAAATGTTTACATCAATCTGTCCCATGAAATATGAAACAGAATCACAAAAGCCAGTTGATGTTTCTACAGTTTTTGCCAGAACTTTAAAAACAGATTACTGACCTGGGCAACAAAAATCTTTTTCGACCAGTGCTAACATACGGCTCGGAAACATTGGATCTGTCCCAAACTGAAGAACTTGCACTCTTAATCCAAGAAAGGAAAATATTTTCATTCATTTTTGGAGGAACAACGAGAGGAAATGATGACACCATTGGACTAACCAGGAGCTTTATTCATTGTATGGAGAAGCAGATGTAACAAGATTGTCTAACTTGGAAGATTGAGGTAGTTTCGACACCTGTCAAAGAATGAGGATGCTGTCACATGGAGAATCCTTGAGGAGCAGACCCACATGACAAGAAAGGTAAGCTATGAGCTTTACTAGCTTTGAGATTCCCTACTGTTACTAGCTATGAGAAGATGGAAGAGTGCAACGTTGGTACTCTTCTTGGAGTGAGTGGCTGGAGAGCAGCAACACAGGACAAGCAGGTGGTAGTTGTTGAGGAAAGCTTTGACTCATGGATGAGTTGTTAAGCTGCTGGATGATGATGATGATGAATTGACAAATTAAGATGGGTGCTTCCTTGAACAGAGAGTAGAACTCCTTTGTTGTGAATTTTTCTCGTGTTAGTAAGACTTATAACTATCTCAGGGTTTAACGAAAATCTTTGATGCCGGATCCATCTGATTATTTTCTTAAATTCCTTTGTATGTCTCTTAATCTTAATTTGGTGATTTTGTCTGCTTCTGAAAGTATAAAAACTTTTTTAGGGATTTGAATATTTTATAGGGTTATTAACTTGGTAAACATGTCTAACAGCCATTCTAAGCAGAAAGATAACTGAAATTTTTGCTTGGTTGATCTGCGTTATGTTAACCAACCTATCTAGACAGAATAAATAATAGAGTTACTAATATCAAACATTAACCAATCATTAGGTATCAAATTTTCAATTCAACCAAAAATGTCAGCTACTTTTTAGTTTCTGCTTGACATGGCAGTATAGAGAATGTAGAAAAACCATAACTGATAACCAATGAAACATTCATACCCATATCAATGAAACATTTTTTGAGACTATGTGTTGTTTTTGGTGTATATTGGAGTAGCTCTCTGGTACATTATAGTCTCAAATACCAGGTATGCAAGTTTAAAATGTCGTTTATTTCTTAAAATATATACACAGTAATTTAAAAAAAAGTATAATATATTTTATTCAAAGTACTGACCCTCGCTTTCTACACATTTTGTCCATCTCTCGGGCAATATATGGATACCATTCCAAAAGAATCCTTCATCTTTATTTGAAATCCATTCATCGAGCCATTTTCGTACGTTTTCGAAATTGTTGCTCCGCCAATGAGTGTCCCATCGATGAGAAGAGGTGATAATCAGAAGGCGCCAGGTCAGGTGAATACGGGGGGTGGGGTAGGAGTTCCCAACCAAGCGAAGAAATCGTTTCCTTAGTCAATCTGGATGTATGTGCAGGAGCGTTATCATGCTGAAGAATGACTTTGGCGTGCCTGTGAGCCCATTCTGGGCGTTTTTCGATCAATGCGTGACTCAAATTGATCATTTGTTGTCGGTAGCGCTCGGTATTGACTGTTTCGCCGGGTTTGAGAAGCTCGTAGTAGACTACTCCCTTCTGATCCCACCACACACACAGCATTGTCTTCTTCCCAAAACGATCCGGTCTTGCACTCGATGTGGATGGTTGTCCTGGCGTTACCCATGATTTTTTCCTTTGGGATTCTGAAAATAAATCCATTTTTCATCGCCAGTTACAACTCGATGCAAAAAACCCTTTCTTTCGTGGCGTAAAAGCAGCATTTCGCACACAGTTTTTCGTTTTTCCATCTGTCGTTCGTCCAATTCATGTGGAACCCATTTTCCAACCTTTTGAATCTTTCCCATAGCTCTCAGGCGATCGGAAATGGCTTGCCTAGTGACATTCAACTGTTCTGCCATCTTTGGTTGGGTTTGGGTATTGTCTTCGTCTAATAAAGATTGCAATTCGAAGTCCTCAAACTTTTTTGGTCGATTTTCTCGTTTTTGATCAGTAACATCAAAATCACCACGTTTGAAACTTTGAAACCAACGTTCACATGTCCTGATGGTTGGAGCAACATCGCCATAAGTCTCAACAAGAATTCGATGACATTCAGATGCCTTTTTCTTTTGATTAAATAAGAAAATCATGACATGCCGCAAATGCTCTTTATTTGGCTTAAAATTAGACATTTTTAACACCAAAGAAAGGTATGATACGTCCACGTAAACGACTTAAAAACAACTGACTTTTGTAAACAAATGACTAACAAACAAAATAGCGTTTAGAGATAAGCAAATCCTTCAATAGGCTAAGAGCGCATTCTATTGGAATTAAAACGACATTTTAAACTTGCATACCTGGTAGGTGCTGGCTCTTTAATTTTGAACCTTGAGAATTAATTTATGGACCCATGGAATTTCAATCCTAACCTTACTTCTATTATGTGATATGTAGCATAAGCCTCTAATCTATTTGTAGTTGAAATATATAACAAATTACATTCAA
Organism: Euschistus heros; assembly: GCA_003667255.2. NCBI lineage: Eukaryota > Metazoa > Arthropoda > Insecta > Hemiptera > Pentatomidae > Euschistus > Euschistus heros. The sequence continues at coordinate 441,301 of RCWM02000139.1, forward strand.
TAAACAATTAAGAACTTCAAATATATTTATTCCTTAGTTCATGATGTTTTTAAAGTTTAATTTTTGCTTCAGGTTTAGGGTTGGTGATGGAACTATACTAGACTATTTAATACCCATCACAGAATCTATTTGCGACATAAGAGAAGGTTGGAGCCCGGTAATATAAAACAATTTTCTGTAGATCTCAGAGTATCTTTATAGCAATATTGGTTATAATGCTATTAGCAGTTAATTTAAGTTTTTTTAAATTATTGTCTTATGGTGAACTAGTATATGCTCAATAAAAGACAAATTTTTTTATTTTATTATTTCAGTTTTTTTGTTTATGGCCCAAGACTTCCATTTAAGTCCTGTACTAGCCTGGGTGGCAATGTCCAGATTCATTTCGTGTAATACAAATTTTAACTCGCCCAGGTGGGATTCGAACCCACAACCTTCTGGTTACAAGAGTGCTGAGACCCTCACTCGGCCATTGAGTACAAAATTATCTTAATGCTCTGTTCCATAAATTTATTTTCCTTCGATGTATAAAATGTGATTTTTTGTTTAAATTAATCGATATCAGTAATTTTTAATACATATTTTTATTTTTATTTTTATTTTTCATGTTCTATATGGAATATCTGTTTTTTTATTTTTTATTTTTTTTCATTTAATTATCCATTCATTTTATTGTAAATATGAGTAGTAGGCAGTACCTAATTTGTAGTGACTCCTTTTCAGCTATAAAGGCAATCTAAAATCTGCAGTTTTCTTTTTATGAACCTCCAAAAAAAAAAAAAAAAAAAAAACCTTTGTAAAACCAAATTCAGTAGACTTTTAATTAGTTGTATGTCCATTGTTTATTCTTTTTAGTGTTTTATTATTTGAATGAAATAACAGTAAATGGTGCTTCTAACCTCTGTTTAATATCTTCTTCTAACTTGATTTTAAAACCCACAAGTTCAAGGCCGCCTCTCAGTCTAAAACCCACGAGTTCCAGGCCGCCTCTCAGGTTTCACAGCATGTTGAGTTTTGGCAGGATTAAGTTACTAGCCCAACCCCCAGCCTGGAAATTTTTCTTCAAGCTTCTACTGTATGGAGGCCACTGTGTTGTATATGAAACTTAAAAATGAAACCAAATGAATAAATGTAATAACTATAGTAATTTTCTGGCTGCCTGAAACTTAACTTTGATTTCCTTTCAATTACTATATTATTTCAATAGAAATTGCTTACAGCATCTATTTGTTTCCTAGGCTAATCAATTCAGATGCTGTTAAGTATATTTTCTTAAATGTATATTATTTGTAAATTTTTATTTTCAGATACCTTTTCTCTTTGGAGGATTAGAAAAAGTGCATTATTTAGAAGAGGAAAGAAAAAATGATTTAGGTATTATTATACTTCATCAACTATTTAGAGCCATCTATACGTGTTTGAATGAGTTTGCTGGACACTACTCGAATGAGGATTGGTGGAAGGTCTGTTTTTATTTTACATTACTCGAGGAACTCTAAAAACTTTAGTCTGATAAGATTATTTTGTGCTTCTCATGGTCAATCTTCCTTAACTTACTTTATTTTTCAATTTTTAATTAATTTTGATACCTATCTTTAACCCTTTAGCTCCTTAATTATTTTTTCTCTAAACTTTTAAACTTTTTTTTTTTGATTTATTGGATCTGTTCCTTTAAAAATGATTTCTAAAAAATATTGTGGTTTCAAATCTTATGATTTTTGAAATTTTGTCCGTTACTAAACGGTAATGCTTTGTTCATTCACTACTCTGAATTGTGAATAATTTGTTTGCTTTAAGTATATACACATTATTGTTACTAAAGCTGATAAAGATAACAAGACTGGGATGATTGACAGATCCGATTATAACGATAAGATGCAACACCTCCTCACTGATCCTACCACATACCTCCACCAAACGGGACCCTATCCCTTCCCTCACAACCATATTCAACCATCATATTAAATCCTTATAAGAACCTAAACAGATTAATATTATCATAGAAACTTATAGAAACCTTATCTCCTATAATTCCACAGCTCCCCATTTTGATGGTCTCCCTAAAATCCACAAACCCAGTACCCTATTACTTCTGCTCCATTCTATTACTTCTAATATCAATTCTCCGTCTCTTAAACTTCGTAAATTCCTCCTTGCCTCTCTTCAAATTCTGAGCCATGATAATCCTTAGATATCCACAACTCCTTTCACTTACGTGAAATATTACTGTCCTATAACATTCTCGATAATTTTATCCTAGTCTCCTTTAATGTTGAAAGACTATTTACCAACATACCGATTGATAATGCTCTTCTCATTATTAATAACAACTGGTCATCCATAGAACCTCACATCTCCCTTAAATGTTCATCCTACTTAAAATCCTTAGAACAGTGTTATTAAGCTGGCTACTTATCCTTCCATAATGAGTTTTATTTCCAAATCTCTGATCTTACTATGGGTTCCTCTTGCACCAGAGAAACCTTTCCAAGAATCGTCCTCAATGACCTCCTTAACTCAATTTTACCACTATTCCCTACAGACATTGCTTTTATCAAAAAATATGTTGATTACTCGTTACTCATGCTTAATTCTGATAAAATTCCTTCTATCCTTTCTACGTTCAATTCTTATTACCCATGTCCCCGCTCTACAATCAAACGTGAAGTCAATAATCCCCTCTCTTTCCTTGATCTCCTAGACACTAGAAATCCTGACCACTCCATATCTACCAATTGGTGCAACAAACCAGGCTATAGAAAAGAACAGATCAAAAAATCAGTGATAATACGAGGTAAGGATAAGGATGAGACAGGAATGGTAAAGAGGGGGGGAAAAAAAAATAAGTATGAGTAGCGAATAAAAAGATTAATAAATTAAAAATAAAAGAGGACAGAAGAAAAGGTTAAGTAAATAAAAATATGGAAAAATGGGAAAGAGAGAGGAAAATATACAGTAAAAGGTGATATAAAAAAAGAAAGGGATAAAAATAATAAAGGTGAAGGAAAATAAAAGTGGAGAGATAAAAGGATTCAATTCTTATTACCCACGTCTCCGCTCTATCATCGAAGTCAATAATCCCCTATCTTTCCTTGATCTCCTAGACACTAGAAATCCTGACCACTCCATATCCACCAATTGGTGCACCAAACCCACCAACACAGGTAGAGTTATGAACTATCATTCCCAACACCCTTACCATCAAAAAATCAATGTTGCTAAGAACCTCATCCATCGCTTCCTCTTCCAATCTAATTCCCAATACCATAATTCTAACACAGTATGCATCAAACAAATCCTTCAGGCCAACAGTTTCCCACTTATTACCATCAAAAAACTCCTTTCCAGTCAGCTCGATCATTCAACCTAAACCCTTTCCCCCTTGAACTCCCCCACACCTCTCCCCGTTATTATTATACTGGTCTAACCTATGCCTAGGCCTCAAATCCCACAATAAACTCAACTACATCTAAACTAAACTCAAAGATTCCATCCCTCTCCGACTCAAATCCAACATTGTTTACCGTATACCTTGCGCTACTCCTAATAGTCAGTTCTCATATATTAGCGAAACCAAAAACCACTTCAAAACCTAAATCTCCCAAAACAAACTCTCTATCTCTTCCAAAAACCCGTCTTCCTACAAACTCTCTGAACATGCTTTATCCTTTAACCATACTTTAGATTTTGAAAAAAACTTTTATTTTTGCCACTGTCCCCAACCATAGTAAATGTTTATTATCTAAATCCATTTATATCCATCTCTAGCCTAATCCTATCAACCAAAAAAAAACAGTACATTTCCCAAGTTTTAAACCTGAATAATAACCTTCCCTTCTGTACCTTACAGTCTCTATTTTGTAATTTTTTTTTTGTTATATTTTTATTTCTTTTGGCATCATTATGTTGTTTCTCTGTATTTTATATTGTGTTGTACAGCTGATCATGATGGCATTGGCATTATTCATTGTATTTATCTGTTTGTATTTATTCGTTATGTTATGGTCACTCTAATTGTTTTGTTTTTTCTTTTATGTTTTTTTTGTCACATTTTCATTGTTTCATTTTCCTATTCTGCATTAATGTTTCCTGTGCATTTCCTCCCTTTTACTTGCCCAGCTGTTCTTACCGTTTGACATCAGTCATTGTTCGTCTCCTCTTTGTGGTTCAGTGGGTAAGTTTTTCTGTGCCATTTCCTACTTTTCCTTTTATCTCTCCACTTTTATTTTCCTTCACCTTTATTATTTTTATACCTTTCTTTTTTTATATCACCTTTTACTGTATATTTTCCTCCCTCTTTCCCATTTTTCCATATTTTTATTTACTTAACCTTTTCTTCTGTCCTCTTTTATTTTTAATTTATTAATCTTTTTATTCGCTACTCATACTTATCTTTTTTTTCCCTCTTTACCATTCCTGTCTCATTCTTATCCTTACCTCGTATTATCACTGATTTTTTGATCTGTTCTTTTCTATAGCCTGGTTTGTTGCACCAATTGGTGGATATGGAGTGGTCAGGATTTCTAGTGTCTAGGAGATCAAGGAAAGAGAGGGGATTATTGACTTCACGTTCGATTGTAGAGCGGAGAGGTTCAATTCTTATTACCCATATCTCCGCTCCACCAGCGAACGTGAAGTCAATAATCCCCTCTCTTTCCTTGATCTCCTAGACACTAGACTTCACGTTTGATGGTAGAGCGGAGGCATGGGTAATAAGAATTGAACGTAGAAAGGATAAAAGGAATTTTATCAGAATTGTAAGGTTATTCTTACAATTATTAATAATAAGGTGAACATATAATTAATTTTACTTTATTTTGTCCGGGCGCCGTAATATAATTAATGAAAAATGGCTTTTCATAAAATGATATAATTAAAAAAAATACAATTTCAATCCAAAATTAGTTAAAGTAAAGTTTACACACAAAAATTCAATATTTAAATAAGCTATTTTTTATATAATTCAAATTTAATCAACTCCCTGTCCAAAGAATCTTAATACAAAATGTACAAACATACCTGTTAATCACAATAAAAATAATAATTATTAAATTGTCTTGTTAAATACATCACCAATTCTTCTCATAAAATAACTTAAAGTACATTTCAATCAACATTAAAAAAAAAACATTCATCTTATTATCACAAACATGTTTCACTATAACTGCTGCACACCATGTGGCCCTACACATCCTGTTCCCTCCAAAACACTGTCCCCCCACTCCCCTATTCTATGTATTGCCAACTAAATTTATTGTACAAATTAAATTTTAAACAAATTTTACAAATTACACTTTTTCTTTAGATGTTATCAATATAATTTACATTATTCTTACCCACAATTATACATAAAATTAATTATAAACAAAAAATTATATAACAGTTAACTCAGTTATATGCAACCATTTTTCATTATTTAAACAATTTTAATTTACTAAATAATTTTTTATTTATTTATTTTGAATTATTTAAAATTTCCATATGAAAATAGACAAAATTTTAGACCAGGGTGCTCAAACGGTCGATCGCGATCGACTAGTCGATCGCGAGTGCTTTTTGGGTAATCTATTTAAAAATAGGTTCCAAAAATATGAAAATAGACAAAATTTTAGGACGCGCGGCACTTGTCGAAAAGTAAGTGATTTGATATCTTGTTTGAAAAAAGAACAATCCATGTTCACAAGACCAGCCAAACAATCAAAAGCTGCTACGATCGCGTCATTTAAAATATCTCATATTTTGGCGAAACACAAGAAACCATTTGAAGATGGATCGGTGGTGAAGGAAGCATTTATTGAAGCGGGTGAGACTTTATTTGGAGATTTTAAAAATAAAACAGAAATCATGTCTGCTATTAGAGAACTTCAGTTATCTCGTCCGACTGTCACAAGGCGTATTGAAGTCATGAGTCAGGACATCGCAGATAAACTAAAACATGATATCATGGAATGTACATACTTTTCTTTACAGTTCGACGAATCCATCGATATGACAGACACTGCCCAGCTGTGTATTTTTATTCGGATGGTATTCAATGACATGTTGGCTAAGGAAGAATTTTTGACAATCATTCCTCTGAAGGGGAAGGCCCGTGGCGAAGATATATATGACGTTTTCTTCAATTTTGTGACCCTTTACAGAATTAAGCATGAGTAACGAGTAATCAACATATTTTTTGATAAAAGCAATATCTGTAGGGAATAGTGGTAAAATGGAGTTAAGGAGTTAACGATTCTTGGAAAGGTCTGGTGCAAGAGGAACCCATAGCAAGATCAGAGATTTGGAAATAAAACTCATTATGGAAGGATAAGTAGCCAGCTTAATAACACAGTTCTAAGGATTTTAAGTAGGATGAACATTTAAGGGAGATGTGAGGTTCTATGGATGACCAGTTGTTATTAATAATGAGAAGAGCATTATCAATCAGTATGTTGGTAAATAGTCTTTCAACATTAAAGGAGATTAGGATAAAATTATCGAGAATGTTACAGGATAGTAATATTTCACGTAAGTGAAAGGAGTTGTGGATATCTAAGGATTATCATGGCTTAGGATTTGAAGAGAGGGAAGGAGGAATTTACTAAGTTTAAGAGACGGAGAATTGATATTAGAAGTAATACGATGGAGCAGGAGTAATAGGGTATTGGGTTTGTGGATTTTAGGGAGACCATCAAAATGGGGAGCTGTGGAATTATAGGAGATAAGGTTTCTATAAGTTTCTATGATAATATTAATCTGTTTAGGTTCTTATAAGGATTTAATATGATGGTTGAATTTGGTTGTGAGGGAAGGGGTAGGGTCCTGTTTGGTGGAGATATGTGGTAGGGTCAGTGAGGAGGTGTTGCATCTTATCGTTATAATCGGATCTGTCCATCATCCCAGTCTTGTTACCTTTATCAGTTTTAGTAACAATAATGTGATCATTAGATTTAAGATAGGATCGGGTAAAGGATAAATCTCTGAAGAAATGAGGAGAAAGGGTGAACATTTGAAAAGGCTGTTACTGAAGGTAACTGGAGATAATATAGCTGACAGTATTACAGGTCAATTCCCTAACTTGACCTTTTCTTCTGTCCTCTTTTATTTTTAATTTATGATCTTTTTATTCGCCACTCTTACTTATCTTTTTCTTTTTTTTTTTCCTCCTTATCATTCCTGTTTTATCCTTATCCTTACCTTATTTCTTCTTATTATCACTTATTTATATATATCTGTTCTTTTCTATAGCTTTAATTGTATATTGTTGTTATCCATGTCAATCTGTACTATCCATTTGTCATTTGTTCATCTGCCTGTCATTTTTGTCACATCTAGTTTATTTGTTTATAGCCCTGAAGAAGACCTGCAAGACAGGTCGAAACGTTAGCACACAATTATAAGATTTTTTCTTGGATATGTTGTTTTTGTTTGACAGTATCCCTATCATTTCTATTTCATCTATTCATCTATTCTATTTCAAATATTTGTTCTACTCTATTCAGCATAATTTGTGAGTTTCATAAAAATAAATGTAACATATCAAGGTAAAAAGGATAAAAAAAAAAACATTCTTTTTTTTAATTTTATATATTTTATAAAGTAAAAAATATTTATAAAAACTTATCTTAAAATAAATTACTTTTTAGTTTGTCTTATGGAATGGCTTGAACAGGAAATACATAAGTCGGCATATTTGGCATATTGTGATTCCTGAGGAATTACAATTCTCTATAAAAATAATAATACAGTTCTCAGTAAAAAAAATATAGTTCTATATAAAAATAAATAAAAAATACAGTTCTCTATCAAAAAAATAATTCTTTATAAAATAACCACTCCTGGAAAGCATTGCTATACAGTAACAGCTATGTTTACAACTCTGTAAAGAAGGCTTAAACAAAGCAAAAATGATAAAATTACACCAGTACTTAGGAAAAACGTTTAGCAATATATTGTTGAAAAGATTTCGAGTAAATGAGAACGTTACTATTATTTATACACTTAATTGACCAGAAAGAAAGGTAGGTATTGTGAAAATCTCAGAATAACACGTAAACAATATTATGTTTCACAAATATGCAACAGACAAATGAAGCTTACAGTTGATACTAGGTTAAAGGGGAGATTTTCATTGCACCTCACCATGGAATCATTAACACTAAAAGACTTATGATGAAGAAGCAATAAACTTGTAACATCATCCAATTTTGTTACCATATTGTATCATTAGGTGTTAATGGGTTAACAAAATTTAAAACATTAAATTTTATTTTGTAATGGTGCAGGGTTTTTTTTTCTTTTCTTTTTTTTATTATTATAATTATATGACCGAATTTATTTCCTTCAGTGTTGACTATGTAGATTATAGTCCTGAGGAAGTATTAAAAATTAGACCATTGGCACTGAGCAGAAGGACTCTCTGCGAGGGAAAAACTAAAAAAATAGAGAAATAATTCTTATTATGTAATAATAATTTTTTATTACAGATAAGGCCTTCACCACAAATTTTATTGGTGAATCAATCTTGTAAAGAAACAATATGCCCTGATGGGATTCCTGAAGATGTGAAAGAACTGATTAAAGAAAAGGTATGTGTTTATATATATATTTTTTTTGTAATGGTAATTAATTAATTAATTTGAAGTTAATTATATATTAATTTGGATTTAATTATTTTCTAATCAGTTTTTAATTAAAAGTTACAAATATTTCAATTTTGAGGGATACTGTAAACTGAGACAACTTTGCCATGTGGTGCAACTTTGCTAGTTTAAAAAAAAATAAAAAGGTTCGGCACTTCATGAAGTTTCTGACCCATTATATAGAAGCGCTAGTGTTTTCATCACATAGAGGAGTTATTTTTTGAAAGAAACTCTTATGTTTAATCAGATTTATCTAATGATTACAGGTTTTATCAGTGTTTTTCTTTGCTTGTTTTGCAACAGTTGGTTTTGACACCCTTACAAAATGTATCGTCCTGCTCATACATTCAAAAGTAAATAATAACTATTTATTTTGTCTAATACATAATTTAATATTTATTTAGAGCAGCTTGACAATGTCAATTTTACTTTTTCTTTAGGTTTATAATATAACTTGGTAAAGCTTCACTAGGAAGTAAGGTCAAGGTGGGGCAACATTGCCAACCTATAATTTTGTGTTATATGTTGTTTACATAAATATCCATATTGCAAAAGTGCAAAGCATTTCGTGGGCGAACTCACCAAATTTCATGGAGGCGAGGAGTTTGAAATATCCTACCTCTGCACAAACAACACAGGAAGATCATTTTACTTCCCAAACGTGGCTGACGAAGCTTTATTAAACGTAGAAGACATAGGAGATCATCATATAATTGACCCACAATATATTGAACTCCGAGGATTTATGGATGAAAATGTCAGAAGTTTTTGTGGTTTTTAAATTTCAAGTTTTGTTTTAATGAATTTCATTATTACGATGTTTCATTCTTAATTCTGTAAAATCTAATTTTCTGATTACCACGCTCTCTGAAACCATGATGAAGGCTTGCAATGCAAGTCGAAGTGTCGGCATTATAAATTAAAATATTATTTTTAATTGCTGTGTATCTATGACTGCATACCCCAACAATTTGCATCTCTAAATACTTCTCAGTCAACTAATATCTTATCAATATGTCATTTTTTCATTAAAATGTTTTCACATTGGTTCAAACAATCCTTTTCTCTGTCGCTGTCTCTATTTTTTAAGTGTTTTTCACATACTTGGCAAAGTTGCCCATATTGTAGGGTAACTTTGCTAATGATATTTTTTTAAAATTTAATTTAATGATTAAATTGTAATTATTGCATATATTTTAAATCAAAAGATCTAGACTCATAATTATAATGGGTTTGAAACAGATTTGAACACTATTGGTTTAGGTAAAAGTTGTAAGGAAAAATTAAACATTGCAAAGTTGCCCCAGTTTACGGTAATTTATCTAAATTTATTGGTATGTATGTTCCTTCCTTACAGGCCGACCTTTGTATGTTTTGTTTTGCAATTAATATTTGCTTCGACTGCCTCTGAAGTGGATAGACTGTTATTAGGGGATACTTACACCTATTTGTTTATAAACATAGTTAACATATATTCTTGATAAAAATGCTGATTATTATGACCAGGTTTTAATTTATTAAGCTAAATATTGGGATACTGTATGCAAATCTTGAATGTATAACTTAATAAGGAATCTCTTGCTGATGCAATGCTGCTCATTTTCAACTCATTCTTTGATACATCTTATCTAAATTTAAAGTCCCAGAACTTATTTAATAATTATAATTAACATACTCACATTTTCAATCAGGAAAAAGAATGGCTAGAATATCCTTCACCAGCCTCCACAGTGTACTCTGTGAAAGATGATATAGGAACTCAACCTTCCATAGAAGCTGGATATTTGGAAGAAGCTGAAGGAGATGCAATAAGCCTTAGGTCTGCTGCTGGCCTATTATTTGAGCAACTTCAAAGTGAAAAGAAGACAGCTGAGGAAATATCAGAACATTCTCAAACTGAAGTAGCTTCTTCAAAGCAAGAAGTTTCAGAATTGTCAAATGTTTCTCATAAGACCTCAGAGTAACTGTTTGTAAATATATTTCAAAAGTTTTTTCTCTTTTTATATTATTTATTGAGGATTATTTAAGTTCCTAAGAATGGATAATCATAGTTAATCCAGCTTATACTTCATGAGTTCTTCATGTACATAAAAAAATATTATTTTTTTTTATTATTACTAGCTGAAAGTACCTTGCTCCGCTACAGTTTAATATCATTATGATTTAAGGACAACTTAAATTAGTAAAAGTAATGCTTAACGTTGATAATTATTATTACTTAAATAAACCTAAAGAATTCCATTCTTGGAATAATTTCAATAAGTAAATTTGACAATTTGCAAAAGTTAATTTTATATTATTTTGATAATCCTCCAGTGAAGCTTTGAGGCAGCATTACCATCTTACCCAGCTCTGATACCAGACCATCAGTGAATATAGTCTCAACTTCTCAACTTTTTTGATTTTTTCAAATAAAGTTTAGTCTTTCTGTTTCTATTTTTGCGTACATATCAAGCACAAATTGGTTGAGAAGATTACGAAATTAAAGTAAATAAGGTTCTTCACTTCCTCCCTCCATCAACATTTAAGCGTAAAAATCAGCTGCAGACACAGTTTTCTTAAGTGGTGTATTGGTGTTTGGGTCACGCTGAGGGATGTTAATACTGTACCCATCTTCTCCATGGTAGAACATGAGACGATACTGAAGAGAATCATACACTTGATAGAACTCACTGATTCTTATCAGTTTTTTGTCCCTGCTGTGGAGAACAATGTCTTGTTTTTCAAACACCTGGCCAACAATTAAGATAGCAACTTCGTTAGTGGTAGGAGTATTGTAACGTCCTCCATGAGCATTTGAAGGTTTTTTGTCAGCACTGATAACTACTTGGATATCTTGTAGATCTTTGGGAACAGACTCAACAGCAGCTCTGAAGTCCTTGATATACTCTTTATGTTCATGAAGAATTTTCTGGAGTTGGCCTACGAATCCAGTTTTGACATTTTGAAAGTGACCACAGCGAATGCCTCTTTCATGGTTGTCGTCACCAACAAAATTTATCTGAATAAAAGACGGTTGCTGTTGTGTTCCAGGCATCAGCCTCCCTATTCTGTGATATATACCTGTCCTCGCACCTTAAATGTTGGCATTATATTTCCCTCTTTTATCTCTTTTGCTCCAAATGACGTCATTTGGAAACAGCCGTTCTGTTTCCAAATATTTAGAAAATGCTCAGCCTCAGGATGTTCGTAACTAAGGAGGCAGTGCAAGTGTTCAGGATATTCTTGAAAGGGAGGAAGTTGGACTTTCCCGTTACTGCAGCACATGGCAGGGCTCTCGTCCTTCCATTTTACAGCATAACACCAATTTCAAGTAGCCGTGATATCGACGGTTTTGTCTTTTGCATATTCAGTTTTTGGGTCATACTGGCTGTAACCTTTCCATTGAGCGTCTTTCATCGTGTTTTGTTACAGCTACACGTTTAACATGAGAATTATTTTCTGATAATTTTTTTTTAAGACTTTCTATGGATTTCAGGATGGGTTTTCTTATACTTCTGTACAGTCCCTCTAAGTACAGTTGGATGATTCTCAGAATATGTGTATACAGCATATCCTTTAACTTCGGGTTGGCTTTCTTTTTGTTTGTTAACCACTTTTCTGCTACTTTCTGGATGATTTGTCATGTATTTCTAGCTTCCCTCTTGACCTCTACATGTGCTTGAATATATTTTGCAGCCTAGTTCCTTAGTTGTTTGTTGCGAACTGAATCTGTGAATCATTTTCTACATTGTTTACTTTTAGATTGATGGGTTTACTTCAATGTGGCAATAGACTTCATTCAAGGAATGAAATTCAGAAATGCTATGCACAACTTGTAAAATACAACTTGGGCCTGGTTGAGAAAAGCCGATTGATTATCTTATGACCGAAAAACTGAAGGAAGAGTAGTTAGGGAAGAAGCTAGTAGTGAAGCAATGTTGGTGGGTTGGTCGTAAGGAATATGTACATCGAACTGGCCTTACATGTCATCATCAGAGAACATAAGTCTTTTAACTTCCTCTTTAACATGAGTCTTTTAATAGCTTCTCGTCACGAAACAACTCAAACTTGTAAGGGTCGACCTCTACAGCGACCATCACAGCTCACAGAAAGTACCATATTATAAGGTTTCGACATCGATCATATTTTTGTTTGTTAACAACTATAAGGAACTTAATTTGTGGTCAAAGTGTGCGGCTTAAACATCTAACCTATTTTTTAACTTAGCTTATCTCCAAATACCGTATGACAATTAATCTATTATTATTCACCCAATAAAAATTGTAATCGCCTCAGCCCCGATCCAGGATTTTTTAAAATTCCTTTCTTAGCGAGCGCCTAGGGCCCTAGAGGAAGCTACATATCAAATTTCATTCCAATTAGTTCAGTGGTTTCTGAGATTTTGTGTTAAATGAGTGCGTGGTATTTGACAAATATATAGTAGATTATATCAGTTTATTGAAATTTACAACTGTACAAAATATATACATCAAGTAAATATGTTGTTAACTATTACAATAACATAAAAAAACTTGAAAAGAACAACTCATCAGTTGCACTTCAAAAAAAATTCTACACTAGGTCTATAGGCCATCTTCTTTTTGGACACCTCGGAGGATTATCAGGAATGGTGTAGGAAGCAAGTTGAGAAATTAGGGGATTTGAGTGGTTATGGAGCTTACTATGAAAGGATAGGTATCTGGTGTGGGCTAAATCAGCAACATATGGAACATTTAGATCTTTATTGGTTACAAGTTTGTTGGTGACAAAGTAAGAAGCATTGAGGATTTTGGATTGTAAGGATTGGATACGAGATGAATTGGATGGTTTAGTGGAGCCCCAGAGCTCAACTCCATATTTCCAAAAAGGTCTAACCACAGTCATGTATAAGAGTCTTTTGTAATTAATTAGGAGCTTTGAATGTTTGTCTAATAAATGTTGAAATAATCTGTAACGATGGGCAGTTTCTTGTCGTTTTAGTCTTGTATGTGGATTCCAAGTAAGACGTTTGTCCAAGTGGGATCCTAGGTAGCGGATCTGTTCAACAGGGATTAGTGGAATATCATTAAAGGATACTGAAGGACAGGAAGTCGTAGGTTTACGACGAAGGGTAAAGGTTATTTGGTGAGATTTTTTTGGATTTATTTTGATTCTCCATTTTTGACACCATTCTTGAAGGCTTAGGATATGAGATTGGAGTGTTTGGGGGGCAATAAAGGATTATTGTTTACTGATGATACACATGTGTCATCAGCGTAAGTGGTGAGGACAGTGGTAGGATGAGTTGGGCATAAAAAACTAAAATTGTACAACCTTATTTCTGTTATCTTCTTCTAACTCTTTTTTATTAGCTTTGATTAGCTTCCTTTGCTCAGAAAAGAGCCAGCCTCTTTTGGAGGATGTGCTGTACATCCTGCTCCCCTTTTCCCATCACCCACCAAGCGGACTTGAAAAGGTGGGTTTTGAGTGTATTTGTGCCCTGTTAGTAAAACTATTTTAAGTTCTCTAAAAGATAAAACTGAAAACTTTTTTTTTTTTAGTAAATAAATTCTGGCTAATATTGACATAGGTCCTGGTTTATCGTCACTATGTGAGGCTTCCATTAAATTGCTTCTCCTCTCTTCATTACCTTCTTGATCACCCACCACCCTCTATCCAAAATACTTCTTTTATCATATTGTTAGTACTAATCATGTCAGAGGGTGAAAACAATTCTAATTAATATTTTTAATTATAGGGGGAGGGATTTAAAAATGTGTATTATCACCCTCAGAAATTATTAGTTGGCATATAAACCAAAATAGTTTATGATTTAAAAATAGATAATTGTATTAATAAGGTTTAAAAAAAAAAAAAGGTTTCCGTAAATAACTGATTAAATTTTCAGTGAAATTAATAATAAAATCAAAATAGATTTAAAAACATTTAAAATATTTAGTTTATTAAATACATTCAGCGATCTGATAAGAGTGATTTTGGTGATTAAGAAGGCAACAAGGAGAATGAGAAGGAATTTTTGGAAGGAAATTTTGGAGGAAGTCTCACTTGGAATTTAGGATGCAGTCAAAGATCTCTTTGGCCCAAGTCAGGATTAAGAAATAATCATTTAAATTTAGTAATTCAGTGAATAACAGTTCTGAATTTGTGGCAGATCGGCGAATAGATAATTGTTCTGAAGAAGAAAAAAGTATAAAGTTGTAGAATCTAACTTTTTTTTAGTTTCCAAAACAAGTCCATTTTTGAAATTTTTTCACAGCTAATTGATAAAGGTAAAGGTAGTAGTAAGACTGGATTAGGAAGGGGCCTTGCCTTATTTTTTGCATAGCCATTTTTAATGTGATTTAACTACTTTTTTGAGAAAACTTTTCACCTAAAGATAATCTAGTAGAACAACTATAAAAAAATAAATTTAAAAAATCTGAAAATTGGTCTTAACTGGTTTTGGAATTCTACACCTCATTTATACTGAATTTAAAGCAAATAATAAATTTTGTCGAACAAACTTTTAATTATTAAAAGTGAATGTTATCTTTAAACATTATTGTTAGTTACAGCGATCCAGTATTTCACAGTACACATTGGCAGTTATCTTTTGTCCTTGATTCAAGGGCTCATAGTGAACTAACCCCTTTCCAGTCCAAAAAACAACCAACAGGACCTTTTTTGGGTGGAGGTCTGGTTTTGGAAATGTTTTTGGCATCTCATCTGTACTCAGCCATTGATATGATCGTCTCATATTGTTGTACAATACCCACTTTTCGTCACAAGTAATAATTCGATCGAAAAATGGATCAGTTTTTAATCGAGACAATAAAGAAGAATTTGTTGTTACCCGAACCAGTTTATTGGCATCTGATAGTTGGTGAGGTACCCATTTATCCAACTTTTTTACTCTTCCCATTTCTTTATGGAAGTTCCAAGCTGTAGATTTGGAAATGTTGAGCTGTTCAGCATTCTGAACATGTTTGGCGTGGATCTGCTGCAATTATATCCCGCACTTGTGCTTGTTCAACCACCAAGCGATTCATCGCCCTCCCAAAATTTTGAAAACCAAAATTGTGCCTTTCGCTCACTGAGACTATCTTTGCAAAAGATGTGACAAATATTACGAGCGGCCTCTGTTGCTTTTGAACCGCGTTTGAATTCATACAGCAAAGCAGATCTAATTTTAATTTCAGTGCTCGCTATTTTGACCGCACTTTTTAAAATACACAGAGAGACTGAATCAAAGGTTGCCATTGTTATTGTGAAGAGTAAACATTATTGTTTAAATAAGAAAAAATGGGATTAGGCAAAAAGGAATTTACATGGTGTTAAAACAAAAAAAAAAAAACGACAGGACTATTTGGAGGGCCTGGTACTATATGGTTGAGGTGAGGGATTGACTTCAGGGTTTCAAGTTAATGTTAACTTATTAAATGACTTCAACAAGTGAACATTATTCGACACTATACCAAAGGATATTGGAGAAACTGGGCTGAAATTGTCTTTTCTGTAGTAAACTACAGATATATGAAGGGAAATATTTTGCTGGTTTACACTGAAGTGCACAGCTTGGATTTCAGAATTGTATTTAGTTAGTAATATTCTGTAAAGCCACAATGAATAATGACTTCATCTTCACGAGATTTCTTTTCAAATCCTTTATGGCTTTCTAATGATGATAGATGTTGCCTTCGTGTCTAAGGAACTTAAGGATGGTGTTTTTTAAATCTTTGATCAGACAAAAATTCTACTCCGTTGAGCTCCCCAACATAACGGATGGTGTTGGTTTTGCAACCTCGACACTTCCTGAGAAAATATCTAGTACTTGGTGGTACACAGAAAAGCTGTCCGTCCTACAATTTTGGACTTTCTATTATTTTAGGCTGGAAAAGTGTTGCTAGGAGTAATTCAAAATTTGCATGTATACGGCATTAGCATGTGTCTCTTTTTGTTATATTTGGAGGAATGACCCAAAAAGGTTGCATGTGACAAAATTAAGAGTAGCTTAATTTATAGTATTTTGAACAAATTTGTAATGGAGGTCTTTTAAATATCCAAAAAGCAGCATTTTTTGTTTTTTTAATCCTTTTCTCGTAACACAATCTTTTTTCCCTGGACAGCATCTTGAGTTCTCATCCTGTTCTAAAACATTTGTAACTTCCTTGTTAACTTTTCTTATAATGCTCATTGTTAACCTATCATTTGGGCCATTTTTCCAGTGCCTATATGTTCGAGGAATAAAAATATTTTCTTAGTCTTTTACCGTTTCCGATGATAGTCTTCACAAAATCTCTTTTGGTTCATTGTGATGTTACAAGTTTTAAGTTTTCTGTCAACTGTTCTTCTATCACTTCCCCAAAGAGCAGTCTTCTTCACACTCCAACATGATTATTTTCTTTCATAACTTCATTGAAAATTTTTCCTGAAGAGTCATTTATCATGGCGACTTCTGATTTACTCTTCATTCTTTCAATTTGTTTTCATTGAGTGTCAACTTTTTTCATGAGAATAGCAATTCTGGTTTTCAATTTACGGTTTTCTCGTACAACTTTGTTTCTGTACTTCCATAACTTTTTTCTGGTGAGGCATGGATGGAGTTGGAACCGTAGTGCTTTGGATGTTTTCATCCATTACAACATCTTTTTTCAGTTTTTGAAATGTTCGAGTGTTCTCCTTCCACTGCTTTCTTTTAGCCCTTTTATCTCGATTAGACATTTGGGATACACTTTTCACTTGTCCTTTTTCTTTTTTCCTTCTGTATTTTTCTTGTTCTTGTAATTTCATGAGTCTCGCTGTTACAGAATCATTTCCTCACACAAGCGCCATTCTCTTGCTCGTTACTCAATGAGGGAATTACATGCGAGGGAATTACAAAATACAATAAATAGTTTAATTACTAATTACTTACACCACATATGCCGTTTTTTGAAATAAAACTATATTCATAAAGCTTCACCCTTGCTGATAAAATAATTACAAATAATTTGTACACTTAGTTTATGAGTGCCGGCGGGGGAAATGACTGGCAAAAAAATACGGTTCATTTTTGCCTGACTCACTCTTCAAAATCTAGAACACTACTGAAAGGTTTCAGTAAATAACGGATTTGCTTCATCGGTGTGAAGTCATCTGATTTGAGGGCCACCCCCTCTTTGTTCCCTGAATTCTCCAATTTCTTATATTTTTAAAATCGTAAGCACGTGAGAGAATGACGCAAATTGTCTGGCACATTCTGTTCAGAGTTTTTCCTAATAAAAGCATAATATTTGTAACATAATCGGTATATTATGGTAGGCGCATGTATAAATTGTCTCGTGAAGACAAAAATACATGGAATCATGAAAGTTACCAAGTTCGGAGAACCGGACATGATGAGGTAATGACTATTTTAGTGTTTTAATATTTTATTTACTTATTTAATATGCTATTCACTTTAATTTGTAATATGGAACTAAAAGAAAAGATCATAGAGAACATTTTTAAATTTTTTAGAAATTTTTACCCAAAATATAGCGAATCCTCTAGACATCCAGGGAGGATTCAGAAGGTCTGATCTTACCTCAATTTATTCAGGTTTTACTAGTAGAAAAAAAAAGCATAGAACCCTCTGTCCATCTGACAAACCAATTATACCAAATTAACTTACAAACTTAAATCAGAAATTAAAAAACTAAAATTTGAAAATTCACAGTAAATAACTGAACAACTGTCTGTTTCTGACAAATCATTATGAACCACAACTAAAAGACTTTTAAAATTTAAAACCTTCAATCATCCTCTCCTTACTCCAGCTCAAACCTGGACCAAATCTGATTTAGAAAAATTGCAGGTATTTTATGAACAATAATACTTTTAAACCTCATTCTGACATCCTAAATCCTAACCATGAAGAATGTATTGAAGCAGAACTGACTGTTCCTCTTCAAATGACCCTTCCTCCTAAAGCCTTCCACCCTTCAGATATAACCATAATCCATAGATTGCCCTCCGACAAAGCTCCTGGACATGACCTTATTATCTCAAGAATCCTCAAATATCTTAGGAAAGCAGTATTACTCCTAACTTATATTTATAACGCTGTCCTCCATACTACATATTTTCCCGATTCTTGGAAATTATCAATTATAAAAATGATCCCAAAACCTAAAAACCAACAGAAAATCCTTCCCTATATAGACCTATTTCTCTCTTGCCTATCATGGACCAAATCCTTGAAAAGCTCCTTTTGAAATGCCTTTATCCCTTCCTTGACTAATTTCTGATCACCAGTTTTGTGGTGGATGTTATCTCATCTGTATTTGAGCGCAAGATGTACTGCACAGGTGTCTTTCTTGACGTTGAACAGGCCCTTGAATGGTTATGGCATTATAAACATCGCCAATTCCTTCCATCTACATATTTCCTCATCCTCCATTCCTACATTTCTGATAGAGTATTTAAAGTTAACCACAATTCTACATACTCATCCATCTTTCCTCAGACCGCTGGTATTCTTCCTATGGTATAATGTAGTATCCTGGGTCTCATTCTTTATACCGTGTATACAACTGATATATCAACTCATCCTTATACTATCCTGACAACCTTTGCTGATGACACCAGCGTGTTATCAGGCAATGCATTTTCTGCATCCCAGATACTCCAGTCACATAGTACTTCCCTTGAAGAATGGTGTCATATCTGGATATATCCTAGCTAATCTCTGCAAATAACCTTAACTCTCCATCAAGAACCTATCTCATCCTGTCTTCCTGTATCCTTTAATGGTGTACCGCTAATTAAGGTGGAACAAATAAGATGCCTTGGATTTTATCTAGACAAGAGACTCACCTGGAACCCTCTTACAAGATTGAAAAGACAAGAAGCTGCTCGTTGATTTCAACTTTTTACCTGACAAACGTTCAAATTTCATGATTCACTATAAGAAACTTATCTATATGACGATTATCAGACCTATTTGGACCTAAGGTATTGAATTATGGGGATCCACAAAACCATCGAATTCTTCCCGCCTCCAATCCAAAATCCTTAATTTGTCACAAATGAACTGATCCACAATGATCTTAATATCCCACATGTCGCCGACGGCACGAACCAGATACCTTTCCTTTCATAATAAACTTAACACTCATTCTAATCCACTTGTGTTGCACAGCTTGATTCCCATTCCATTCCTGGCAATCCTCCGAGGCATCTGAAAAGAAGATGGCCCTGTGATCTTCTTTAGTAAATATTGGTTAGAGTACTACCAAAGGGTAGTTCCTCTACAAGTTTTAATTATGTCATTATATCGCATATTTACTGGATGTGTTTTCCTTAGTAAATTCCTTAACAGGAAACTATCATCAAATTTTCGATCAGAGCAAATCTAACAAAGCTAGAGCGTATAGAAAAAAACCTGCACCTAAAAATTAAGGTTTCAAATGTGAATTTTTCATTCAAACCAATATAGCTCCTAAACGGTAGATCCTAGCAGCAAATGTTATATAACAAAAAATATTCTCCATTAAATTTTTGACAAGTAAGATGTCATCACATTTTTTATCCAAGCAACACCAGGAATCGCTGTAGTAGCAGGCACTTTTTTCTTAGCCGCTCTTCAATGTACTCGACCTTCTCCATATGGGAATCGTTAAAGGCTGAATTATATTCCGAATTCAATGCTACCTCTAATTCATTAATTTTGAATTCTACTTCGTCACATTCGGTCAGTCAAGGTTTTCGGCATTAAAGTTTAGTAGTTTCAAATTGCTGTAAAACTTTTTTATCATCTATCCTTTCGAAAAATTTGTAGTCATATAATGTATTAAGACCCATTCATTATATAAATATTCCATATCTAATATTATTATAAACAAACAGAAGGATAACGGTAAATGTTCAGAGATACGAAGTTAGGGAAAGAAATATTATTCAACAATATTTATTTTAAGAATATCATTATGCAAATCTCAACACATAATTTTTAATTTAATTATAACACTATTATTGAATGTAAGAAATTAAACCTTTTAACCAAATCGGGGAACAAAAGAAAATATGAAACTAACCAAGTGAAAAATAATGGGTTATTTTTCAAACAACTATCTTCGAACTCCTTTCAATCAGGCACTGTATTTAAATTACGAACTTTCAATGCAATAAAATTATTAAACAAACGTAGAAAAAGTTTGTTTTTTTTCAAAATCAGTTTGAATCCGGTTTGGAGGCTAAATTCTAAAGCCAATGGACTGTGATAATTTTCAAATTTAAAGCTAAAGAGCAAACCATTTTAAAATTAGAAGAAAATAATTAAATTTTGGATTTTCAAACTGCGAATAACGAAAAACTGTCCACTCACCTTCTTTCTTGTACAATTCAGCTTCTCTGAGGAACATAAGCATGAATCTTCCTGTAGACCATGCCAAAGTCCAGAGACAGCAAAAAAAATTTTCTTCAACAATAGACAGGAAAACGGCCTTTTACCAATATAAAACTGATATAATAAAATAAATTACGAACGCCAACAGAGGCAAATTTGAACTCAAAAATTTTCTTTCTGTGGATCTCCAAAACACTTCACTCTATCGAAGTCAAGCCCAGAAGAATCTCTGGAACATAGAGGATTATTGAAATTATAATCCCCCGGCACTGACAATCCTATCTGCCCGCTAGAGGGCAGCATGTCCCGGAGGTATTGCCATAAATATAAATTATATTGTGGTAGTCTTCCCGCCTAAACAATAGTAAAAAAGCATGGGGTGCTTGATATTAAATTTTACAAAAATTTGACTGGTAACTATTTATAAAAGTAGAGTTATTAAGAAAATAATAATAATAAAATCTCAAAGGTGTTGTTCCATTCATCCCTCCATTACTAAAGTTTGTTGGACCCCACGGTTTTTTACTATAAATTGAATTATTTTGTTAATAACCTAAGTTTACTTACATTTTATTCCAAATTAATTTATCACAATTGATCATCTAGCTTACTATTGTCATAAAACAAACTATTCACGAAATAAAAATTATTATCTACTTTTTAGTTTGGTTTGCTATTATAGCGTATTTTTTTAAAAACTATTTATATTAATTTTTACTTTGTTATTATTTTAAAAATAAATAAGTATTATGCATTTATCCTATGAAAATATAGGACTATATGTTTCTGTATTTTTAATTGTCCTAAGGATAAAATTTTTTTTTTTTTCCGTTTCTTTTCATGCAACTTAAACTATACCTCCTCTGGGATGGATCCTTGTCCTTACATCTTAGGCTATCAAGAGCCATACTTCATGGAGGAATACTCAATAGTTGATGATTAGGAATAAAAAAAATAAAATAATAATAATAGAATTCATCTTGAAACCAGCACATATATTTTAAAAACATTTATTAAAAAATTATTTACATATAACATTGATCAACAAATAAATAAAAAATTTTAGTGATTCTCATTATTTTTTTATATAATACATTACACAGATATATTAATTTTTAACAATTCTAAATTTATGAGCATTTATCAAATACTACATAGGCAAGATATAGAACTATAAATATATGAATGAGATTATCACAATAATATGTGGTTTTTTTTTTCTTGAAAATTCGTTGCTGATTGTCGTTTTAACAAAGACTAACCAGGAGAACTTATAAAAAAACATACAGGACAAAATTACAATCAGGCATACAATTTATATTTAAAAAATACATCATAAATGTTATTTTAAATTAGTTTTCATATGCAAAGAAGAAAATAAAATAACTGATTCATCACTAAGTTAATGTTAAGTTCGATTGCATTATTTAAGTTTTGATTTATTGGCAAACATATTATAAAATGATGTTTGAATAAATTTTTATGAATTATTGAGATGACCTAAAAATAGATGAACTTGATTATATGAGTCAGAATAAAAGCTAAGATTTTGTTTTATTTAGAAACTAAATCAATAAATTAGATCCGCAATTAGCTCCTAGTACCTTCCGGACAGCCACTGGTACAGGCAAGGAAACCTAGTATTCATCAGAGGCAGAGTGACCAGAAATTTATTACATGTTGTAATAATTGTCAAAAATTTATCATTATTAAAGTATTAACGTTAGTGAAATAATAAAGAAAACAGGAGCAGCACTATGCCTCAGCTGACTCATCTATCCCTTTACTAATATAAATAACCCTAAAGAAATTGCTATTTCATTAATTTCTGTACTTTTGCCTCTTTTATTCCTACTTGGTCATATACCATGGATCTACTAACAACTATTAATAATAATAAAAATTTGGATTCAAAACTTCATAAAGCTCCACATGTAGCTAGAAACAAATAAACATTAAGATTGAATAACTGAAGTAACATATTTTAATACAGACCACTAGATTAACATTCTTTAAAACAGTGCCAATGCTAAGTATTACAATAAATATACAATTTGATTTCAATGACACACATTTATTTGGTAATAAAAGTGTATATACACATTTAAAGCTTTTTTGAGAATTAAAATTTATATAAACGACAAGCTTTTCTGAGAATTAACTATTATTCAAAAAGGTGAGTATCGCTCAATGTAGATTATTAACAAATATTACAGAAAATACACAATGACATAACTACTTATATACATGTTTCTACAAATTACTATTAGACATTAAAATATTTAATTAAAAAGGAAATTTTAAAAAAGCTAAAATAAGTTTAATAAAATAAATTATTTTATAAATATCTTGTTACAATATTTTATTTCCTTATGCTAAGAGAAAAGATATATTCAAAGGAACCTTAAAATCTTAATTAGATTAATGACCTACTTATAGAATAGGTTTAAATTAATTTTGTTATATGATTAACATCAGATCAATTAAGTTATATAAGTAATTCAGAGAATAATTAATATATATTTTTTGTGCCACAAGCTTTCTTCTGTAAATGCATGTTTAGTCACTTATAATTGACGATGATGAATGATCATTCATGAATCCAACTAATAATTTAAAATTAAAATTTATAAGTTACAAATAAAAGTAATAGAAATATTTGCGAAGATTGGGGCAGACTTGATGTAATGGTAATAAGCAACAATGGAACCAAATTCCAGTTTATTAATCTGCTAATATCAATACTTTTGAGGGTGGTGTAGAGTATGATTTACATAGTTATTACATCAACATGTGAAGAATGATTCAGACATGTTTGTTATTTTATACATATATTGGTAGCATGATAGAACAGAAATTTATTTAGAAGGATAAAATACTCATGTTTCATTGTGTTAACACATCAAGATTTTAGTAAGTAGATTGCGAATTTCTTTTTTTATAAATTCATCCAATCTACTTACCAAGAAACTTGTTATTTATCAGGATATTGGCCACGTGTGATGTGAACTATTTTGGCATGCATAAATATGTGTTTATAAAAATTAAAAAAATGAACAAAGATCAAGTTTTAAAAAATTCATAATGGCTAAATAAATAAAACAATTTTTTACTTTCCCAATAGAAAATTAGGGCAACATAATTTCCACATATCAGATCAAACACATTATAGATTCATGAATCATCTCATTTAAACACCATAATACATAAACTTAATGGTCTATTACAACATATCGATTTATTGTAGTTACAGTATAACTATCATACAAACAACTATAACAAAATACTACATTATTTTAGCTCACTATACCTCATTAAAGTTACTCAACAAACCTAAAAATGTCTTAGACATTAACATGAATGTACACTCCTAATGCAAACCATGGAATATTTGGACCATACAGTATAAGCGTTTTAGTTCAGAGCAAATTTCTTTTCTTTTTTTTACTTTCTATAGTAATTATAAATAGAATGTGATGTATCATTATCAATTTTATTTTGAAGGCTAGTAAAAATTAACTATAACTTACAAAAAATAAAATAAGAATAATTTATTAAAGTGATTTTAAATGAATTAATGTCATATTACTGGTACCTTCTGAACTTATTATATAATGATATTTTGTTAAAAATTGATCAATTTTTAATATCAGCAAATTCTTTTGTTTTTAACAGCTTAAACTTCTCAGTAGAAATTGGAGTAACAAAAACAATTATCATGACAAATCAGTTCAGAGCAGCATATCCAAGGATAAATAATTATCTAACATTATTCATAATTATAGCCTAAATAAAAATTAAATAACTATAGCTTCAAGAAAATAATTTCAATGAGTTACCAGTTTATAACTTTGAATTTTGATAATTTTAAAGCTGTATGAACAAATATAAACTTGTGAATAGCATTTTAATTTGCTGATTTGTAAATATTGCAGCTTAAAGATTAATAGATAAATAGCAAAATAATAAACACAGCAGCTTAAATAATAAACGGCGAACAGTGAGACGTTTACCAATACTAAAAAGTTAGAGTATCCCAGCAATATAATATTTGATTAAATAATCACACAATATTATTTATCTTAAATTTTAATTCATTTAAAAACCAACGAAAAAGTAAAAATAAGATTTTTTAAAAATAAAGTTTACTACGAAAATAATTTATTAATTTAAATATAATTTATTTATTATTAATAATGTAAATATTATACCTAGCCCTGCATAAATTTCCTTGTTCACTAGGTTTTTATGATTAAAAAATATATTCGAGTAGAGAAAATATAAAATATTTAACAGGTAGGCCCAAACTAGGCAGAACCGTTTCAAAGATCACAAGACATGTCAGATCTAGATGCCAGAAAATATCAACCATAATCAATAGCAATCCAATGATACATACTTCATAAGGTAAATTAGTGTTAAAAAATAATTTTGAAGATTATTTCGAAGAGTTAGAAATTACAATAAACCACAATATTAGATGCATTTATAAAATTAACAAATATATTAATTCTAGTTTTATACTAAAATAAAAAAAGAGGAAGGAATAGCTTGATTTTCTTTGTTATTGTCTTTTATTAAATATGTATCTATGTTTTTAGAAAATATTCAACTAATTAAAAAAAAAAAACTGAGTTATCGATTCATAGTAACAATAATATTACAAGAAAATTTTATAACGATCATAATAAACTGATGAGAGATTTCTAATACCTGGAAGACATTTTTATTTGAAGTTTACCGAGGCAACAACGCCAAACAATTATGGGATAAGTTGTCAAGATGACTGATCAGCTTTACGAGAATTGCTTTTAGAGATAAGGGTTGTCCTGAGGGAAGAAATATCCATCAGGAATTTGCTAAACATTTTATCAACCATACATTAACTATAAAAGAAATTCAAATGTTCATATTATATTATTTTTTTATTTTAAATAATTAATTAAAAAGCTTTTATATTTGTTATATTTTTAATTAAATTCTAAATTGTATCTTCCATCTCCGTGAATTGTTATGACATATCGTTGATCTATTAATTATTAATAATTCCACTAATGAAACAATTTGTTTAAGCAATTTTTTCTTCTAAACTTTCTTTTAAGTGTGAGGTTTCTAAAATAAGAACCGATACATTGCATGTTCAGTGAAACAATAGCCATTTAACAATATAATACAACAATGTACAAATAAATTATAGTTAATCAGTAAGATGAATACACAGACAATTGTGAATAGCACATCCTCTCGACCGAACGGCATTCTTATTCCTCAAGAGGATCTATTTCACCAGGATTGATACAATGAAGCTCTTACAAAAATATATGTTCAGATCCTTAGCAAAAGAACTGTGGAGCCTTAAGATTTACGATTGCGTGTAAACCTTAGAGTCTGTCTTAAAGTCTCTTGATGCCTCAGTAATGTCGTCATCTGAAATTCAATGAAACAATCAGATAAAATAATTGTATAAATCACTTGAACAACATAATATTCCTACATAAACTGTAACTTTAAAAATAACAGCCCAGGCAAAGATGACTGAAAAAAACAATTAGAAGAGATTATATTTTATTAATAACAAACAAATATTTGTTTACAAAAAGAAACATTTAAATAAAAAGATAAAAATGAAAATAGGTCATTGATTTCTTGGTTAAATTATGAAGATATTAATCTTTTTATTTTTAATAAATTAATAAAATATGGGCTGAATTAGGATTCAAGTTGTGTGTTTTCAATTTATGTTATAAATTATATTCGACCTTTTAATTTGGTATCATTCTTGTTTCAAGTGAAAAAGAAGGCCTCGAGGCCACTTAATAGAACAACTACCAAACATACTCCTGTAGAGCTTAAGGCTAGTTCGCATTATGATAATATTTTAGTCTAGTAGCTAGTAATTTAGTAGCTAAAAGTGTCTGAATACTAAAAAGTTAGTCAAATAGTTTAATTTAGTTTAGTCGATCCATTTTACTCCATTCTTCTCGGGTGAGTAGCACCCTCCACCAGGTGTCCATGCTCACTGGCGCACTGGCTAAACAAGTTCAAACCTGTTTCGTTTAGTCGAGTTCATTAGTAGTTAGTGCATAATTTTATTATTTTATTTCAACAGTATATTTATTACTATAATATAATAAGTTCTTAGTTGTTATTATTATTATCAAAGTATTCTTTGGGATCTTCCAATGCTAATTCCTTCAGAAGATAATTAGTAGCTCCTAGTTTGTCTCTTCTACTGATCCATACTCACTAGTAAACTGTACAGGAACTAAACTAAACACTAAAGTGGAAGTGCGAACGATTTTGGGGCAGTAGCGAGTAATTTAGCTACTAAATTACTTGCTACAAGACTAAAATACTAGAATAATGCGAACTAGCCTTTATGCATAGTTGGCCCATAGGCTTAGAATATTAGATGTTTCTAATGGTTTACAGTAACTTTATTATAAAGAAGTTGGTCTCAGTTCTACAGTCAGAAAAGTAAAAATAACTGTTTATTGTACTTATGTGAACAAAATAAATCTTGACTTTCCCATCCAGGCTAGAATAGATTGGTAACCCGTCCTAATTGGAGTACATAAGGACGTTATGCCCTCCCTCACTAAAAATAAAAAAAAGATTTTTATGTAACTTACCTTACAATTAATTTGTCAAGGACATAGAATTCTTTATCCTTGTATAAAGGGAAAAAAGGTGAATAAGAATACCTAATAATATATTTTTGGTAAAAAAAGGACATAGTGTCCTGTACCTCCGAGGCACAAATATGGGCCATTCTCATGGCAGTGATTTTTCACTGTCCTGCCGGACTTAAGCAGGAATTAAAACTTCTTGATCAATATTTTTAATGAATTTGAATGTAAATCAATCCCATAAATTATTTTAATGTTCTTAAACTAGAATAAGCTAGTACTAATTATTGCTATCTACAGAGTAATTCGTGATGTCAGCTTCATAAGTTATGTGTTTGGAAGACATTTTTCAGTGTCTTTTCTACGATTTTCATCAATCCAGGGTGTTTTCTTCATCGCATCTTTTATTACTCACGACTGTCACACTCTTTTGAAATGATTCGTATTTTTTAAAAAGCTCCTGGACTCCATATTTGATTATTTTTAGATGTATACAACTGATTAGTCAAACTAACCGTTTAGGTATGGCTCTGGTTATGCAATAAACATTAAATTACGGGACGTTCCTCACGACCGTCACACCTTTTTTTTCTTTCAAATTGTTAGAGTTACATATTAATGTACCTACACTTTTATAAGGCTGAAACATCATTTTTTTTGGGGGGGGGGTTCAGATTTAAAAACAACTAAACCTTAATATTACTTTTTAAGGCATAACTCCTATTTATCTTTTATTTATGTTGAACCCGCTGCCGTCAAACCCTGTATGCCTGAAAAGGCAAGGTAGGGAAAAAAGGAAAAAAAAAGTTTCGGGGTACATTGCTCCATCTTCAGGATAACTGTGATTTCCCGCACATAGAGTTATGCCTTAAAAAGAAATATTAAAAATGAAATCTCATTCAATAAAACAGTTGAACAACTAAACTGTTTTTTTGTAAAATTATCAGCACACAAATAAAGGTTTTTGGAAAATAACCTAGGCCTGTTTTTTTCACTATTCTCACTGTAGCACTGAGACCAACTTTTCTACAATCCAATTCTGCAGTATTAGATTATATTGTATTCTGCTCTTATACTAATTTTAGTTGTAACTGCATTAATTGAAATGTAAATCATTAATTAAGTAGTTATGATTAATCTTCATAATCTACCTTACCTGTCGAATAATATTTATCCACTCAGGATCTCGGCGACCAAGATTGCTAGAAACTTTGTCTGCCTGAGTTGATAAAAACTCTTTTAGGTGACAACGGAGGTCTAAATCTTTCAATCGTCTCTGATATGTATAAAGAGCATTTTCAACAAGTCCTCTTTCAACCTGTTTCCTCTGTAGTGACACAACAATACTTAAGATTAATTGCATTACATTCATAGTATAGATGATGAAGGTATTTCATTCAATTTTATTTTATTTTTATGAATCAGATATAGTACATTACATGAAGAGAACGGTAATTTTATAATCACCAACCTCTTGAGAACTGAGTTTGTAGAAAGTATCCTCGGGAACAAAATCAATTGGGATATCTGAACCCTGAAAATTAAATGTCTATATTACTTGTTATTAAAATAAATTAAGGACGATTATACATTAAAACATTGCAGAGTTATAAATTTAAAGAGTGGATCTTCTTATAAACAGACATATCTGCAGAATGATAATTTGTCCACTTATAAGAAGAATATATATATATATATTTTTAATATTACCCTTACCGAAATCGAAAGCAGCACTAAATATAAATAAATAAATAAAGAGAAATGCAACAAGACAAAAGTGTATGAGTTTTTTTTTTCTAATTAGCATTCCATGTCGTGGCTTCACCCCCTCTCATAAGTAAACTATCTTCAACTTACTGACGAATATGTTATACAATGATCAAAAGGACAACAATGGCGGAATAGCCTCCGGTCGTCAAATATAGTTAGATCTCAAAATAGTATCCTTAAGTGTCCTTTGGAAAGGACTAAATGGGAAAAGAGAGTCCCATTAAAAAAAATGAAAACATTTAATCAATTTTCAAAAGGACAAAAAATAATTTGTAAGGAAGATGTACGAGTGGCCAATGATGTCCTTCAGCCATCAAAAATTGGCAGATCTGAAACTAGTATCCTTCAATGGCATAATGCAGGTAAACTTATAAAATCAAATCTCCATCTTCCATTGAATTATTTGCTGATGGAATGTCTTTTTTTTTTTTTTTTTTTTTTTTTTTTTTTTTGTGGGAGGAATTCAACAGTTATTTAGCTTATAGAAATAGTTTCACTATTTTTTTATTTTATTTTAAGACTATTTTGGAATAAAAATCATTTTAATTTTATCTACATTGAAAAATAATTGAAATGAAGTAAAATTGTGAACATTCAAATACTGTCAGTAAAATAATATAAACTATTATTATATTTATATATTAGGTCATAACAAATAAAATAAAAAAACTTGGTAGGAGCCAAAGTAACTTACCTTCAATTGGTTTGCCAATAATGCTAACGTTTTATATTCCATCTCCAGTTGTTCCTAGGCAAATATAGACAACATGAGAATAAGGAATAAATTAACAACTTAGTTATAGTAAGAAAAATACTTCACAAAATCAAAAGAAAACAAAATATTAAAACATTGTAATTAGTTTTGACTTATAAAAAAAAAAAAAATTTTTTTCTTTCTGAAACTACTTATTTAGAACCCATGGCATATATACATCAAGCATTTAAAATAATAATCAATGTCTACAGATTATGAATATTTATAATAATCTAAGAATAAGCATTATATAATTAGAAATACTAATTCCAAGGAAAATTTATTTTAACTATTACAACAACAATTAACTAAATTCTGAAGCCTTTAAGGTTAACCTATGAAAAACATAATAAATTCTTTGTGATGTGTGGGTCCTAGGGACCCGAGCGGAAAGATAAATTACTCTCAGAAGCCGGATATTTCATGTAGCACACTGCCTTCATGCCTGTATGATCCTGTACCTTTCTGTCTCAGGCACCTTTTCATAGTCAGTCTGTTTCTCACATCTTAGCTGTTTGTGTCAATCCAATAATTAACCCTTCTGGTCCTGTGGACCCGACATTGCCACTAGTGTATGGTAGTTTGCATTTATTTTAATGGCAGGTATTTGTAGTACTAGGGTTTGTTCTACAGACGACCAGGTTTCCGGAGTTTGTTAAAGTGTTTTAGAAAAATGTGATGGAATTGAAAATGAAAGTAATGATGTAGAAAAAGATGAGAGATGTATCGTTAGCAATTCTTCAGATAGTGAGCAGGATGCTGATGAAAGTGGCAGTAAGTACTTCTATGGTAAGAAAGAGGTGTGGCTTTATGCTCTTCAAATATTAACATAAAAACATTTAACTTCTATTTAGAATGCAAAACCTGTGTGCAATAGTTTTTCACAACCTATTAGCAAAAAGTGCCATGATGAGTGAATTTTGTATTCCTTTTAGTTTTGTTTAAACTTTATATCATTGTAAATAATAAAAATATACATATTCTTTAATAAATTTACCAACTTAAAATTTTATGTTACAAATTTATGAAAAATTCATATTTTCATTTTTTATTATTTGAATATTTTTTTTAAACGAATAAAATTTAATTTTAGAACTTGGTAATTTTTATTGTGATCTCAATCCTTTATAAATATAAACTGTAATTGGTATTTTGCAAAAATTTTATAAAAAAAAAGTCTATTTAGGGCATTGGGTCCTGAGGAGCCCTCGTCACCAAGTTCTTACTTTATGTATTCATGAGCCATGTCACCAGCTAAAGGTTAATAATCTTTCTTGTAGTATTTCAAACTAAAATAATTAGAAAAATACTATGAACATAATTTGGAGTTTAATTTAAAAGAGACACCAAAGAAATAGAAGTATGCATCTTTTCGAATCAATTCAAAATATACCTGTATACATTTTTTTTTTTTCATTTAAATTTTTACTTCAGCGAACAGACAAAGTGAGTAGTTACTAGATAATATATCACTTACATTATCCAAACTAGAGAGTTTATGACGATCTTTTGAAGTAGTTTGACAAACAGGAACTAATTCTTCCTCTAATTTAGGCTTGTCCATTTTCTCTTCCTTGGTTTCCTTTTCCATTTCTATCTTTTCTTTAACACCTTTTTCCTTGTTCTTAATCTTTTGTGCTTTGTCAACTTTCAAACCATTTTTTTCATAAGTCCTGAAATAAAAGATATTACATTTTTAATATATTATTATTTCTTGAAGCAATGATAGTTGGCATGATTGATATTATCTTACTAAAAAAACCAAACCTGCCCATAAAGAAGAATTTATAAAATACATTATTACTTAAAGATTCTAAAAATAAAATGGGACTGTGACAATAAAATATAATGACTAAGAGATTAAACCTTCCCCATAAAAAAAATTTATAGATTCCTTTCCCAATATCTCACTAACTGTTGGGCGCTACAGTCCTTGCAGGATCTGGGCCTCTGCCACCGTTCTTCCCCATGCCTCGTGGTCTCCAGCGAGACTCCTCCAGTTTCTAATTCCCATCTTTCTTTTATCTTCCTCCAAGTCCTCAATCCACCGCTGCCTGGGTCTGCCCCTTTTCCTTTTTCCTCCTGGTGCACCATTTTAGGCAGCCTACAGGGCTCCATCCTTTCCACATGTCCTAACCATCTAAGCCTGCTCTTCTTAATAACACATAGGATATCAGGCTCTCCGTACAATTCAGTTAATTCGGCATTGCTTCTGATTCTCCATCTGTGTTCTTCTGTAACGGCTCAAAAGATCTTTCTAAGGACTCTTCTCTCCCAAACCAGTAGAGCTCTTCTGTTTTCCTCGGTTAGAGTCCACGTTTCACTGCCATACATTGCTACTGGCCTAATTATTGTTTTGTATAACAAAAGCTTTGCCTTCCTGGAGAGACTTTTGTATCGGAGAGCTTTCCCAATATATATTTTTTATTTTTATTCTAAAAAGTATTTAGTAGCCCCCAAAAAACCTTTGTTTTTATTGTATCATCTCACCTTTATTGAACCTGTGATAAATAATACGGCCCAGGTTATCCCTATTAATTGATTTTATTTCGATAAAGTAATGAAATATGAAGGTACTAGTGTTGGCTGCTGTTGAGCATGCTTATGGCAGCTTTATGCACCAGTTGTGACAACAGAAGACAAATAAATAGATCACTAGATTTTGCCTGTTTTGATTTCCTTCCATAAAAAAAATACCCAATTATATAATCTTCATTATAGTGATTTAATTAATGAAGAAAAGAGAGCTGAAGATTTTTTCAATATTGTGTTAGATGAGAATGATCCCGTAAATTATTATTTATCTATTTAATTGCAAAGATATAACTAATGTTTATATTATTGTAATAGCATATTAACTGCCATAAGTCAAGGCAGCATCTCAGGATTTTTGAGTCAGAAGTATTTTAATATAAGTCCTGTGAGATTGACTTATGATGAACCCATGGAATAAATTGTGACCATTATTCTCCAACTATTTTAATTTATATGCTTTCTGGAATAGAATATGAAATTTGTTAGCTAGATTAAAAAATAAAATAAAATACTTTCACTAAAGTAAAACACTCATTAGACCCGTTTTAACTTATGCATCAGAAACCTGGCCTTTGTTGAGATCTGATACTAATAGTTTACTGCTCTTTGAAAGAAAAGTGTTAAGAAGAATGTTTGGAGCAGTAAGAGTGGGTGACCTATTCAGGCTTAGGTATAACGCAGAGCTGTACCAGATTTATCAGGAACCTAATATGGTACAGGATATAAGAATTTCCAGAGTAAGATGGGCTGGGTATGTGGCTAGGATGGACGATATGTGGGTGAGAGAAGGAGATGTGGAAAACTGTAACTAAGATGGGCGGACAAGGTCGAGATAGATTCAAGTGTCATGGCACAAGACAGAGATAAGTGGAGACGGCGCCTTGATGAGGCCAAGACCCGTACTGGGTACTAGAGCTCATGATGATGACCACCAAAAATTAAATCCAGAAAAATATTCATAAACATAAACATGAAAATCCTAATTCCTTTAGACAGGGCAAAATTTCAAATAAATAGAAATATTTTATAGGTTAATGATTATAAAATGTTTATAAGTTAATAAATTAAAAATACCCTTCAATGAGGACACCATCTTTTGCAAAGGTAAAAGTTTTTTCTCCTAAAACAATCCTTCTTCCTTCAGGTTCTGGACTAACACCCTGCCTTTCCAGCCATTTCCTGTTGTCTGGTGATAGCACAGATTGATTGAATCTGTAAAAGTTGGTAGTTTAAAATTAATTTTATTCTCAAAACAAAAGGTTATACTGACACAATCATAAAAATTACTTGTGGTTGTGGTAGATGTGGTTGTGGCGATGGTGGTGATTGTTATTCCTGCCCATTTCCGCCTCTCGTAGTCTCTCCATGATTTTGCCCACTATCCCTGATGGAATAGTGTTGAAAGGACCTACACCCCATTATAATTAAAACATTACCTCTTTACTATGCATGTGCATATATATATGTTTTAAAAATAAGTAAATATTTAAACAATCATGGACATCCAAAAGAAATATATATCTAAGGAAATATTTTATTATTTAAAAATATATCCATAAATAAAATATTGAAGTGTTGATGATGATAATAAAACGCTTCAGTTTTGTGAAGCTAGTAACTTTTTCTTCATAAAGATTATGGGAAAGAACAAATGGCACTATACAAATTTAAGGGAACTTTTTTAACACGTTGATGCCGGCTGTCGAAGGGTGTTCGACAAGTGGTCTACCTAATGGCAGAGGCAGAAGTTGAAGGGTCTTCGACAACTATTAGTGCACAATCAATTCATTCTTCAATCATCATAGTAACAACTCGAAACTTGTCCTAGCCTTCATACATAAAAGGTCCTCTTTCTACTATTCACCAAACCGCCACCGGATTTTTTTTTTTTTATAACGTTTTAATGAAATCATTATTTAAAAAAAAACATAATAGCCAAGAAACAGAAGCCTAAGAAAAACCGGTTGTTCATTGTTCTCATTCAATCCTTTTACAGGTATGTAGGTATACAATTTTTTGATAAGGTATTGTCAATAAAAATACAAATTTTGATACTTGAAATCAATGAAACATTCATCAAATTAAATATTAAACATATTTCTAATAGAAAATAATATGTCCAATCATAATAAAGAAAAGTAAAAATAATATTTATTAATATTTGGAACATTTTCCGTTTTTAGTTACCGGCGCCTGAATGGATTTCCCTTCTTAATGGCAGATGTCGAAGGGTGTTTGACGGGGTTTTTCTCCAATGAAAAATTTAAAAATCAGAGAGATTTGTTATAGTACATTCACAGCATTGCTCAAAACGGGCTTGCTTCATATGACTCAGGTGCCGTGTTAAAAAAAATCAACTATTAATGTTGTAGTACAAAATAAAAATCATACTAATGACTATTCAAGCTTGGCTTACACGCAACAGAAAGAAAATTTAGATGCATGCAACAGCAATAAACTAAATTTGTATAAGTAAAAAAATATAAAAATTTATATAGAAAAACGTCACAGGAAGAATATTATCAAACTATGTAAAATATAGCAATATCTTTTAAGAAAAAAAAAAAAAAAAAAGAAGAAGGAAGAACAACATAAAAAAAAAATTAAAACAACTGAAGTTAAAATCACACCAACTCTCACAACAAACAAGCAACTTACTTGAAATATGAAGGAATTCTGGATCCTGAGAGAAACAAAATCTTTCTATTAATGATTGTTAAATCATGTAATAACATCTAATATGATTCATATAACCTAGGCTACTCTTTATTTCCAATGAAACTATTATTATTACAAAATTTTACTACCCAATCTCATAAAATTTTTATTACAAACTACTAGCTCAAAAACTTAAAAGCTGAGGTTTTTTTACTAAAAAATAAGGTATGGCTTTACATTTTTCATTCTCAAAGTACAATTCAACAATAGGTTGTAACAGTGTGAGCAAGCATATTTAATTTTTAAAAATGCCAAGATTTCTCTATTACAATTGATGCATATATATTGGTTTAATATAACCCCAAAAGTTTAAAATAATATAGTTTTAATTCAAATGTTAATCAATCTACATCTATCTATAAACAACTTTCTTCAACTTCTAGTCACTGTTATTACTAGTTGGCTTGCAGCGAATATCTCTAGTTTTTTTTTTATTCATTACAATTTCCTTTCAGACATAAAACTTTTGACATGAGTCTATATATTTTCAATACAAGTAAAGTCTTGAATCCTATTTATATGAAAATTATTGCAAGAGTATAAAGAACTTGGGTACTTTAAGTTGTATACAGATTTAACAATGAGAAAAAAAATCTTTGTGTAATCCAAGATAAAATTAATATAATCAAGGAATAGGAATCTATGCCCCATGAAGATGAAAAGGTTAATAAATTTATTCTTTTAAATATCTAAAACTGCACTTAGCAGATCTAATAATAATAATAATAAGATTATTCATTTAAAGTAACATGATAAACTTTAAATTCACATAATCAGATTAGATCTGTAAAATTACCTGCTAAGCCCCTGTAACCACTGAACCCAGATTCGTAGGTGTGAACCAAGAGCTGCTGATGTTTGAGGAATTCCTCTATAGCAACACCTTTTAAAGCCGATGGTTGCAGAAATCTTGCTGGAATCCTAAAGAAATCACCAAAGAATAAATATATTATTTAACTTAATAGGAACTATCATAGTTCTTACTACATAACTATCTTAGTTGATATAGCTCTGAATATAATAGTAAACTATATATTCAGAATTATTACAAGAAGCTACAATTTAAGGTTTTCTATTACTGATTTCTGAAATCAACCAAAACACATTTCTAAATAAAGTGATAGGCATGTTTTATACTAAGCATACTGAAGAATGATTTAAATAACCTTAAAAAATAATACAAAAAGTTTATGTCAATATATGCAACTCTGTATGATCTTTTTAAAGTTCAACACTTTTAAAAAATTTCTTCAATTCAGAAATATAGTTTTTGAATAGTTTCTTTTCTGAAATTGGCCATTCTTCTCCACTTAGAATGATGTTTCATTAAATAAAAATCTGTCCTTGTCAAAAAGTGGGTAGTAATGTAATATATGATCAAAAGTTTATGTTACCTGTCCATTGTAGTGGCATGCTTTGTAGTATGAAAGGTTAAAACGTTTAAAATAGTATTTGGTAGGTCCATGCTTTATCAGTAATTGTGTTAGTTTGTAAAGTGTACTTATCAGTTTGTTTTAGTTTCCTCGATTAACGTCTGGTACAAATTTGTGAACCAGTTGTCCTTTGTTTGTTTGTTTGTTGCCAGTATGTGTTCCAGTATCCCATTGTATCATTTCTTAAAGTTTTCTTGATGTATGAAATAGGCAATGGAGAGTATTCAAACGGTAATGATTCATTTGTCGATGTGGATTATAGCTAATATTTTGCCGTAAGTTCAGTTCAATGTTCTCAGTCTAAATATCTCTGAATGATTGTTTTTTTAATTTAATATATTGTCAAGATCTCTGTAATTTTAAACTAAATAATTATATATTTGTGAGTATTCTCGTGATCTATTTAAACTTATTTGGTCCTCTGAGCCCCCAAAGAGAAATTTAAAAGATGTTATATTTTTTTTAACATACTCTATTCTTAAGAGTTCCTTATTCTATATTGTTTACACAAAGTTTACAGTGAGGAAGGAATTAATCCTGATTTTACCTGGAGACAGTGTCGGATTCTTCAACTCCACCAAATCCAAGTTCTAACAAGATTTCTTCGGGGTCCGGCTTTCTAGACTCCAATAATGATTCCATACTTGAACAGTGGCTCCCCGCATCGCTTCCACCACAGGTGCTAAATAGAAGATAATAAAACTTAGGCAATGACAAAAACCTTGTATAAAGAGTATTGAGGCTAACAGCACTGATATGTTTCATTAATAAAGAGACCACCTAAGCTACATACCAAATGAAATGCTACTATTTCATGGCTGAATGTAAGATACAATCACACCACCAATATTCACTGATAATTTTATGCGATACCTTTAATTGATATAAGTAACTATTGCATTTAATAGTAAAATCAATTTAGCTTCATTATTTAAATACAAAATAAATGTACATAAATACTATGGAACATGGTTAATTAATCTAAAAAATTTAAATTTTCAAGTGCATAAAATGGGAATTCAAACAAGACTATAAGACAAAATAAAATTTTTATTTGAATTGTTACATCACTGAGGATCTTTTATCTCATCAAGTATTATCAGAACAACAAACAGAATAAAATTGGAGTACCTGAACAATATGTTTAGTAAATGTATGTTGTTTTTATTATATATTAATAAAATTGATTTTCTCAACATGTCTATAAGTTCTCAAACTCTCATAAAAATAACTTTAAGTGATTCGAAAAAACAAACAAAAAAACAAAAAAAAAAAAACAATACCTTAAAACATAAAATAAATAAATAAAACTTATATAAATATTTATGAGTTTTCTTATTTCAGTAAACTATTGAAACTGAATGATGATAAAAAGAAATTTAAAAAACATTTAAAATATAAAATTACTGATTGATATGTGTTAGTTTATATGACCTAGATGAAATTCCCTTTGCTCATTAAATTTTTACGTTTTCAATAAGCTCTTCAGAATTGGTCGTTATGAAAGAATCTATTATACTCAAAATAAAAAAAGTTGTTTTAATTTGTTGTTCAAAACATATAAGTTATTCCTTGATCCATTTCTGTTATTAGATATGTGAGAATCAAACAAAACAAACAAATAGATTCTGTTTTTTTTTTTAGCTTCAATAGAATATTTAAATCAATATATTTGTTGAGTATACATTAAAGCATTTTATAAAGAGAAACAATTGTAAAGCTATAATAATAATAAGCTGGCAAAGTCATCATTAAAACAGCTATTATTGCAATAAGAAACTAAATGCTAACATACTAGAAACAGAAATTTTTATGTTAGAATGATATATTATTGAATATTCAGGTTTTCTGGTTGTATCACATGAAATGTCAGTAGATTAGATGCCATTAATAAAATATGAGTGAAAAAAAGTTTATTAATTATTATATTATTTCTATTATTTATTAGTATATAAGATAGTCAATTTGAACAAAATTTCGTTTTAAAATTTAAGGAGAAAATTCAATGTACAAAAACAAAAATTTTTATGTAGCTATTGGAACTATCATCTCTTTTCAAGAAGTATAAATGTTTAAAACGGTATTAATGTTAAGTATAAATGTTTAAAAGGTGATGTGATACAAAATTCCCTTTAAGGAATTAATTTCCTTTCATGCTTAAAGATTTTAAGATGAGAAAATAAAAAATAAACTTATTCATTTAGCTTACACAAAGGATTAATAGAAATGGAACAAGTCAGTGGCGTCGTTGAAAGTCAAACAAGGCTCTCTAGGAATATTAGGCAATAGATAAGAAACATATAGAAAGTTCTTTTCTTCACATTTTAATCTAATGTTTTATCAACTACTCAAAGTATTTTAAATTTAGTCACGGCATATAATAAAGTCATTTATAAATAAAATGCAAGTAAAAAAATATGGGGGAAAAATAACTAATATGTTGAATTTTTCATCTGGTATGTCTTTTGTTATAACTTAATTCTGTTTTTTATTTACCCTTTTGATCATCTTATATCATATTTATTTTACTGTATTTTATTTTTAACTTCTCTGAACATACAATTATGTTAATTCTCTAGATACAATTATTCATATTGTTTATTAACCCTATACATTTTTTCAGATCACTTCAAATTGTTTATTAACTCTATTATTTTATTTATTTTTCCTTTTCTCTTTTTTATTTATGCATTAGATTATTTTTTTTCGTTTTAGTTCTGATGATGTCCATAAATGATATGGGCGAAACGTTGGAAAAAAAATTAATGTTTTTTAAAATTAAACAATGCCTAATTTTTTATGAGTGGTCCCTCTCAACATCCTACTCAGTTACTTTTTTAAAAAGTGAGATATTTAAGTTATTACACAGGAGAGGTGATTTCCAATTCAGTTTTTAAAAATATAATATTAATGCCTTTAATTACTAAAATAAAATAAAAAAAAAAGAAAAAAAGAAATCTGCTTAGTATTGGGCAAATTAAAAAGCAAAAGGGCAGAAAATTTCTTGAGTAAAAATCTATTTCAGTATTTGGAAAGAAAAAAAATAGAAGCTAAATTATAGCTTTATTTAAATAAATAAAAATCTAAATTATTGGCAAGAAAATTCCAACAACCACAACTTTTCTATATTTTATGGATTTTTTTAATACATAGTATTCAAATTTAACTTTCTGAAATTTTTTTTGTTAAAATAGCTGCCCTAAATTAATGAAAGTTAAAAAAATTAATGAAAGTTAAAAAAGTACTTGCATATATATATATATATATATATATATATATATATATATATATACATATATACATTTTTAAAAAGTCTCTTTCAGTTATGATACTACTTAAAACAATAAAGATTATAATATAATATTTTGACTGAATAATAAATTTTGATTACGTCCATCCATGTTTTATTAATGCTGTCCAGACTTATTTACCTTCCATATGATACATCCAGTTACCTACACAAAGATCAAGGTACTTCTGCTATCTAGAGTTAAACAAAATATTAATGTGAATGAATATTAATTGCAGTGTTAAGAGGGAAGTGCCTACATTCTATCATCCTATTCCTACATCTTAGCTTCAAAACCAGTTTTTTTTTTGTTTTTTTTACATTTAATCGAGTATATATATACAGTGATACAAACCTGAATAGTAAATAAGACAATAAGTTTAAAAATATATAATCATTAAAATAAAATAAAAACTTAGTAAATCCAAACTTGATAGCTAAATAGTAAAATAAAATACATCTTATAAGTATTCATTAGATAAAAAATATTAAGGAAATAATCATTAGCCAAATATTTCTGATCCCATTATTTTATAATAACAATTTAAAGAAAAAAAAAACAAAAAACATGGAAATAATAAAAATTTAGCAAAAAAAACTTGATATGTCTTTCAACCAACTTACAAATATTCAAGAACAAGTGACTCAGATTTGTACTGGCTCATTTGAGAAAATGACCTTGCATAAATTCCTCTAAACAAATGCAAGCAAGTTATGCAGAACATTAAACCATGGCAAATTGGTAAATTAGTGATTCAGTTACCGCAAACTCAGAAATTTATTCCATTGAGTTTAGATTGATCACATTTCGGAAGTAATAACAAGAAGTTTTGAGTAAATTTTCCACTATTAGTTCAAAATGAGTGGTGAATAACAGGTAAATACTAAAATTCAATCAAAGTAAATAGCAAAAGTAACATATGAAAATTATGTTATTTTTATAAAGTGAAAAAGATATTAAACATGCGTTTATTTGTTATATATGATTAAGATTAATAATTAATAGTAAAATAAAAAGTAATTATGTAATAAAACAATAATAAAAAAATGAATCATTGTAAATTAAAAAAATTAATGGTAATGTTACTTACAGTGTGTTAATGTTGTAGTGTTAGTGAAACAAATTAAATTACCAATTATATATAAACATTTTTTTTTTTAAAATTTATAGATGATATAACAATGTTTTTGTTGTTTTGTTTTTTTCTAAACCACAAATTAAAAAAAAAAAAAAAAAAAAGCAGAAATAAAATATTTTCCTAGTTTGAAAACGCTTCATGAACATAGAAAAATTAAGTAAATAACTAAATCATAGTTCAAAAAGTTCTGCATAAAAATTAATTATCAAACACAGTTCGAAATTTAATTTAAGTAAACATAAATCTGTCATCAATTACAGCAATTAAATAATTATAATTTTGTTTTTTTATTTTAAAAATGGTTAAAGCCATTAAATTTTAGGGGCATCAGAAAAGATATTTCATAGAATTGTATAATAATTTGTCCTAAATATATTATTGACAACATATTGCTGATAAGTTACCTTATATGTTATAATTCTTTTGCTTACCTAAAGATTTATGTTTAACAACTGAAAACCTACAAAAGAAGGTTTTAACAGAACAAAGGCAAGATAATCTTTTGGGCTGGAAACTTAATGATCAATGAACTGGAAATGATTAGATCCTTCCTCAGAGAAGAAATTTCAGTACTTATTAAAGTGAACAGCTGATAAATTTTAGAGCTGTAGGCCATTTTATTACATAATCAAGGTAATATTTTATTTTACCCAGTTCGAATCAAGTTTTATGCCAATCAACAGTTGTGTTATGCGTTCATTTTTATTCTAACTTAAACAGTACAATAATCAAAATCTCTGAATAATTGTCACTATAATTCCAAACTACAATTA
Source organism: Euschistus heros (assembly GCA_003667255.2). Lineage (NCBI taxonomy): Eukaryota > Metazoa > Arthropoda > Insecta > Hemiptera > Pentatomidae > Euschistus > Euschistus heros. Next base: position 483,290 of record RCWM02000139.1, read on the forward strand.
TTTCTAATTGATTATTTTATTAAAGATGATTTCATTTATATGAAATAAAATATTAAAAAGAATGTTTTCGGTTTGTTGTTTTCATTACCAATGAAAAGAATTATGAAACTGTATCAATATCATGATGATCATAGGTGTTATATGAGATGTATAGAAGTTTATTTTCATTATGTATAACTATTTATACTATTGCTTCAAACAGCAGACCATTCCAAATTTAAAATTAAATAACCTCTTCTCTCAAACTGATTTTTTTTTTTAATTGAGCCAATAAAAAGCAGGAATAAATATAGAAAAATAATTAACAGTATTAAAAACCTTCAATTCTTTCAATAATTTAAAATCTAATCAGAATATGCAGATACTTAAAACACTGAATAACACATATAAATTAAATTATAAAGAACATTAGTTGGTTTCAAAAAAAAAGGATCCTTAAGATTATTTTTAATATGTCTTAAGTTTGTTTCAGCCACCATAAAAAAACAAAAACAATTAATAACAAAGGTATAGTTCATAAAAAACAGTGGAAAGCCAAACAAATAACATCATCATAAATGCAACTGAACCTTTTTTTCAGCCACAACAGGTAATCAATTACTTTTTTATGTTTTAAATAACAATTTTTAGAACAATTAACCCATTATCTGCCTGAGTTTCTGACATAAAAATAAGTAAAGGATAAATTTATTATTATTGTTAAATTATTACTATTACTATTATTATTATTATTATTATTATTAAAGCATCAATAAAGAAAAGGGAAAAAGATTTTTAATTAGGCTTAACTACCCAATTCTGAAGAGTTATTTTTCGTGGCTAAACAAACTGGGATTATTCCCCTCCTCTCCCCATGCAAAAAGCTCTTTAGTTTTAGAGACACACTTGAAAAACGTGGCCTATTGAATTGGCTTTTAAAAATATAGCTATTGATAGATGACTAATTCCAATAACTAACTGCAAGTAAAATCTCTCAAATTTTTCCAAAGAAATAAACCAACTGCTTTGATGGCAAGCATTTGAAATAGAGCTAATGATTTAATAAATATATTTTTTTTTAACCAACTGCTTTGATGGCAAGCATTTGAAATAGAGCTAATTATTTAATAAATATATTTTTTTTTTATCACCACATAAAAAATTTCTAATCACATATTAGAAAGACTACAATCTCTGATAGCAAATAAATAAACAGAAAAAAATTAATTTTTTTTTTTTAAATTAATAGTTTAATTAGAAGTTAAAATATGATAACATAAATGTCTAGTCTTTCTGTATAACAACACTGAATGAAAAATTAAATTTTAGAATGAAATATGATTCAACAACTTTTTATTATTATTATTTTTTTTTAATAACAACCAAAAGTCATATTGATTTTCGATAAATTTTATTATGTTTAAGATTCTAATGGTTATCCATCAACCTTTATTTTCTTTGGTCTATTCAGGGCAAAATGGGGTTAACATTAAAAATTAATTCTACGGATACATAGAGATACTTACTTTGTAACATGGACGAAAGGGTAAGGTCTAGGGCAGGTCACTCCAACAGCTACAAAAAAGTATAGAGCCAAAATTACATCAAAGTTAAAAACTTTATATATTTCTGCTAATAAACATAAGTATATTCTAAGTTTTGAAAACATTCAATTTCAATATCTAACACAAACCAAAACTACTGATTGGGTAAAACAGGCTGGCATTATAATTATTTAACAAAGAACACAAAAACAGAAACTGGCCCTCTTGATACTGTCAGCTAAAGAAAGAATAACATGAAACATGTTTTAGGAGTTGCCTCCTACAAATTTTTGATCCGAACAACACAACTGAGCTAGAGCGTGTAAAAAAAAACTAACACTTAGAAATATAGGTTTTACATGGTGTCTACCAATTTCAGCTATCGAAATTCCCGACATATTACTGACTTTTTCAAGAATTTTTCTAGAAATTCCCGACTTTTTCAAAAATATTTCTAGAAATTCTAGCCAATCGATATTTTAATGCTGTTTCAATAATGATCCACACAAATCAATCAATGCATACTTTGCTACTCAACATATCACAGTTAAACAATATAAAAAAAAAAAAAAAATTTTATATTTCAGATTAATCTAGATATATTTCAAGGAACACAATGTCGAGTATTGCCATTCGGTTTGAAAATAGTTTAGGGGTTACATGGGGTTGTCGGATAAAACTACTTCAAAAATATATGTCCGATCAGATAATTCTTTTTTTTTTAAGCTGAAAGCTGGTTAAATTTACTATGAGACCTCATCTATGAAATTTTGATCAAGTCCCATGATGTACTCACGCCATAACGCTGAGAACTCCATACTCTCGTGAAATCCACTTTTTTTCAGTATAATTCTTGCTATAACTCCGAAACTATTTACGAGAAATGGGTCCTTTACGGAACTTGATAAAAATTTCATATACAGGGTGAGTATCTCTTAGTGTATAAAAAAAATTTGGGTGAAACTACATCAAACATGTAGCAAATTGCCGCAGATCTCACCTTTCTATTCCAATCCGTTGCAGATATGAATGAATGAATGAATGCTCTTTATTTGTTAAAGACAGAGTCTTGTACAAATAATAATATTATTAATAATATACAATAGATCGCACGAGTCTAGTGCTCTTAAACAAATCCTTACATAACAATATTTTGTTTACATTATACAAATGAATATTTATTATAACAAAAAATATATGATCTAAAACCTTTATCTTTATAACAGATATCAACGTTTTACATAATAGATATTTACATATGCACTTATCATCTACACACAAACACACACCTTCGTCCATCCACAACAATACACAATATACCTGTGCATAAAATTAATATTAATAATTAATTACATAATTAAATAAATAAATATATGCATATACACACACACACACACACACACACACACCTACATACATATGCATATACCCATACAAACGCAATGTATAAATAAATACAATATATAAAATAACATCAAATATAAATATAAACATACTCAAGACATATTTCCATGTTATCACTAACATAATTCAAACAACAACCTTATATTGATTCTAATAAATATCAGTTTATTTTTTTTTTTTTTTTTTTTTTTTTTTTTTAATTAGTCATTGACCACATAAAGACATTAGCACCCTATTTACATTTATCATGAAGAAATATACTTTATTTAATTTTTCTACACCGTCAATATTTAATATAGCCTGAATATTGTGATTATCAGAGGACATTGTGATGTATGGCTGAAGAAACTGTTGTCTATATTCCTTGAACGTTGGGCAATAGAGAAGGATGTGGTACAAGCTATTGGAGATATATTGACTGCATGATATGCAAGTTTCCTCAGATTTGAATAAAAAAGTTTTGTTTTTAGTATATAATTTAATTTGTTCTTGGTTAGCGACTCTTAATTGACTGACACACCTCAACTTTTTTATGTGTACTTTGTGTGTTAGGTACGTTTCGGGATTTAAGATATTGTAGTTGCAGAGTAATCGGTACAATGAGAAGTTGGTTGACCTGAGAACTCTTTGAATGTCCATTGAGATATAGAAGTTCTGTGCTTTTTCTAAGATGACATCTTTGTATCTGATAAGGCCGTTGGAAGGATGGGCAGAGAGCTCCTCTGTAAAGTGACTAAGCTCAGCTATCGCCTTAACTTGAGATACCCAATTATATTCCACATCAGGGTTATCACTGTCTAGTGCTTTCAGTCTATTAAAGCACAGTTTTGGCAGTCTCTCGTCAGGCATGAGTGAAAGTTTTGTCCATAGGTTTATCAACTTTTTGATAACCTTCAGGCTCAGTGAGGTTCTCCCAGTCTCGAGGCGAACTATATAGTTTGGAGTGTTCCTGGGCCAACCAAAAAGATATTTTATGAATTTCAGCTGCGCTATCTCGATCGCCTCGAGATACTTGAGACTCCATATTTCAGAAGCATATAGTAAGGTTGAGGAGACCATGGAGTCAAATAACACTTTTTTTGCTTCCCAGGAATCGCTTTTGCCTTTTTTCAGAATGTCTATCACTCTTGCAGTGCTACTGATGATCTCTGGATGAAGTGCTGCGATGCTTTTTTAAATTTGCCTGTTTGTGTAAAGGGTAATCCTAAATAAGTGTAGCTTTTAACGTATTCCAATTTTTCATTGTGCCAGTACAGTGATTTCAGTTGTTTAGTTCGTGGGAATTTGTGAAAAACTAAGACTTTTGATTTATAAACATTTAGAGTAAGAGAATTGTCACTACAATAATCCTGTAATATTTTGAGGTTCTTCTGTGCACCATACCAACTGTTGCTTAGGAGGATGATATCGTCTGCCAGCAGGAGAATCTTTACCTCATGTGAACTGTCGATGCTTACACCTGTTGCTCCTCTATTATGAAAATACAGGACTATATCGGAGATGAATAGCAAAAATAATGTAGGGCTCAGACTTTCCCCTTGTAACAGACCTAAAGAGATGTTGATTTCTTCAGAGAGTTGTCCATTGACTGAAATTTGAGTTGAGGCATTGTCATATAGCATTTTTATTATTCTAATAAGTTTACCTCCAGTTCCCAGGATAAGAAGCTTTTCCCAGAGAAGACTGTGGTTAATGGAATCGAAAGCTTTTTTAAGATCAATGAATACTGCGTATAGGTATCTTCCTTCTGTTCTAAACGTGATTCCAATAAGTGACGTAAGGGTGAAGATATGGTCGATGCATCCTCTTCCGCTTCTAAAGCCTGCCTGTTCCTCTGGGATGAGGCTCTCGGAATCCGCCCATATCATCAACCTCCTCGCGATAATGCTGGTAAATAATTTTGTCAGAGTATTCAACAGAGAAATACCTCTGTAATTATCTGTATCCCTTTTATCACCTTTTTTGAATAATAAATGCAGTTTAGATTTGGACCACTGAAAAGGTAGTTTTTCTTTTTCTATAACTGTATTAAATAAGTTTAAAATGTAGTGTTCCCATTCAGGTGTAAGGTTCTTAAATATTTCATAAGGTATATAGTCCGGACCTGGAGATTTGTTATTTTTAGAAAGATGAATGGATAGTTGTAACTCCTCTAATGATATGTTGGTTTCAAGAAATAGGTTGGTTGCTGAAGTGAATTTTAAGTCTTGAATACTCTTCTGACCATAATGTTCTATATAGAACCTGCTTCATTCTTCTATGTCTATTTCATTGATACCTGATTTGTATGGTTTTAAGGAATTGACGGTAGTCCAAAACTGCTTACTGTTTCTTGTATCTTGTAGCTTCTTTATGATGGTTAATCTTAATTCTGTTTTTTTTTCCTTTGTCAACTTTCTGTATGAATTCCTTGTTTGAATGTATTTCTCTAACTGTTGTATTGAAAAATTAGATTTAATGAAGCTTTTATATTTCCTTCTGACTTCTCTTTTGAGGTTTCTACACTCTAAATCAAACCATGGTTGGTTTGGCTGAAAATTCTTTCTATACGATGTTTTCTTCATTATGAGCAAACCAGCAGAAGACAAACCTTCATGTATACACTCAACAAAGTTTTGATATAATTCATTTGCCTCTTCTGAATATTTGTATATTTTAACACTGTTTGATAAATGTGCCTTGAATTCAATGGCTTTTTTTTCTTCCCATTTAACAGATTTTATATGGCCAGTAGATACATTATTGGGTACATGACAATGCTTGTTAAGATTTGGGATATGTTCATGTCGTTGCACGGAAGTAGCACAGGCTAGGTGATCAAGGAGGTCAGACATGATTATAACTTCCATATCCACGATTAATTCAAGTGCCATATTGTTTATCCATACTAGGTCGATAGTACTTTTTCCAACGCTAGAAATAAATGTATGTTTTCCAGGTCTGTCAGAGATGGTTCTGCCATTACATAGTATAAGACCTGCTGATTCCATGGTTTCCACTAATTGTTTTCCTCATTTATTCACATGGTTATGGCTAGGTATCCTCGTTGCATAAAGATTAGGATTGACTATAATATCTTCCTCTAAACCATTCAAGTCACCAACATGACTGTTAAAGTCACCATTGATAATTAAGCAGGCGTTAGGATAGCTAATTATTATTCTCGAGATAATGTTGAGTAGGTCTTCTAGGATCGTATCCATATCACATGTTGGAGGTAAATAGATATTTCATATTGTTAGTAATGTATTATTAATCTTAATGTTGATAAACATCCAGTGACGATCGATAAATATAATATTAGAATTTGAAGCAATTGAATTGTGCACTAAGGTCAACAAACCTCCGCTAGCGCGCCCTGTTATGTTTAATTTAACAGCCTTACTATTGAAACGAATATAATCATGTAACCACGTAGGTAAAGAAATACTATTATCAGCCACCCACGTCTCTACAAAACACAGTATAGAGTATGACCTGATTGTATTACATTCTTTATTTGTAAAGTTGAATAAATTTTTGAAACCATTTATGTTGCAAAATAATACAGAGGGTTTGTATTCGTTTAATTTTTTGTTGCAGATAGTTTTATTAGGTATTTTCCATGAATCGAGAATCGATACTTGATTGGAGGATGACGAGTTGTTCTGTCAAGATGACCTCTTATCTACTGATGTAGTTGATGAACTTCTAGGTCGAAACTTGTACCTATCTAATTTATCTTCAGCCTTTCTTTTCTTTTTGGCTTGTTCTTCGTCAGTTAGTTGCGTTGGGTCCGTTTTTTGTTTTGTTTCAGAAACATCAAGGTCATTTCCTTTTATTAATTGCTCTACTTCGTCAATCCTATAGTATGACCCTCTTATTTTGAAAAAAACTTTTTGAAACGTGGCATTTTGGTCGATAACTTTTAGTTTTATTAGGTAGGAATAAATTTTTTTGCCTTCCTCCCGTTCCTCCAATGATTTATCATGGCTAATTGATATCTGCTTATTTCTTAGTATCATTCTCTGCCTAAAAATATTCTGTTTAATGTTATAGTTATTTAAAGAAACAAGTATTGATTTTTTTCCTAATCGATAACAGTTGTTAATGCTATAATCGGGAAGGTCAATATTGGCTTCACTGCAGACGCCCTTCACTATTTCTAAAATATTCTTATTTTCAGAAGGGGGGATATTATGAATTAGAAAATTATTTTTTCTTAGCTGTTTTTTTAGGAATTTTACTTCGTTTTCAAGCTTGATTGTTTTTTCTTCTAAAGAAGTGCAGGTTTTTTTTACGGATTCTAATTCTTTTATTAGATCCTTATTTACTTCATTATTTGTTTCAAGATTTTTATTCATCTCTTTAATTAGTTCTATGAGATCTTCATTTGTGACAGCCATCTCAAACGACAAATGTTACGTTATTTTTATTTTTTTTTTTTTTTGTGCTAATTATCGACGTAACCTCTCCTACAGCGCGGATGTTACTGATTGATGTATATTGATATATGATCGACAGGAGGTAGGGGAAATGATCATGCGCATTAGGACGTAATGGCTACTTATTTATCAACTCACCTTCCGTGTAATTCCTTTACCGATCTTGTTCTATGCTCTACTGTAACCCCTATTGCACTTAAACTCAATATATAAACTCACTGTTCATTAAAATACTAGTTTATAATAATAATATCAATCCTAGTTACCAATAAACCAGTTAAAATATCAATTATCATAGAGATGCACAGTAGCGATGTTACACCTACGAATGGCAGCACTAGACCTCCGTTGCAGATATATGATAAAACAAAGCATTTTTTTAGGAAACCACGTTTTTTTCCATAGTAGCTGTAATATCTCCATTTCGCTTAAATATTTTTCAAATTTTGACAACATTTTCGGATTTAGCATTAAATTTCCTATAAGAACAGAGTTCATGTAGCCTTGAATTTTACAAACTTGAGATCTAAAGAACAGCTTGATCTTCACCTTATTTAGGGAAGTTACAATGTCTTATTTACTTCAACGCTCACCGTTTTTCGAAAAAACTATCCACAAAACTCCAAATCTCACAAAAACTTGAAAATTTAATAAGCTTTCGAATGATGTGTTAAACGTAATGATTTTGTTTCGATTTCATGGAGAAATTTAATTTTGAAACCGAAAAAACATGGTGCTCTCATTTGGCATACAAATCAGTTACTTATGTAAATGAAACATTATGACTATCCCTTAATGAAAATATGAATTTCAAACATAATAAACTCTTCATTGGATTAAAAAGCAAAGAAAAAAATTATTGTTTAATAGAAAATAAAGGAAAACTGTCAATAAAGCGACACCAGATCAGAGGATCTTATGTTATTACATTTATTTATTTATTACTATAATTTAGGATTTTATTTTTTTAAGTTTTCAATGTAAGGTTTACAACTCAATGATAATGAACATAGACCACAATCTTGCTATTAGCTTCTGAATGCAGATGGATTAAACAATACCACTTTTTGAGAAGAATTATATGGACAGATGAGTCTGTTTTTGTAGAGGAAGGCATTTCTACCGTTCCACGTGGAGTATCGTTAAATTATTCATCTTTGTTTTGCTGTCGAATAGTGTTTGTATTGTAGTCAAAAATCATAGTTTGGCCAACAGATTGAATGATGATATTACTAAGATTTGTTACAAAATATCCTACCACAACTTCATTACGATATTCCACCTGAAGTTCGGCAAAATATGATTTTCCACCACCATGGTGCTCCTCCACATTATTCGAAAGCAGTCCAAATATAAATCAACGATATACATGGATAGTTAGAAATGCCTACCCCTGTAGAATCAGTCTCATCTGCCCACAAAATTCACCTCAAAAAGTGGTATTCTTCAACACAACCTACAATCAGAAGCTAACCGCAAAATTATAAACCTCAATTTTGCAGTTAGCTTTAAGCCTTACATTGAAAACTTAAAAAAATAAAATCCTAAATTATAGTAATAAATAAATAAATGTAATAACATAAGATCCTCTGATCTGGTGTCGCTTTATTGACACTTTTCCTTTATTTTCTATTAAACAATCAATAATTTTTTTCTTTGCTTTTTAATCCAATGAAGAGTTTATTATGTTTGAAATTCATATTTTCGTTAAGAGATAGTCATAATGTTTCATTTACACATATAATTGATTTGTATGCCAAATGAGAACACCATGTTTTTTAGGTTTCAAAATTAAATTTCTCCATGAAATCGAAACAAAATCATTACTATTGTAACTTCCCCAAATAAGGTGAAGATCAAGCTGTTCTTTAGATCTCAAGTTTGTAAAATTCAAGGCTACATGTACTCTGTTCTTATAGTAAATTTAGTGCTAAATCCAAAAATGTGGTCAAAATTTGAAAAATATTTAAGCAAAATGGAGATATTACAGCTACTATGGAAAAAAACGTGGTTTCCTAAAAAAAGTGTTTGTTTTATCATATATCTGCAACGGATTGGAATAGAAGGGTGAGATCTGCAGCATTTTGTTACATGTTTGATGTAGTTTCACCCAATTTTTTTTTATACACTAAGAGATACTCACCCTGTATAGATCGGATAGTAAATTTAAGCGTTTGAATGAAAAAAAAAAATTTTAATCGGACAAACAGTTTCGGAGTTGGAGTAAAAAATAAAACAATACAGAAAAACGTGTTTTGTGACTCACCACAAGTTAGCTAATTTTTTCAATCTTTCCCTCCCCTACAGCTTTAAAACTATTGATTTGAGAAAAAAAATTCATATGATCAATTTTCCAAATGTGATTGATTTTAATAATATAAAGAACACAAAATGTACCACAAAATCTAGTTTACTTTAAAAGCATGTAGAGTGACTACACCTATCAGACGCTTCCTTAACTGACATATTGAGCAAAAACTGAAGAAAATTCTGAAAATTTTAGCATTAACAAAGACTTTTTCCCGACTTTCGCAAATTTTCAGTAAATTCCCGACCATACGAAATTCCCGCCATATTCCCGAAATTCTCGACTAGTAGACACCCTGTTTTAAATGTGACTTTTTGTATTCAAACTAAAATTTTGAACAGCCGAGAGGGATCGAGGAAGATTGGTCAAATCCAGGTTAAAAGTTTTTATTTCTTCTTAGGAGTAACAGAGTCAAAAGAAGATCACTTATTAGAACCTGCTTCTTAGTCAAGAGAGTATTATTTAGTAAAACAAGAGTTGAGCTCCTAACTGCTCTTACTCTACTAATATCAAACTATCAAAATATGCGTAATAATACCATCGTGTTTTCCAAAAACTTATTGCTTTTGATCAACTAAGTCATCGGTAGAAACATGTTCCATGTTAAAAAAGTTAAGACGCTGTTATGTTCAAGTTTCTAAAACTACTTTTAAATAATGATTCATTTTCATCCTTTTATAAATTTAAATAATCACTGTATTTAAACTTTTAAAAACACAAATCCATTTCTGATTCCTGATAATTCTTTATCCTTTTATTAATAGAAATTTACAACTGTATTAGAAAACACATCTAGTAAATATGCGGAATATAAGAGATATAATGACAGGAATAAAACTTGTAGAGGAACTACCCATTGGTAGTACTCTAATGAATATTTACAAAAGAAGATCACGAGGCCATCTTCTTTTCAGACGCCTCGGAGAATTGCCAGGAATGGAATGGGAAGCTAGCTGTGCAACAAGTGGATTAGGATGAGTGTTAAGTTTATTATGAAAGGAGAGGTATCTGGTTCGTGCCAAGTCGGCGACATATGGGATATGAAGGTCATTATGGATTAATTCATTTGTGACAAAGTAAGGATCATTAAGGATTTTTCGAAGGATTTTGGATTGGAGTGATTGGATGCGGGAAGAATTCGATGGTTTAGTGGATCCCCACAATTCTATACCGTAAGTCCAAATAGGTCTGATAATCTTCATATAGACAAGTTTCTTATAGTGAATCGGGAGATTAGAACGTTTGTCAAGTAAGTGTTGTAGCAGTCAAAACCTACGTGCAGCTTCTTGTCTTTTCAATCTTGTAAGAGGGTTCCAGGTAAGTCTCTTGTCCAGATGAAATCCAAGGTATCGTACTTGCTCCACATTAATTAGTGGTACACCATTAAAGGATACTGGAAGACAGCATGAGGTAGGTTTTCGACGGAGGGTAAAGGTTATTTGTTGGGATTTGCTAGGATTTATCTTGACTCTCCAGTTATGACACCATTCTTCAAGGAAAGCAATATATGACTGGAGTGTCTGGGATGCAGAAAATGGATCATCATTGACTGATAACACGCTGGTAATATCAGCAAAGGTTGTGAGGATAGTATTAGGATGAGTTGGAATATCAGCTGTATAAACGGTATAAAGAATGGGACCCAGGATACTACCTTGAGGAATACCAGCGGTCTGAGGAAATAAGGGTGAGAATGTATAATTGTGGTTAACTTTAAATACTCTATCAGAGAGGTAGGAACGGAGGATGAGGAAATATGTTGATGGAAGGAATTGGTGAAGTTTATAAAGTAGTCCTGGATGCCATACCCGGTCAAAGGCCTGTTCAACGTCAAGAAAGACATCTGTGCAGCACATCTTGCGCTCCAATGCAGATGAGATAACATCCACCACACGATGGCACTGCTGGGTAGTGGAGTGAAACTGACGAAATCCAAACTGGTGATCAGGAATAATGTGATGGGAATCAAGGAAGGGATAAAGGCGTTTCAAAAGGAGCTTTTCAAGGATTTTGCCTATGATAGGAAGGAGAGAAATAGGTCGGTACGAGGAAGGATTTTCTGGCGGTTTTTTTGGTTTTGGGATCATTTTTATAATTGATAATTTCCAGGAATCGGGAAAATATGTTGTACAGAGGACAGCATTATAAGTGTAATTTAGGAGTAATACTGCTTTCCTGAGAAGACATTGGAGGATTCTTGAGGTGATAAGGTCATGTCCAGGAGCTTTGTTTGAGGGCAATCTTTGGATTATGACTATTATATCTGAAGGGTGGAAGGCTTTAGGAGGAATGGTCATTTGGAGAGGAATAGCCAGTTCTGCTTCAATAAATTCTACATGGTTAGGATTTAGGATATCAGGATGAGGTTTAAAAATATTGTGTAATTGTTCACCAAATACCTGCGATTTCTCTGTATCAGATTTGGTCCAGGATTGAGCTGGAGTAAGAAGAGGATGATTGAAGGATTTGAATATTAACAGTCTTTTGGTAGTGTGCCATAATGATTTGTCGGAATCAGTTAGTTGTTCAGTTTATTTTGTAAATTTTCAAATTTAAGTTTTTTAAGCTCTGATTTCAGGTTGTTAGTCAATTTATTATAATAGGTTTCATCAGATGGATATCGAGTTCTATGCCATTTGACCCTAGCTCGACGTTTCTCTACTAATAAAACGCGAATATTTTGTGGTAAGAAACTTTCAGAAATTTTAATTCTATTTTGTGAAGTGTTTTCTGTTATGCAGGTTTGTATTGACTTAGTAAGATGTTCTATTGCCGCATCTATTTGTTGACAAGTTTTTAGTGGAATTTTGAGGTCAATGTGGTTTTCTAAAGCCGAATGGAATTTGTCCCAGTCCACGCGTCCAGTTATTAAGGATGGAGGAGAAGGTTTGATTACAGGAGTAGAATGTAGGGTAAGCAAAACTGGGCTGTGGTCAGAGGAAAGGTCATCTAAGGAATCTATTGTAGTTTGGGAAGTAGGTATTTGAGAGGTAACGAATATGTCCGGAACATCTGGGCGTTTTTTTAGGGATGAACGACAGTAGGTAGGATTGTTAGGTGAAAGGATAGGGTAATTGCTTTAAGGATGATACACGGGAAAGTACACTACCTCGGGAATTGCCGAACACCAACAGCCCCATCGCTGGTATTTAGTGTTGTAGTCCCCACCTGCAATGAAGAACCGCCCAAAGCATTGGAATAAGGATTGTAGAATATTTTGGGAAAGGCTATTTCCTGGAGGACAATATACAGCTGAAAGAGTAAGGTTAAATGGAAGGGATGATAGGATTAGTGCATTAGACTGAATGGTGTCAGTTGGAGAGGAAGGAATCAGGGTATGGGTTAGTGATCTACGGATAAGAATACAAGTACCGCTGAGGGCTGAGGGCTGTTTTGTCGGGGTGGTCAGTTCTGTAAGTGATGTAGTCTTTGATGTGGAAATAGGAGGTAGGCGTCAAGTGGGTTTCGTTGATAAGGGCAACGTGAATGTTATCATTGTGTAAGAATATGTCTAGTTCATTTCTATGATTGAGCAAACCATTTGCAATCCATAAAAGAACTGCCAAGGAGTTTTGGATCATTGAGGAAAAATAGACAGGATATCTGAGAGTGCTCTTGTGAGAAGGGTAATTAAGGGTCTGATAGTTTCTTGGAGTTCTCGGAGGAAGGAGGAAAGAGTAGATGAGATCACCAAAACCCTGGGAGGAAATAGGATAGGGTTCTGATATTTAAGGCGGAAGGTTAAACTGTCTTGAAGGCGGTACTTGGAATGGGATTTGGCTAGGATTTTGTTGAGGTATGGTTTGCCCATGAGTTTAAATTGGGGTGTTGGTCTGTTGGTTTACTGATTGTGGGGTCTGTTGGGTAGTTGTGGAGGAAAGATTGATTATTTTGGGAGGTCGGGATGGGAGGGATGTTTGAGGCACCTGATTTTGTAGCCGATGGTTTCTTCGTAAGACCGCCGTGAATTCGGTGCTTGGAGGAAGAAGTTGAGAAGATCCTGCTGCTGAGGTTGATGGCTGGGGTTCGGTTAGTTGAGCTGCTGATTCGATGGATAGTTGATTCTGATGTTGAGGTTTTGATGTTGATGGCAGAGGTGGAAAGTGTTTAGGAAAATTATTGTTTAGTGGAATGGTCTGTTGATTCTGGAAGGATGCTACTATTGTTACGGATGTTTGAGGAACAGAATTTTTATTTGCAGCGGAGTTGGTGGCTCTCTGCTTCTGCCTATGTTTGTACACCAGGCAACCCTTATAGTTAGCAGGATGGCTCTCACCATAGAGGACACACGAGGCTGGCGTATCTCTTGTTTTTATGCAAGTTGCTGTCAAATGTGGTCCTGCACATTAGACACGTCTGGTTTGGGGATTGCAATATGTCTTCGTATGACCCAGATTTTGGCATCTGGTACACTGAACAATTTCTCTCTTAACTCGTGGAACTTCAAATTTGACCACGGAGTACACAAGTCTTTTTATATTGAAAACTTCCACATTGTTCTCAGGTGGCTCCAGATCCACAAAGAACAATGGGAGTGGATGTTTTTCAGAGCGGTGGAACACATTGGAGACATGCCTGACGTTATGGCCTAACTGTTCCAGGTCTCTTTTAACACCATCGGGAGGCACTGATTGGTGAAGTCCACGAAGTACTACCCAGTAGGCCTTCTCCTCTTTTAATTGGTAACAATGAAATTCAATGTTTTTAGTTTTTAAATGGGCTATTAGTGATTAATAATGTTCTTTAGTCTGTGTATTTATTTTTATGTTGTGATATCTGGTGAAGCATTCGAAATTGGTTTGACCAATTAATTCGGAAATATCTTGACAAAATGTAATGTAGTTATCTACTCCAGTAACGTAGATTGGAGGTGGCTTGATATCGGTTAAGAGGTTTTGGTGGATGAACTACTGTGATATCTGAAGGCATGTTAATTAATGGCTGAAATCTGTTAGCAGTTTTGATAGGTGTGTCTGCAGTTACGAATGTCTTACTGCGGGTTTGTGAAGGAGTGGGAGGTTGATTCAACTTTTTTTTTCCCTTTTGTTTCCTTTTTTTGTCAGGAGAGTTCCCAGGAGGCTCAAGAGCAGTATTTCTTTGTCTTTTTGACAAAGTTCTGCCCTCAAGAAACTTCGAGTCAGACTCACTGTAATCGGAACACGCCATATCTTCATCGGAGTCGAAGCATGATGATTTTTCGTACTCCGTAGTATTGATGTTAATTATCGCAAATATATACTAAAATTTAATAAATTTAATATTAATTAAATAAAAAATAAATAAGAGAGAGAAAAAAAAAGTGTAAATATAAATACAAATACATGTGTAAAATAATTTAAAAAAAAAAGTTTATAACTACGAGTTTCAATCTTAGGTGCGTGAGAACAGTAAACGAGCGCTCTAATCACTACACCACCAGAGCTGATAGTTTCAGGTAGGCCAATCTAAGTGATTGCCAGTCCCAGCCGTCAGCAGGTCGAAACTGCCTACCTAATCTGTGCTCAACTATCTCGCCCTACACTTAAATACCACCTTCATAAATCAGTTTCTAGGAACTCACCTAGCCAGAAAACTTCACAGATTGTTGTAGTTTGTAAATACACAATATATACAAAGTCTCGAGTTGATACGAGAGCTAATACCATAAGAATCACTAGAGTGAACACGGAGATGCTTTAGTTAGCTGCATAGCAGTAGCGGCCATGTTCCTCACTCGATAATTCTTTAAGTTAAATTCCAAGAGTTCATCTGAACTTTAAATTAAAACTAAAACTAAACAGAGAGCCCTTACTAAAAGAGGGTAAAGGGGAAATGAAACCACTAAAATTATGGGTGCTGGTACTATAGTGGGGAGGAAACATAAATCATAAGAAGAATTGCAAATACATATATGCAATAAAAAATGATTTTATATATCAGTCACAATAGATCATAAAAAGTACTGAAAATAAATCAGTATTTTGTTGATTGATGTATACCACTGAATTAGTTAATTGGTTTAGAAAAATTTAAGTTATTTTAAGTTGCTATAGGTCCTAGTGCTTCACCTTTATAATTGTTAGTTTAGGGTTCATTAGAGGATTTAGACCTCTCCATTTATGTCAACATTATGTTGATTGTAGCAAGAGCTTCGTTGATAGAAGGCATTATTTTAAGTCCAATTTTTTTTTCTTTCTTTTTCTACAAATGTTTACAATAGCATGACAGTTACAATAGCATTTATAATTTAAGTATTAGTCAGAACATTGTATAGATTTTCATGATGATACATTATGCCAAGGATGACAATTACCTCTTAACATTTGAAGATCCTCAGATTAATCATTTAGTTTTGTAAATTCTTTAAGTGTCACATAACTGGGAAGGACATTGTTTTGCAAAGGAAATTAAAGTTTAAATCACTTCTCAGAAAGGACTCTTAGTTACTATTTAATATATATCTTGCTGTGAACATTCCCTAAGTAAGTAATCATTAAATATGAAAACAAACGAAATTTAAGTTGGTTAAAGAAGAGAAAAAAGGCAGAAAAATAAAGTTTTCTATTTTTTAAACATTTTTATCTGCAATTGTAATATTACATGCAACACCCAGTGGTACAATTTCCAGGCATGATACTACCTAACTGATTAGAACAGATCTCATCCAGATTTTTTTAAGCTTGCATTTAGTTATGCCTGGATACCTGGAATTAATAATTTTGCCATTTTCTGCATCTCTTTGTGTGTCTACGTAAATTGTCTTGGAAACATCTTCATATTTTATGAATGTGTTTCATGAATGTTGGCTTATGAAAGTCTGTGAGTACTGTTTCCTTTAACATAAAGGAAGGCAAGTCTGTATCAGTCTTAAAAATTCAGATACAAATGAACATGTAGCCGTTGCTTCATGGTGCTTTCTATAGCGTCTATGCCCCTATTCATAATTGCAGTATTATCTCCTTGAGTAGCATTTAATACCTTTTTGTCAGATAGTTTTAAGAATATATAAAATGCAAAAAAGGTACAAGCATTGAACATAGAGGCTCTGCTGCCAAAGAAGCCTTTTCTTAACTACAGGAGGCTCGCGTTTGATTTCCAGGACCAAAACTAATGGACCAAATAATAAGGAGGTTTATTTGCTGATTCTAACAACTAAATTTTAGTTAGTGAGGCACACTAGTGAGAAATTAGGTTTGGCTAATGAATAATATGTATATTATATAATCAATGCAAATAACTAAATGCTGATTTGTTTTAGAGTAACTGTCTTTATACATATCTAATGTTGTTACTAATTTAATTTTTAATTAAATGATATTTGATCAATTTATTAACCTTTTATATGCTATAGTTTTATGTCATTTAATTATGCACTTCATAATATTTCTTATTTTTGATTCTTATGTTTTATATTTTAGTATATCCTTACAGGGATGGAAAGACACGAACCATGTTCTATCAGTCAATGAGCTGAAGTAAGGTCAGTATAGATAATTACTTTAACAGCAAATTTAAAAATGTTCTTCTATTTCCTAGGTCATTTCCTAAGATGGTATAATAGGAGAGTTTTTACAACCTTGATTAGCCAAATTAAGTGTGAATAAAAAGAAAAAGGGCTAAAACTTTTGGTTTATTGTACACTATGGGTAACAAAACATTAATATTAGTTGTTTCATGTTTTTAGACCTGTGTAATAACCATGTTCTATCAGTCAATGAGCTGAAGTAAGGTCAGTATAGATAATTACTTTAACAGCAAATTTAAAAATGTTCTTCTATTTCCTAGGTCATTTCCTAAGATGGTATAATAGGAGAGTTTTTACAACCTTGATTAGCCAAATTAAGTGTGAATAAAAAGAAAAAGGGCTAAAACTTTTGGTTTATTGTACACTATGGGTAACAAAACATTAATATTAGTTGTTTCATGTTTTTAGACCTGTGTAATAACCAAATCCTTTGTTTAATCAGGTCCGCTATAAGTATTCAATTTAAATAATCTATTTTGTATTACCTTCTGCTCCTAAAGTGAATCCTTCAACTTCTGCATCAGTCGCCTCTGGTTCAACAGGAGGTTCTACGACAGGAACAACTGGTTCTTCAACTTTTCTGGTAAAAAAATTAAAATAAGAAACGAAATAAAAAGATTGAGTCTAAAGAAAGTTACTCGTAAAAAGCTTTCTTTATAAACTCTTAGATAATTAATATTAAGTAGAGATGAGTTCTTTCAATAAAATTACAGCATAAAATCTACTTAATTTTTTTTTTTTTTTTTTTTTTTTTTTACAGAAATCAATGAAACTTAAATAACTTGGGGGGAATTTTATATCCAGCAAGAGTAATCTAACATTAAATTTTTTCTTTGGATATATCAATTTTATTAACAACTAATTAACAAAGCTATAATGCAGTTATGAATGTTAATTTAGTTTAGTGAACTGTCAAAGATGTAATAAATAAAATATATAAATAATTAAAAAAAAAAAACAACATATTTAATACTATAGCTAAATGCTTCTATAAATTCATCACAATGTAAATACATCCTTATATAACAAAAATGACAATCATTCATCAGAAAAGAAAAAAAAACATTCAATTTGCATAATATAGATAGATCAATTTATGATCTAAAATATATAAATAAATGATATATAAATATAAATATATAAGAAGAACTAAATTAATAAAAATGTCAATATAGTGATCATACACATTTAAAAAAGTAAATAAATAAACACAACTTAACTGTTGGTTTTAGGGAAAGTCAAAAAATATTTTACAGCACTTCATTTGAAAACATTCAATTAAAATAATTAAAAGAAGATATAGTTGACTTTAGAATTGAATTATAAAGAAGTTGGTCAGGGGTGCTGTCAAAAAGTGAAAAAATACACGTAATTTATAAAAAACAACAAAAAACTTTCATAAGTGGGCTGTCTTATTTATTTGTATGCTTTACTTTCAATAAACTAAAGTAAAAAGGTTATATAACAACTGAACCAGAACACTTCCATCAAAATCATGCTTTTCGAAAAAAATAAAATAATAAATGAACTAACATACATTGAGGAGGAAATTACCTTTTCAACAACTTATAAGAAAGATATATTCTTAAACTAAAGCAAAAAAAACAAAAAAAAAACATTCAAATTACTGAACGTTAATTATTTCGAACACTAAAGAGCAAGTAGGATGATTAACGTAGAAAAATCTAAATAATTTAATAATATGGACAAATATATAATTCTACATATATTTTTGTTATATAACATTTATAGAAGTTTTCACTAACACCAGAAAAAAACAAAAAAAAACAATAATAAAAATAAATAAATCACAAAAACTAAAAATGAAAAAGATTTCTTATATTGTATGATAGGAAAGAAGGAAGTAAGTAAATGCAGAGTGGAGACAATTATAATTTGAACAAAGATGAAATTTTTAATATTATTAAAAATTTTGATAAATTCAGATAGCAAAAGAATGAGATTGAATAAATGGAATATTGGTACTGGGTGGATGGTGGGAAGGAACTATTGGCTTGTAAGCTGGCCAGTTGGCTCTTCTTTGTACCAACCTTTCACCACACAATCCTAACCTGAGAGAATGTCAAGATTCTTTTCGTGGGAACACCAGAAAATAAATATTAACTGATCCAGATGAGAATTCAACTCACACTGATTTGAACAGGGACTCTAAGGCCCTCCTCCCAACATGCTTAGCTTACACAGCAACTAATAAAGGAAATTATAGAAAACAATGCAAACAAGCTTATGCTACAAATAAAATAATTTTTTAAAAATTATAATGCTGTACACACCAATAAATAAACAATAGTTCCTTACTTCCCAATAAGGATGTTACAACCAAATAAATAACAATAAACACTCGTGACAACATTTTAGAACGAAACTTGCTTATATACAATCATTACAAGTAATTTTGACAAAATAATTGATATTTTATATAATTAATTATTTTAATTGTTCATCAAATAATCGTTTTACTAAAAAAAACTGATAATTCGCACATCAACTAATAACAATTTTAGTTTAATGGTAGCTGGAATAAAAAAATTTCAATAAAAATTAAATTTGGGAAAAAAAAATTACTCGACTGTTTCCTCTAATGGCAGTGAATCAACCCATTGCTGGACAGGAGATTTGTTTCGAGGGACAATTTCTTCAGGAGAATGAAGTAGTTTCACCTCTTCCTTTCTTTCTCCATTCTATAATAGTTAAAAAAATGAAATAAATTCATCCATTTAACTTAAATACTTTATACTATTTAACCTATCTAAAAAAGTATATATAACATAGGTTTCTTACCGGTAAACATCAATATGTCTAAAATGTCCATTAGCAGTACTCATTATTTATTTAATTTTATGAGTACTCAAATTATTTTAATAAAAAAAGTTCTTATCATAAATCAAAATTTCCTTTCTTACCCTTAGACCACACATTATTCTCAAATCATATCCATCAACGCTATTATATTTTCATATTTTATATAAAAATGAGAAAACATGTTACAACTAGTAACAAATATGTTTAATTTGTTTCATAAAATGACAATATCAATATGACTAAATATCAACAAAAACCAAATAAACAAAGATAGGTTATTAGATATTTGTTAAAAGTTGAAGTATCCTTCCAGTATACTTTCTTAAAGAACAATAATGTACAAAGGAAAGCAAGCCCCATCTTCTATTTATTGATGATCTAAATTATGATAGCCAAAATAAGCCTCCTTAAAACCGGTAAGATGCAGAAGGCGGAGATAAATTCAACTTCCCAATTTTAGAATGATTTCCAAATCAAGTTCACCAATTTTTACAATTCCATTTTAACCCTTTAACAGGCACTGTATCCTGGAGGATACACATATTTAATGCCTTTCGCTCAAAAAATTACATAATATTTAACGCATTATCCAACTCATTTTTGTCTAATATCCTTTATTCAACCTTAAATATCATGTACATGTGTGGGGGTTAGCGTGGCTATAGCCATTCAAAGGAAAAAAAAAAGAACAAATTTATTCAAAAATTCCTGGTCTGCCTGTTAAAAAGCAATATAAACAATGTAGCCACTCGATTAGTAATTGAAATTTAGAACTTTATCACTTGATTAATGACAAATTATATAAGATTCACATAATAATAGTAATACACTGAGGACAGCATTGTCGTTGACACGACTAAATTTGGATCACTTACGTTTATAATCCCCTCCATTTGTTCTGATTTAGAGGTGACAAAAATGCAAGTCCCAGAGTCACTTGGGGTACAAACATCATCAGTTACTAAGTTGTCATCCTCAACTTCAACCTTGTCTTCTTTACTCTCATTTACACCCGATGTGCCAGGTACGCAATCATCTTCACTAGAAAAACTATCAAATCGGAATCTGGATGAAGCATTAGCTAGATATTTCTGCCATACTGCAACTTTATTACGTATTTCCTGACTCTTTATCTTCTTTAAAAATCCTTGCAACTGATTTTGTATTTTATTTTGACCTGAAAAAAGAAAAATGACTGATATAGTTAAGTGGTAAATTTATTCTGACATTTAAAATTGTTACTTTAGCTACCTGAATCCATCGAAGACAAACACAAACCGTAGCAAAAGCCCCAAATCCAACTGTATAAGATTGCATGCAAAATACATTAATACAAGCTGGTTGAGAAATAAACAAATATTACTCTACATGCTGTTAACTCTTGAATTATATTGGTCCCAGCATATGCTATGCATTTGCTTGAACAAAAATATTTAAAAACAACCAATCTAAAGCCATAATATGCATTAGAATCAAACAACATCCATTAATTAGATTCCTTTCTGAAATCCACACCTTGCAGTAGTAAATTTTGTTAAGATGAAAACAACCATACAAAGCTTTCTCTGTAAAAACTTACTTAAAAGGAATTGGGAAGGCTGACAGTTTAAAAAAATAGAGGTAAAACAAACTAAAATCACAGACACATTCAGTCTTCATATGTCACAACAGACTAGCCTTATCAGTGGACTTTCTCTTCAGTTCAATAAAAACATTAGTCCTGAAATGACAGATAAGATCAGTGTTGCCATGTTGTTCTACAAACTGTTCAAAAACAAAAACTTCAATGAATGGTCTATTAGCTAAACAAAATTAAATATACAACCAAAAATAAAAAGTGTGATGCAATAATACTTTAAATTATCACTAAAACTTGGAAGTACTGCTGTAAAAGTCCTATAAGTTTTGAGAATTATGTATGATAATAAGGAAGGGAGAAATTTAAAATTTAGGTATCTATATTTTTGGTTATTTATTGAAAAGTATAGTTTTTATAAAAATTATACCTAAGATATCTGTATTCATTTTTTTATTTTTATTAAGGGCTTAACGTCCTGAGTACTGTAACTAGGGCAGGAAGAACGAGTTACCTTGCAGGTTACCAACCTATTCTCTTCATATTGGGAAAGTCAAGAGTTTTTTATGTTGTGATAAAGTCCCGTAATGTAGCGTATAAAAAGTGGCTGAAATGGCCATTCTTTACGAAATAACAAGGTAATGGTTGCATTAACTCTATAAATCGCTGCCTCCTCAGAACACACTCACTGGTTTCTCCTCTATTGGGAACAATCTTAAGAAAGGATCTTCGGTCCACTCCTCGTGCTCCCAGATTTTAAGAGTGAGGAATAATAGATTTATAACAAGGAAGCAGACGACTAGAGTATGTAGTAAAAAAAAAAAATCACAAAATTCTATTAATCTTTTTTGCCTACGTTTCGGCTTACAATGTAATTCTTCATCAAGGCTAGGAGGATTTCAATGTAAAAACAATGATGTAAATAGCATCTCACTCGGCTGGTCACATTTTGTTTAAATTGTACATTTAGTCAATTGAGATTTGTGTATCGTCGTATTGATATTTTTTCATTTTTAATTTGTAATTAGTGAAAAAGAATGATCGATGCTTTTTTGAATTAAAAAGTACCTTAAAGTATCTCTTCGAAATTCATGGTAGAGGTTTCTTAGAAGGTATATGAAATAAACATGAACAATTTAGCTGCTTTTATTTTTTTTTTTTTCTGCAAACGAATTTTCAATTCCGCTGAGGGAATTATTTAGTATATGACAAAACTGTAAGGGCGTTGATTTAATATATGTATATTACATATTGGAACAATTTAAATTAAAGGATATTATTTCAACATCTTCAGCTGCGTAAAAGACATATTTAAAATTGTTGGTTACGAAAATTAAAACGAAATAGCAAGAGTCTTGAAAACCCCGGAAATTCGAATTACATTTTATTGACTTCTGATCACCAAAGTTATTGAGAAAATCGTTTTTACAACGAAAAAAACGTTTGACATACATTTATAAAGTTATAATATACAAAAATGCTTAAGAATGAATTTCTGTATGCATATTTTTATTTACTTATGTATTGAATTTTCATTTATATAAAAAATCAGTAATTTTAGTTTGTTTTTTACTAAGCATTTTTATTGTAATATCAGTTATCATTGTCCGTAGTAAGATGGTTCTACTATAATCCGCATTCTCCTGTTCAAAACCTCTGAGTCTTTTAATGAAGAGATAATGAACCATCAAAACACGTTTTCACAAACTTCAAGCATTTGCAGGGGAAAAGATTGATTACCTGTGCATCCATATGGAACAAGCATTGTATACAATGCCTTTTGAATCAAAAAACGTAATCAACATTGACTTGATTCGAGATTTGCTACTTTGTTCTGGGTAAATTATGTGCCACCCAAATCAAATCTTCACTTTCAATTTTGTGAACCATTGCTGTCCCACTTCAGAAGCAATGAGTTTATATCTTTGTCATGAACAGCTTTGACCCGCACGACATTGTCTTATGTCGTTGAAACTGAAGGACACTCAGATCGTAGCTCATCTTGAATAGTGATGGGTCGTTCCACAAATTTAGGGGAATCGTTCCTACTGTTTCGTTACATGACGGGAACGGGTATTTTATTCGTTACGTTACCTATTCGTTCCAAGAAAATTTCGACATTTCGTTACCTGGCAAGCATTACCTTTGCCTCTCGTCCTTAACATGCAAGCAAAAAAAAAAAAAAAAAAAAAAAAAATTGTATTCGACCTATCATAAACTAACTGAAAAAATGCACATGACATATAACATTAAATAAAAATCATCATTCTGATACTTTTTTAAAGTTAGTGTTGAAAGTACAGTACTAAATCATTATTAAGAGGAAAAAATTCAACAAACTTTTAAAATTTGTTGGGGTGTTAAAGATAGCGTTGCATAAATGTTTTTAGAACGATGTTCAGGTCAACTTTGGTAAAATGGTAGTTGGTGTACCAGCTCACAGCCTCGCCTTCTAAACCTGCGCCTAGTATACTGGAAATTTCATGATTATTCACCTTTTATAATACGATTTTAACGACATTGTTCAGGAGACCTTTAGAATTATATTGAAAAATAAGGATTTAGCCCCAACATCGTCTTGTTAGGTTTATGGATATTACAAAACGATATATTGTGTCGACTATTAGACGTATTAATTTAAAGTGTTTAACTTTATTGAAAAGTGCAGACATTTTTTTTTAAAACCGTAAGCATTATTTATATCGACTTAAATATTTTGACAAAATATATTAATTTAGGCTTTTCAATGTTACACCAAAGTGCAATGTCATTTGTTGTATTAATTAATTAATCAATGCTTGCAATATTGTAAAAAAAAAAAAATGTTTTTACAATAAAACTTTTAATACTTTCTGATACTCTGATAATACTGATACTCAGTGATCACATTTATCCCTAAAATTATTTTCCTTTTTTATTTATTTTAAAATTTATTTATTTATTTTTTTTAACATCGAGAAATATGGTTGGTGTAGAAATAAAAAGAGACTTTTTAAAATAAATATGTTGTAAATCAAAGAATTTGTTCTATTCTATTCTATTATCAAACTGCACTAATTTTATGTATTCGTTTGCAGTTTTATTGTTTATAAGTAAGTTTATAATAAATCATTTTTTTAAATTATATTTTAATTAATTATAATTTCATTATTGTTTCGTTGCCCCGAGGTTGAGAGCCGCTGCCATAAGGGATTAACGTTGGGAAATAGACAAGGACCGAAGTGCGAATGGAAAAGTGCTATAATGAACAGAACGAAGAACAGGTACATTGAGGAACAAAGAAAGAATGAGACCGATGGAACGATAAAATACCAAGACCGAAGTAACGAAAAAATACCGAGACCGATGTAACGAAAAAAGAACGAGACCTATGTAACGATAAAATACCGATACCGATGTAACGAAAAGATACCGAGACCGATGGAACGAAAAAAAGAACAAGACCGATGTAACGATAAAATACAGAGACCGCTGTAATGAAAAAAGAACGAGACCGATTAAACGATAAAATACCAAGACCGAAGTAACGAAAAAAGAACGAGACCGATGTAACGATAAAATACCGAGACCGAAGTAACGAAAAAATACCGAGACCGATGTAACGATTAGATACCAATGGAACGGAAAAATCCGGGGCCTTGTAACGGTACCAATCGTTCCTACCATGGGAACGTTCCTCGTACCGTTACAACAGTAACGGACCATCCCTAATCTTGAACACTTTCCCTTTCGTCTTTGAAAGCCTTGTACCACTGGTAAATTTGTTTTTGTGAAAGAGCATTCTCCTTATATACAGAACTAACTATTTCGACCATTTCTGGACCAGATTTACCGAGCTTTACTCAAATTTTGATTGCGTAACGTTGCTCAAGAGAACTCTGCATTTTTCCTAGTGACAAGGTGCAAAAAACACGACCGCACTTCTACAAAGATGTTCTTCGTATAGAGGCTGAGAGGCGACTGGCGAGGGTTGGGATGTTTAACTATCATCTCCCTCCCCTCGCTCATCCACTAACAGGCGTCCTCGAGACCCCTAAGGACGTTCTGGACAGACCTCGTATGTAGGTGTGTTTATCACTCGCATCCTACAGAAAGAAACGTTACAGTATTTCAATCCTTCAGGTATAAAGAATGGAAAGGACTTTTCAGATGCTTTTCGTGATAAAAATATAATTCTGAAAGAATGTGGATATTTTTTTATCATCCCGATTCACTATTTAGGTAGCCAGAATGTATGACGACTGTCTTTCACCAATTGCTTTTGAGCTGTTTACAACAAGAAAGAAGACTGCGCTAAATGATCGAAGATGACTTGGAACAATAATAAGCTGCTTTTTGACCTAAAAGACAGACCATGGACACACTAGCAAATGATATGGAAAAGGCTAAAAATAAGTATTTTTCCTTCTTAGGTCTGAAGGTAACCTTTGATTTGGTTCTAGGTGAAGATGATCTTTGGGATGCCCTAGCAGTTCTACCAGGATCCGAAGTTAGAGGCCTGCCTCATGGTAAAGGAGTCTGAACTGTTCTCCTTTAAAAAGGAGGTCCAGCAATGTAAAAGCTTAAGTCTCCTCCTCTTTATACCATTTATAGACAATTCATTCACAACAGTAAATAGATTGAGGATCTGGGTTTTATGTATTGAACTATTTTATTGCTTTATCATTCTTGGGTATATTGCCGACATAGCTGCAATCCAGGAAATGAGATGGACAGGTCAAGGAGCATTTAACAAGAAGAGCCACACAATCTTTTACAGCTGCGATGACAAAAAGCATACATATAGAACTGGTTTTATTTTAAACAAAAAGATGAGTCAGTTTGTGATGGGGTTTGAACCAATAAGCCCTAGAATTTGCTATCTCCGAATAAAGGGAAAATTCTATAACTACAGCTTGATCAGTGTCCATGCTCCAACAGAACCATCCGGGGATGATGAAAAGGACGCTTTCTACAATAGACTGGAACGACGCCTGGATTCCTACCCACGAGCAGATATTAAAATTGTTCTTGGCGACCATAATGCGCAGGTGGGAAAGGGGAGAGAATACCTACCTACCATAGGCCCTCACAGCATTCATGACCATACAAATGACAATGGTATGAGAATGATAAACTTTGCTGCTTCGAAAGGACTGGTGGTTAGCAGCACTGTGTTCCCCCACAAGAGAATCCATTTAGCTACATGGCATTCCAATAATGGCTTCACATACAACCAAATAGATCATTTGTTAGTGAGCGGCCGCCATATCACTAGTTTGATGGATGTAAGGGTCTATAGAGGAGCAAATATTGATTCTGATCACTACCTCACAGTCTTTAGGGTCAGAGCAAGGATCTCAAACATTAGAAGCCAACATGTGGCACAGGCCCCTAAAATCAATACTGAAAAGCTGAAGGATCCCAAGGTTAGGCAACTCTTTGAAGAAAGTATGAATATCGGATTTAGAAACCTGCACCAGGCCGAAGATATTGACTAATAATGGCAAAAATGTAAAGAGACCATGGCAGAACAGGCAGATACGGTGCTTGGATGCCATAGACCAACCAAGAACATGCCATGGTTCGATGAAGAATGCCAAAGAGTAATTAAACAGAAGAACCTAGCCTATAAGTCAATGTTACAAAGGAGACACACAAGAGGATCAGTGGAAGAATATAGGTCCAGAAGAAGGGAGGAAAAACGGATTCACCAAAGAAGGAAAAAAGCATGGGAACAGGAACGACTCCGACTGATGGAATGCCTCAGGAATAACAATGAGGCAAGAAAGTTTTATCAAGAAATTAACAACAGCCGAAAACCATTTAAGCCAAGAATAAATGCATGCAGAGACAGCGAAGGTAATCTGATCACTAACAGAATGCATGTTCTGGAACAGTGGCGGAACTACTTCAACGTCCTTTTAAATCACATAGAAGAACTACAAAGGCATATCTCTCTTGCCTAATGCTTATAAGGTGTTCTCCCAGATAATGTATAGAAAACTACTCCCTTTTGCTGAGGAAAATATAGGAAGGTACCAAACGGGCTTTATGAGAGGAAAAAGTCTACAATAGACCAGATATTCTCCATCAGAAATATCCTTGAAAAGTGCAGAGAATATAATATCCATACATACCATCTGTTCATAGACTTGCGGAAAGCATATGATAGCATAAAGAGAAACGCACTGTACCAGGAACTTCTTGAGATGGGAATACCACCGAAGCTGGTACGTCTGATTAGGGCTACAATGAAGAAAGTAGAATGCACAGTGCGAATCCAGGGTGATATAACTGACAGCTTTGCAACCCATGAAGGGCTGAGGCAGGGGGACTGCCTCGCATGTTTTAGCCCTGATGATGATCAATGATTTAGCCAAAACGTTGGCATATGAAATATATGTTGTTAATTTTTAAACATTTCCTGATTTTTTTCTATCTAATCCAAACATCTATAATTACCTCCTCAATAGAATCATGCATCATCAATATTCTGATCAAAAGATTGAGTAAAAAGCTATGTTGAAGGACTGGATGAATGAGACGTTTGGATTAGGTAGAAGAAATTCAGGCAATGTTTAAAAATTATCAAGCATATATTTCATATGCCAACGTTTTGGCTAAATCATTGATCATCATCAGGGCTAAAACATAGAATAGTCAAATAAAGAAATAAAAAACAGAATAAAGGATGAAAAAGAAAATGTAAATGATGATCAATAGTGTGAATAAAAACAAAATAATGTTAATTATAACAAAAACATAAAGATGAAAAATGGAAACAAAAAACAAAAATGGAAAAAAACAACAAAAAAACTAAAGAAGTTTACGAACACAAATTCATATTGTTTATTAACCATATTATACTTCATTTTATTTTTATTTTCTTTATCATTGTAGAATTTACGAGGTGTGATCAAAAAGTTCCAGGACTGAATTTTTATACATTTATTCATACAACATACAGGTTATTCAAATTTGTCTCCTTCGAAGTACTCCCCTTGAGAAGCTACACACTTTTCCCACCGGTGTTTCCACTGATCAAAGGCCCCAGAAAACTCTTCTTTTGTAAAGGTGTTTAGCAGCTCCGTTTTTTTTCTTTAATTTCGTCAACTGTTTGAAATCTTCGTCCTTTCAGGTGTCTCTTGAGCTTTGGGAAAAGAAAAAAGTCGGCTGGAGCCAGGTCAGGTGAGTAGGGGGGCTGAGGAATGACAGTCATTGCGTTTTTTACACAAAAGTTACGGATAACTAATGCAGAGTGAACAGGAGCATTGTCATGGTGAAGGACCCAATCACCACTTTGCCACAGCTCAGGTCTCTTTCTTCTCACAGCATTACGCAATTTTCTGAGGGTTTCAAGATAAACAAAACGATTAATTGTTTGACCTTGTGGAAGGAATTCATAGTAGACAACACCTTTACAGTCAAAGAAAACCGTAAGCATGACCTTCTGTTGGAATACTTCAAATATTCATGACCACTCTGGTCTTTAGTGCCAACAACCACCACCAGTGCGCCACCAGTCTACACTACCAGCTGATTCACTTTTGTAGTATTGTTGTTTTTGTGTAAACCTATGTGTTCATTGTCTTTCCAATAAATGCTTACGTTTGTCTTAATACATATTCTCCTATAATCCAAAAGGTTATGGACCCAGAGAATACGCATTATTAGACAAAAAGACTTTAATTTCGCGAAGTGTTGTGATCTTACTGATAATCAAAAGTTGTGTTCGGTTAACCGCATGGTACGCGCTTTACAGGTTATCTCCCGATTCGACATTTTTTCAAGTTGTGAGTTTTCATAAATAATTTAGAATCCCAACTAAAGATGGCAAGCGGCTTCGTGAGTAATTACCGAATAGAACCCTTACGTAAAGATAATTACGATACATGGGTCGTCCAAGCTCAAGCCATTCTTATCAAAAACGGACTGTGGAGTTATGTTACCGGCGCAAACACAAAAACACCAGACGAAAACAACGCTGCTGATAAAGAAAAATGGATGAAGGAGGATCTCAGTGCAAGGTCAGATCTTTTCCTTATAATTTCGCCAAGTGAACTTAAGCAAGTCAGAAACTGTACCACATCAAAAGACGTCTGGGCTACTCTCAAAACCATCTACCAAAGTGATGGTCCTGCTAGGAAAGCTACGTTGTTGAAACGCCTTGTCCTACACAAAATGAAGGACACAGACGATGTTAGAGAGCATTTGAACACATTTATGGATGCAGTAGACAAATTAAAT
Source organism: Euschistus heros (assembly GCA_003667255.2). Lineage (NCBI taxonomy): Eukaryota > Metazoa > Arthropoda > Insecta > Hemiptera > Pentatomidae > Euschistus > Euschistus heros. Next base: position 513,081 of record RCWM02000139.1, read on the forward strand.
GACATGAACATAGAAATAAATTCTGATCTCCTGAGCATTATGATGCTCTACAGTCTTTCTCCTACGTTTGAGAACTTCAGAGTTGCCATAGAGACTCGAGATACCCTTCCAAAACCTCAAGATCTCAAAGTCAAAATATTGGAGGAAGCAGAAGCCAGAAAAAACGACGTATCAAGTCAAGAGGATGCATTTTATAGCTCAAAATTCAAAAATGAGACAGGCAAAACAAATTTCAAAAACAAGAAAAAACAAAATATCCAAACTAATAACAGCCAAAAACCTAGATGCATGTTTTGTAATAAAGATAATCATATATCAGATAATTGTTGGTTCAAAAATAAAAATAAAAATAAAAATTCTACTAACAAGAAGAATGAGAAAACCTTTATTACTGAGGAATGCTATTCAATTTTACCTTGCCGCCCTAAACCACCTACTTGGTTCTGCCTTGATTCAGGAAGTACGTCTCACATGTGTTCTGACCAAAATAAGTTTTCAGATATGTCAAAGGTAAACAATGGCTTCCTACAACTAGCATCTACTCAACACACCACTTCAATTAATGGAAAAGGCCTAGTAAAATTAGATTTTGACAAAAATAATACTGTAAATTTGCCAAACACCCTCTTTGTGCCAAATCTATCCGCTAATTTTTTATCGGTTGGTAAAATAACGGATAGTGGATACAACGTCACATTCACAAAAGACAAAGAGCTGACATAACTGATGCTGAAGGAAAAATAATTTTTCAAGCAACTCGCACAAATGGGTTATATTATTTGAAAATCCCTGATAAAAACAAGAATTCTTCATTCAAAATTGAGGAGTGGCATCAAAAACTAGGCCACATTAATGAACATGATTTAAAAACTGCTCTCAAAAATCAAAATATGATTGGCCTACAATTCAATCCTTCTGAATCTCTCAATGACTGTGAGATTTGCATCAGAGGAAAGATGTCCAGTCTTCCCCTCAAAACCAACCCTGAGCAGAAGAGCTTGGAATTACTTCAAATAGTGCACTCAGATGTTGTTGGACCAATGCGTACAGCATCTCATGGAGGATGTAGGTACTTTGTGACATTTATAGATGAGTACAGCCGATACACAAAAATTTATTTTTTAAAACAGAAAAATGAAGTTATAAATTACTTTAAAGAATTCAAATGTGAGGTTGAAAAATTCACAGGTAAGCACATAAAATTTCTCCAAAGTGATAATGGGGTTGCTGAATATAAAAGTAAAACATTCAGCAAATATTTAGTTCACCATGGTATTCAAAGGAGATTTTCGGCACCTTATACACCCCAACAGAACGGACTTGCTGAGAGAAAAAATCGTTCAGTGCTTGACAAAACTCGGTGCCTCCTCTTAGAATCTCATCTCCCTGATTCTTTCTGGGCTGAAGCAGTTTTTTGTGCTAATTACTTGATAAACCGTTCACCGTCAAGAAGTTTAAATGGTAAAACACCATTTGAATTATGGTTCGGTCACCCACCATCTGTCAAACACCTCAAAATATTTGGTTCCAAATCGTTTTTCCTAAACAAAAACCTGAATAAATCAAAGTTTGACTCAAGTGCCATTGAAGGAATTTTCGTTGACTATTCTGAGCAATCGAAGGCTTTCAGAATATGGGATCCAATTAAGAAGAAAATAATAGTCACCAGAGATGTCAGGACCATAAACAAGATGTTCTACGAAACTTCAACGACATCCGTGCCAAAACTTCTTGATGGCCATAAAAACCCAAACTCCTATTCTAATTCAGAAGATAAGGTGGATTTCAACATCATTGTCGAAAATCCTGAAGAAAACACAGAGAACCCTGATACTCAATCTTCTACGCCTGAATCAACTGAAGATGATGGATCTTATGATACCGAAAATGACGATCAATCACCTCCAAACAATGAAGTTGGACTATCTCAGGCTCCACAGTCAAGTACCAATATGAGACTACGAAATCGAAATAATCTTCAACCACCGAATTGGACACTGGATTATGTGATGAAGGCATCATCAGAACATGATATGCTACAAGGACCTGACGCCAATGCCTGGCAAAATGCAATCAAAGATGAACTCCGAGCGCATCTCAAAAATGACACTTGGAAAATTGTTCCGTTGAAGAAAGATTCCAATGTAATAGGATCAAAAATGATTTTGAAATGCAAGTACAAACCATCAGGTGAACTAGAACGAAGAAAGGCTCGCTTAGTAGCACGCGGCTTTGCACAACGACCTGGTTTGGACTTTACCGAGACATTTGCTCCAGTAACCAAGTTAAGCTCAATAAGACTCCTACTTGCTCTCTCTGTTGAAGAAGACCTACACATAAATCAGTTGGATGTATCTACAGCATTTTTGAATGGGGAAATCAGCGAAGAAATCTTTATGGAGAAACCAGCAAACCTTGAACGTTTTCTGACAGAGATTATGCTCGATGAAAGTGACGCGGAGGATTCTACAATTTTCCTACGTTCTAAGCAGATGCTCCAAGATTTAAAACAAACAGATGGAAAGACAGTTTGTCGCCTAAATAAGGCACTATATGGATTAAAACAGGCTGGCCGCAACTGGTTTCAAAAATTAGACTCCAAACTTAAGTATCTTGGTTTTCAGGCATCTCCCCAGACCCATGTGTCTACGTATCTTTTCAAGGGGGAGATAAAATTCTATTAGCCATATATGTGGACGATATAATTTTGGCATCAAATAACATGGCAAGACTTAATGTTAAAAAGTTATTGATGAACATATTTGAAATGAGGGACCTAGGAGACTTACAACACTGCCTTGGAATCGAATTTTCGCGAAAGGAGGGAAAGATGAAGTTCTCGAAAAATTCAACATGTCCACATGCAAACCAGTTAGAACTCCACTTGCTCCTGGTACCCAACTTATTAAGAACCAATCTGATACTCCACCAGACTATCCTTATCAGAATCTCATCGGAGCTCTTATGTATCTATCAATGGGAACAAGACCTGATATCAGTCACAGTGTGAGTTATCTCAGCCAGTATAACATGTGTTTTGACAAATCTCACTGGCTTGCAGCCAAACGGGTACTCCGCTACTTAAAGGGCACTAGAGATTTGGCTCTTGTCTACAAAAAGACTGGAAAACCACTTCATGGACATGCCGATGCAAACTGGGGATCCTGCGCAGAAGACAGAAGATCCTACACTGGTTATCTCTTCAAATTTGCAGGAGGAGCTGCCATCAGCTGGGAGAGCCGTAAGCAAAAAACAGTTGCGTTATCCACTCAGGAAGCTGAATACATGGCATTAACAGATGCTGCCAAGGAAGCCATGCACCTAAAACAACTGATATCGGACATGGGGATAAAGCATAAAGCCATTGAATTATTCAATGATAATCTCGCTGCACAGGACTTGACGAGAAATCCCATAGTAAGTGCTCGTTCAAAACACATCAGCATTCGAGAGCACTTTATACGAGAGAAGGTTCAAGATGGAGACATAGTTGTCTCATACAAGCCTACAGAAATCATGGAAGCTGACATTTTGACCAAAGGACTCGCAGGCCCTCGCCATGACACTTTACAAAAAGCAATAGGACTACAACTACAACTAAAGCCTACAGAGTGAGGGGGAGTGTTGGAATACTTCAAATATTCATGACCACTCTGGTCTTTAGTGCCAACAACCACCACCAGTGCGCCACCAGTCTACACTACCAGCTGATTCACTTTTGTAGTATTGTTGTTTTTGTGTAAACCTATGTGTTCATTGTCTTTCCAATAAATGCTAACGTTTGTCTTAATACATATTCTCCTATAATCCAAAACCTTCACATTTGATTTGACTTGGCGTGCTTTCTTGGGTCTTGGAGAACCTTTTGATGTCCATTGTGATGATTGGGCTTTTGTTTCCACATCGTAACCAAAAACCCATGTCTCGTCTCCCGTAATGACATGTTTCAAGAAGCATTCGTCGTCATTTGCCTTTTGAAGAAGTTCCTTAGAAACATGAGTTCGGTGTTGTTTTTGGTCTTCAGTCAACAGTTTTGGCACAAACTTTGCTGCAACACGACGCATTTGCAGTTTTTCAGTTAAAATTTCCTGACATGACCCAAATGAAATGTTACACTCTTCTGCCATTTCACGGATTGTTAGTCGACGGTCTGATCGTACGAGAGCGTTCACTTTAGCAACATTGTCATCATTGATTGACGTTGAAGGGCGTCCGGAACGAGCATCGTCGTCTGTGGATGTTCGGCCATCTTTAAACCTCTTGAACCACTGATGGCAGCATGATCGGCTTAGACATTCTTCACCAAAAGCCTCTTGTAACATCAAAAAGGTTTCAGAAAACGTTTTGTTCAGTTTCACACAAACACGTTGCTCTTCTTTCACATTCATTTTCATAAAATAGCCAAACTCTATAAAACTAACCTCAAACAAACTGTGCTAATGTTACTTTCAGTGATGTTATGATTGATCTGCAAACACAGCTGTGTTCCTGTTGAGTCAGGCAATACAATGCTGCCAACCGCATCGCTGTGAGACATTGCATTCCCATAGTATATAAAAAGTCCTGGAACTTTTTGATCACACCTCGTATCTACTTTTTTCTTGATCATTTCAAATTGTTTATTAAACCGATCAATTTTCATTTTAGTTTTAGTTTATTTATTTATATAATTTTTCGGTTTTTTTCCTTTCTTATCATTTTTATTTATTTATTCAACTATGATTTGCTTTAGCCATGTTGATGGCTATCATTGATTTTGTCAAAATGTTGGCAAATAAAATAAAATATGTAGGTTAATTTTCAAAAATTGCCTAAAATTTTTTCTGACTGATCCCACCCGGCATCTCTTTTAATATATTCATTCAATCATTTAACATGGCTCTTCGGTTATAAAAATATATATATTCTTTAACTTGAGGGGATACATATTTGATTTTATCTTAATCTTTATCTTTAACTTTTGAATCTTATTCAAAAGATTAAGTATGTCCAAAGAATCAAAAACCAGTCACATTTTTTTTTTTTTTTTTATATGATCATTTTTAATAAATCTCATTCTTTACATTTCTTTGTAGTTTTTCAAATGCCTCAGATCATGCCCCTTAAACAGCGGTACCCCTATTAAATGGCTAGGTCTATTTTTTGAAAATGTTTTTATATTATACTAAGTTTTTTGCCTCACTCAAAACATGACTTCTCTTCCTAGCCATTTCTAATATGAGATCTACCCACTTATTTCTTAGGAGGGAGACCTCATTTTCTTAAGTTCTTTTTTTAATATTTATTTTTTTGTTTTGAGATTCCTATTTTTTGCATTCTACATAACAATATTCTTTACACATGGCTGAACCTCATTGATTACTTTCTATAGATTCAGTCTATTAGAGTTCTCTCTCATTTTCTTGTCTTATCTTTTGATTTATAAATAATATTCATATGATTTTATGACAATTCCCTTAAGAACTTCATCTCTGTGACTTGTATGCCTTTCCCAAATTAATCAGCAGATATTTTATTAAAACATGGAGGGGATAGTAGAATGAAAATGCTAAACATATTTTTATTTTCTTCATTTTGTATGACAATTGAGTATTATAAAAATTATTACTACAACTATTAATGTTATAATATTACAATTTTAGTTATGTTTAGTTAAATTAATTTCTCTGATATAATAATTATTTCACTTTCGCAAAATAATAATTTTATTAAGTTACACTATAACATAACAAAATATGTTTTGAATTGCAGAAAGTAATGAAGCGCTCAACAAGTAAATACAATTCCTCATAAATCCTTTAATAAAATATTACCAATATACAAATATTTCAACATTTCATATAAGCAATACATGTTTTTTAAGTTTTTAAGTAGTAGACTATAACAGCTTTATTATTACATTTATTTTTAATTTTAAATATCAATTTCCTTAGCTGGTATTTTACTTAATATTTGGTTTGCTATTTGCATAAATACTATTGACAATGCCTCTGAGACTGGATCTCTCAGTTCATCCAAGATATGTTCCCAGTTTTCATTAAGAAATAGATTCATGTTGTCACCTAAAATCTCAGTTAATCAATTATCTGTTTTCAATTAGGGCTTCTTAATTATTAATTATTATTACTATATTATTTAAAGATGTATATAATTTTACACATGACTTATATTTATTACATTAATGTAAGTTGTGAGTGTTAGTCAAGTTTCCACCAAAAGATGACAAAGATAATTCTGCACATGTTAGTGAATCTGGTATTAAATGCAAACTAACAGTCATTTTAGATGAATTTTTCCTTATATATTTTTGTTGCATCATTGAATGTTCAGAGGTATTGGAAACAAAATATTAATATTTAATTTGTAATGGATAACAATTTTCTGTAGGGATAGGTGCCACTATAAAATTCGTACTCATCAACTTATACAGTTAAATAAATAAAAGCTATGTGATTCTGTATGGAGCACTAGATGATTCTCATATATTAAGCAAAATAATTTTATAAATTATAACTATCCTTTCTATGAGAGAAGAAATACAATAAATTCTCAGCATCTGTTGGTCACTGTCTGTATAATATTTTTGTAACATGGAACATGTTTTACCTGAGGCCTAGTTGGTTAAAAGTGATACATTTTTAGGGAATGTGAGGGCGTTATGCATAGTTTGACATGGTGTAACTCAGTTGGTGTTGCTCGGATTGAAAATATGACAAGTTTCCTGATTAGAAATTTAATGGATAATATTTTTTGTTACGTACCATTTGTAGCCAGGACCTACTGTTTAGGAGCTAGCTATATTGGTTGAATAAAAACCTCTGATCATTTTTGCAAAGCCTACTTTATTCTCAACTTTGTTTATTTAGAATAATCATTAGTTGTTAATTTAATTTAAAATCATATAGGTAAGTGGAAAAACATAAAGAACATATGGGCATAGATAGTCAGCTGGATTAAGCTCTTTAATTTGAAAATTTATTTTCTACTGACTAATGGATCACAGGTAAGCAAAAAAGAAGAAAACATATGAGCATTGGCGGTCAAGGGGGCAACCCCTAACATGTTCCATGCTATTCTTTCTTTAGCTGACAGGCTCAAGGTGGCCTTTCATTTTTTCTATATATTAAGTATAAAAATGAAAATTAAACTCACCTAATGCTTTGTCCCCATTAAAAAGATTATCTAGTTTGATGTACAACCTCTTTGGTTCCAAAGGTACATTGAGAGACTCCATATTAAAGTATTCAGTGTTTCCTTTTTTGATCCTTTTCCATTTGACATGACCATTTACTGATAAATCCTCTATGAACGTACAAAGAAAAACATTCAATTGAAACAAAGCATGGCACATTTAATTTATTTTTATTATTCAATTCATTTACCACTGTTAAATAGTTTTTTGTTACTATTTTTGGTATTATATATAACAAATAATTTACCTTTATTCTGTTATTTGTATGCTTATACAATTTCTATGCCATTATTTTTGTCTTTTAGTAATATCCACATGACGTTTATATTTACTTTAAATACTTTTATATAATACATACATACTAACAAAAGGACTGCTATTTCCACTTCATTAAATCAAATATAGTAAGTATTTTCTTTCATTACAATGAATGACTAATCTTACAAGTATTTGAATCATATGCTGAAGACTTACCAAAAGTCAAATTACCTCTCCCCTCGCCTTTTATAGGCAGGACCATTATTTTGCCATCTGTCTCATAGTTCGACAGTACTTTAAGCTTGGGAACAAATACTTTGAAATCCATTGTCTTCCAATCATTTCTGAAAATATCAAAAATTTGATTTGATTAAAAGTATTTTATTTATTTTTATTATTATCATTTATGAGTTATTTATATTTAAAGATTGAACTTAATAAATTATTTTTCAAAAAAAAGTTTTTACTTTAAATCAGTTTTTCAATGGTCTCAACTCTATTTATTTTAATTCTGAATTAATTTTTATAGATGAATTGATGTATTTTCCTATTTAATAATAAGAAAAAAACTTAGTCTGTTTAAAAATAAAAGTTTGTTTGCAATCCAAACAAATCTCGTTTGTTATATTCACTGCATCAAATCTTGTGAAAATAATGAAGTAGACTTTATTTTATTTTCATCCTTGAATATTACTTTTGTTCATTCTCAGATGAAAGGCATAATTTTGCTTCCAAATAATTTCATTCTCATATATTTTGATCCTTCAAGCAATTCTTTTTCCTGATAGTTTTCATAAATTAGTTTGACATTCCTGAATTTGTTAAATCCTATTTCATCTTTCTGATATTATTTATATAATTTTTTTTTATATATTAATATTGTTGTTAAATCAGATTTTTATGACATATTATTATATATTTGTTCCTCAAGATTTTCCAAATTTAAAGAATTGTATGTAATGTTTTTAATTATTTTAAAACTTGGTATATTGTAAGCAGGAATTTATTTTTACAGAATTTCATTTTTTCTATCCTTTCTATATAATAAAGAACAGTAATATCCTGTTTTTTCTTATTTACTTGTGAATTATTCACAACGAAAAAAGTAATAAAAATGATCAAAGGGAGGATCACCAATTCTTTCCTCATCAAATATATTTTATAAAAGATATGTTAATTCTTTTTTTAATATTAATTTATTCAATCATTTCATTGTAAAGAAATTTAATAATATTATTATAGTTACTTCATATCATGTTTTTAGAGTGTGAAATATCAAAATTAGTATGTATTAAAAAAAAAATTAACATAAGATTATACCATTGTTCAAAATAAAAACATTCTAATTGATGGAATCCTTCCCAGATGGACCATAAGAACCTCTAGCATAAAGCTAATGTTGATAAAAGAATTACCTACTTCCTTAATAAAGCAGGATAAGTTTTGTTAATAAAGTTCCTGACTATTGTGGAAAATTAAAAGATGCCTGAGTATTTTTTCTTAGAATACATGGAATTTGTGGATGTAGAATTTTGTTTCATTTAAAAATTTTTAAGTGTAAGTCTTATACTTTTAAGTTGAATATATCTTGCAAGTGAACATATATTATCATAAAAAAATGTCTATTCAGAGAGATTTTTCACTTTAACTAGACTTTTGGAACCTCAGTTGGAAAAGAGTTATTATATGGGATACCCTTTTTCAAAATAATTTGTGTATCAGTTAATAAAAAAATATATATACTTATCGCACAGATATATAGATAGAAAAAACCTTTATTTATATAATACAAAATCAAATAAACAGCCATAACAAATAAATGGCATAAAAAGACAATAGATTTTGAAGAAATCTCATAATTGTGTTGAAATAATAACAATCAGAAAAAAATAAATAAATTAAGATTTTGAACTTTTTCTTGAATCCACTAGTTTTCCAATTTCTCTCTCAGTTCCCGATTATCCTCCTCCAAGGCGTTGAAAAGAAGATTGCCTATGGACTGTCTAATGTGGAATATTCATTGAAGTGCAACTAATGGGTTGTTCTTTACAAGCTATAGACATGCCATTTTTATAATTTTACTGCATATTTCTTTATTGTATATATCAAATAACAGTTTTAATTATCAATAAAGTATAGATTAAAAAAATTGAAACATTTATTTACAATATCATGGAATATATGTTTCTTGTAATCATGGAATATCACTATAAAACAAAAATTAGAAAATGTGCTCTTTTTTCTATGAAACGTTAGATGCTTAGTTTTTATGAACTGAAATTATTTAGTAGTGTATTTCAAATAAGTAAACAATCTTCCATTGTTAAGGTTCGTTTTTCAAAACAATTTATTTTATATATCACTCTTTTCTAATGCATTATGATTACATATGGAACATTTATTTCTTTTTTATGTTAATGGAACATTTATTATTAAAGGCTTGTGAATTCAGATTTTTATAAATTATTATTCAGATTCAGATTGATCGTATATTGTTCTTAAGAAAATATTGTTGAATTTTCAGCCAAGTTGTCATCCAGTGGCATGCTAATGTGAGGACAGAGGGGCAGTCAGCTTTGGGCACCATAGAAAAGGATGAAAGATCAGAAAATAAATTAAAAAAAGAATATGAAAATATATTAGGATAATTTTTTTTTAAATTTATTTATTTTATTATTATTATTTTTTTTTTTTGTGATACAGCTCGTTAAAACATCTGTGTCATCAATGCTCTTTTTTCTATTATCCTTTTTATTTTTCCACTGTTTATTTTCATTAATTCACATTTATTTACTGTTATTTGAGATTTGCAAAGAAAATTATCTATTCTTATTTTTATTAAGAGCTAGAAAAGTATTTTATACCTCTAAAATAAGAACATTAGTTCCTGACCATAATGGGCACCAGAAGACCTTGGTAGACCATTGCTGGTTTCCAGATGAAAATGAATTTGGAAGTAGTTATTGGCTGCAAAGTATAGGTTGTTAAGAGTCCTCCTTTATTATACTCGAGCTTTTGACAATGGTATTGAGCAGCATTTATTTCTATTTTAAAATAAATATATTGGAATTTAATTAAAAGGTACGGATGTGATCTGTTAGAAGGAACACGCCAAAGGATAGGCATATTATCAGTAGAGTTATCAGTTATTTTCTTGTTTATTGAGGCCTAATGTACTTCATCTATAGCATGGGGAAGAACAGATATCGACAAAGGCCAAAAAATTCTGCTTAAAGTGAGAAGGTTAAGATTAATTCCATGGGTCTACGTGAAATGTCAATTCCCTCAAGCCGGATTAGTCTCGAGAATGCCTAAGTGCTTAACAATTTAACACGCTCTGTCTCAAAGTATTTATATTATTTATATAATGTGATGTCCGACCGTTCTAGTTTACACTAGTAAAAAAAAATAAAATAAACCGCAAATAGTTACTTGGTTTCTTTTACTTCAATGTTTCTTAGGCCATATCCATCTGCATCTGTGAGCAACAGATCAATGGAAACAGGCCCATTACCTTTGCCAATCTCTAGGCTGCTGATTCGGAGAGGGTCCAGTGGTAGAACTCCAAGTTTTTTATCACCTTCAAACATTAAAATGTTTTAGCATATTATGGGTAAAGGATAGAAATATGTTTTAAAATAAAGACAGATTATTTTTGCAAATGAATGATTCATATTAGATAATGTCACTTAAACCTAAAAATGTTTCATAAATATTAAATAAAAGTTAAAAATGTCTTGTTTTTCGAAAATACCATTAGGAAATGTGTGTATAAAAAATATCATCCCGAATATGACAAACCAGCAAAACTACAAAATGGTGTATTTTCAAGAGAACGATTTAAAGTTTGAACAAAAATACAATAATATGCAGTTTGGGGACATCATAATGAACTGTGGAAATTTTTAAAAGCAAGGTATGGCTTTGAAATCTGATTTGTTAAGTCCTATCCACTGCACGTTAAGGCGTACTCGATCGGCTGGCACTAGGAGTGTGTTAAATGTTCCTACCATCGAGTTGCTGATACCAAGCTCCTCATATCAGCCACATCGTCAATCCAAGACTCGGTCAGCCGACACTTTGTTATCTACCGATGTTACCTCCTTCAATTGTGTTTTGTGAATCTCTTCTTCATCCGTTCTGATCATACGTCTAGCTCATTTTATTAGGGGCGTTTGATAGCACTGACGACATCTAGTTTGCCAATAAGATACAAATGATATATCTTTCTCAGGGATCACTCAGGTTGTGTCTGTAAATTAAAAAAAAAAAAAAAACGAGGTCCAGAATCTGACAGTTACGGTAAAGAATATTGAAGTGTCAGCAAATAGTTGGCTCTTCCTCTCAAGCCTGTATATATACCCCCTCTCTTTGTTCCCCGTCATAAGTAGTATCTTAGTCTCGTAGTTAACTAGTTTAATTATAGTATATTTCATTTCATGTTAATTGTACAAGTTGCTTAAATAAAGTTTTTTTTGTCTTTTTGTGGAGAAGAATATTTAATTGGCGCCCAAATAGGGACATGGCGGTTCTCCAAGTTTGAAGATTGAAGAAATATTCTGGTAGGCCAAGAAGACTCAAAGAAATATCACTTGAGGTAACAGAGTTTGGGACTACTTGATAACAGATCTGATTGTAAGCCCACTAAGTAGATCTGAAGAAATAGCCATTTGGTAACAGGATCGGGACTTACTGCTTGGAGGTTTGTTTCAAGACTTTACGCCGGTTTTAAGAAAAACATCATTGATATCTTCTCTTCAAGATTTACATAGCTTTGAGGTATTGTAAAATTAATTTTATGTTTATGAATTTAATTTAATGAATCCTGAATTTAAGCTAAAAGAAAGTAAACTAAGTGAAATTATAATTAAAGATAAAGAATTAACTGTTATTGATAGTAATATTAACTGTAGCAAAATGACTTCAAATTATTCTACGACAAAAGAAGATTATGGTCACTTACCGTATTATAATGGTGACCCAACTCTATTAGTTGCATTTGTCAAGCCGCTAGAAATAATTTATAATAATGCATGTAATGAACAAATTTTAAATCGCGCACAAAATGAAAATAAACTAATTCAAGTAGCTTTATCGCGACTTACCGGTGATGCCCAACAACTTTGTATGTATGAATATTTTGGGTCTATTGATGAATTTAAATTACATTTAGTTAACCATTTTAAAGATTCGCGGACGACTTCACATTGACAGCATGAAGTAACAGAAATTAGAATGCACAAAAACGAACACCCAATTGACTACATTAATAGAGTTTTGCCATATCAAATCCTAATTCAAAATAGAATAATGGTTGATATAGATATTATAAACAAAGACCAAGAAATAAAATCCCAAAAAGGTCAGATAATTGACCATGTTCTCAGAAATCTACCCCCAAGACTTAAAGATGCCCTTAATCATATCGTCATACGCGACTTGATTGATATGAAAAATACACTCTACAATAACTGTAGAATCATAGTGGATGATTTATACCCACAAGGCCAAAATAAAAACAAACACCACGGACCAACACAAAAAAACCATCATAACAGTTCTAGGTATAATAATCAATACCATAATTACAATAGTCCAAATTTTAAACATAACTGGAACAAACACCATGACAAAAACCACACTATGATGAACGACATCGTTATCATCATTATGAACAAAAGCGTTATCAAGACTATAAACATAACAATTATACGCCCCATTTCTCTAACGGGCAACAACATACTCGTAATAAAACTCCTTTTCCTTCACAACCATTTAATCCTAACTCTCAAAATACTGTGTCGATGAGAACAGTTAGAAGTAACAATGTTCACCATATGGAAGATGAAAACGATCATTTAAAACAAAGGGTTGCAGAATTAGAGCAAAAAGTAAATAGTTTTTTATGCTTAAACGAGCCGGAACCTGCCCCCGACATAACCCCAACTTAATCGATGGACTTCCAACATTCAAGGACTTATCAGGCAATGACTGGCTCCTGGACACCGGATCAGAAATTAATTATATTAATCCTAATTCCGTACCTGAAGGAATAAAAATAAATTCAGAAGAGTTCATTGTGACTACTCCTACCGGCACACAGTGGAACGAACGTTAGGGCGGAATGGACATTCGTTAATATCTCCGCTTCTGCTTCTCCTAGAATAATGCTATTGGTACCGTTTTAAAGCTTTTTGAATGGACTATTAAATGATATGCTAATCATGATCAGATCGTAAGAGGAAACATGTAAGAATTCCTGATTTGATATTTCGATGTTGGAGAATTTATCATCATTTACTTACCATTTATTGTACCTATATACTACGAGAATATATGCAATAAAATATTCTATGGAATGATAAATACATATGTATTAAATAAAATTACAAAATAAAACGTAACAAACTAAAATATTTAATTATTAAAAAAAAAAATAATATAACAATTGATAATTACTTTTGTCAGTTAATATCCTAGGACTAATTGATACATCAAAATTATAATATATGTAGGTGCCTATATACAATTGTTTATTTAAATAACGATCAGAATTAAACTCATAACAACATAATTTTAATTAAGATTCTTTTTTCTATATTCTAAGTAACAATAAGTGATTGTGCTTCTGGTAATAAATCACGTTTAATGTTTATTATTCTCGGTTAAGAGTCGAAATTAAGGGATCCGAATTTATTTATAAATTATTTAAAACATCTCGATTGTTTGATTGCCTCGATGATTTTCTGGCATGAAACAGTCTGAAATTTCGGAATAACTTGTGATTCGCTTCTTGAGCATCTTCTAACAATTGTCCTATAGGTATTATAGCATTTTTGGCTATCAGTGTTCCGTGCACGAGCAGTTTGTGCATGGTGACTGGCATATAATACCAGCCATACAGAGATACATATAACCGTGCTGTCTCTTTCGTGTAGGCTTCAAAGTTATCAAGTTTTATAATTGACCCAGAAGAAATAGCTTGTAATATTATTGCAAAGCGTCTAATTAGATTTTCGTCAACCCCTGTTATAGTTGATGAAGTTTCTGGGGAGGCAAAAAATTTCCTTGCAGTATTTCCATCATTGCTTGTACCAAAACCTTGTCTTACGTGGTCTACACAAAGTCCTAACTGAATTTTAAAATCATGTTGAACTTGATTTTTTTTCCTTGCAAGTAACTCCTTTTGCTCTGTTGTTTTTGCACTCCAGGACTTGAAATCTAATCGGTAAGAGATGTGAATTAAGCACTCAAAACACCTGATCAAACAATGCAAAGGGGACAAGCCAAATGAGTAATACTCATCATTAACTATTTCCTTGTTTGTAATAATTTTTAAATTGTTCATTTCTTTAGGTGTTGCATTGCACAAAAAACACCTCATAGCTGAAGAAGTTTCAGTTAAAATATTACATATTTTGCCATCAACCATAGTTACTAACATTCTATAATTGATAGAAATTTTGTCATTTATATAGGGAAGTAAATTATCAATTTGTTTCTGAATGTCTCGAACTAAAGACGTTACAGTTTCATCTGTTTCTTTCGTATAATTAAATGAGATAGGCCTACAAAATCTGGTCGATGACGGACATTCATTTTGCCAGACTATTTGACAATTCTCTGAATTTATCAAATTAATCGGTACTAAACAGGCAATCAAAATGACCGAATCTTCGCTGAAAGTTTCAGATGAAGAATGACGTTGTTTATATTGTGATTGGTTACCCGCCCCATCACATCCCCACTTAATGTTTAACGTTAAACTACGAAAGTTATCAATCCCTATTTCACCACCCACGACTAGTAAAATCCGAGAAGAAGTATGGTCAAGTAAATTTTGCAATACGATATTTGCTCCAGTGTCACTAACCGATATGGATTCTTCTGGGGGATAACAATCTTTTTTTAATTTTTGGATCTGATAGTAGCTGGGGTAAAGTGATGTATATCCTAATGCTTTTGCATTATTTCTGACGGCATTGTACTGAAACTTACAATTAGTAAAATCAGCGGCTGTATATAATGCTAATGCCTTTTCGTTCTCTTGGTCCTTTGGATTTAAAAGATTTTCACAAAATTTGTTGACACTTAGTACATGCTCTGGATGCTCCCTAATAAAATTAACAATGTAATCTACGTCATCAGATTTGAACTTTTTTTTCATGACAAAAGCGAACATATCCTCTGAACATTTTCAAAAACTTTCCGTTTTTCTCCGTCTTTGTCTATCAGATAATTGCTCGAATGATTGAGAACAAGATGGTATACTTGCGCTTGTTGATGATGATGATGAAGGTAGGTTCTGGATAACATCTTCAGGAACAATGAAATCCAAATTCAACCAGTTTTCATGCTTCTCCAAAAAACTATTGATCTTCCTATGGGACGAAATCCAGCGAGAGTTCAAACTACTACTGAATTTTCTTAATTTTTCCCGTAAGCAGAACTTTGCGGTATTTGAAATTTGTTCCAGTCCAAACGAATTAATCCATGTTCCCAATGCCAGGTCATAATCTTTAAAATTAAATTAAGATTAAATTGGAAAAATTGAAAAACTTGAAAATTTGTTTTAGGAACCATTGCACCTATGTCGTTAAAATAACACACACAAACTGAGCATTTTATATGAGGACAAATGAATGTAAACAGACAAACAAAAGACAAAAGTAGGTAAACAAAAGAAAACTTGCGAAAAGTAGCGCCAATATCAACAGAAATCATTTAAAATTAATTCTCAAGACCTAGAAAAAATTATTTTCTCGGAAAAGAGCACCTAAGAGCAAAATCCAACTAATGGAAAAAAAACTTCAAGCATTCTAGTTATTTAATGTGAAGGTAGTTTTTTGGGCGATTTTAGGCGATTTTCGCAATTTACATTTGAGTTTTTTTTCTCCTAATTTTCATCGAAAAATCCCAGACGTTTGAAATAATCCCGAGTTTTATTTGCCTAAAATATCTTATTATGGATAAGTTGTTTTCCAGTAGTTGCACGGTTAATTTAGAGCATTACCTCAAACAATGGATTTTTTTTTTAAATATGAGTTTAAAAAAAAAAATATATTTCAATGCAGAATTTTTCCTATAAGATTTGATTTTAACATTAATTTATCTAGGGATTTTGTTGAAAAGAAGTATAAAGTATAATTTAAGATCCAAATAAAAGACAAATTTAGTTATTAGAGAATTGGTCCAATGTCCAACAAATTCGTTGATTCGTTCCACTGTGCGGCAGTGGGTTAGGTAATGGTTCAATACAATTAGACCTCGCCCCGTGTTTAGAACTAGACCATCAATTATTAGTTAAGTTTAAAATATCTAAATTTAGTAATAAGTACAATCTATTGTTAGGTATGAAAGAAATGGAATAATTAACAACAGATATTCATATTAGTAAAAATGGAAAAGAATTTAAGATATGAAATGTAACAATTAAAGACGGTAAGATAATAAATAGTAACAATTTAAATTTAATTAATAATCAGAATGAATTATATAAGGTCATTCGCCATGATCACATTAATAAAGAAATAAAAGAAAAATTATTTCATACTCTAATGAAGTATCCCGAAATTGTTAAAACAGAGGAAGATATTTTACAGAGCACAAATTTACTAAAACATTCCATCCGTTTAAAAACTGACAAACCTTATTTACCAGAAATTATCGATTTCCGCAACATTTTCAAAATGATGTAAATTTAGAAATAGAAAAACTATTAAAAAATGGAATAATAAGAGAAAGCAATTCCACTTATAACAGCCCGATTTGGATAGTACCCAAAAAAGCGGATGCAAGCGGCACAAAAAAGATTAGAATGGTTATAGATTATCAGAAAATAAATGCAGAAACCATTCCAGATAGAATCCCCTTGCCCAATATTGAAAACTTATTAAATAAATTAAATAATTCTAAAGTCTTTACTACCATTGATTTGGCCTCTGGTTTCCATCAGATTGAAATGGACCCAGATTCAATTGAAAAAACAGCATTTTCCACAGACTCCGGTCATTATGAGTTTCTTCGTATGCCATTTGGTCTGTGCAATGCTCTCCCCACCTTCCAAAGAGCAATATGAACGCTATGCTCGCCAATGTCCCAAATACTCTAGTGTATATGGATGACATAATTTATTCGGAAAATATTCAGGACCATTTAAAACATCTTGAAACAGTTTTTTCTAAATTAAAAGACCATAGACTATCTATACAACTGGATAAAACGGAATTTATGAGAACTGAATTGCCATTTTTAGGTCATATTCTTAAATCTAATGGAATTAAATCTAATCTGGATGAAATTGAAGCTATTCAAAAATTTCCGCTACCTAAAACAGAAAAAGAAATAAAACAATTTCTTGGAATGACAGGTTATTATAGGAAATTTATCCATAATTATGCCTCTATAGCAAAACCACTTACTTCTCAATTAAGAAATAAAGAAATTATTAACCCGGCGTCTTATAAAGATGCGTTTGAAAAATTAAAAATGCACCTAATGAATGCCCCAATTTTACAATATCCTAATTTTGAACTCCCTATGCTACTCATAACCGATGCTAGCAATGTAGCAGTTGGTGCGGTGCTTTCCCAACTTTCAGAAGGGAAGGATCACCCCATCGCATTTGCTTCCAGAACTGTTTCAGCTACCGAACAAAAATATTCCACCATCGAGAAAGAACTTCTAGCAATTGTCTACGCGTGTAGACATTTTAAACCATACTTATACGGAAAAAAATTTACTATTCATACTGATCATAAACCATTGCAAAGGCTGTTCACTATGAAAAATGATAACACCAGAATTATAAAGTGGATCTTTTACCTACATGAATTTGATTTTGATATCAAACATGTATAGGGTAGAACAAACAATGTCGCAGATGTTTTAAGTAGACTCCAAATTACCCCCACATATGAATTAAATGCTACTGAAGATCTAGCTAGATATGGATCTGGAATTAGATAGAGCTTTACAAGAAGCAAGTCAAACAAATTTGACCCCTGTTCCGTCAGTAAATTACGACGAATTGCTAGAGGAATATGAGGCAAGTCAAAGACCTGAAGGCATACAGGAAACAGCTGAGGAAAGCAGAGAGGTCGAGGACAACATAGCAGATAACATGAGCATTGTAGCTACTCAGCACTCTCAAGATTCCAGTCATGAACAAATACTTATTGTTGAGGAAAATAAACCCGTTAATATAGAGAAATATCAAATTTTTATACAGAGAGGTTCAGAAAGAACTATAACAACAAGACCGTTTGGAAAATTTAGGTACTTAATAGAATCAGCATATCCTTGGAAACATGATTTAGAAGAAAAACGTCTTGAAATAATAAAGCCTAACACGGTATATGGTATATACTGTGAACCAAACGTTAAATCTGTAAGAAATGAATTTGAAGAGATTTTCAAAAAACTTTCGGAAATAATCGAAACTCAATTCCCAACAGTAAAAATTAAAAGATATAAACAAAAAGTAATAGATGTAGAAGAGAATGATCAAAATGAATTAATTGAAAACTATCACTTGGGTAAATCATTTCACAGAGGAATACTTGAGACGTATGAGAAAATTAAAAGAAATTATTACTTTCCAAAAATGAAAGATATGATCACTGAATTCATTAATAAGTGCCCAGTATGCCGAGAAACAAAATATGATAGAAAACCTGTCAAAACTAAGTCTCAAATTTCACCGACACCTATTAGACCTTTCGAAGAATTTATGATAGATACCTTACATTATGAACGTCTTTTTATTATAACTATAATAGATACATTTTCTAAAAAATTAGTAGCTAGGATAGTTAAATCATGTAATTCTACGAATATCTTTGATGTCATATCGGATTATTTGTCATTATTCCCTAACCCGATTAGAATTAAAATGGATTGTGGTAAAGAGTATAAAAATAATTTAATACAAAATTTCTTAGAAAGTTTGGGAATAGAACCATATTATACAACTCCCAATCATCCTAATTCCTTATGATTATTAAATAAAGCGAAGGAATAATTAAGGAACAATTAGTTAATAAATATCATGAAGACTTAGACTTAATACATAGAAATATTAAAACTAATATTGAAAAAGAAAAAGAAATTAGAACCAACCAATTAAACACTAATAGAGAAAATCCTGAAATTGAAGACAATCCATATGTTAAGGTCAGAACTAGAAATAAAAATGAAAACCCTTATAAGACCGTTCATAAATTTCAAGATAGAAATAAGACAATCAAAGTACATACTGACAATATACAAAGACAAAGGGAAATTAAGAAAAACCAATTATTCGTTTCAGATGACGGACCTATGGAAATTAATGATAATAATAATTCTGATACCGAAGGATACTCTACAGTATAAAATGACTAACGTAGAACATTCTTTAGGTTTAGTTACTTTTAGATTACCGGATGCAAAAATTATTAATAAATATAAAACTATTGTCCATTATTTAAACTTTACATCGTTAATATTAGAAATAGAAACAATAGAAAAGGAATTAAAACATTTTAAAATATTTTCTATGCATAATATGTATAATATAATTAATAAACAATTGATTTTCTTAAAAAATAAAGTTAATAACATCACTCCTAAGAGACAGAAAAGAGGTCTGTGAACGGACTAGGCAAAGCCATCAGCTGGATTACTGGGAACTTAGATTCTGATGACAAAGAGCATTATGACAAAGTCATGGACACCTTAGAAAGAAACTCGTACCACTTAGAAGACAATATTGCACACGAAGTTAGTATTAATCACAAACTTATAGAAACATTCCAAAATGATATTAAAATTTTAAATAATAATAACCAACACGTATCACAAATTCTAAAATCTATGGATAAAACCCGATACATCTTACATTTGGAAGAATTATATAATATACTTAATTATATCACAATACTTGTATTAGATATCGAAAATTCATTAGAAACATGTAGACTTGGAATACCACATTCAAATATCATAAAGCATACTGACTTAAACGATACAACATTAATTTCATAAGATTTAGAAACAATTTGGTTAACCAGTAAAATCTCTTGCTTGATTAAGGAAAACATTATTTATTATATTATTTCTCTCCCAGTCAAAACCCAAACTTTAAGCGCTATATACTTTCTATCAATACCAGTTAGCCATAAAAACGAAACTATTGTAACCCTTGTTAAAAACAGTGTAATCTTGTATAATATTTCAGAAATATTTACTGGTAATTGTACATATATTAAAGATAACTATTATTGTACTAACCTTAGAAATTTAAGTAATAAATGTATTAAATATGCTATTCATAATGATTTAAAATATTGTACCACTACAAACCTTATTGATAGTAAACCTTTTATAAAATATATTGATATAATAGAAATTTATGCAACATTTAGGATTAAGAATATTACTATTAAAACTAATATATCTCATTCCTTATCTTTGCCTGAAACTGCTGTAATTAAATTAGATAATAATGAATTGATTGTAAATCAAACGAGAAATATGTATATAAATGTAGGTAATCTTTCATTTAATCATAAAATTGAGACATATAAGAAACTTAATATAACTTTGGAAAAATTAGATTTACCTATAGAAGGTAATAATATATTTGAGGTATTAGAAACTGGAAATTATAATATATTATATCCTGTAATTGCTATTACTAGTATTATATCATATTTATTATTAATACATGTAATCTCTGTCTATTATAAAGCCTCAAAGCTATGTCAACGAACAACGGAACAACCAGCACCAGAGCCCCCAAAGACATTTAGACCATGGGAAGTACCTTGTTTTTTCTCACTGAGTTCGGAATCTTCAGAAGGGAGGAGTTATGGTAAAGAATATTGAAGTGTCAGCAAATAGTTGGCTCTTCCTCTCAAGCCTATATATATAAACCCTCTCTTTGTTCCCCGTCATTAGTAGTATCTTAGTCTCGTAGTTAACTAGTTTAGTTATAGTAAATTTCATTTCATGTTAATTGTACAAGTTGGTTATATTAAATAAAGTTTTTTTTTTATCTTTTTGTGGAGAAGAATATTTAATTGACCCAGAAGATCTAGTGTCGCTTTTATCGTTCTTTTCTGCTACTTCCTGTCTGCCGCGAAAAGATAAAATGCTTGTTTATCGAGGCCCTTATTAAATTACTTTCTTCACTGTCTTGGACTTCCTCTTGTCCTGCTGAGAATTTAAGCATCAAAGATACTTTTTATGCAACGGATGTCAGATGCTCGCTTAACATAGTCTTAACATATGTGGTAGCCAATCTTAAAAATCCTGTCATAGTTACTGGCATGTAAGTCAGTAAATTGAAGTTCGTGTTCATATGTTTTGTATTTTGAATATATTTAGTAATAATCCATAATTGAACAATAGATAAATAAAATTTGAAATGATAAATCATGATAAATTAGAATTTTTGTTTGAGTGAACAGATGTTGAGCTTAGTTAATAATGCCTTAATTATAATGTTTTATTTTGGCTATTATGATTAATTACAATGTTTTTATTTAGATGTGATTCTTTTTTTTTTTTTTAAATAATGATGATAAATTATATTTATTTGGTAACAATTCATTATGAATAACATTTTGAATGACCTAAAATTATTTTGATTACAATGATTTTGATGATTTATCATTAATCATTTTAATTATCAATTATTAGACTAATTTTTATTTTTTCCTGATTTCTTAGTTTATTAAAGTAGGTAACTTATTTAAATTTCGATGAGTGATCATGATCAACTAGATTAATAATTTGCAAATTTACTACAATTTTAATTTTGAAATGTTCAAAATTTTCATATTTTTTATAAGAATACTACTGGTTTCTTTTCGTTATCTACCATGTTTTGTAGCGTATTAATATAATCAAGCCATTAACTTGGTATTAACATTATCTTCTTAAACATTAAGAATATAGCATATATATTAAACTGTACTTAAAATATGTTTGTCAGGTTTTAAGAAAAATAATCTTCAAACGAATATTTTTCTACTTACCGTCAGCTAGACTCCTTATGGCATTTTGGACTTCCTTGCTCAGACATTTAGAGTAGTTAGGATCCGACTTCTTGCAAGGTTTCCAACCATTCGCTGTAAAACAAA
Organism: Euschistus heros; assembly: GCA_003667255.2. Taxonomy (NCBI): domain Eukaryota; kingdom Metazoa; phylum Arthropoda; class Insecta; order Hemiptera; family Pentatomidae; genus Euschistus; species Euschistus heros. The sequence continues at coordinate 535,659 of RCWM02000139.1, forward strand.
AACTTGGTTTTACCAACTCAATTTTCGAGGTCTAATGAAACATATTCTATTCCTGGTGCTTTGAATCATAATTAATATCATGAATAATAGAAAGCTTAGAACATCGCCAGCTTGCATACTCCAGAGTGGGATGAATTCATCTGAAGGAAAATGGAATGGAATCGTTAATGGTAGTTACCGTAATAAGTCTAATACTTTTTATTTGTTAAATTAAATGCTATTTGTATCCACAATTTTTATTACATCTGTGAAGGGTACGAAAATCAGTGGCGTACCTACATTGAACAGAGACCCTCAGCGTAAATGTATACACTACCCCCAGCATAATAAAAAGAGGAAAACTTAGAAATAAGAATAATCTATCATGAAAAAAAGACTGGTACTATATGTTCTATTTTAACTTAGTTCATTTTCCTACGATTAAGAATAATTATGTAACAGGTAATAACTAACAACTAACAAGGGGAGGACACACTCAGTCTCTCACGATCTTTTCGGCAATTTTTTAGGAGGTTCCTGGTCAAAACATATTAGACGCGTATTTTGCCGTTCCGACCAATGGGCCCTAGAAGCCGAGAAAAAAAATAAAATAGCATTAAACTAATTTATTATATATCTCGAGTTTAAAAAATGATATCGACACGATTCTTGCACCAAGATGTTTAGTTTTGATTGCGGTTTTAAGAAAAAATACAGCCGCTTCATAGATTTTGGTTAAGGTTAGTTAAATTCTAAAAAAATGATTAGATTTTCAAGCAAACTACCTCTATAGATTTTTTCACACAAAAATTGACATCAGATTCTAATTAAGCATCCTAAAAAACATTGAAAAACGCTTATTCAACAAAATCAGAAAGTATCATTTTTTTCACCCTCTTCGAGGAAAATGAAATTTTTAAACCGATTATTGGTTACCTACCTTTAAATCGCCTTTGTCACACAATTCACTGGTTGGTATCGCTGGAAAGAAGAGAGCCTCAGCTTTCTTTTGATGTATATAAATGTAAAATTCGATGAACATAAACCTATTAAAAAAATTGGAAAATCCGAAAAACATTTTGATTTTTAGCTTGAGTTTGAAACCAGATAGGATGATGAAACCAAAGACTTTTCAAGCGTATTGCCACCCTATATTTCGTGTAAAAAAATAAAGTTGATACGTTTAACCGTCTAAGCGTAATTCATGTTTTTGTCAATTTAAACAAAAGTTGCCTAAAGTATATATACACTAAGTAGTATATATGTACATATATATTTGCTTTATTGATATCTATATATTTGCTTTATTGATATCTATATATACATACGTTTCCTAATTTTTGATGGTGCTGAAAAGGAATTCTAGGGCTAAATCAAATTGTCGATCACATTTTTCAGTGTAAAAGTTAAAATTTTTCAAGTTAAGTGCATTCATTATATTTTTTTTTTCCAAAAAACCGACCTCGGATTCGAATTTAGCATTCCAAAGAACCCTGAAATACAATATTTCATCCAAATAGAAAAATAGCAATTCGTAAGCTTCAAAATTTGCCTGACCAAATGGTAGGCAACTTTTGTTTAAATTGACAAAAACATGAATTACGTTTAAACGGTTAAACTTATCAACTTTTTTTTTTTTACACGAAATATAGGATGATAATACGCTTGAAATTTCTTTCGTTTCATCATCCTATCTGGTTTCAAACTCAAGCTAAAAATAAAAAAGAATTTCGGATTTACCAATTTTTTTAATAGGTTTATGTTCATCGAATTTTACATTTATATACATCAAAAGAAAGCCGAGGCTCTCCTCTTTCTAGCGATACCAACCAGTGAATTGTGTGACAATGTAATGGTGATTTAAAGGTATGTAACCAATAATCGGTTTAAAAATTTCGTTTTCCTCGGAGAGCGTGAAAAAAAAATGATATTTTTTGATTTTGTTGAATAAGCGTTTTCAATGTTTTTTAGGATGCTTAATTAGAATCTGATTTTTTCTCGGCTTCTAGGGTCCATTGGTCGGAACGGCAAAATACGTGTCTAATATTTTTTGACCAGGAACCTCCAAAAAATTGCCAACAAGATCCGTGAGAGACTGAGTGTGTCCTCCCCTTGTAAGTTAAAGGAAATAAAGAACACTTAATACATTTATTGACGAATTTGAATCAGAAATTGAATGCAGGTACAAAATATGAATTTAAAATGATTATACTTATAGAAATTCATACTTTAATTTCGAATATAAAAGTTTAATTTAAATTAAAAATGGGTCACAGTCTTGTTAACAATATGGAAAATAAGAAGTTTTTTTTGGATCCATTGTTATTTAGTTTGTTATAAAAAGTCTCGTTTTTTTTTTTTTTTTTTTTTTTTCAACATTCAATACCTTGGATATTTTGTATTTAATGAAAATCTATTTTAATCTATTTTTTCATGTAGATTAGGAATACGTGTATCTTAATAATACAAACATCTATATTATTATACAAAAGGATAAGCCATTTTTCGTTTGTGATCTAACCGCGGAAAATTCTGAACCAATCTGTGCCAAATTTCAACCACACCATCTTTATAGTTCAAGGAAGGTTTACCAATAATAAAATCTTCTAACTTTCAATTAGTTTGTTATTAAAAAAGAGAAAATATGTGAATAACAGAGAAGTTTGAAAATTTACCAATAGGTGGCGAGCGCCATTCTACATAAGTGGTTACAAAGGTGCGGTGTAATATAGAGCTTGAAATTGGTAATGAAATTTACTCATATTTAATGTCATTAATAGAAAAGATTTAATTGTGTGGTTGTGACATGTGGATACTATTGAAGTTTTAAAATCGATCGATATCTGGCTAGCACCATTCCTCAATATAGTTTACAATGGTAAAACTGCTGAACCCATATCCACCAAATTTTAACTTCATCATTTTATAGTTCTTGAAATTTTTAGCACTAATAACATTTACAGTAATACAAATTTAAATGTACAATGTTGATTAGCAGTAATGAGGTTTGCCACTCTGGTTAGGTATTAAAATCCAACCATATGATATCAATAGAATTATTTTGCAGAATGAAAAATATTACCAAATCTCCCTGGGAATTATCCACCACCACATACATGGTGCATAGGATGGACCAATGCAATTTATAGTTATTAAATATGAAGAAATTTATTTGATTCCTGATTCTATGTGCATATATGTATATGTGTGGTAGGTAAGAGTAGTATTAATTGTAGAAAGAGAGAAAAAAAATAAAATAAAAGGGCTAGGAAATAAGAACAACGAGACATGTGAATATTAGGAGGGGAAAAAAAATAAAATGAAAGAATGAAGTGAAATAGGAAAAGATATGGAAAAAAAGAGGGAAAAAACAATAAAGAAATAAATAAAAAATAAAAAGAAAGGAAAAAAAATTATTAGTTTGTCTGGTATTAAGTATTATATTACATAATTATAACTAAATTACAAATATAATAAATTATATTGTTGTCCTTAATTGGATGGATGAGTAGGCTGTGTTTGTAGCAACCCAATAAAGTTGGGCAGCACTATGTTTATTGCTTATTGTATCAATAAAGTATATATCTCTCTATTTTACTTAAAAAATGATTTATGGGCCTTTAGTTGTAAGCACTGAAATGCGGTCCATTATCAGCAAGAGTTTCTTTATAGTCTCTTTTTATCTGAATTACCAATTCATACATGAAAATTAAAAATCGGATGTTTAATTAAGCTTTTACTTTAATATTCAATCACCTAATAAGTGCAATTTTAATCAGGTTGAAAATTATTGCAATGCGTGAAAATATCTTTAAAGAAATAATACTCAACTGCGTGCTTCAACACAAGATTTTTATCCTTTGACAACTAAAACTTCAACTATTGGTAAAAATTATCTATTTTTTTTCTTATGAATCCGCGACGGGGAATGATAGTATGTATCCACTTTTCCCTTTATAGTCCAGTCAATGAGTGCTGAAATGAGGGGTGTAGAGTGCATGGAATATGCGATAATTTTTAACTTCATATCTTCGTTAGGAATAGTTAGAAGGTAAACATATTAAAAGTCCCCACCACTGGGGCGTGAGCTAATGGTGGGGGGAGGGAAGAAGTTCACTTTTTTTGTTTTTTCGATGATATCTCGAAAACAGTTGACTCTAGAAAAATATGTTTCAAATAAACATAAAAGCTAATTAAGTTTCCTATAAAATTGATAATATATAAGTTTGTCGTAATTCTAATCGTTTACGTGATATTCGTTATTGAAAATCGGTGATTTTCGGGAAAAAAAAATGTCACCTCACTTTTTGTCAAACTTTTGTATCTAGTACCTTCCACAATTGTTTTTTTTAAAAAAAGTCGGAATCAAAATTGTAGAACATTAAATTTACTTTAATTTCATATATACATTTCTGGTATCTAAAGCAAGTGTTTAACAAAAAGTGAGGTAAACATTTTGTTTATTTCTAAAATTATCGATTTTTAATAACGTATATCTCGAAAACTGTTGGAATTTCACCGAATATGTATATAATTAATTTTATAGGAAATTTAATGAGCTTTAATTTTTATCTGCTACATATTTTTCTAGAGTCCACCGTTTTCGAGATATTATCAAAAAACAAAATTGGGACGTTCTCCCCTCCCCCCACCCTTAGCTCACACTCCAGGGGCGGGGACTTTTAATATGTTTACCTTCTAACTACTCCTAACAAAGCTGTGAAGTCAAAAATTATCGCACATTTCATGCAATCTACACCCCTCATTTCAGCACTCTTTAACTGGGGTCGCACTTCTCTGATAAAACACGTTTGTTGGTACTCATTCCGAAACTAATTGTTGAATCCAAAATTTCTATTTTTTATTTGAACGCTTTTTAAATTTACTATCAGTACCTATATATGAAATTTTGATCAAGTCCCATTAAATACCCATACCAGCACGTTAAAAACAACTTACTATTTTGAAATCCAAGTTTTTTTGGCATAACTCACTTTTTGTTAAACACGCTTTAGATACCAGAAACGTATATATGAAATTAAAGTAAATTCAATGCTCTACAATTTTGATTCCGACTTTTTTTTAAAAAAACAATTGTGGAAGGTACTAGATACAAAAGTTTGACAAAAAGTGAGGTGACATTTGTTTTTTCCCGAAAATCACCGATTTTCAATAACGAATATCACGTAAACGATTAGAATTACGACAAATTTATATATTATCAATTTTATAGGAAATGTAATTAGCTTTTATGTTTATTTGAAACATTTTTTTCTAGAGTCAACCGTTTTGGAGTTATTATCGAAGAAACAAAAAAAGTGAACTTCTTCCCTCCCCCCCCACCATTAGCTCACGCCCCAGTGGTGGGGACTTTTAATATGTTTACCTTCTAACTATTCCTAACGATGCTATGAAGTAAAAAATTATTGCATATTCCTTGCACTATACAATGTGTTTATGGACTGGACTATTAACAGTTATGCTGTTGTTTCCGTGGGCCAATAAAAATGAATTACAAAATTAACCTTTTATTGAAAACTAGATTTTGTTTCATTAAAAAAACACCAGGTTTTGAGATGTCTTTTTCTTTTTTACTTCTTTTATTTTTTTACAAATATTAAACTTCAATCCTTAAAATTTTTGTTCAGGTTGAGGAATTCCTATTGGACGGTAGGGAGGAACAGATTGCTGAAGAAGGGCTGTGACAACAGTTATTGACGGACGGTTTCATGAAATAAAATTTTAAAAAACCCTCATAAAGTAGATAATTTATCCTTAAATGGTTTATGTTATTTTTACTAACCATTTTCAAATAGTCAAATAAAAAGAATTTGATTGTTTTCTCCAAGCAGCCATGGGTTCGTATAACTTAATTTGAATATATAACAAAAACCGTAGCTATCGATTGTAGATAAAACAAGGAAAGAATAAAAAAATCAACTTAACAATGTTTCTACTTGATTTATAGGCTTAGAAATGAACGTTAATATAATATTGTGTGAATTAAATATGAAATACAGACAAATATTAGGTTGATATATCCTTCATCCACATCAAGATCAGGTTGGAGCGGATGTTGATTAGTTGAAGGAAGGGATAAACATAAATGGGGTGGTTACTATTGCTGTTGGGAGTAAGGATAGCTCATATATTTTTTTAAATTTATTTTTTAATTGATTTATTGATATTTAAAATTGTACAAAACAAATATATTAAGTAAATTTGAGGGATGTTGAACACAATTTGGATGTTGGGTAAATGTCTTGCAAAGCAGCTACCCATTGCTGGAATTTTATAAATATTCTATATTAGAAGGTTCTGAGGCAATCTTGTTTTCAGAGGGTAGATTAAACATCCACTTTAAACATACATATCTATCTCTCAGTATACTTCAGTTATAGGTATATTTACATGGATTGTATTTGTTTTAATTATGCAATTTTCTATTATGATAAATAAATTTATTACCTAAATGATAGTTATTAGTTGAAGAATTTTACCATTAAGTTGTGATGGAAGACGAATACACTAAGGCTGATTATAAAAAATAAAAAAAAATTAAAAATACCAAGTAGAAACTAAAGAAATACCAAAGTCGAAGAATATGTGAAGGGTGCTAGGCTAGAAGGGGGAATTTCCAAAAAAATTGAAACAGATTTAATCGGCACTTGTTAGCTTGCCCCATGTACTGTCATTTAAGGTGGTCTCATGGAGGCTAGAAAGAGGATTTTCACGTTTTGGAGTTTAAGAACCCGTTCCCAATGAGCAAGAATATAGACTTTGTAATTTACTCAGAACTATAGTTACCAGACACTTCTCCTTCTAGCATAAAATCCTTCATATACAGTTGTAGGAAATGAATTGCAATATTGGACTTGCGTTGGCAAGTCTTTTTGGACAAAGCCCAAACAAGAAATCAACAATACGAAATAATCCTATACGTATGAATTTTATATTTGTCTGTACGTATACACATACTTTCAAATAATAATAAACATTTTGCCTAGATAAACATATCTGTACACTCTATCAATATTTATAAACGTGGTATACTCACGGAGAGCACCGAAGGTAGCGCCACAGGTGACGAGCAAGATGAGAAGACGGAACATGTCTGCTGGTTTGCGGTTTGTAAGGAGCAAATATCGTTCAAGGTATCCCCACTCTTCAATGCCAAGGGTAGGAAGTCCTCTTATCTCTAGCAATGATTGTTCTTCAACCGAAAGAAGAAGAAAGGCTACTTGAAATGCCACTTCTAATCAATAAAAGGATTTCATGTGAAGTAAGCTATTTGTGAACTAATATACGTGAATTATTCTTTTACTTGATTGTTTTGAGGCAAAAAACAGTATGCGGTTATTGTTTCCACAGCAAAACCTAAATTCATAAATATTCAAATGATCTATACTGGGAAGAGGAAATATCGACCTATCTGTAATTAATCAAATAATCTTCTGGCAAATGCAACGATAAACTTAATATATAATGGAGTGGTGGCCGTAGAGGGTGACAAGCATGGCAACCGCCAGTCAGGGATTCACTCAAGAGCTCACTTAATGTTAACGGTTAAAACTTTATTTTATCCTTGGTAATTAGTTAAAATTATTAGTTTTAATTTATTTGTTTATAGTAAGAATTGATGAATTAATTGCTGCTTCTATTGGAATTATTTTATTTGAAAACCAGTTTCACCTTTTAAACATTAATCATCAGTTATAAAACATACAAAATTTTCATCAGCACTTTATTACATAGATTATACAGTGGGTCAAAAAATTATTGGCACACCCCTATTTTTTCTAATATCTTAGAAGTATAAAGGCTAATTGTTTGTAACTTAATTTGTTTAAAAAGAAGAATACAACTTCTATTTTTCAGTGGCAATTGATTGAGCTAATTAAAAACTAACTGTGATTAAAAAACAAAATATAAATTTTAAGGGTCAAAAAATTTTTGGCACAGTTGTATAAACTTAGATAATAAGTTCTTTATTTGCATTACCACATTCTTTAATCCTTTCAGTCCGAAATATATACAAACCAAAATGTATTCCATTATTTTACACTATATTTTGAATAGTTCAGTGTAAATAAAATGGGGAAAACAGAAAGTAATTGTGTATAATTATGAATCCGTGTGGTTAAATTGCTTTTTTGTGGATTTCGTTATTGTAAAATTCCGTATAGACTTGATATAAATTTTAGGACATTTTAGGGGCCCATACAAGGTCAATATTACTGACAGTACTGGAATGACGAAAATACTGATAGAATGAACCATCACTCCTCAATACCCTTCTTCAGTACGTCAGTATTGCCATTACACGATCAGTATTACTGACAGTATTTTCTAATACTGTCAGTAATATTGACCGTGTATAGGCCCCCTTAGGAACATCATGAAAAAGAATAATGGGAGAGGTTCACTTGTTAACAAACGACGCACAGTGGGACAGAACAACCAAAAAGCGGGAAAAAACTCTTTTTCTCGAGAACGGTTAGTCCCATCGAGCTGCAAATAGTCTCATTCCATTCAGAAAGGAAAAATACGTTAGAATTGAAAATACAACTAAATTGAAAAATTAAATCATTATTTTCTATAATAAAACTGAGAGATATTTTAAATTATTTTATTTAATATAATTTTAATTTAATTTAACATAAGTTTATGCTAATTTAACTTCATTATAACAAAAAAATTGGTTCCCTTTTTCAATAATAACATTTTTATGTCGATTAGTTCAGAGTGATTCATTATTTACCTAAAAAAAGAATGATAGGACGGCTCATATATCAATTGGAGTTCTTCTTCACTGATGGGAAGTAGTTTTCTTTTAAGTTGAGGCCTCATGTACGTAATGTAGGGATCTAATGATTCTAATAGCTCTAATGAACAGTCACTAAAAAATACCTCACAGAGATCGGAATATTTTATTTTGATTCATAAAGTAAATGTATATGTTAACACTTTTTGAGAAGAAAGCAGACCTATAACCACACTGGAGTGTCAATTATTTTTTTTTTTAAATTAAATTTATCATATAATCACTTATTTGTATTGCCAAAATTATTATATTAAAAAAAAAAAAAAAAAAAAATGATTTTTTTCCATGAGAGTCTATAAGTGGAATAAGAAATAACTATTTCTCAGAAAATGAAAAAAATTAACTTAGACATCTAACCCTAAATACTTGTTTGATCATTTGAGAATTAGATAACTTGATTTGTATGTCTGAATCCCTTCCTTAGGTTTAGTATATAGTGTTTGTAAATAAATAAACATAGGGACCAGGAACAGGTTAATCTCAACTTTGTAAACAATCGTATTTTTGCACAGTTGTCATTAGTTGTCAATAAAATTTATAGAAATATTAAGTAGTGGCATAAGCTTTATGGTGATGGTAATTTTTAACTAGAGGTCAGCGGAGCTTTTTTTGTAGGACCACACATGTTAAGCAATTCTGGTTAATTTTTCCCTCTTGCTCTAGTATATTTTTTGATAATATATTTCATACATAGGACCAATCTAATATTTTTTCATTATTCATTAGTGTTTGAACTACAAATATGTCAATTTTCATAGGTTTATCTATAAAAACAAATCCACAGTGACCCAAATGGTAGCTCAATAGAAATAGGCCATTTTGGGGTGCAGTATTATTGTCCAACTTTAGGCCTCGGAGTCGCAAATAAAAATGAAATTGAAAAAAAACATACTGGAAATGTTTGCACCAACTAATAATGAATACGATGGCCCATCACACAGGACAAAAATAATAAAGTCGTTTTTAGAGATTTTTCCGTGTTTGCCCCACTGTGCGACGCTCAGGGAGGCAATAAACGTTTTCTGAAAATGAAATAAAAATGGTTCACAATGAAATGGCAAAAACACTATCTTTTTTTGCCTCTAAAATAGCATAAAATATTGCATCAGCTTCTATCACAACTTTTATCTTGAAAACAGTAAAGGACGTAATACAGTTTTAATTATTGTTAGAGAGTTCAAAGAAAGAAACCATTCGTAATCGATGTCAATCCAAAACATGTCTTTCTTGAGTTAGCCATAATCGACATAAAGGGCCACTGGACTTTTTGGCTCTGATAGCCATAAATATGTATGGAGAAAACTAAACAGAGAATTTCAAATGAGCAATGTTAGGCCAACAATAAACATGGAGTTAGGAGTATTTAAGTTTGGGATTGTGTGTCGTGAAACGGAGTTGAAAATTTAAACTTCATTGAAGGTATTATGAATGAAGATAAGTATGTTAGCTTTGTGACCTAACATGAACAGCAGTGCGTAAAAGATGTTGAACAGGGACATAAATATCTTCCTGCAAAATAACGACCCAAAGCATACTGCTGATAAAACTGAGAAGTGGTTGCTTTCTAATGTTCGAAGATAAATCAAAACTCCTCCTCAGTCCCCGGATTGAAATCCCATAGAGCACTTAGAGCCTCCGCACACGGGTTGACGCTCGAAGTGCTCGACTCGAGAAAAATTGCGCTCGTCTCTCCCCTTTACTCAACTAACAATGGGTTGCATTGAGGTCCGCATACGGGTCGTTTTGTGCTCGTCAAAAACCGAGCAGTTCCTCGTCTCGTGAGATCGGTAGTGCACGGGATTTCTCGAGAGGACCGTGCGATTCTACGTCATCGATAATTATAATTTCATTATAATGTCATATAATTTCATTTCCTTTCTTCTTCTTTTTTTTTTTGTGATTAAATCATCCAGATCCTTCTCCCTCCACAGAAGACAGTTCATTTTAAGTTTTAGTTTTTTCTTTATTTTCTAGTTGTATTATATTTTTCTTCTTTTAAATTCTGTTATATTATTTTTTTTGTCTTTAATTTTTTTTTTTTTTTTTTTTTTTTTTTTATTTCTTTATTTCTTATATAATTTTACAATTCACGAAATTACATGCTGTACCAAAAAAATAAACCAGACTCAACTTAAAATACAATACTAATAATCAACTTAAATATGTGATGTAATCATAATTTATAATGAAAGAAAAATATATGAAAAAAAAAAAAAAACTTTCAACGAATAAACAGAAAAAATATAACATCCTAGTAATAGAATAAACAAAAATTGTGACTATACGTTCTTAAATATCTCTCTCTCTCTCTCACACACACACACACATATACACACACATACACACATACATACACACACACACACACACACACACACACACATCCACACACATACATTATATATATATATATATATATATATATATATATATATATATATATATATATATATATATATATATATATATATTCTCTCATATATACCTACCTATATACACACATATTTACATACATATGCAAATTTTGTCTTTAATATAGTTTTTATGTTTTTACTTTATTTTCTAACTGTATTTTAATCTATTCTTTTGTATTATATTCTTTTTTCTTACCTTAAATATAAAACTTACCTCAAAGTTATAAGTATGCGTTCCTCAGCAACCAAACATTTCCTCATATTGGTATCTTCATTATGAATTCTCATAGAGTGGTGTATGAATCTTTCGACATTCTATAAACTGCTAAAAATTTAGTTTCACTCTGTTCCAGTTCTTTTGCACCAACAAATAACCGAGTATTAAAATTACGTTGAATATAAGGATGCACCCATAATCTACGTTTATTTCTTTTCAAGCGCCGGTACCACAAAAACATCACAAATTCTTCCTCATCACTACTTGAACTGCTAATTTTTATTACGTTCTGGGTTTAAAAATGCGGAGGAGGTCAGTTTCGGTCGCGAGATGCAAACAAACTGAAGTCGACCAATGTGCGGATGGCAGACGCCCGAGCCGCAGATATCGCACAAGACGAGAGAGACGCGCAAACCTCTCGACGAGTCAACAATCGACCCGTGTAAGGAGGACCTAATAGTAAGAAGCAGGGTTTGAAATCAATAATCATTTTCTCCAAAAAATCATATAATAGTTATTATATTTTATTTTTAATTTTAAAATAATTTCTGATTTATAAATAAAAATTTCAATTGATCTTTGATATTTATTGATTTGATTAAAAATTATGATCATTAACTGAGTGATACGGTATTACATAAATCAATCAAAATATTATTGATCAGAAAATAAAAATCACCTTTTACACACAAATTTATAATATTTGACTATATTATTCTACACCACTCCAGACTCAAAATATATCATGGAGATAATTCAAAAAGTTTAACTTTCTGATTAGAAAGGAATTATTCAAAACTATTATTATTATTAATTGTAAAAATTTTGTTAAAAATAATGATCAGAATTTGATTTTTACCACTTATGATCAAAAATAAAAATCGGTCTTAATAGAAATCATCATATGATTTTAAAAATTCGAGATAAAATTCTTGATCGGATTTGATGTTTATTATTATTCTTTTTAATTATCGATTTCAAACCCTGTTAGGAAGACTTCAGTTCATAATAGTTGCAAACGGTATGGTAATAAAATATTAAGATGTACATAAAATTTAATATAATATTTATCGAAATAAAAATGTCTGCTGTGCCAATACTTTTTTGACCCTTGAAATTTATATATATATATATATATATATATATAATATATATATATATATATTTTAATTACAGTTTGTTTTCAATTAGCTCAACCAATTGCCACCAAAAATTAAAAGTTGTGTGCTACTTTTTAATCAAATTAAATAACAAACAATTAACCTTTATACAACTAAGATATTAGAATAAAATGCCAATACTTTTTTGACCCACTGTATATATTAAAGTTTTAAAAAATGTAAGAAATCAAATATATTGGTACTCACCTACAGTGGCAAAACAGACTTCTGAAAGATATCAAGAGTACAAGGTGGAGGGGGAGAAAAGGGCTAGGTAGGTTAAAACCTTGGATTTTTCCTATGACTGATTGGTTTTTCCGTTCCTATTGAAAAAAATTTAAAATGGGACTATTGGAAATATATATATGGTCATTCAAAAAAAAAAAAAAAAAAAAAAAAAAATTAAATCAGCCCCTTGAGCCTGTCGGCTAATGAAAGAATGACACTTGTTTTAGGGGTTGCCACCATGAACATCGACGCACAATTTTTTCTATTTTTTTTTTTCACGATTACCTGTGATTCATTTTTCAGTTTGTCAATAGTACTTGCGTTGTATATATATACATATATATATATATATATATACATATTATATTATATATATATATATATATATATATATATATATTCTTGATGCATATACAGTTGTAAATTTCAATAAATGCATATTAAAAAAAAAAAAAAAAAATCAGTAGCAGATAAATTTTCAAATTAAATAGCTTAATCCTACTGTCCGTCAATGCCCTTATATTCTTCAACTTTTTTCGCTTACCTGTATAATTTAAAATTTTTAAATTAAATTAACAATTAATGATTATTCGAAATAAATAAAATTGTGTAAAAACGCTCGTACACTTAAAAATAGAGCCTCAAACGTGACTTTTTTTATTCACACTTAAATTTTGAACAGTCGAGAGGGATTTTGAACAAGCAAGATCGGTCAAATTCAGATTAAAATATTTTATTTCGTATTAGAAGTCAAAGAAAGCTCACTAATTAGAACCTGCCTCCTAGTAAAGAAATTAAATGTTGTTTAGTAAAAGAAGAGTTGATCTCCTAACTGCTTCTACTCTTCTAATATACAACTATTAAACTACGCGTAACGCCCTCGCGTTACCCAAAAACGTATCGCTTTTACCCATCTAGATCACCGGTTAAACATGTTCGATGTTAAAATCTGGATTAGTTTTGAACGATTTTATTTTTGATTTATAAATATTTAATATATTTTTTATTTTGAAGAGAAAAGATTTGCCCAGTCGGGATTCGAACCCGAGTCCCCACTTTTCTAGCGTGGTGCCTTATCCACTAGAATCCACTGGTGCCTAGTGGATAAGGCACCACGCTAGAAAAGTGGGGACTCGGGTTCGAATCCCGACTGGGCAAATCTTTTCTCTTCAAAATAAAAAATATATTAATATATTTATCAACCAAAAATAATTATCTCATAATTATAAATATTTAATTTTGGAATATTTCCAACTTGATATATTAGTTTCATTCATGAGTCTTTATTGAATTTACTTTTATTTTCATTTAAATGGATAGCGAAGTTGAAAATTTGGGTCATATTATTATATGCATGTTCCCGTTATCTTTAATTTACTTACCATCCAGTTTTTCCCGTGTATTTAGTTTCACAGTTTACATTTCAGTTCATATACGCCAGTTTTTTGGAAAGGGTCAATTTTGTCTTTAGGCGAAGGGAAATATGATGACAATGGTTTATCTATTTTTAATGCAGGATTTAAATATAACTTTCTTAATTCCTTTTCGACTTTGGTGGATATTGGTTCGTAATATGGCATCAAAATATATTTCTTTGGGGAAGCTTTGTCCCCTGGGGATGGTAAGTATACATTATACATTATTCATAGTTTTTTTTTAGGTTTCATGGATTGGTTTTTTTAAAATATTGTCGATCGTGATTATACTGCATTCGCTATTGTTGGCTATAGTGTACATGGTTTAAATTTCTTCATAATAATTTTGTTCGTTTTGGGGTACGTTTAAAAGGCTGTAATTCGTGTTAATGAAGGCTGCGAGTTTATGTGTTAGTGGTCACTAGCATTATTTTTTTGTAATTCCATGTAATTATTTTTTACCAAGACAATGCACAATACATAATTCTATGACGTTGAGAAAATAAATGTGTTTTTTTTTTGTTTTTTTCAATTTTAATCTCTTATTATGTCCTTTTCCCTCCATATGAATTTCAAATTATTTATACGGTTATATAAGTTAAAAGAAATGCCTGAGTAATTCTACAATGAAAGAATTGTCATGGAATTTTATGATTCATCAGAAAAATTAGAGGTTTAGTGAAGAGGTAACGTCGTCTTAATAAGTTTCAATGGTGGTGTTCTCGGTTATTGTTAATGGAGAGGTCGTCAAATTGTTGGCTCAGAGACAGATTCAAATGAGCGTGATCCGGGTATGAACGAAAGCTCAGATTGAAAAAAAAATTGCCAAATGATATTATTTGCAGTGTTTGAGTTAACCATAATTTTTATTATTTGAATGTAAAAAGACTTTGTTTCCAACCAGGTATATACCATCTTAGCACTAACAATATAACAAAATCTGACTGCGCTATGCTTTATAAAATAAAATAAAAAAATTGGTAGATATGAACATATCTGATACAATGGATTATGAGGACTTAAGTGTAGAGCTGAATTCCTTCTACGCCTAAAGATTAACTAGCTCAATTTCTCCTTATCTAGGAAAAACAATAGATAATGGATATGCCCATCTATTATCTACTACGTTTCGTAATTTGCATTTTAAGTTACGTCTGGGTGTGAAAAAAATGACACACGTTGTTGAGTATGAAAAAATTATTACACCAAAACAGTATAAACCCCCAGCCGAAAGACATATCCATGTTATTACAGGTTTTATTATTACTAGAAGGGGAGGCCAGTAATAAATATGAGAATCACTGTTTTTATAATAGTTACACAATTATTTCTTACACACTAAAAAATTTGTATTGTTTTTCTTATTGTACACCTTTCAAAATTTCCAAGTCTTTGTTATGGTATTTTCCGGAAAAAAACAGCGAAAATTCTTAATCTAATAATCCTGGGAGCCAAATAAGAATTCGAAACGTATTCAAATGGAATAGTATTGTTTTAATCTTTTTGTAACGAGTTTGAAAATAATAATAAATGGAAAATTAATATTCATTAATTTCAAGAAAAATAACAGCAAACAAGGTAGCCAGTAAGTTGGATTAAGATGAAACATGCTTTTGGAAAGGTAAGCTTAATAAAAATAAATCAAGTTTGTACATTTATGTTAAATGAATATTCAGCCTCCTTATATATTACACTGGCACTTAAACTATTTAATTTATTATTCAAATAATAATTTTAATGTCAATAATAGAACTATTGCTAAGTAGCCACTTAAGTTATCAGGGTATGAAGAAGAAGATAGTCAACCATATTTATTATATGAAACGAAATTGAATACAATCTGATTAAGGTTTTCAGGAACTATGTTCAAGCTGTACATGTAGGGTTTGATGACAATATATTCTCAATTCATTACTAGAACTTTTCCTTTATCATCAAACAATTTATAATTTTATTTTGTTTTCGTTGTCTTTGATTGATTTTTAAGTTTTTTGTCCCTTCAAACAGTTTTTTCCCTTCTTAGAAAATTGGGCTATCATTTTCCTATTTACTCTTCGTAACCCATATTATCTGTTACGTATGCCCATTAGGTTTTACATCTCTCATTTAATCTCTATACATTAATGAGGTATTCATGGTTGCGTAGGTACAACTTAAGAGTGACATGTCTGGACGACTTAAACACACTGTCTTCTTTGTTACGAGATAATGAGCGATATTTTGACTTAATAATAAAAAGTATAATCCTTTGGATATCTTTAAACTAACGTCCTTGAAAATTAACCTTACCAAAAAGATGTATCCCAATAATAAAGGGTCCAATATTTTTAAAACTACAATTTTAAAAAGATGGAATGACAGTTTTTTTTTTTTTTTTATATATATTACAAATAAGAACACAGTCGCCATTCTGTAATTATCATAAAAAAAAAAATTATATAGAAAGAGCCTATGAGGGATCGAAATGTAGAATCAGATATTTTAATAATCTGTTGATTGCTTTAGTGAATTTAAATTTAAAAAGCAGAACTTGCCTTTGAGCGAACGATTTTATCAGTGATTATAACAACTCTCCGTCTCCACCCTACTCTGCATTATCATTCCCTCTAAATCGATACAGATCCCTACCCTATAATCCTTTCCATTCTGACAAGATCTAAAAATCTTCACGTTCAACCTCCCCTAGCCTACGGTTTGGCCTTAAGCCCCATAACAAACTACTTAATATTTACTCCAAACTTTCAATATTTATTCGACATCCCATTGCACTCCCTCTCCGATCATACCTTGTCCATTGTATTTCCATAATTGCAATTCTTCTTATATTGATGAAAGCAAAAAAGATCTCAAAACCTGAACGCATTAACTCTCGATTAACCTTTCAGCTGAAAAACTGTCAGAACATGCCAAATCCCTCAACTACTGTTTTGATTTCGAAAAAACTTTACCCTTGCTTCTGTTTGTAATTAAAAAAAAAATAAGTCAATTGCTGAATTTATAAAGAATATATCAACCTAGGTATTCGCAAGTCTTATCAAAACTCTTGTAATAGTCCAGTAAAATAAGGCTCCAAAAGGCCGTTTTCAAGAAAAAACTGCGGAACTTTTATCCTCAACGGATCTTAATGTTTTTTGGGGTGCTGAATCCGAATCTGAAGTTTGCTACCATGGCAACCATCGGCTTCATATTCAAAATCGCAAAAAAACGCCAAAAAAAACCCCGTTATTTTCTTAAAAGTCTTCAAATATTAATTGTAGCTGGAACTAGTACCTACATAATGAAAAAAAGAAATCCGAAATCGGACCGTTTTTCGCGAAGTTACGTTATTGGGAAAAAATGGAGAAATTGGCCAACTTGCCGTCAGTCCCACAGCTCCGCGAAAACACGTTTGTCGTACTCTTTTGGCTATAACTCTGAAACTATTTGATATATCAATACCTTTAAGATTGAAAAAAAAACATTTTGAATCAGACAAATACTTTTCGAGTTATAATATCCCATATAATATAATATCCCAGACGCCTAAAAACCCGTACTGTTGTTAAATCCATGGTTTTCGGTACATTAATATTTTAACTCCGAAAGTATTTGTCCGATTCAAAATGTTTTTTTTTTTCAATCTGAAAGGTGGTTAAATTTACAGTTAGAACCTATAAATGAAATTTTTATCAAAATTCTTGAAATACACAAGCTATCACCCTGAAAATCACTTACTTTTGTAAAATACATTTTTTTTTGGCACATTATTCGCTATAACTCCAAAACCATTTGTCCGATCCAAAATTTAATATTTTTATCTAAAAGCTGGTTAAATTTACTATTAGATCCTATCTATCTATCTCTCTCTCTCTCTATATATATATATAACTTATAATTAACACCGTGAAATACTACACCAGTCTACTGAACATGTCATAATATACATATTTTGCCAAAACATACACGTGCTAGCTTGGGTGGTTTACAGGATTTAATATAATTTACATATATAACATCTGATAGTGAATTTAATCAGCTTTGAGATAGCTAGAAAAAAAAATTTGGGATCAAACAAATATTTTAGGAGTTAGAGCAACAAATGTGCTAAAAAACACTTGGCAACAAAAAAAAAACTAAAAAACAGCGGGCTGTCATTTTACGGGGTTTGATTATAGATTCTTGTAGTAAATTTAATCAGCTTTAAGATGAAAAAAAGTAATGTTGTATCGGACAAATAGTTTCAGAGTTATGATGATAAATGTGCCGAAAACCATGGATTTAACAACAGTACGGGTTTTTAGGCGTCTGGGATATTATATTATATGGGATATTATAACTCCAAAAGTATTTGTCCGATTCAAAATGTTTTTTGTCAATCTGAAAGGTATTGATATATCAAATAGTTTCAGAGTAATAGCCAAAAGAGTACGACAAACGTGTTTTCGCGGAGCTGTGGGACTGACGGCAAGTTGGCCAATTTCTCCATTTTTTCCCAATAACGTAACTTCGCGAAAAACGGTCCGATTTCAGATTTCTTTTTTTCATTATGTAGGTACTAGTTCCAGCTACAATTAATATTTGAAGAATTTTAAGAAAATAACGGGTTTTTTTTTGGCGTTTTTTTGCGATTTTGAATATGAAGCCGATGGTTGCCATGGTAGCAAACTTCAGATTCGGATTCAGCACCCCAAAAAACATTAAGATCCGTTGAGGATAAAAGATCCGCAGTTTTTTCTTCGGCAAACCCTTAATTTACTGGACTATAAGCCCCATCACTAGGTAGTGGTCTCATGATTTTTTTTTCTCCAAACCTCTGTTCTCCTCAGAACCGTCTTAAAATGGACCTTTGGTAAAGTAAAAGAGTTAGAATCCTTATAAACAATAATTTATCAAACATTCTTTTTTTTTGTCTCGTGTTGACTGTGTTTTATTTTTGTGGTGTGTTGAGCATTCAACTTGTGTGCTTTATTAGGCTATGTTTTATTTACTGTCCCTTTACACCTGACATTTCTTAGGCTAGTTGCATACACACCGACTTTTGGACGGCCGGTAAAAAACCGACCGATATTTTGCCGGTGCTAGGTGCTTGCAGACTCACCGGTTTTTTACCGGTCAAACAGTTAGTAGTTTTTTTTTCATATTTCTAATTTTATTTTATTCTTGACTTTTCGACCTAAAACTTTTAACAATTTCTGATTAACAAATTGATATTGTTTCATTCGATTCAGTAACTCAAACAAGTAGTAGCTTTTGTAATTATAGTGCATAAAACTCCCCATGATTGGTGTAATTAATGCCGGCAATGTAGTGGCAGGCGCACACTGGGGCCATCTCCTTACTATCACCGCTCAAAACTCTATTTTTGATTATTGGGTATTTTCACTATTTTTTGTGAATAAAATAATCTACATAATATGGCAAATCAACTAGTAAACAACACGGGCTTCTGTTTGTTCTTTTCAATGTTATAATCCGTTTTATGTCGCTGGTTATTAGAGAGCATTATTCAGTCGATTGTAAAGTGGAAACCATTTCAATACGCTAATTTATTTTTCATTTAAAGTTTTATATTTCAAGTCATACTGTGTGGTGTTCAAGTTAAGGTATATAATATAAAATATTAATAAATAAAATATTAAGGAGGAAATTCAAAATTTAAATTCTTAAAACTTAAACTTGAATAATTCAATTTTGCGCAAGGGAATTGCAAAACTGCCATTATGATATGATAATAGAAGCCTTTGTAAATATAGATTTGAAGGCAAAAGTGCAATTCCCTTGCGCAAAATTAAGATATTGATAATTTTGAATTTAATGAAAGACCCACAACAACGATTTTAAGGCTTACAGGGAAAATCATAGTAGGAAAACGTTTAGAATTAAATAGATATTTAATATAAAACACTAATAAATAAAATCGAAAGGACGAAATTGGAAATAAATCATTAACTTTTAAAATTTGAAGCCTAAATCTTTGAATTTGATTAATTTAATTTCGCGCAAGGGTATTGCAAAACTACCATTGTGATATGATGATAGAAGCCTTTGTCAATATAGATGTGAAGTTAAAATTGCAATTCCCTTGCGCAAAATCAAGATATTGAAAATTTTGAATTTAGTGAAAGGCCAGCAACAAAGATTTTAAGGCTTATGGTAAACTAGCTGAAAGTGCCCGTGCTCCGCTACGGTTTAATATCATTAGGATTAAGGACAACTTAAATTAGTAAAAGTTAAGCTTAGCGTTGATAATTAATACTACTTAAATATACCTAAAGAATTCCATTCTTAGAATAATTTTAATAAGTAAATTTGACAATTTGCAGAAGTTAATTTTAACAGTCCTGCAGTGAACTTTGATGGCAGCACTACCATCTTACCCAGCTCCAATACCTGACTACCAGCTTCTCTTATGGCATCCTTCAAGTGAATATAGTCTCCACTTCTTATTTTTTGTTTTTATCGAATAATGTTTAGTGTTTCTGTTTCTATTTTCCCTTACATATCAAGCTCAAATTGGTTGAGGAGATTATGAAAGTAAAATAAATAAGGTTTTTCGCCTTCTCGCTCCATCAACTTATAGGCGTAAAAATCAGCTGCAGACAGTTTTCTTAAGTGGAGTGTTTGTGTTTGGGTCACGCAGAGGGATGTTAATACTGTACCCATCTTCTCCATGGCAGAAAATGAAATGATACTGAAGAGAATCAACGCTCGATAGAACTCACTAATCAGCCAAGAATAATGTCTCGCTTTTCAAACACCTGGCCAACAATCAAGAAGGCAATTTCGTTAGCGGTAAGAGCATTTGAAGGCTTTTTGTCAGCACTGATAACTACCTGGAAATCTTGTAGATCTTTGGGAACAGACTCAACAGAAGCTCTGAAGTCCTTGATATACTTGTTATGTTCATGAACAATTTTCTGGAGTTGGTCTACCAATGCATGCTTCACATTCTGAAAGTAACCACAGAAAATGTCTCTTTCATGGTTGTCATCACCAAAAAAATTTATCTGAATAAAAGACGGCTGCTTTTGTGTTCGAGGCATCAAACTCCCTATTCTGTGGTATATATGTCCTTGCACCTTAAATGTTTGCATGAAATGTCCCTCTTTTATTTCTTTTGCTCCAAACAACGTCATTTGGAAACAACCGTTTTATTTCCAAATATTATTTAGAAAATGCTCAACCTCAGGATGTTCGTAAGTAAGGAGGTTGTGCAAGAGTTCAGCATATTCTTGAAATGGAGGAAGTTGGACTTTTCCGTTACTGCAGCACATGACAGGGTTCTCGTACTTCCATTTTACATCATAATACCCATTGCAAGTTGAATATCGACTGTTTTATCTTTTGGATATTCAGTTTTTGGGTAATACTTGTAACCTGAATGCTTCTTCACTGTCCATGACGGCAACCTTTCCATTGAACGTCTTTCATCATGTTTTGTTATAGCTACACGTTTAACATGAGGATTATTTTCTGAGTATTTTTTTAAAGACTTTCTATGGATTTCAGGATGGATTTTGTTATACTTCTATGTACTACAGTCCCTCTATGTATATTTGGGTGATCCTCAGTATATGTGTGTACAACATTTCTTTTAATTTCGGATTGGTTCTCTTTATGTTTGTTAACCGCTTTTCTGCTAATGTTTTTCCAGGATAATTTTTCCTGTATTTTTTAACAACTTCCCTGTTAACTTCTACATGTGCTTGACTATATTTTTGCAGCCGATTTCCTTAGTTGTTTGTTGTGAACTAAATCTCTGGAATCATTTCCTGCGTTATTCTCATCTGAACTGAGAACAAAGGCAGATTGTTGGTTCAAGGAATTAAATTCATAAAGGCTAGGTACAACTTGTTTAGATTCGAGAAATACAGCATGGACCTCGTTAAGAAAAGCCGATTTGAGAAGGGCCAGGTTCAGAACAATTATCTTGTGACCGGAAAGCTGAAGGAAGAGCAGTTAGGGACGAAGCTACTGGTGTAGCAAGGTTGGTAGGGTGCTCGTGAGGAATAAGTTGATCCAACTGGCCTTCCATGTCATCACCAGAGAACATAAGTCTTTTAACCCCCTCAACTTCCTCTCCATAGCAGGATAATAGTTTCTCGTCACGAAACAACTCAAACTTGTAAGGATGCACCTCTGCAGCCACCATGAGTTCACAGAAGGTACCATATAATAACGTTTCGACATACCAGTAACGTATTTTTGTTTGTTTACTACTATAAGGAACTTAATTTGTGGTCAAAGTGTGCGGCTTAAGCATCTAACCTATTTTTTAACTTAGCTTATCACCATATACCATACGACAATAAATCTACTATTATTCACCCACTAAAAATTGTATTAGTACTGTTTACCCCTTTGTAGTACCGATTCAGGACTAACTACTTAGAAAATAATTGTTATTGTGCATCTAACATTTAATAAGAAATAATGTATAAAGTTTCATTACGATCCGTATTGTTATTTCAAAGAATTTCCAATGCGTTAGAAATCGCTTTTTCGCGAATTAGCCGCGATCCAGGCCGATCTTTTTAAATTCCTCCCTTAGCGAGCACCTACAGCCCTATAGGAAGCTATATACTAAATTTCATTCCAATCTGTTCGGTGGTTTCTGAGATTTCGTGTTGAATGAGTGAGTGGTATTTGACAAATATATATATTGTAGATAATTTAGTATTTTTTTATATTTCAATTTATTGGGATTGGATAGTTCCATACAGTCAGATATAATCTTTTTGATTAATTAGTAAAAATTGAAAAAAAAAATTTACTTAATTATGTTTTAAATGAATTTTTTATTGATTTAAAATAGTTCAATATGTAGCTTATCTCATCTCTTCCGCTTAGCGATATTATATCTTTATATGTAATGCTATTCTTAAGGTCTTCAAAAAGTTTTTTTCTATGAGGTGTATATGCCTTACATTCCATAACGATATGGTGCAAAGTTTCTCGGTTATCGATACGGCCGATTCCGAAATTCCGATACAGTGCTAATAACTGTTACAATTTAGTAGGAAGACTTCTAGATTTCATAAAATTAAAGACGTTTTTAATCGGCTGCTAATATCTAATAACTAGCCTGATCGAATATCTGATAATTGATAACTAATCTAAGAAAAATGCCAACATAAAAAACAAAATTATTCGACCCCGATGTCTGTGACATGTTAACAAGTGGACCATCTAGCTTAGACATTACATGTCACATTACATCTAGCTTCGGATAATTCTGATTAGAGCCATAATAAACTTTTTTTAGGGGATCAGGTAAAACTAACATTGATTTAATATTAAAATTTGAAATGATTCTTCAAAATTTACGTGAATATTAAATAACAAATTTAAAGAAATTATGTAAAAAAACATTACATAGTTATTCATTAATTGAATGGGTCCGCCGAAAAACGTTCTAAGCGACAAAACAAAATTTCAGTAATCAATGAAAGAAAATCATAATCTAAAGTTCTTGTTAGTTTTGTAAGTTAGATTTTTTTTCACCTTGTAATTTGTTATATTTACATGTATTATGACATAATGGATTACTATATCATACTATGACGTACTATTTATTATACATTTAAAAACCTTTAAAATCGCTACTCCGGAAATTTTGTCGCTTAGAACGTTTTTGGCGGACCCATTCAATTATAATGCTAAAAATATGATTGATACTTAAAATATTTTAAATGCTTATTGTACAATATTTTATTATTTTTACACTATAGGTCAAATTTTGTAAATTTTATTAATTTTATGTGTTTATTAAAATGTTCAATATGTAGTTCTACAAATTTTGTTTATCATTTCGATAATTCTGCCAAAGAAAGTTTTATATTAAATATATAATATTAGTTCATTATTAAAAGTAATTTATTTTATTAAATTAAAACTTATTATTAATAAAAAGTGTACCTTTTTTAATTCAATTATAACTTTATCTTTTAGTTTATTATTTAAAATAAACTTATAAAACGAAAGAACCACCCTTTGGAGTTTTGAGCGCGAGCGCCCTGTTTAAGGGCCCAGTGTGAGGCGCCGGCAACTCACCGGCATTTTGCCGGCACCGGCCAGTGCAAGGTGGTTCATTTGAAGGGGTACTATTTGACATGTGGTTCACTATTGAAATTTGGATGACCGGCAAAAAGCCGGCCGTCCAAAAATGGTGTGTGTGCAACTAGCTTTATACTTTCTTATTGAACTTATATTTTATTTATTATTTATATTATATTTTCCTTCTCTGCTCAATAAATCCAATTTCTTCATTAGTTATTTATCAACATTAATTAGCTAATAATATTTTAATAATTTAATTTGTGTATGCATACTTCATTCTATCTTTGATTTCCTCATTGTTTATACCGGTTGCACTATTTTCCATTCTTCTTGTATAGACCGTTTAGGAATATAATTCTATTTGTTTTATCGCTAACTACTTTTTTTTGTCATATCTTTTTGTTTTTTCTCCTTGCCCTGATGACGATTATGAAGCCCTGAGCTTAAGGAAGCTGAGGTGGCTGAGCTAAAACATTGGCATGAAAAGTTAAAACTTTAATTTGATTCTGTTTCCTTGTTTGCACATCCCTATTACCTACTTCATCGTAATTTTAGTTTCTACCTCTTCCTGGATCAAAACAATGCTGAAATAGCACATATTAACCTTCAGAATTGAATTATTCCTTTTTATATAAATTATTATTATAGAATTATTTTAATTATACAAATTTATGCTCTTTCATTATGAGTGCCTGACAGGATGAGTCAGGATGGTAGATTAAGATTGTTGTATATTCATTAGATAACCAGGTAATAACCTCTTGTTCCTAATCTTGGTAATTAATAAGGTCGACTAGATCTTAATAATTTAATAATCTTCAGATTTAAATGAACTGTTTGTAATATGAAGCATTATTTTTGATAGTGGATTCACTAGTAATTTTATTTTATATTTTTTACTTTGCTACTTTTGATACTTGTCAGATACAATCACGACAAACGCTTCAAGAATGCTTGCGGAAGAAATAGTTTCTGAATATTTAAACGATAAAATTAATAAACTAACATCCTCTGTAAATAAATATTAATTTAAACCAACTGCTTAAATAATTCATTGACACAGTCACTAAAAGGAGAAAAAGGATAAAAGAAATTTGTTAGCTCAAAATGTACAAAACTGAGAACTGGAAAACCTATTACTCATGAGAATTACCATGCGAACATTAAGGTTTTTCCATTTAAACAACAAGCATCTAGCCTCTTCTTCTATTTCCTGTATTAATTTCTATCATGGATCATAATTATTATTTCTGCCAATGATAACCCCGAACGCTTCCCCATCTTTCAATATACCTATCATAGGTTAGACGTTTCTTGAGCATATTTATGACAGGATTTACTCACATAGTTTCTCAAATGCTCTTATTCCCTGCACAATCTTCTCTGGTTTCCCCGCACCACCCTCCTAGATAACCTTATTCAGGCTGCTAAAACCAGTTTATAATCTTAATAAATTAATACATTAAATACCCTAAAAGTACAAATAATTTGTTGATTCAATTATGAGTAAGAAATTCCTTTAACATGGCGAGAGAGCGCCAACATATACAATGAATACAGAAGCTTGTTGTTTACAACAGATTATGGACCAAAACGCTACAGGAAAACAAGTGGAATGCGGCGGAGTTCGATGTTAGGATCCTCTTCTGTGAAGCACCTTCAAGCTTAATCTTAATGATAGAGGCAATAAGAAACAAAGTATTGGTGCACCAGGATGTAGCCTTATGACATCAGGCGGCATAGGACTGTTTCTCTCTAAGGTGAGATATATATATGTATATAAAACCAGCCCATCCCCTGATAGTAATCCTGGCTGCGCCACTGGTGCCACCATAGTGTGGCCTGATGAGGGCCAAGCCGTATATTCTGAAGTTTTCTCCTGTTTTATTAAAAAAAAAAAAAAAATGGAATTTTTTAAAATTATGGTTCTATGTATAACTATTGATATTAAATTGTAAGCACTGCTTGGAATGTCTTTTGGGTATGTGATGCACTATAGTGGATCGAATACTATTCCTTGGTGTTCTTTTGTGACCGATGTAGCTGAAGAAGGTCTGACCATTGGAGTATCATTAACAGTAATACGCCAGTGTATATACTACACTGGTACTTTGGGTATATAGTTAGTCCCTCTGTGTAGCTGACATATATATTTGAATGCTTTGCCCTAAATCCAAAATGATGATCAGGGTATTCCCTCATGTTTGTTATTAAATCAGAAAGTTTTTTTTATAATCAAAATTTGAAAATTTATTATGAGCTAATACTTATTTATAAAGTACCTAAAGCGATCGTTTCAAATGGCATGATGGAACTATGGCTGCTCTATCACGTTTGAACTACATTGATTGGGGAGAAATTCAAGGAGTTCACTGAAGATAACTCCATTCCATAAAAAAAAAGAAGAAAAAAAAAAAAAAAAAAAAAAAAAGGATTGGCAGCGTAAAAGGTTTGGTAGTTCTAATTTTTGATATGTTGTTAGTGTTGTGCTTGCGAACTTAAAAAAAATAGAAGTTTTGGGCCTTGCAGCACCACCACGGTGGGGCAAACACGGAAACAATTTTAAAAATGATATTATTATTTTTATTGTGTTTAATAGGCTATTGTATTCATTATTAGTTAGTGTAAACATTTCCATTTTTTTTTATTTAATTTTATTTGCGACTCTGAGGCCTTCTGAATTTAAAAAATTTTACTCCATCCCAAAATGGCCTATTTCTATTGGGCTACAATTTGGGTCGCTGTGGATGTATTTTTATAGGTATACCTATGAAATTTGACAGATTTGTAGTTCAAACACTAAATAATAGTGGAAAAATATTAGATTGGCCCGATGTATGAAATATACCATCAAAAATTATACTAGAGTGAGAGGGAAAAAGTAAGCAGTTTTTTAACATGTGTGGTCCTAAGAAAAAAAGTACCATCATCAGCTTATACTGCAACTTATTATTCCTATAAATTTTATTGACAACTGATGACAACTGTGCATAAAAACAATGATTGTTTACGAAGTTGGGATTAGCCTGTTCGTGGACTCCATGTTTGTTTATTTACAAACACTATATACTAAACCTAAGGAAGAGATTCAGACATATAAATGAAGTGATCTAATTCTCAAATGAACAAACATATATGTAGATATAGATATCTAAGTCCATTATTTGGATTTTCTGAGATAATAATTATTTTTTATTCCCCTTACATACGTTCATGGAGAAAATTATTTTGTTTTTTATTTTTTTAATAAAATAATTTAGCAATAAAAATGAGTGATTATATGATAAATTTAGTTAAAATTACATTATAAAAAAATTAATTTACGTTCGGAATATCAACACTCCAGTGCGGTTTAAAGTCAGCATTCTACTCAAAAAGTGTTAACATATGCATTCACATTATTTTATACTATCAAAATAAAATATTCCGATCTCTGAGGTATTTTTTAGTGACTGTAAATTTTATATCTATTATCAAGATTAAATTTAGGTCAATAAAAAGGGTCAAAAGACACAGGTAATCAATCTCAAACTCTTTACTCTGACTATAATACGTTCGTTACTGGTACAATTACCCACCCTTCCTAGTTTACTTATTTTTCTTAAGATGTTAAACTCTAATGAAAACAAAAAAGAATATTTCAAAAACTTATAAGAAATGCTATAAGAAATTTATGGAATGCTAATAATCTAGATATTTTTGCATATTTTAATGATATGCAAATATAAATTGTATGTAAATTCTTCTAACCATAAAAAGTTTTAAAATCTGAAATTGTCTCATTTATGATTTATAATCATTACTAATGGACAGAAGTTACTAAGGAAAGAATAGCAAAATAATAATTGTTGGGATTAGCATGGTTTGTTCCTGTGTGTAAATTATTATTTTTAAAATGATAATGTGGAGGGCTACCAAGGGGTAGTGTCTTTATAAGTTTTATCATGTTATTACTTGATGTAAGTTGTTACAAACGTTTCCGTGCAACAGTATAGCTTTATTTCAGATTACGTATTTCAAACACTATTGAATACTATTCTTCAATGTTAAGACCACTGTTTTCAATAACATTCACTCAGTTTTCAGCCTATGATTAGATTTGATGCCGGTATCACTGCTTAGGTTTTGAAATTAAGAAATCTTCACCTCCCATCTGTAAGTCCTCGTAAGTATCCTCCCTTTTAGAGAATGAGCTGTTGATCTTAGCAAACCATAATTTAATGGTGCAATACTTGGATATACTCAGGATGCTGGATACTCTTCGCTGTTCTGATAATTTTTCTCTGGTCAAACAAGAAAGATGTGGAGGGACATTGTGGAGTTGTAAAATAGGTTGGTTCCTGTTGATCAAAGCTGAAATTCCTTCGTTCACAGAAATTTCACCGCCGACTACCTTTGAGCTTGTACTTCTATTTTTCTTCTAACATCACACATGTATATGACCCCCTTAAGCCTACTCAAGTCACAAGAAATTAAATAATTCGTCCAAAGTAAACATTGGCATAAATAGTAGGAACAAAATAATAGGATTAATAATGAGAGTTGAAATTAAGGGTTGTGTTCACACACAAGGAATTTTTTAAGAACCTAGTATTCCCTAAATTCAGAAAATTTACTGAATTTATTTAAGATAAGTGCACTAGTAGTAGACACTTTTAGAAAGATATCACACGTTTTTAGCAATAATTCCTCGGTTGATCATGTGAAAATTTCTTTCTCCCCTCCTAAGATACGTGAGAATCTTGTCTGTTATCCTATTTTTTTTTAATTTGAAGTTATATTAATAGAACGTGGAAAAAGTATTAATTTTCCAAATCACATTTTTGCATTAGTAGTTGACCCTGGATGCCAATTTTTAGTAGTTAAAAGGGTACTAGTTTTCGAGGTACTCCATTGCTTCCTGCTGCCGCTGCAATAGAAATTCCCCTTTTGACGTCATCAAGGGTCTTCTTTATTTGCTGAGGCTCATAATTGAGGTTTTTCTTTTTTTTTTGTTGGTGCTGTTTTAAAACTGAAAAAAGAAAGAAAAAATAGTGACCTAATTCCGTGTTGTGCTAGTAGTTGATAGATGCTGCATTAGTAGTTGATACCCCCCCCCCCCCTCCACGCCAATTACTGAATTTTGAGCTCTAAATTAGTCAAATCTGGATCTTTCCTCTACCCCTGATTTTTCCAATGCAGAGAACGCACATTCAATAAAGAAGGCGAGAAATGAGAAATGTTGTAGTAGTTGACAGAGGTGTCAAGCACTAAACAACAGGTTATAAATATGTTTTAGAAGTTGACACCCAAAAAAGTCTTCTTAATTTTCATCTATAACTACAAGAATCTAGTAAAATGTAGTACAGACACCTACTATTCCAAAGTATATTCGTAAGATAGACAGATATAAGCATTTGATAGAGAAAAACAGAATACATACAAGAGCATCCTTGGCCGATTGCATAGGGATGGAGGCGTTCAGTCAACTGAACTGGAGTTGTGACAACAAATTTGGTATTGAAAACAGTTTTCCCGTCCAGGATGTCATGGCTGTCACTCTTTGCATACAGAAATAACTGAACTACCCACCAAAATTTAAAATGAAACGAAAGTGCAAACAGAAACCTTATTATAAGACATTCATTATCAAACTGTCAACTACCAGTGCACTATCAACTACTAGTGCACTTACCCTAGTTATACAGTTATAAATTTCATTAAATAGATGGAAAAATTAATAATTATAATAATAAAATAATTACTACGAACAATATATGCATACATATATATGTGATTATTATTTAAAAAGTTCTATTTATTTGATTATTTTTTAATTATTCAAAGTTTAGACTTTCCTGTACCAATTGTTTTGTTTAGCAGTTCCAGTTAACATTTTCCTTGGTGATTAGAAGTTTATTTGATCTTTGTTCAGCTTCTTTGTTTCTATATTAAACATATGGTTATTTACTAGAACAACATTTTTTGTTTTTTATTTTTTTATGTGACATAACAATGTAGGGGCACAGCGTGATTTTAGTTGATTGTTCATTGATGTAAAATGGTTAATTCAATCATGCTGGATTAAGAATCACACACTCCAGTGACCTAGTAGTTAACTGACAAAAAAATATAGTTTCCTCCTTAATTGATTTTTATTTTTTATTGAGTAGCTGAACCCAAATTTTAACTTTTCACTCTTTAAAAAGTTCCAAATTAAAAAACAAATATATTATCTACTTATAATTGTCTACAAGTTGTAACATAAACATTAAAAATAAAAGAAATCCTCGGTCGAAACTACTATTTAGCCATGAGATCACATTTAAGTTAGAGTGCAGTATCTATCTGTGTTATATGATATATGTTATATATGATATCTCTAGAGTGCTAATGTTTAAAAAAATATATATAGTTATACACTGTGGTATACTAGTGAATTGAGCCCAAGGGGATCTTCATGGGAGCCATGAGTAGTCAACTGATATACTAGGAAAACCATGGTTCTCGGAAACAAAAGGTGTTTTCCATTCAGGCTACCTATGGTCCCAGAAGCAATGAATATTTATTAGAAGTTTATTTCACATGGGTAAACTCTCAAAATTCTGTAGAGCCAAATAAAATAGAACAAATAGATTTATTTTTGTCTGTTATTTTTAGAAATCTTTTTCCTTGTAACTATAAGAATAACTTTCAAAGAGATTGCTTATGGATTATCAGGAAATGGAAAAAGTATCCAAATACTTCAGCCTTTGCTCTGACATTGCTTGGCAATATTGAAAAAAAAAAAAATTGCATTTGATTTATCCATCATGAACATGTTCCTGGTTATTTTTTTAATATATTACTATGCTTTGTTGAGTCTTATACAGGAAAAAGTTTTCTTGCCTCATTAATTATTCATAATATATCTCTTGGGGAACTCATTCTTTTAATGCATATAAAAACTCCAAATTGTAGAATATCTGATTATTTTAACAAGGTTCAAGGACATTGTTTGGAATAATATTCTAATCCATGTATTACTCATGCCAATAATGCATATACAATTTTATACAAATTTTAAAATTGATATAAGTATATTAACATGATATGCATTAATAATCAGCCAAAACATTCTACAATCACTATTCCACAGGTCCACAAATATAATTAACAAAAGTTTTTATTATTTTAGACATATTAGTTGGTGAATGGTATATTCATATTTCAATGATGATGTCAGTATATTATAAAGGTATGTAATCTTGTTTTTAGCAACTTAACTTTCCATATTTAGGGTTATTTCATCCACTATTCCTAGCTAGTTGTTTCTTATTCTATATTTGCAAAACATGACCTCTGAGCTGGCACCCGAATTGTAATGCTATCAAGGTATAAAATTCAGTACCCTGTGCTAAATTAGGCAACACAGCTGTCAGACATTGGTTGGAATAAGAATACATCACATTCACTTTTAAATTACATGTAACCCTGTTTCACTTTGTCCAAACCTCCTGACCAAGTATAGAGTAGGTGCCACCATACTTCCCATAATTTGGAAACCCAAATAATTTGGAAATTTTTGTTTCAAAAAGCTGGTGGATTTAACTAATAATCATGGTAAAACATGTAACCTAATACTAACTAAAGTTTAAAATCAATAACAATACCTGTTAATTTAAAAAACTATAATTTTCTTAACTGATTTTTGGTGAAAACAATAATATATAAAATAATAATGTTTAATGCTGAACATAATTAATGAGTATATTCTTCCTTTTGTACCCTTCATCACTTGTCTCCGTTGTAGTGTCCAATAGTAGTCGGAAAGAATATTCTTATTGCATTTACCATTGTACCTTTTTTCCAATTGTGCTGTCTCTTGATGAAATCATTCTCTGTGTTCATCTAAAACTGCTCCTAAGTTGGGAGGGAAGAAATTCAATTGGGAATGCAAAAAGTGGATTTTGTTGCAACCCATGGCCTTATATGATAAAAGCAATTCTTCAACAATGTCATTTATGAAAAAAATAAATATATCAGGTATATATATATATATATATATATATATATATATATATATATATATATATATATATATATATATATATATATATATATATGAACCTTTCAGTTGACAGAATGTCTAACTGCCATTTTTACAAAAAATACATATTTTCATTATCAGAATATGCTTATTAAATTATATCAAATAAACCTATAAAAACTTTTGTGTCAGTTGTTTTGATAGGAAAAAAAAATTTCAACTCATTTCTGAAGAAAAGTCAAAATTTTTCAGTTGACAGAATGAATAACTCTTTATTTATTTGTTTGTATTGTTCAATGTTCAAGCTCATGCCCTTTCTTTTAATTCAAGCTGAATGTTTTTAAAATCATTAGAATGATTTCAACAAATTTGTTAAGACTTTTATTTATTTATTGTTTGTATTTTAATATAAATCTTTAAAACGAATATCACTTAAGATGATCTAAATTTTGACAACAAAAATTAAAATTTCAAATTGCATATGTATATTTTTAAATAGTTAATATGTAAAGAAGTTGTGAGTTTGAAGTGTTTCTTAAAATACTCAGGAGCTATATTTTCTAACTACTGGACAGTAGTCAGAAAATAATCATGATGAATCAAATTTAATCAATTTGCTCGAGTTGTTTATTTTATAAATTAAAATGTCTAGTGTAAGGTATCAAAAAAATGTAGATGAATTATGAATTTGTAAATAATTTCTTATGTTTTATTTTTCCGACTGTGGGAGAATTCTCTAAAATCATCCATATGTATGTAAACTTTTTTCTCACTCCAAAAAAACATTCAGTGTCTTCGGTTTTCAACATAAAAAAAAATTTCAAATTGAATCAGATCAAATAAAAAAAAACTGAAAGGCACTTTGTAGAATAACAACTAAATTTTTGGACTTTGTATACAGCATATAACTATAATAACAAGGACGCTGATTAGATAAACAGTGAATATCTAATAATCAGTATTTTCTTTAACAAGAATTATAAAGAAGAATTGTCTTTGCAGTTTTAAAATATAATACATACATACAAAATTAGACATAAAAGAAACAAAAAAATAAAATTGAATAAAAGATAATATGCTAAATAATTCATTTGATTTAGTAAATATAGCATAATATTCCTAAATAAAACAGATTGTCAACTTATCTAAATGACCTCCTTTAAAGTATGTATGAATACAGCTGAAGATCTTATATTTCATTATCTCTCCATTGATCCTTAGACACTCAATATCGGGAATTTCATATGAAGTTTTCTGACCACTCTTTCATCACTTATTCTCAAAACCATGGCCAAGCCATTTTAATCTTTGGTTCTTTATAAATAAGAAGGTGCTGAATTTATTAAAAAACTGATACAGTTCGCTGTTTTTCATCACCATTGACCATCTTAACAATTGGGCCCCAGAATATGGTACTAGACATAATTCTATGTATAGTGGCAAGTTATCTCTTTTTAAATATAAAGCCATAACTATTTTACATTGTCTATGATAAAAACAATCTCTCTCTGATATCTTCAATGAGAGAATCATGGATTAGGGGTCCCTTTAATAGAGGAGATTCTAGACGATCAACAGTTGTAGTATGGCTTGTCATCAGAAATAGGAATCATGAGATCCACTGGAGACCATTTACTATATAGAATACTCTGAAGTCACACAAGGAAGTCATACCTGATCTATAAAATGACGGAAAATTTCATGTTCTTAGTTTGAAGTTCTTTAGGCAGGCTTTAGGTTGCTTCCGTTTGATCAGTCCAGCTTGTTTCATTGCAGTTTTAGAGGATCATTAGTTTTAGAGGAAGAGAGTTATTGGCCCTCTACCCCTTATTCAGGCAGAGAAGCTGCCTCCTTAGACCACCCTGACTTGCTCACCCATTCGGGTCGGCTACCCAGGGGAGATGATCCTAGGGTGTGTACTGTAGGTGACCTTTGTCTGTATGTGTGGGATGTTGTAGTGTGCTGTAGATAGTGTACTGTATGAGTGATAGCTTTAGTGTTCCCCCAACCTGGAGGACCAGTGGCTAATTGCAGCCTTTCAGCTGGGCGATGGGGTCGCCACTTCCCTACACCTATATATATGGAGATTTCACCTTGGAGAGCATGAATCAATTTATTTATCTTGATTCTCAGGTCAATGGGAACAATGAAATGCAACCAGGAATGCAAAGAAGATTAATGACGGCAAAATGGATGCTTCTTTTGGATGCATTTCAGAAGTAAAGCACTGTCCCTCACCAAAAAAATCACACTCTAGAAAACTCCCATCCTAACATATGCCTCAGAGTGTTGGACCATGACCAAAAAACAAGAGCTCACTCTAATTAGATTCAAAAGCAGAATATTGCGAAGAATATTTGGACAAATATTTTCTAATAACTCATGGAGGCAGTGATCCAGCCTAGGGGTTATGAGAATGTGTAGAAATATAAATGTGGTGAGACTAATAAAGATAAAAAGACTCCGTTAGGCTGGACACCACCACAAGAAGGGTTGGTGGACGGTGTAGCAGCGGACGCTCG
The DNA here is from genome assembly GCA_003667255.2 of Euschistus heros. Lineage (NCBI taxonomy): Eukaryota > Metazoa > Arthropoda > Insecta > Hemiptera > Pentatomidae > Euschistus > Euschistus heros. Next base: position 570,464 of record RCWM02000139.1, read on the forward strand.
GACCATTTTAAACTTCCAGAATTGGGAGAGCAGCTGCAATTAGATGGAATGATTGGTGGTTGAAATTGCAGGAGGCCTCGTCTCTACGTGGGATAATTGTCTGTTGTGTCAATTAGCCTGCCAATCTGTAAGTAGTTCTATTATTATTTCTCATATCGCATCATATTCAGATCCTCTCGTTTTGTTTATTATTATACCAACTTGATTTTCTTTCATACCTTTCTATCTCAACCTCTCCTTTTCATACATTTTTTTTAAAAAACCTTTGTATTACTTTTTAAAGGTATTTAAAAAAAAAAAATTAGTTCTTAAAAATTGTGTCAATAACTGTTCATACAGTCAAAAATTGTATCATTCAATCAATATTTCAATTACATATTGTATCATTTAACTAGATCTTGATACCATTTCATATTCTTTATCTAATTAACAGTTTTTATTCCCTTTCAATTAAGTATGTAATTAATACTTTTGATATTATTTTGTAAATTAATTTACTTTGTTTTTTTAATTATTGAACCATTTGGACTTATATAACTCCATTATAGAAAGTTTTGTAAAACTTGGAAGTGTTGTTTATAAACCTAACTGCATCTCTGACCATATTCTTCAACCATAGTTTCCCTAACTATATGGTTCCCTAACTAAATAGGTGCCCCTAAAATTGTGATAATTTATATACCTGTTAGATTGTAACTTTATATTTGGGTACTATTACTGTTTACTTTTTATCTAATTGAGTCTAGAGAGGTTATTGTTGCTATTTTGTTGATAATGAAGGTAAAAAACTAAACAAAAAACAACATATATTTGTTGAATTACAAGCACAAAAGTTTCCAATTCCATATTTCAGAACCAGGCAGAATTATGAGCTTCATAACAGGTATTCATTATATCGGGGTTATGACAAAAGATTAGGGAACTACAATAACTCAAATTTTATATTATCAAGTATACTATTTTTATCATGATACTAGAAATAATGCTTTAATACTTATGATGGATATACATACTCCATCAACAATGAGAAAAAGGAGGTTATTGCATTTGATAGCTCAGCACCCATAAGTGATCATTGATTGTACGATAAGGTATGAGATTATTTCTAAAAGATAGAAAAAGGTGGGGTTCCACATGAAGCAGCCAGCCGCAGCAGCTGCGTCTGCCAGACGCCGCGGCTGGAGGTGAGGCACTGCTTCAGTTGGTTTTAATAGAACTGCCGCCAGAAAAGGTCCCTCTAGGGACCAGTCCAAACGTGCTCCTTCGTGTCTGTGGCATGCAAACCCGAATCACCAAAGTTTCTTGTACCATTATACCTAAACTGTATATGTATATGTATATATGGTATTTTTGAAAAACAATTCTTAAAAATACATTACAGAACACAGTTTCCAGGTTTTGGTATATACATTTTAAATAATATACTTTGAAATAAATAATTTGATACAACCTCAGGTTGAAATACCACAATTTATTTGTATATAAAATAATATCTCTTGGTCATGAATACGTTCGTTATATAATTCAATCTTGTTGGTTTTATTTATATCTTACATGATAAAAATTTTTATTTAACTCAGAAAACGAGTTAAAGCTAAACGCGGGTTGTCAGCGTAAAGTTATTAAGCGAGACCCCCCCCCCGTCTTATAACGAACTTAAAAAAGCTATAGTCTCCCGTTGCAGCGATTCTGAAGAACAACGCTTGCGAAAACTATTACCCGGCCTCGAGTTAGGAGATTTAAAACCTTCTATACTACTAAGGAATATGAAATCCTTAGCCTCTCCCAATACCGGCGAGGATATTATAAAGCAGCTATGGATCCAGAGGCTACCCGTAACTACACAATCCATACTACAAGTTATGCATACCGCTACTCTTGATGAATTAGCTACAGCCGCAGATAAAATTTTAGATGTATCTCAACCTCAGCCATCCGTATCCAATGTAGAACTACAAAGTCAAAACCACCCTATTTACACAGAAATCGCGGCATTAACACAAGAAATTCGAAATCTCACTAGATACCACCGCTCTCGCTCCTCTTCTAGATCACGCCGGCGTTCTCCCATCTTACGTCAGAGACCGTTGGAAGACGGCTTTTGTTGGTACCATTCCTCTTTCGGAGACAGGGCACGGAAATGTGTAGCTCCCTGCAAGTACATTTCAAAAAACTAAATAGCCAGGGTTCAGCGGCGACCTGTTCCTGCCACGGCCCCAATTGTCGCCTTTTCTTAACTGATACGACGACAAAACTTCGTTTTCTCATTGATACAGGAGCGGACGTCTCTCTCTTGCCTCCGAGATCTTCGGATCGCTTGAACCCTGTTCAACAACACCTTTATGCAGCTAACGACTCCCGTATCAATGTCTACGGCAAACGAAAGTTGACGCTCACATTCGGCCCCGAAAAGCATTTCACCTACACTTTCCTTTTAGCCGATGTCCAGCAGCCGATTATCGGGTCGGACTTTTTAATTCATTTTAATCTTGTAGTTGACTTGCCCGGCCGACGACTTATAGACGGACTCAACATGACATGTGTTTCCACGCAACACCACATAAAAACTATAGGACCTCCAATATATTCCAAACCCAGACGGATAGGACCAGATAAAATAACAGCAGCTAAGACAGTATTTGACAATATGCTCGACTTGGGGCTATGTCGACCTTCAGATAGTCCATGGGCCAGCCCACTACATTTAGTAAGGAAGAAAGATGGCACTTGGAGACCTTGTGGGGACTACAGACAATTAAATGACATAACTATACCTGATAGGTATCCCCTACCTAATATTCAAGATTGTACTAATTTTTTAGAAAACAAAACCATCTTTTCAACCCTGGACCTGGCCCACGCTTACCAACAAATTCCAGTTGCACCAGAAGACGTTTGCAAAACTGCCATTACAACACCATTCGGCTCATTTGAATTTCCCTACATGCCATACGGATTACGTAACGCTGCACAAACCTTTCAAAGATTTATTAACGAAGTCCTCCGCGGGCTAAACTGCCAATTTACATATTTGGACGACGTCCTAGTCGCCTCGTCATCTATGGAAGAACATATAAACGATCTCCGTAGCATATTCCAGCGACTTACCGAACACAGTTTAAAGTTGAACATTTCCAAGTGTGTTTTCGCTCAGGAGGAAGTACACTTTTTAGGTCATAGAATAACAAAAGACGGTTGCGGGCCTCGTTTAGACAAAATTAAGGCTATATCCGATTTTCCTAAGCCGAGGACAGCAAAACAACTCCGTACCTTCCTAGGAATGGTGAACTTTTATCGTCGGTTTTTGCCTCAGGCAGCGCAAACACAGGCTCCTCTACACCTACCTCATGACATAACCGACAATCAGTCTATAGAATGGACTCAATCGATGACAGACGCCTTTGAACGCACGAAAAGCGACCTTTGTAGAGCAACTCTTCTCGCACACCCTAGACAAGGTACACCGCTCACGGTCACAACAGACGCTTCGGATACAGCTATTGGCGGAGTAGTCCACCAGATCCACCATTCGACGTTGGAACCATTGGGTTTCTTCTCAAAGAAGCTTACACCCACGCAGCAGAGGTACTCTACTTATGACAGAGAGTTACTGGCCTTGTATGAAACCATAAAACATTTCAGATATCTATTGGAAGGCCGCCCCTTTACCTGTTATACCGACCACCGCCCGCTAACTTACGCGTTTCAACAAAAGACTGAGAAGGCTGCTCCAAGACAATCCAGACAACTCTCGTATATTTCTCAGTTCACCACGTCGGTCAAATATATCAAAGGCGTAGAGAATATAGTAGCCGACTGCTTGTCACGGATTGAAGCACTAGCGAGCAATAGTTTACTGAACGAAACTGACATCGCCAAGGCTCAAACGGAAGACCAGGAACTACCAAGGCTCCACGACTCATCGACCAACTTAGTCCTAGCACCAACCACACTGCCAGGCAACTTTTCACTCTACTGCGATACGTCCCTTGGATACTTACGACCTTATATTCCCAAATCCTTAAGATCGGCAGTTTGCGCTAAATTTCACAATCTTTCACACCCTGGCCGTAGAGCTACTCTTGATCAACTCCGAAAAAGATTCGTCTGGCCACATATGTCTAAATTTGTCACGGACTTTGTAAAGAACTGTGCTACATGTCAACAAACAAAGATACAGCGACACGAGAAATCCCCTCTACAGCACTTCACACCGCCAGATGAACGCTTTGCCTTTATTCACATCGACATCGTTGGCCCCCTACCGTTGTCGAACGGCATGAAATACCTCTTGACATGCATCGACCGTTTCACTAAGTGGCCAGAAGCCATTCCAATTGCGGATCAATCTGCACTGACAGTCGCAAAAGCGTTCTGGACCCACTGGATTAGCCGTTTTGGGACGCCTGTTCAAGTTGTAACTGACCAAGGTCGGAATTTCGAATCCGAACTTTTCCGTTCCTTAGCAGCTATCTCAGGAATCAAACTGGTTCATACAACGGCATATCACCCGCAGTCCAACGGACTTATAGAGAGGTGGCATAGAACACTCAAGACAGCACTCACCTGTAAGCTTTTGGAGACGCAAGACAGTTGGACGGAACTTCTTCCCGTCGTACTCCTCGGCCTTCGGACAGCCATCAAAAGTGATCATAATGCCTCTCCAGCCGAGCTCGTTTACGGATCTTGGCTACGACTACCAGGCGACATCCATAGCCAACTGGCACCGAACAAGATGGAACCTCCTGACACCTACGCTCAACAGTTAGGACGGAGAATGAGATCACTACGGCCTTCTGCCCCGACCTGGCACACCCAACCAACAGTGTTCGCCCATCCAGACCTCAACGGTTGCAGCCACGTTTTCTTACGAGATGATCAGATTAGACCCCCATTAACTCCTCCATATACAGGCCCTCATCTAGTTATCTCCAGGGACGCCAAAACATTTATCATCAGCAAAAACGGCCGCAACATAGTCGTTTCAAGAGATCGAGTGAAACCTGCCCATATACTCTCGGAAAAGCCTAACACCCCTTCGCTACCTTCAAGCATTATGAGAACACCGACAACGGACAGCAATAATTCAAAAAATCCCATTCGTCAAAAGAAGCGCGTCACCTTTTACCTTCCTCCGGTTTGCACCAGAAGCGGACGTACCACAAGTGTACCTGAACGATATCGTTGACACTGGGGGGGGAGTGTGTGGTGATATCTTTTCCTTTAGTTTCTTGTTACTACCTCTTTGTAATTATTATTACCACATGATTAATAAACTGTTCAATGGACAAAACAGTAATAAAGAAACTGGAACTTTATACATCATCTGAAAAAACAATAAAATTGTGGTTCCAGCGAGTTTTCTAAATTGTCTTTCTATATATTCTGAAATCACTAAAGGGAAAACGTGGGATTCACAGCAATGGAGACTTCCAAATATTGCTTTGTTTTCTGGTATTCCCACAATTTGCTAGATTTCAGGTCTGCCCACAGTTTGTTAGTTTTCATAATACGCCTTGTTGTGCTCCCCTTTATTAAAAATGGCTCGTTTTAGTACGTTAGAGAAATAGAAATATAGAGAAATTATAAAATCTAATTGAATGAAGTTGAACCGGAAAAACTTTCTGAATTTCTCCTCGTCGTTCTGGAGGTGCAGCTCAATCAACGAAGAGAGAAAACCTTCTTCTCTTCATCAGGAAAACATAGGGTCAAGTGATCTGTTCATAACATGTAACTCCTCTTCCTCCATCAACAATTACAACACCAGTTTTCTTCTCAATATACTCCGCTCAGGCCAGAATACTAATAGATGAACTTCCAGCCGCAGCGTTTGGAAGCTACATGTGGAACCACCCTCTCCGGTTTCTGAACGCAGCAGCTGCGGCTGGCTGCTCCATGCGGAACTCCACCTTAAAGTAACCATTTATACATTTTAGGCTGTTTACAAATGCTTATTTACTAGTCCATCGAGTAGAAAAAAGAAGAAATGTTTTACTGTGTTAAATTAAAACACCTAATATTAATTATTCCAAATATTATAGTTTTAATTTTTGCATACAAATTTATTTTTATATACATATTTTTTTTATTTTAAGCAACTTATAGTTACAGTTACATTATAAAGGTAAGGTCTGGGACAAAAAGATAGGCCACAAAGTTTGTAATTCAACCGTTAGCCGGGACGGAAAAGCGGCAATTACGTGCACAACGTGCCACTTAATATTTCTCAAAAAATGCACGGGAATCAAAGAACAGGATGAAAGAGACCTTAAAAGTTGGAAATGCGACCCCTCATGTAATAAAAAAAAAATCACAAAGCCGTCTAATAAAGACGATCTAACAATAACCAAATCAGGGGATTCATCGGAGCCCGGTTTAAAGGATATCTTAATGGAAATAAGCAAACTATCGGGAGAATTCAAAGAAGTTAAGGAAACACTTAATAAACAGGTCGACATGTCTTTTGAATACTCGGAAAAATTAAAAAAATTGGAAGATCACACTAAAAATCAACAAAGGTTAATAGAAGAGTTACTAACGGAAAATAAGTCTCTGAAAACGAAAATTACTAAGCTCGAGACAAGATTAAACAAAGTAGAGCAGAAACAATTAAGTAATTCGTTAGAAATTAGGGATGTGCCCCAGAAGTCAGGAGAAACAACAGAGGGTATAATTTGAACCATAGGCTCAGCTCTGGGGATAAAACTCAAAGCAGAAGACATAGATTTCGCGGAAAGAAAGAGATCTAGAGATGAAGAGCCCAGACCGGGACAGATTGTAGTACGTTTTGTCCGCCAGGTGGTCAGGAATGAGTTTATTAGGCTCCGAAAAATAAAAAGAGACTTCTCGACTAGGCACCTAGGATGGGAAAGTGACGAAAAAATATTCCTGGGCGAAGAAATGACTCCTGTTAACCGCTACTTATACTGGCTGGCGAGGCAGAAGAGGGCCGCCGGCAAGTTGAAATTCGTATGGTTTGCCGGAGGCAGAGTTCGATGTCGTCGAGACAACGGGCACCCTGTCGTCCTGATTGACCAGGAAGAGGACCTAGATGTTTTCTCTTGAGAAAAACTACTCTGTTACCATCGATATCTCAGATTAAGTATCCTCATTATCAAATCGAAGATTTATTTAAGAAACGATTTTTTATTTATTTTTCCTTTTTGGTTTCAAATTGTTATTTTTATTCTTTACTTCACAAGAATGTTATGTCCATAAAATGTCTTATCCATTTTTGAATTCTTAAAAACTTTTTCCAGGACATCACTTATTTTAAATTGTACTTTTTATTATTCTATTTTTTTTTTTTTTTTTTTTTTTTGGATTATCCATCTATATTTGTTATATTGGATACAGTGTTTCCCTTATTGCGACATCCTTTATTACCACATAATTGTGAACTTACCACTAATAGCCCTATCCAAACCGAATCCTATAATTACCCTTACCACTAAGCCTGTATTGACCCTATCCTTCCTTAAACCTTACTATGAATAATATACTCACGGCATGCCATGTTAATGCACAATCTATCCCTGCCCGTTATGATGAATTCCTACTCCATTTCCAGCAGAACTTTTACCATGTATTTGCGGTTTCCGAAACATGGCTCAAACCTTTTATTCCCTCGTCCTCAGTCCAATTACCTCACTATAACCTCCTCCGCCATGATCGGGCTAACCGAGTTGGCGGTGGAGTTGCACTCTACATTCATGAATCACTCAGATCCCGTGTCCTCCACTCCTCGACCAATCCAGGTTCTCCTCACATAGAATACCTATTAACGGAAATTACAGTCAACACCCAAACTATCCTGTACGCAGTCATATACCGCCCCCCCCCCCCACTAGTACCCTTCGATCCAAGTCTTGAATCCTTCCTATTCTCCATAGTTCCATCTTATAACCACATTATCATCGCCGGAGATTTCAATGCAAATTTTTTAACCGATAATCCCGACAAACATTACTTTAATAACCTCTTTCAATCCCTAGGTCTCTTCATAGTTCCCTATTCTGCCACCCATCATCTTTACCACTCGGATACTTGGCTCGATTTACATATTATTTACTGTCCCGCAAAAATGCTGACTCACTCCCAACACCCAATACCCTCTCTTTCCGCCCATGATTTAATAGCAATTTCCTATGATATCCCTGTTCCTTCCTTTACTCCTAGAACCATAACATACCGCAATATAGATTCCTTAACTTTCGAAATGATCCAATCCGATCTCGAATCTATAGACTGGAACCCCTTCTACTCCATACCCTCCTTAGATCCCATGGTCGAATCCTTAACTTCCAATCTTCTATCCATCCTAAATAAACATGCTCCACAAAAAAAAGTAACAATGCGCCGTCCTCCAGCACCATGGATAACGCGAGAAATCAGAGAGTTGATGAGAACCAGAGACGCTGCCAGAAGAGAATATATCCGAACTAAACATCCCGAAGACCTAATAACCTTTAAATCCCTCCGGAACCGAACCCAATCAACCATCCGTCGATCCAAATTCCTATATTACCAGAAAACCTATTCCGAGCACTCAGACTCTCGCCAAAAATGGAAACTCCTCCGCCAAATCCCCTCCTTACAATCTAAATCATCTCCCTCCTATCATATTACTCCAGACGAACTTAACAAGTATTTTTTACTTCATCCGATTCACACTCCTCATTCCCAGCTTACAACCCGAATAATAATGACTTTGATCCTGATAAATTCTTCCTTTCCTATATCGAGCCCTCCCAGCTAATAGAAGCTGTGATAAAATCACGTTCTAAATCTTTGGGATCTGATGGAATCCCAGCAAGTTTTATTAAGTTGTGTCTTCCAATAATCCTAGCACCTCTACTCCACATCTATAACTTCTCCCTGCAGAACTCAATATTCCCATCTGCCTGGAAAAAAGCTGGCGTCCTTCCCTTAAATAAAGTCCCTAACCCATCCTCCGAAAAAGACTTCCGACCCATCTCCCAATTATCTAACCTTTCCAAACCCTTAGAACACCTAACTCAAGTCCAGATATCCTCTTTCCTTGAGCAACGCCTTAATCCTTTTCAGTCCGGGTTTAGGACTGGCTATTCCACTCAATCAGCCCTTGCAAAAATTACTTCAGATATCCACCTTGCCATGGACCATCACAAAATTACCATTCTCATTCTCCTCGATTTCAGTAAAGCCTTCAGCACCATCGATCACAATCTACTCCTATCTAAACTATCCAACTTTTCCTTTTCCAATAGTGCGATTAGATGGATCCAATCATTTATTTCTGACCGCACTCAAGTAGTCCAAATCCCTAATCTTCCGCCTTCCTCTCCTCTTCCAATCAACTCTGGTGTAGTTCAGGGCTCCTCAATATCACCCTCACTATTTAGCGCATACATTAATGACCTTTATCCCCTCATTAAACATTGTTCCTCTCACTTCTACACCGATGATTCCCAAATTTACTTTTCTTTTTTCCCCAATGAACGACAAACCACCATCACAAATATCCAAGCAGATCTCGACACAATAGCCTCTTGGGGCTCTAATAATAAATTGAAATTAAACGCAGACAAATCAAAGGCTATTCTGTTGGGTTCTAAAGTCCTTCTTAACTCCCTGCCCTCAATTCCTAACTTTTCCATAGATTCCTATCCCATAAACTTCTATCTGTCCGTTATGAACCTTGGCATTGTCCTAGACCAAACCCTTTCTTGGAAAGACCATATTTCCCTTATTACCCGACGATCAATCTCCTCCCTTTGACTCCTAAACCGATCCCGTAATTTCCTTCCACAGTCAATCCGCCAACTGTTAATTACATCCCTCATATTCCCCCATTTTGATTATGGTAGTGTGGTGTATGGAGGTCTCTCGAAATCTCAAGAGGCAAGATTAAAGAAAATAATGAACTGCTGTCTGAGATTCGTTCTGAGAATACCATGCCACGAACATATTTCCCACCACTACACCAAATTAAAATGGTTATTTCCTTCCTTCCCTCGACAGAACTTTCTTGGTTCGTTCCTCTACAAATCTCTTTCCTCTCAGTCACCTTCCTATATCCTGAAAACTTTAACATTAAAATCGTCAGTGAGTTCCCGCAAAACCAGATCCCGTTCCTCAGAGCTCTACCTAACTCCTTTCAACACAACATCCTTCAAACGTTCCTTTATATCCAGAGCTTCCAACTTCTGGAATTCCCTCCCTTCCATTATTCGCCATTCCTCCTCTCATAACAGCTTCAAATCCCGACTTTTCATTTACCTGTTAGGTATTCAATCTAATAGTCATATAGATGTAGAAAATATCTCTTAAAATGAGATATGAACATTCAGAATGTAATATTGATTTTGTACAGTATTAGTCTAGTACTATTGCACTGAATTGGTTTGGGCATAATTTATATTATTTATCAGATAAGACACATTATCTTTCCAGATAATTTATATTTGCTTTGATTATTGTATTTGATTTCATTAAGTTTTTTTTAATTTTCTCTATTTTTGTTTTCGTAACTTATCTTAGATTCTAACCTCAAGATATAATTTGTTTTTTGTATGATAGTTGAAAATATGTAACAATACTTTTATATTGTAATTTGAATTTCGTTTAAATTCCTAATTTAATTTTATTATATTTTCTTTGCTTTTATCATATTTCTTAATTATATATACGGTATGCTAGGTAGTCATTAATTGTTCATTGTAATTATTCTTAAGGGGCAAAGGCCCCAGAATAAAATTTATTTTCATTCATTCATTCATTCATTCACAATGATTTATCATGTTTTTTTTTCACTATATATAACTTCTATTACTTAAATTTAGTTGTACATTCCCCTGAAGTTGATTAATGAAAATAATTTCTCATAATAAAATGATAGCCCAAGTGCTGTTTGTTTAAAAATATAGGCATTTATAATAAATAGAAAAGACAAATTATTTCTTCTTTTTGCTTTCAATGTGATCATTTGTAACAGTGGAAATGGGGCATGCCAAATCTATATATTTAACTGAAAGAAATATTATTCAGGCAATAAAAAATTAAGGCTTTTCTGTTTCTGATTTTTCAAGAAATACAGGTTGGAGTAGAAAAGTTATTTTTAACTTTATAAATATTTCTAATTATTATTAGAGATCCAAAAACATTAATTTTGGAAGAAAGAAATTCCTGGAAGTGTGAATAATAATCTTTAAAGTGTAACGACAAAAAAGTTACTGTTGAAAAATTATGTAAGCAATGATAGATTAGTATGATAAGGAAAAGAGCGGCACAAGAAAGAAAGAAACCTTAAATCTTGATGTACTTACGTATTAAGTAGTTTTAACATTGTACATGTATTTACAGGGACTAACTTGGTTCCAAGAGTGTAACCGTCTGTCCATTAACTCTAGTAAAAATTATTTTATAGTTCCTCATTAATAAAAAAAAAAAAAGTAATATTATTCATTAATATTAATATTTCTAATATTATATTCCCGCTTCAAGGTCACACTATGTCCCCAGTATTGACAATAAAATGAAAATGAGCAATTTCAAGGACTGTTTCTAACAACATGTAAACAGCTTGTCAAATTGCTTAGCATGCTAGGGTACAAACAAATAATGAAAGCATTAGAAGGGTTCTTTTGGCTGCTGGTCAAATAAAGAAGGAAAAATTAAACGTATTCCACCCCTCATTATGACCCATAAAGATAATCGGAAAAATTTTGCTCGTTATCATGCTTAGTGCTTAGTAGAGTAGAAGAATATGTTGTTTACAGCTGAAAAAAAAAATGAATTTGATTGGTCCAGATGGCTGGGTTTATTATTATCATGACCTAAGAAAAGAAGAAATGGCATTATCTAAAAGACAAATGGGAGAAGACAGTGATGATATGGGGTTAGATTGGGTACAATTAAAGAACTGATATCATGATGATTTCCGGCTGTGTGAATAGTAAAGATCATTTGGCATTATTAGAAAAACAGTTAAAAAAGTATTGAAACAGAATCCAAAGATAAAGTTATTTTCTAACAAGATAACGCCACAGTATAATCATGGAAATTGGTAAAAGAGTTTTAAACAAGAAAACATACAGGTCATGGATTGGCCTGAAACATCCCAATACTTTAATATTACTAAAAACAATATGAGGACACCTTACCAGATATATATATATATATATTGTAGTGATATTTCGGAGTCGAGATAAATTGTATTTTAAAAGAATTCAAGTTTGAATTTGGCGCCAGCGAGAGTTCAACGCCAATCTAATTGTTACGTAGTTTTTGCTTATCAATTTAAATTGGGATATGCTAAAAATGATTAGGATTTTTAAATGTTTTATTATTGTATAATTTGAATTTTGTATATTTTATTTTAAGTTAAGACGTAATAAATATGAAGGCCATGATGGAGCAGATTTGGCCGTTAACGGTTTTTTGAAAGGACGCTTGGGGCTGGCGTCTTTTAGCTCTCTCTCTGCGTATGGATCCCGAGGCATCAACACCAGGCTCTCTTGTTTCGGATTCCGGAGAATCAACATGGCTCTCTGCTATGGAACTTCGAGGCGACAACACCTCTCGCTCTCATCTCTCGGATTTTGAAACATCAACATCTCTCTGAGATTTAACAAGTCACATGTGTGAAGAAATAATAAATTATACTAGAGTCTGGATGAGAGGAGTGTTTGAATAAACTGGCGAAGGAAGAAAAAGAAGGAAGTTTCATGCAAGAAGGACAAATTGGGGAACATTTGGGTTGTGAGAACCTACAGTCATTGAGAAGATAGAAGATATCTTAATTAAAAATACGTTAATGTTTTTATTTCTTTTATTTGAAAATATATATTCTTGAGTCAAAATCATTATCTTTGAAAAGCTCAACCCTTGATATTCCCTCAAAATTAACATAACAAATTAAGTTAACTTTATATAAATGAAAATAATTTTACATTATCTAATAAAAAGCTGAAACATAACAAACTACAGCCCAAATGGGGACAAATAATTAAAAATTTGTTATAAAGAAAATTAACTTCAAAATATTCGAAATTTTAGTAAACTAACCTACAACAAAAAAGAAATAAACATAAAAAAAAATATATATATATATATATATATATATATATATATATATATATAATTAAAAATTTTACAATAATCGGGTTATTGGTCCTTTATATTTAACAATATTTTGTTTCAACAATATTATTATTCATCCATTTTATACATATACACATTTCCTTTCTTCCTTCTCCTCTCTCCTCTCTTTATTGACGTTTCGACCCCTTATTTAATAGGATCCTCTTCAGAGCAAAACCGGGTACCCCGAAACCCCAGGCCAGTAAGCCCACCGACTCCTGCAGCAAGTGCTTGCCAGCTCAGACACCAGGGTTTCTTGAGTACCCGGTTTTGTTCTGAAGAGGATCCCATTAAATAAGGAGTCGAAACGTCAATAAAGAGAGGAGAGAGGAGAGGGAAGAAAGGAAATGTGTATATGTATAAAATGGATAAATAATAATATTGTTTAAACAAAATATTGTTAAATATAAAGGACCTATAACCCGATGATTGTAAAATAGTTAATTATATAATTTTTAAGGGTCGACAAAATATAATTTTGATATATATATACACATATACAGTGGTAGCTGATAGTCCAGTGCATTCACTGGATACTAATTGTATCATAAATACTATTATCAAAGCTATTATTATATTATAACTTAATATTTATAACACCTAAAATACACTATTATTTTTATATTCCTACATTGTTCACCTTTTGGGCAAAGTTTAATTAAATTGAAGAAAAAGAAGCGATATAATGTCTTAGTTCATAGATGTGTTAAGTTTAGAAAATAAAATTTTGCAGTATTAAACTTTGAAACTTTCAAGTTCCAAAACTGATATCAAAGTTTGATTCTATTTAGTGAACATAAGTTTGCACTTAACACATCTGTGAGCTAAGGCATCAATATATACTTAAAAGTAAAAAAAAATAAATATTTTTACAATGCTTAAGCTATATTAAACGAAGAAAATCCAAATGGGCTATCTTTTTGTCTGGGATCTTAGTGTATCTAACTAATTTTTTTTTTATTTCATTGGAAAATCAATTGTACAGAAGAACATAGAATTCCTATTGCTTCCGAAATTTCAACAGTTTTAGATCATATATAAATATTAAGTTAAACAACATCCAGAAATATGGAAAAACAACAAGACAGCTCTGTTCGTTAAGATAAAAGTTGCTTATATCGTGAAAAAAATTGTTATCCTATTTCCCACTGCTTTATTCACTAATGAAAATAAGGCTAAACCAATTTAGGAAGTGGTTGAATTGAGGAATGTTGGAAATGGTAATATCAAACAATGAAAAAATACATCAAATGTTTTAAGAATTTCTTGAAGGGGAATGGTTTTTCAGTAATAAAATTAAAATAAACTTCAATATTTTATTAACTTATTTGTACAAATCTGAACATCATCAACACTAAAACACTATCACAACAATATCACAATATGATTGCATTTAAAAAAATTAAAATAGCAGACTCTCTATTAAAACAAAAACTAGCATAGTTTTGTCCAAGTTGCCTGCCTTTTGATTATATTTCATATAGGTCATTGATGTTTGTTGTCTGTCATTGACTCTAGAGTGCAGTGGAAGCCTTACCAATTTATATTTACACAGTGAAGGAAGTAGATCTTCCAATATCAAGAAATTCATTTATTTATATCACTGAATGGTACTTTGTTCAGTACTTGGTTTGAGAAACTTATTAACACCACTGACAAAGCATCTGAGATTGGTTTCCTCAATTCACTTAGAATTTCACTCCAGTTATCATTCAAAAACTTGTTCATGTTTGAAGCTAGAATATTTAAAAAATATTTATTAGAATCCATGTTTTGTTGTCAGTTAATGATATATTTCAATTGCAATTAAAAAAAAATAAATAAAAAAAATATATATAATGATAAGTAAAATGCTGGGCAATATTATTACTTTGATTTTAAATCTAATGGCCAAGGGAAAACAACATGTAGACAATATTTTTCTATAGGCTTCGTTCGATCTAAAATCTATCAAAAAATATAATAAAGTCATTTAAAGTCATAGCTACTAAAATAATATGGAGATTATAGGTTATTATGTGATTATTCAAGTCCTCACAGATATCTAATTCACCTTTCTACAGACGCATTTCTTTAGTTTCATCTTCTGAGGAACCCATGTCCTATTTCATATCAGCAGCCAAACTTTTTTAGCAGTGCTCATTTGAAGTTTAAGGTTTACTGATCTGACCTCTTTGATAGTTTTTTTTTTAATATTTTGGAATCTGTAATATGTTTTTATGTTTCTTTTATTATTATTAATATTATTTCTGTTGAAAATATTTCATAAAGAATTATCATTAACAAGAAATTTTAAAAAAAGTTTACAAATACGAGTAGGTATATCCTAATTGGTCTATAGCCTATGGTCAAAAATCCATAGGCTGACTGTAATAGCCAAACAATAGGCTGAGGTAGCTGAATGTCTTGTAGCATCTTACCAGTGTTGGCATGCTTGAATTAATAGAGATGCCCAATAGAATCGAACCTATGATATTAATTTTATTTTTTGGTGGATTCATACCATCTTGACCTTTGCGCACTGGTTAGGATTGGTTTGTAACTAAATTAGAGAGAGGCTATTCTAATTTAAATACATTACCTAAAGGTTCCTCTCCATTGAAAAGATTTGTAAAATCCATATAAAGCCTCTTTGGTTCAATTGGTACCGTGAGTGATTCCATGTTGATGTACTTAGTATTGCCTTTTTGCACTTCTTTCCATTTGACATCAGCTTTAATAGTTAGCTGATCTGTAAGAAAAAAAGTAATCAGTAAGTTTTTTCAACAATATAGACTATAATTAAACAAGCTACAATAAAACACATGTTATTTAACTGAAATGAATCGCATGAGCTTTAATTTAGATGATCTACTTTCATGACTAAAATATTTGTTATAACTTCTAACAAATGTTTGTTGGTTGTTCAAAAACAAAATTATAAGGTTTACCATTGGAAACAAAAAAACTATACATGAAGTTGTGATACTATACTACACATTTCAGACTGCTTGATTGTAATATGAACTTTAAAGCATATGTTCTGATTTCTCAAAAGACTGATATTTTTGATTAGATTTCTATTTTAAAAAGTAGGGACTTATGACAAGTACAGGAATTAAGTGGATACATTCATCATTTCAAGCATAGAAATGCTGAAACACAAATTTAATACCATGTTTAATTTTTTGTGATTTTTTTTCTAATATTGTTTTGATTACAAAGCTGGAAACTGTAGAAGGTAGACATAACTATTTATGTTATGAGGCATTAATGCTATTTATATAGACCAAAGATAGAATTTTTTTATTAAAACATAAAGAATGAAAATTAACTTCTTTTTTTATGGTATAAATGGAAAGAGCGTCTATTTCCCAAAGAGGCAGATTGTAATATTTGTTTTCAATAAAACATAGAACTACACTTTTATACATTACTTAATTTATTGTATAGATTTATGTATAAAACCAGAGCAATAAATTAACATAATTAATGAATGTATATAAAGTATATAAGAATATTGTTTATATCCATATTGTATTTTTATTATTAATTATGCAAAAGAATAAGTGGAGTGTCAAGTAAAATGTTTGCATTATTATGAATGATAAACTAAATGAAGTGTTTATTGAATATCAACAATAAATAAAAGAATACTAATTGGGATTAAGGCAATAGTGAATCTTTTTAGATTTAAGGAATATTAAGAGGAAGAAAAGAAGTATCACTATAAATAGAAGATAAAACCACATTCAAATGCTATACTAGCAAGCTAATGGGTACTCCAAAGATGGATGTAATTAAAATCATGATTTCTTCGCACTCGCCAGTCAGTAGGTTGTGTGTGACTTTCATAGAATACCATTATGTAACTCAAATTGCAGCCCAACTTCCCGAATCACATCACGTCTATCACACCATTTCCAATGCTCCCTACTCCAAGACCAAATGGAAAATACTTCTGAAGTTATACTTCTTTGAATCCAGCAATATTTATCCTATTCTCAGTGGCCCCATTTGGTTCATCATAACGACATAATACGTCCCTTTTTACTAAGAACATTACTAAGAAGAACTCCTATGTTCCATACGATTAATTAAGAAGTATCCTAAAATCCTACACCAACGATTAAAGTCCTATTACATGATATGCTGGTAAAATCGATGAAAGAAATTTCGTCCTCCTGGTTTTTGTTACTTTCTTCTATCATGGAATATTTTTACCATTCCCCTCCATTTCCCCTTTTCCCCTGTCAAACCTTCTATAACATTTGCCTATTCAATCACCCCGTTACCCAGAATTTTAAATAGATTTGTTTGTGTCTACAGCCATAATCTGTAAATAATCTTAAAATCTCATTTACTTACAAATAATTGATAAAGGTGCAACTTACCATAAGTCAAATTGGCTCTTCCTTGACCAACTATGGGTAGAACTAAGACTTTTCCGTCTACTTTGTAATCAGATACTATTCTTAGTTTTGGGATCAATACTTCAACTTTCATTGTTTTCCAGTCATTCCTGAAGATAATAAAATCGAGTTAGTAATTAATACACATTTTTGAAAATTTTAATTTACTTCTTAGTAAAGATTCGCTTCTATTTGTTAAATCGCTAATCGATTTATGGAAAGGGACATTTATTTCTTCTTCTCAAACACATACTATTAAGACATAATGATGGTATAGTGTTAAAATGAGCAACATGGTAGTAAATATGTAGGCATGTAAGAGGTTGGATGGTTGGTTGCTAACATTGAATGATTTCTTCCTGATGTATTTAGTAGAGCGGTTATATCATATACCGTGTTGATGTCATAAGCTGGGATAAAACTAACTGTTTGAAATGAACTGAATATCAGCAAATGTGCATCTTTTCGTTCCGAAGTAGAAGAAAGAAAGCATTTACAATGATGAATTTGTTTATAAGTGATTAGGAAAAAAACCAAATTCGTGCTGTGGGTTACGAATAGTAATCAAAAAGAAATGTGAGTACCTCTTTTATAGAAGCTTTGTAAGCTTTTAGAGAAGAGAAGAAGTAAACTTATTTAGTGGTAAGAAGATTGTTGCATTATAAAATAGTTTAGAATATCCACTGTACTACGTGAGTTCGAATCCAACTGAAGGCAGAAAATTTATTTTCTGTTATTTCGGTCGTGGCTCGTCTTCGAGGTCAGGAGACCCTCCAGGGGTACACCCAGCCTCAGCAAAGTGGGTACTCTTAATTGGAATAAAACCTGGCTGTTGAGTGTGATTAAGGCTAAATCTCCTCTTTTCACAACCGTTGGCTTAGTAACAGTACATCATTACCTATGTACTGAACCCAGACCCTTCATGCGCTGTAAGTGGTTTTATTATTTTTTTTTTTACTGTACTACGTGCATCTCAATTATAGAAACTAGATTGTCTTAAACTGAGATTAATTCGTAGTGATGGTTCGATCTAAAAACAACCTTTAAGATAATTAAAAAAATACATTACTAATATATGAATACGTTAAAATAATTACTTGACGTTCATAATTTTACTGTCGGTGATTCCATAAACATCCGCATCGGTGAGCGACAATTCGATCGCCACAGGCCCACTGCCCTTACCGATCTGGAGCTTTGTAATCTTCAGTGGGTCGAGTGGCAGTACCCCCAGCTTCTTATCACCTGCATTTAAAAATATTCGAATTATTTTCTGGATGGTTTTACAGGTTAAAGAACAAAAACATTTAAGACCTATACAGTAATTACTATTTCTACTTAGATTATCATTGCATACATTATAAAATTATATTTTAAAAACAAAAACACAACAAATTCCATTTTTTTGTGTTTATAAGATTATTTCATTATTTTTTAAATAAATGTAAAGAATAAAGAAAAAAAAATAGTGGTGTCACATTCACTTGGCGCCTAAAACTCCATGAATAACATGTACTCGACCACATAGGAATACATTATAGATCCTAGATCTTGTGAAGAAGCTTTATGAAGCAGGGACATCGGTCCACTTCAGTTGGTCGCCAGGTCATGTTGGCATAATATGAAATAAAATGGCTGATAGAGCAGCTAAAGAGGCTCTATCCCTTCCAGGACAAAGGAAGCCTTCCTAATTCCATCAGAACTCGCGCAACACCTGCTAAGAGAGACAATATTCCAAGAGTGGCATACATTGTGGGATCACAACCCGACAAGTAAACTTAAGATAATGAAGAAGGACGTACAGCCATGAAGCAGTTCCTGCCGCACCAACCGCAGAGAAGAAGTAATCCTAGCACAATTAAGAATTGGATATGCAAGACTTACGCACCATCTAATAACCAAGGGGGTTCCTCCCATGTGTAAGATGTGTAGCAGTAGTTTTTCGGTAGCTCATATTTTCAATGAATGCCCTTTCTATTCCAAAAAGTTGAATAATTCGGGAATACCTAGAAACGTCAGTTAAAATAAATTTATTTTATTTTATTTTTTTAAATTTAATATAAGGATTAAACGAGCGTTGATGGCTATAATGTTTTACTCTAAAACAATGAAGAATAAAGGCAAGGATATCAGATAATATTACCAAACATCAGTATTGTAAATATTAAAAATATACAAATTAATTTCAAAAGTAGTTGAATAAATATATGAAGTTCTGAATGATTATTGATAATTCATTTTTGTAAAGAGACGTCATGAATGAAAGTTTACGGATTTTTATTACGTACGTGACTAAAAGAGATGACGAGGTTTATAGAAGGGGAGACGGTTTTAATCTGATGTGACCGCTAAACAAGAAACTGGTTTTGACATATTAACATGCTGACTGATGTCAAGGCGTTACTTCTAGGTCTATGTCAGAGCTGTCTTACAAACGCTTCTTGTGGGTTTTGCACGTCGTCTGGAAATTTGTAAACAAAGTTTATACCTTTTTTTTTTTTTTTTTATTACAAATATATATTGTAGGTATTAATTGACTTTAATCAAAAGGGAATGAAAACAATTTATGTTTTCAAAGTAAATTTGCTTTTACTTTTTCCTCATGCCTGTTATTAAACATGATCCATGCCACCCTCAGTTGTTTAACACATTAACAGTTCAGAATCAAAACCCGTTAAGTCCACTTTCGAAAAGTATACATATAAGTATATAAACGCTTTTACCCATGGTAGACCAAACACCACAATTTGCCTTACAAAAAATTGAATCTTAATCTGTCTTTATCGCATAGTTAGTTTACAAACTTTTGTACACACTCGCAGTTTTCAGTGAATTCTATTATGTGGGTTCTTTATATTCGTCACTTGAGGCATGCATACTCGTATATCACGGTATAGAAGGATCATTACAATTAGGACTGATTAATTAATTGCCACTTCTATTAGAATTTTTCAATTTGAAAACTAGTTTCGGATGTTGAACATTCATCATCAGTTCAAAAAACATAAAACAATTTCGAAAACATCAAAATTTAAAATGGATTTTTGAAAAATGGATATAACGGGTTTTGATTCTAAACGTCTCAAATGTCGAAATGACGTTTAAAAAAATAAAAAAACGAATTTAGTTATACCTAGTTTGGTAATTATAAATCTACAACACAAAAAAATGCAAGTTTTTGACTAAATAAAACTAATTATAATAAAGTTATAATTAATGCTATTATTATTATTCTTATAATATTATATTAAAAATTATTCGCACAGAGTCGCGACCGGGTTCAGGGGGCCTTGACTCAGCAGTGAATTGCGCCTCTAATAGATGAATAGACCAAAACTTATTATTTATTACATTAATAACTTTAAATTTAATGTAATAAGTTTATGATAATTTATTACTTTTAACTGTAATATTTAATAAGCGGTAGCTGTTGGACAATTTTCTTCATCTTTATACCTCAGTGAATGATAATATTAAAAGTATCCTACAATCAATATAGTTTTGAATCAATCATTGATCCTAGTGCATCTATTCCACCATCATAGTTGTACAAAATTTAATAATTGCTATTTGACAACTAATATTCTAGAATCAATCAACTAATTTAATCATTATTATAGCTGTCAGTATTTTTTCAGTGAATTAATGATTATTTGGCTGAATGATTTAATCAGTATTAAATTAGGTGATTAATTCCACGAAATTAGTTAATAAATATCTATTATTAAATTTTAACTTTGATTAATTTTTGTCTGTCTGTCACGAAATTTTTCTAAAATGACTCGATAATAACCTGAGGATTTATATTGCTTGTTTGAGGCCTCTAAGTTGTGTCTGCAGTATATATTAAGGAATTTTAATTGATTATTTGTTTTAAGGAAAAGAAAGAGAATAATCAAGCTGCTCAACCTTGCTTAGTAACTTTCTAGAACTACTGCCTATATAGAACTGAAGGTGGTTGAAGGTTGTGCTTGTACAAGTCAATCCTAGTATTTTCCGCTTATACTTGCCTGGTCTTTTTTTGTATTCATTTTTTTTTTTTTTTTTTTTTTTTTTTTTTACTCGCTTCAATCAATTAAGTCTCTATTTCCTTATTAGACAGTCACTATTGAAAATTTGTAAGAAATAAGATAAGAAACATAGATCTGTAGGTATATAATTGAGAATTTTTTTTTTTTCTTAGGACTTATTTACACATATATTAAAAAATAACCTATTTATTTTTTTATTTATTATTATTTATTTATTATTTATTATTATTTTTATTTATTTATTATTATTTATTATTATTTATTTATTATTATTTATTATTATTATTTATTATTTTTTTATTATTATTTACACATATATAAAAAAATAACCTACAACAGTCCTCCCCCTGCTGTTAAAACCTAAACGCTTATATTATTTAAATCCTTGATAGATGTTTAATAACGAAAAAACATAGTAGCGTGTGCCGGATACAAAGCTTTATCAGAATATATATAGAAAAAAATCGACCGAAAGTGGACATGTTCAATTTTGAAAGAACTGACCTCATTTAGGGTTCATTTTTACGATTTAATAAACATTTTACACGACAAAAACTACAAGAAACTGCTCTCCTCGTTACAGACTACTTCAAAATTTACTAGACAAACGATCAAACCTCCCAATTCATTATAAACGACTTATTTACATGACTGTGATTAGACCTATTTGGACGTACGGAGTTGAGCTTTGGGTCTCTACTAAACCATCCAATTCATCTCGTATCCAATCCTTACAATCCAAAATCCTTCGAAAAATCATAAATGCCCCTTACTTTGTCACCAATAAACTTATCCATAAAAACCTTCTAGTGTAGAATTTTTATTGAAGTGCTACTGATGAGTAGTTCTTTTCAAGATTTGACATGTCATTGTAATTGTTATCAGCTCATTTACTTGATGTACATATTTGCACAGTTGTAAATTTCAATAAATTGATATATAAAAAAAAAACATATTTATGTGATTTTCTAATTTAGTATTTTTAAAGCAATTTTTATGTATATTAACACTTTTAATTAGCTATGACACCTATGTAGGTTACATTATGTAACATGAGTTACATATATATTTTTATCTTACCACAACTCTGCTTGTTTAATTTACGACTATGTTTAAAAAATATAATGGTTCAGATTGTTATCTAACTTTTTCTTTTTTTTTACACTATCACTACGAAAAACACTACTTAATAAAAAAATCCTGTTTTGAAAATCATTGTTTCATTCTTTTCTTCTGATAGGAAAGTAAATAAATTCATTCTTGAATGTGGTAATTTGGTTAAGTTGAGATTATTTAACAATTATATCGATAATTTTCTGTTATAAAACTTACCGTTTTTCAGAGTCTTCACGGCATTGATCATCTCCTTGCCCAGACATTCGGAATAATCTTTGGCTGACATGCTGCAGGCCTTCCACCCCTTCGCTGCAATAACAATAAAAATTCGAATTATGTGTACAAATATTTTGAACTTGTTCATAAATTTGGTATAATATTGAAAGTTGCAATAGGGATTTATTGATCTCATTAATATTGTTTTTTTTTAAAAAAGAAATATGTCAGTATAAGAAATATATTAAGTAAAATTAAGGGGAAATGTATATAATGCAAAGTAAATCGAATATCCTTTGGCAGCAGCACTTCAATTAAAGTTATATATTACAAGGTACATATCTTACAATTAGATTAATCTATCTGCATATAAATATTTTTTAATGAATGTAAATTTTTGTAAATATTGCTGTATATATATAATTTTTACGCTTATTTGAATTTTTTTTTTAACATTTGTCCTTGTCATTTATATGTATAAAAAATAAACATTTTATTATATTGTAATATTAATTAAAAATATTTTAATTCATCATAAAGAGTTAAATTAAAACTATAACTGTATTTTAAAGAGGCATTTGTCTCAGGATTAACTTCTATTTTTTTTTTCATTTTATTACA
Source organism: Euschistus heros (assembly GCA_003667255.2). NCBI lineage: Eukaryota > Metazoa > Arthropoda > Insecta > Hemiptera > Pentatomidae > Euschistus > Euschistus heros. The sequence continues at coordinate 593,961 of RCWM02000139.1, forward strand.
TAATCCGATGTTATTATATCAATAATAGAAGTAAATAGTTGTGTATTGTGTAAGTTGAAATGTATGGTAGGTAACTTCAATTTATTTTTACGGTTTAGTTTAAATTTTATAAATGTGATTCTTGATGCAGAATTCTAAGGTTCTGATTGATATAATTTAAATTAAATTGTATATTTTTTTATTTTTAGAAAGGAATGATTTTCAAGAAAATGCGTGATTACATAAGTGTTGTTATTTTGGTCGTTTCAGTCCGATATGTGTTTTTCAGTTTAGTAATATCGTATATTTCAGGTGAAGTAGAACCTATTTATAAAGACAAGGTTTTGGGTATCTAGAGTATTGCTAGTGTACAGTTACTGCTCCGCTAGAGGGTAGGTATCATTTCCTTTCAAACCAATGTTCAGATATAAAGTTGATCCTAGAGAGAAAAGGAAGAAATGGTAAAGTCATTTAGGAATGTCTCCCAATGACGATCTTGTAGGAAATAGTAAAGCGGACTTAGTACAGTCTTAAAAAACGCCAGTAGGTTTTGGAGAGTATGAAGACGAAACGATATTTTGGTACATGTAGGAGAATAGTTCAATAGGAAAGTATTAAAAAGATAGTGATTGCAATTAATTCAAAAAGATTATTCTTCTTAAACTACATATTGCATTAATCACTGCGATGAGTCGTTTGTATTCTGCAAAATTGTTTCGTTGAGGACTAAAATCTTCATGATATTATTAATTAATCAAAGGAGAAATGAGTAACTTCAATAAACTAAATAAAAAACAAAACCTAGATTTTAGATTATTAAAAAAATAAGTGATGCTTTGTCCTATCTATTAAATTATCTTGGCCTTGTCACCACATGTTTCTCCACAATGTCAATGGCACTACTTTTCATATAAATTATTTTTTATTGATATTGAATTTTATTTTTTATTTACTATAGAACCTTACTAATCCGACTCTCCGGGTAATCCAACCCTCTAGCGAGCGGAGCCCGGGGGTGGGGGGGGGGTGGGAAATATTTTCGCCAAATCCCTAATAGTCCAATAAAATTGTACATTTTTGTATGCAAAACGTTGGGTAGTATTGATTTTTTTACATGTTTTTAGTGTTGTGCTTGTGTACAAAAGTCCAAGTTTTAGATCTTGAAGCGCCACCGCTCTCTTGGTAGCGTCAAAGCGTCAAATATTTCGAACTTGTATCACCAAAACATCTACTGCACGGTTGGTCCTAAAGTCCGCACTTGTTATATTCAAAACAAAATTTAATACAATTTTAGCTTTAAATAAGCTGTAGCTCTGTAGCTTAAACGGTTACCAAAAAAAAGGATTTCGAATGTTTGGAATTCCATCAGAAGTGGTAGAAATTGTGTGTTTTTAACTGTTTTTTGCTCTATACGACCTTAACAACGACGTTTAAAGCATATTTCATTAAAAACGAATTTAAAGGTGAGTTAGTTTGCTACAAATCTAACAAAATATAGTGTTATTATGGTCAATGCTTCTATACATAAATAGCAGCCTAAAACATATCTATGCCAACAAATTATCATATTAGTATATATAACGTGCGTTGCTATTTCCTTTATTTTTTATATAATGTTGATATATAACTTTTAATGTAATTATAATACACATATAACTATGAAAAACATGCACTTCGTTGAAATCTCCGGTTAATCCGACATTTTTGTCGTGCCACCCTACCTTTTGGTCCCATAAAGGTTGGATCAATTAGGTTCTACTTTATTTATTGTTTTCTTAATTTCTGTCTGTAATTTTGAATATTCTAAGTATGAATCAGTACAGACAATTAATAAAAATATACGAAAGTATAACATCGAATTTAGTGTTAAAAAAAACATATATATTTAACTAATAATCGTGTCCTGTAATATCTAATGTATGAAGCCATAAACAAATAAGTTATAGAGCGGATAAATTTTATTAGTAATTTAAAGGCATATTACTAATAATTGGGAATGATACAGGGTCATAACGATCATCGGTGAAAGAAATCAATACTGAATATCGTTTATCGTGTCAAGGTCCTGTCACACGTCAACTTAAATTGTCTATACAAATACTCTTGTCTTCCTCTACCTTTCCCCTATATTTTTTCAGTGCTTTGAAGCATAGAATTATTTTATCGAGAACATCTCTTTTTTTTTTTCATTTAGCATTTCTCAGTAACATCAAGTACTAAAAGTTTCGCTTACTTAAAGAATATGAACTGCATGCAGATAGAACGCCAGTATGCCCACCTAATCAAAAAATATTTTTCAAATATAAAAGACCATTTCGAATTTCGAAATGAACAAAAGAAAAGTGAATATAATTTCATTTCGAAAGATGGAACTTCTAAGTAAATTTCAAATCACTGGCTATGCTAAAAATATAGAAAGGTTTATCCTGCGAGTTAACTTCGGCAAGCATTTGCATTGAATCTGCGCTGGCGGCAAATGTTTGAAAAATTACACTTTTCACACATTTTTTTAAATTATATTAATTTATGACTACGAAATAATTATATTCTATAATTATTAAAAGAACATACAAAAAAAATTAAAACTTTCACCACTTCATGTTCAATGTATCGCTCCACTGTATAGAAAAAAAACAATAATATTTACAATTAAAGCTGAGGAATCGACGATTTAATATTCTGAGTTGTGTCTAAATCATTCCTCTTCAGATAACACGGATATGTTACCATCCAAAATCATAATAGTTTGGCACTTTTGCAATCAATAGACAGCAACATGTAAAAAAAAATGTATGATACATTGTATCTTTAACGTAAATTAAAAAGAATTTTGAGATATATAATCAGATCGGGTAAAATTCAAGTTAGTAATTTAAAATCCTAAAAAAGATTATTGATTAAAATTGGACATTTCTATAATTATTTAGTTAATTAAGTTCCATACAGATAAGTAAAAAAAAAAAAAAAAAAATTAGTTAAATTAGTTTTCAATTCATATTTATATCTGATACTTTCTTGACGAATTATTTTTTATTAAAAATAGTTCAAGTTAATTTTTGGCTGATAGGTGGTTTTTAAACGTTTTGCTGATGGCTTAAATGTAAGGACGTGCAGGTTGCTTAGCTCCCAAGTCATTAAAAACACCATTTTTTTTTTTTTTTATTACTTGAAAAAAATCATTATGGGAGTCTCACGTTATTAAAATTTACCACAGAAATAAGCAGATTAGAAAAACAACATTTTATTATTTTTATTTTTATATTTTCGCGGGATTACAAGAGAAAAATTGAGGAATTATATATTTAAATTAAATTATATATATATATATATATATATATATATATATATATATATATATATATATATATATATATATATATATGTAAATTCGAAGAAGCAAAAGTGCACTTGATCATTTATTGGAAATCAGGAATGCCACCTTAATAACATTTAAATGTCGCATTATTTAGAACGTTACCAACAATTGAACCTTATTTCAGATTTACAATTTTAATATATGTATATATATGTGTGTGTGTGTGTTTTAGTAAGTTTTTATAAACTTAGAATATACTCACGGAGGGCACCGAAGGCTGCGGTTAAGGCACAGAGCAGGATCAGAAGACGAAACATGTCTGGAGATGTGGAGGTCTTGGGAGGGCAAGATATTATTCGAGGTATCCCCACTCCTCCACCTCAAGGGTAGGAAGTCTTCCTCGTGTGAAGGGTGTTTTCCTATTATTAGATGAAGCTTCTTTTTTTCTTTTTTTTTTTTCTTGTATGAGAAATAAAGTGAAACAACTAAACCAAATTGCTGCTACTCAGATGAAACAATCAACTATTTGTTATTAATAGCCATTTTTGTTATTACAAAGATGATGCAATGATTGCGATTAAGCTTTAGATTTTAATCTTGGGTAAGTTAATACGCTGCAAGTATGTTTTAATATAAATATTAAAAGTACAAGACTAAAGCGACAAGAAATTGCTCGTCGTTACAGATTACTTTAGCATTTACTATACAAACGTTCAAAGCTCCCAATTAATTACAAAAGACTTATTTTCATGACTGTGATTAGAACTATTTGGACGTACGGAATTGAGCTTTGGGCTCTACTAAACCATTCAATTCATCTCATATCCAATCCTTGCAATCCGTAAAATCCTTCCAAAACTTCTAAATGCCCCTCAATTTGTTCCACATGTCGCTGAGTTAGCCCAAACCAGATACCAATCCTTTCATAATAAGCTCCATAATCACACAAATCCATTAGTTTCTCAAATGATTCTGCTTCCCACTCCATTCCCGATAATCCTCCGAGGTGTATGAAAAGAAGATGACATAGAGATCATCTAGTGTGGAATTTTAATTGAAGTGCTACTGATGAATAGTTCTTTTCAAGTTTGGACATGTTATTGTAATCGGCATTGAGTCATTTACTTGATTTATATGTTTGTACAGTTGTAAATTTCAATAAAGTGATATATAAAAAAGAAAATAAAAGTATAAATATATGTAATATAAATATTAATAGTATTTTTAATACGAAAATTAATTATATTACTTCATAAGTACTAGTTTAGAGGAAATATAAATGACGACGAGAGGTAGTTGAATCGTAGCAATTTTATAATTTGTAAAATCGAATACCTCTAAAAGCGGTCATATATACTTTTCCTCAGATAACAGTGATATTGGTTCATTCAAATTAGTTCAATGACTAATATACCTCGTTGGACGGTCCAATCATAATCAAACGTATTAAAAACAACGAAAGGCTATACGATAAGGGTCGATCGGGATGGCTGAGAATTTTATCTCGTCGAGATGAGAAGAGTGTTTTACGAAAATTTAATGCTGACCTCAAAATACCTGCCAGAAAGAAGGCAATGTAAGTAAAGTCCGGATCAGGGAATATCTGCTGGGCCTGATATGATTGAAAGAAACCTAAGGAGAAATGGATTTCAGGTGAAAGTAAATAGAAAAACGTTTATAATTAAGAAAAATAGTCTTGAAAGAAACTAATGAATACATAGTTAGATAGATGTAGGATTAACAAGTAGTAAACATCTTTACACCAGAGCTTAATTATATAAGGGACCAAAGAAGATAACGTGATCTTGTAGAAAAACCTTTGCTAGGGTCAGTTTAATCTTATCTTATATTTATGGAGTAAATCATAAGTGTTATCCATATTTTTGGGGTTCTCCATTATTAGGTGCTTTCTCAGGGTAATGAGGAAGATATGAAATCGTCATAAAAATATATTTTTCTACAAGAGTAGAAGGAATCATATTTTAGTCAATTCAGTATGTGTACAAAAACTTTCCCGTCCTTTCTAGTCTAGTTGGAGTACATGAGTACGATAAGCCCCTCAAAAAACAAAAACCTTTGCTGCCCACTGTAGATAGTTAAAGCTGAGTTCACAGGCTATTCAGTATAGCACATAAATAAGTATATAATACACGTTATATTATGATATATAATATGGAGCTAAATAATCTAATTACATTCCTTGACGACTGGTCCATCAGGAGTCACTTTCTCGAACTGAATTCTCTTAAGAAGAGGAAAATAATAATAATAATAAAAAAAGCACTACAGATGCTAAAAATGAAAAAACGTTATTAACTTCAAGACACGTTTTTGTTTTCTGCCTGAACATTTTTTTTTTAAACTGTTTACATATTAATCAGCTGCATTTAAGGTCAAGATATATTATAAATAAAAAAAAGGTATCTATTCATTTATGTACACATTAAAGTTTCGATAAAATTCATGTAATAAGATGTCAAATGAGTTGCACAATTTTTCCTTTTATCTATTTTTAAGGAAACCTTAAACCTTATCATTAATCCTTTAGTACATTATTAATATGACCTAGGAAAAATGCGTAAAATATTTGTTTTTATTTTCTAGTAATCTCACAACCCTGAGTTTACTACATAGTGGATTATTTTTAGGGTGGGCTCTATATATAGGGCTGTTGAGAAAAAGTATGTTCGATAATCAAATAAGGAAAAAAAAAATTTGTGCTTGTGTCCTGCCTAGCCTATTTTATGAGTGTCACTGGTGTTTTCATTCTTAAAAAGGCCCCAAAATGCAGAAAAGGAATGTTGTTTTTATCTGCTTTGATCCTATAACCAACACTGCTACAAGATGACCCACCATTAGGTTAGTTTAGTGAGTTTTCATAATTTTTAAACTTTTGTTCAAGGTCCTAAAACTACTCACTAGAAATGTTTTTTTCATGGCGAATATTTTTTTTCGAAATGGGTAATCGTTGATCACAGTGTAGAGTATGCATGCTCACATGAGTAACATATAGCGACAAATATTTTCCTTATTTTTTGTTAATGTAAAATTTTACGCCCAAAGAGGATCTATTTATTAAGGAATTTATAAATTAAACATTGGATTGAAAAATATTTCTCTTTATCAATTGTGTGCATTAAATAATATTCTGGATTTCATTTCGTAATTAATAATGATTACATTTTAATACTTAAGTGTCTGCTCAAGAGCTCGATCATAGAATTAGAAAGATGGATCAGATCTATTGAACAGAAATGGTTCAAGTTGTATGGAATGTATTCAGGAGAAGTGAACTTAACAGGTGAGAAATAAAATTAAATGATAAAAATGAAAATGAAATGAAAAACCAAACTTTATTTTGAGACTTACTCGCCCCTAATAATAATAATAATAATGCACAATTACAGGTAAAATAGTCTGGCCATATTATTTACAAATTAAATGCTTTAGTAATTACGGCATATATTTTCGACAGGCAAAAAAAATTATAATAACATAAAATTAAATCGTATATATATATATATATATATTAGTTTAGTGAGTTTTCATAATTTTTAAACTTTTGTTCAAGGTCCTAAACCTATTCACTAGAAATGTTTTTTAATTTAATAATTTAGTAATAAAAAAAATTATTACTTAATTATTTAGATATTTGGGAAAGATTGATTGTCTAAAAGGTGTAAAAATAAATTATTTTTAAAGGAAATGAGAGAAGCTACGTTACTAATACGGGCAGGGAATCGCAGAAGGAGGTAGCACGAGTGATGAACGATTTTTCAAAGGTAGCAGCAGTTTTATGTGAGGACGTTTACAAGTTAAAAGGTTGAGTTCTAGTGTTTAGGAGGTGGATAGAAGAACGCAGAGTTAATAGATCAAGAATATAGCAAGGTTTTTTGGTTTTTAAAGATTGGAATAGGAAAGTACCGGCAAATCTAATAAAACAGTTCATTAGTCTCCTCAGCTTTATCACCAGACAGTCTGCCATAAACCAAGAATCGTAATCAATGGTTTTGAACCGACGAGTATAGCCTTATATAAAGAAATCTATATATTTACTAAAAAAATACACACACAAAATATATATATATATATATATATATATATATATATATATATATATATATATATGTTTGTGTACATAACGCTATGCTTATGATTGGTACCCAAGTGATTTACTGACCCCTATGACGATGTTAAAACATGGAAATATAAAAGAATATCCTTTAAACGTGACTCAGCATAATAAAAATAAAATTAAAAAAAAGGAAAATGAAAGGGAATAAAATACAAAAAATAAGTTTATTAATAATGTTGATAAGATCTTACAACTACTTATATTTATGCCGTTCGCACTGATGTGGAAAAATACTGTTCCAGATGAGCCTTCCATCTCGTTGACCTTGCCTAAAAATGTTATTATACATGATCTAATAAATCATTGTTTTTTTCATTTCTCCGAGCCTGTTTCTGAATTCATACGCTTCCCACTAACGCACATAAAAATCCGGCAGGAATGAGATATTTTACCTTAGTCTTATTAACACAAGTATTGATGCTTAGTGGGGAACAGCCAATATTTATGTTTAACTTTATTCAAGTGCCGATACTAACAATTTCAACAGAATATGTTCGTAATAAGCAATTCGTATTTAATCTTGACAAAATATTTTTTTTTTATTTATTTATTTTTTTTATTATCACAACCTCAATTTTTTGTGAAAATAATTTTATAAATGATGAAACCTACTTTTATGGATTTGTTAAATTGCCTTTTTAATTTATCTCGATCCACAAAAGGATTGCTGTTATTAGACACGAAAATAAGAAAATAAATATAAAATCAAATAAACAATAAATCATAATTTAGCATTCTGAAAATACCAAACTTTTACCGGTACCTCAATTAAAAATAAATTTCTATGATAGCTAGAAAAAGCAAACCAATAATAATTATTGAAAAAATGAATTAGTGAACAGCTAGTAGCATTTATTATCTACAACATATAATATATATCGTCGGCATATTGTAAAACTAACGAATGTGAAAAATCGATTTTTTTTTTAATTCCGTTCGTTTACTGTTGTTTTCTGCAAGGCTTTATGGTAAAATTTCGAATTCGATCGGCACTTAGAATACAATGGTAAACGAACGAAAGAAAAACATGGCTTTTTTTCACATTCGTTAGTTTTACATAGCGGCGATGATATGTTTGTTACAATTTAAAAAAATTATAAAAAATAATTGCTTCAACAAATTGGTATTTCAGAAGATAAATATTCCTATATAAAGGTTCCAGGCAATTTCGTACATTATTTAGGCCACACCTACAAGTAGATGGGAGGAAGCGTTGATATTTCTGCGGATTTTGTTTTTACACTAATGACAAAATTCGATTACGTATTTTCATCCATTTGACGTATGGCTTACTGATGCAATGCTTTGTTTTTTAAAAACATTATTTTATATGCCATACTGAGCTGAGTTGATCTAGCATCTTGCTGTTGTTAAAGGTGAATAAAATCTTTTATAACAGGTGTTTTACATTCATTAAGGAGAAGAATCGGTGAACAATAATTACATAATTAGATGTCATAAAAATACCACTAACGTCAATGGAATTGAATCGACTTTGTGTCATCGATTCTCGATATATTTATATATCGATAGCAAACCAAGTCTACAATCAGAGACCTAGTGCTACTTTAATAATAATATATATAAAAGTGAAATATAAGGAATTGATAGGAAAGCCGAATTACGATTTAGAGTATATAATTATCAATATATGTAATAGAAATTAAGTTTAAAATTGTCATAAACCTTGGTAATGACTTTATATAAAAACTATTCTTCACAAGTTGAGTAAGGTAAAAATACTTACACAAATTAAAATACTTTAAGTTGGTTTATCATACCGGAAAATATGATGTTATTTATGTAGAGACCAATGAAAAACAACCAAGAACCAATAACAATAATAAATAAGTTTATATTTAGAAGTGGATATCAGTGTAAAAAAAAAATAAATTGAAGAAGTTAAAAAAAGAAGAAGATTATATTAGCTTTTATTTAATATTAAGAGAGATATATGCTTTATTGAGACAATTAACAATAAACATAGTGCTGCCCAACTTTATTGGGTTGCTATAAACACAGCATACTCATCTATCCAATTAAAGACAACACTGCAATTTATAATTTAGTTATAATTATATAATATACTACTTAATATTACCTAATACTAGACAAACTAATAACATTTTTTTTTTCCCCCCCCCTTTTTTTTTTTTTTTTTTTTTTCCTTTTTTTCGCTTCTTTTCCTCTTTCACTTTATTCTTTCATTTTATGTTATCCCCCCCTAATATTCACATATCTACCACACATTCATATGCATAAATGCACATTTAATAACTATACATTGCAATGGGCCATCCTATGCACCATGTATGTGGTGGTGAATAATTCCCAGGGAGTCCAATATTATATTTTCGGCCATTATCGCTATATCCCTCACCTCCACGCCAAGGTCCTCCAAAAAGCTCCTTGTTTTTTCCGGGATGACTCCGCGAGACCCAAACCATAATCCTTTTACGGAGAAATCTCTATTTCCGAATGTCTCGCGGAATTTCTCTTTGAGGGAAGGGATACATTTTTCATAAATATCCATTTTCTCCCTTTCTACTTCACCTGATTGATCGAGGTTATTATTTTCATACCTTACAGTAGGATCCACTATGAGCGCTGTCCGTCCGTTCTTCGGAAACGCGACAATATCCGCATACCTCGTGGACCCGTTGGTATCGATGCAGTATACCTCGTCAAAGCAGGTAAAGCCTTTATTCTTGAGGAGCCTTATCAATTCATTCTTGACCCTGTGGTGACGGCGTGTGATCAGGAGTGAGTTGTTGGGACATTTTCCCAGCACATGGGCTGGTGTTTCAGACTCTTTGCCGCACTTGCGACAAAGAGACCCAACCTCTCCTATCTGTCCGCTGGCACCTGGGACTCCACGCAGGGGTGCATAATTGATGTTGAGTTTTAGGGCGTTTGTCCATTCAGACCCCGAAAGTATTTGTTTTTCACAAATATATCGATTAGCTCTCGGCGTCTCCTTAAAATGAGGTACACCAACGCCCTGCCACCTGCAATTGGCCCATTCCTCAAAAGCGCCCTCTCTCAACGACCGTCGTAGAGCTCTCACGCTTCGGTGGCTCTGATCTACACCCAGTCTCTTAGCACATTCAGTAATCTCTTTTTCATAATGGAATGTGGACTGGAACAGAGCGTCCGGAACATTAGACAGTCGCTGAGCAATGGACCAGTGCTGCAGAGGAGCCTCCCATTGACAGCGGATCAGTCCTAACCCACAGTACCTCCGCGGAGCGTAGAGCATCGCAGTTGAGGTGTTCGAAGGGAGTCCGACAATGGCCTTAATGCTCCTGCGGATCATCACATCTATACCATCCAACAACGCAGGGCTGAGCTTTGTAAGGGGTGCAGTCTGGAGAGGATATGTCAATCCGGGAAACACATATTGATTGACAACATTGAGCTTTTGTTCCGGTTTAAGTAGGCAAGAGGTTACTAATTTATCTAAATTTTTATTTAGTTTTTCTATTGATTCTTCACTGAACCTTAGCTCTCCCGAGAATGTGCATCCCAAGTATTTAATAGAGTCATCTTCCTTTGCTGTGTGGATGACATCTCCATTCTCAAGAGAGAGCGTCGTTGCTTGCATCTCACCCCTATCCAACACAATGCCCATACTTTTCTGTGGATTTACAGCCAGACCAATCTCCGCCAGTATCCTTTGGGTGCTATCTATAATTCTCTCTGCCGCATACCTATTACGTGCAGAGACCGCCTGATCATCTGCAAATCCTGTGAGGACCACACAGTCTTGGTCCTCTCTTAGCTTGTACCCGTAGTGTCTTGAGAAATCATGATCACAAAGGTCTTGGTACAGATGATCAATAGCTAAGTTAAACAGCGAGGGAGAGAGCGGGCCGCCTTGGGGAACTCCTCGCAGTACATTGATCTGGCTAGTAGAGTGAGCTCCAACAGTTACTTTAATTTTGTTTGTGGATAGGAGTGCAGCGATAACGTTTCTCAGGTCCAGTGAAACACCTCTTGCTTCTAACGATCTAACAATGTGATCGTGCCCAATGTTGTCAAAAGCGCCAACAACGTCAAGAAAGACCACCGCACAGTCATTTTTCTTATTTTTTGCGTCTTTTATGACTGCGTCAATGATTCTTGCGCTTACGTGTGCTCCCGGAAGGCCCCTAATAAAACCTCTCTGATTCCTATGGAAGGTGACCTGCTTTCTCAGTTCCTGGTCCAGAACCTTTTCTATGATTCGGCGCACAATAGAGTATATAGTAATGGGTCTCCATGATGAAATATTTTTAACATCGCCCTTACCCTTGTATATTAAGATTGTGCGCCCTTGACGTAAAGGTTCTGGTATATAGGCCACCTTCAGCATGATCTCCGCTATTGTCTTAATAATGTGGGATACATCATAGAATTTTATCGTGCGGATTAAGACCCCGTTAGGCCCCGGTGATGTGTCCAGTGACGTAGATTTAATGGCTTTTCGTATTGCCTGGACATCAAGATTCATGACATTTGGCATCGGGGCACATTTTTCATAATCCGCACGTCTGCAGGAGTTCACTTGCTCAAAGAGGTTTCTAAAATGGGCATCGATTTCGGTGACCTTTAAGGGACATTGCTTAGGGGCATCGGCATTCATTATTGTCTGGACGACCTTCTTTCTTCTGTTATAATAATTGTACTGGGCCATCTCATATTGATATTGTTCTTGCCGACGCCCTCGGTCTGCTTTATTTGCTCTCTGCGGATTCGAAGTTTTACTAGCACCCTTGTCTTCTATATTGTTTTTTCTTTTTTTCCTTAATTTATAAAATTTAATTGCCGGGTGCTGTGGGCCTGGAAGTTCTGCATTGATATTATTTAAGAACTTGAGAAATTTAACGACCGCTGCATCGAATTCCGCAGTTTCCATATTATTTTGGTTACAAAGATTTTTGAACGTGGCAGACCATTTAGCAATGCCCTCCTTAATTTCAGGTATCTCATCCTCTCCATTTTTAGGGCCCACCACCTTTTTAATTAGTCCTCTTAACGTATTATTATTGGCCTCCCTGGGATGCTTCTTGGCAATATGGGTTCCAAGGCCTCTCTCGCCCTTGAATGACAAGCCACAAATAGGGCAGACTGAATCATCAGGATGAGAGACTCTTTCTTCTCGGTTGACACCAGCCTCCGTGGTTTTAGTGGTTAGTTTGGGTAACTTAGTGAATACATCCTCAATAGGAACCTTTTTGCCCAATACCACTCCTTCTTCATCACTCCATTCTACTTTTATAAGCTTTTTTTCGCCTCCTCCTTCGGTAGGCACCGATATCACGGAGGCAACAACCGCTTCCTGAGTAGGCCCTTCGGTCCTCGAAACCCATACTGTTTGGCCAATCTCAAAATTGTAATCGTTCTGTTTATCTGTTACCTGCATCATATTAGGCCAATTCCAGACAATCGCAACCAACACACATACATGCTCAGATCCCTGAATTAAAAAAATAAAAAATCAACATAAATGTGCACATATACGTATACTCACATATACTATAAAATCAAAGAAATGCTAAATGTCTTTGCTAAAATACATTCATTACATATATATTTTATGTATTTATATTTTATATTGAGGAATTAGCAAATGGCTTATATATTTAAGTCACTTTTTAAGTTAATAAGCAGTTTCTTTTAAGATTGTTTTGGAAAAGTGGACGTGTTTTGGACTATTTTTTTCTATATTTATGTTTATAATAAAAACATAATGAATATCATCACATTTAATTTAGCGTTCTCTACTAAGGGTAGAAGTCCACCACTTACATTAAAAAACAGTTATAGACATATTTAAGTCTCTTTGAAATATTTTTTTATCATAATGTTTGTTGTCTAATATTGAAGATTCTGAAGGTTAAGTAAAAAAAATACTTAAATGAATGAAAAATTGTTTACTCAAAATATGAATTAAAGGAAGAAATAATCTGAAGCATGAAGGATTAACAAAAGTATATGTGATATTTTATTTGATTAGCTATTAATATGATCGATTTCAATGGCTTTTAGTAGGATTCCACTACCACTTGAAATATATCCTATAACCTTATATTTCTTTAATTTTCCTTAATTTATTCCTTTATTATTCAATTTAAAGGAATAGTTAAGCGGTAAAGGTACAAAGGTATTTAGAATGAGCAGGAAATGAAAAAGAAACATATAACTAATTGCCGGATACATAGGTAAGGTCAGCGGGATGGAAGGTCTGAAATGGAACTTTATTTTTCTAAGCCCATTACTAATGTAAATATTATTGATACAAAAAAAAAAAAAAAAAAAAAAAAAAAAAAAAAAAAAAAAAAAAAAAAAAAAAAAAAAAAAAAAAAGGGTAAATATTGAATAAAGTCTTTCGAGTATTTCTGAAATATCGATGTTATTGGCATTACTTAACCTTTACAATTATAAAAAAATATAGCACATTTATAAACAAGAAAATTCAATTTTTTTTATCCAATTTATAAAAACATAGTTGACATTTTGTTACATACAGATCATGTAACGAACTATAATCTAATTCTAGATTATAAATTAATAACATTTAGGTTTATTTTAAATATAATAGGGCGTATCCAGTCCCCCTATTCCGAAATCATACGTAAAATCTTTAATGCTCCTCACTATGTCAGTAATAAACAAAGCTATAAATGACCTTAATGTTCCTTATGTTTCTGATTTGGCAAAATGCATTTATAATAAACTTCATACCCACCTAAATCCATTGGTATCTCAACTTGCTTCACACCAAAACCCGATATAAAGAAACTGACTTCGGTAAGAACATTTACTAGAGTGCTACCAATGGGTAGTTTCTTTATAAGTGTTTTTAATGTAATTATATTCTTAACTCAGTAAATTACCTAGACCTATGATTTTTTTTTTATACATTTGCCAGCATCGCCATACGTAGCTTCGTCCACTCTCCTAAGTAAAGAACTAAAATCATTTTAACTAATAATTGAAGTTTTTTTTTCTCATCGGTAAAAAAAAGGAAAAAATGAATGCATAAAACATCCGAATAAATTGCTCTTCGAGCTTTGTCTCCCGATGTTTGAATGATTTGATTGATAGGGTTTTATGGTATCCTCTATAAAATGTCGAAAATATATCGAATTAACATCTAATCCCACGTTATACATCTCACTTCCGGTTGGGATTAAATGATAATTCAGGTACACTTTCAATATTTCATACAATACTGTGCGATTGTATATATTTTTTAATGTAAACATATCTGAAAATCACGTGTCGCAGCACATATTCATCCCTGTTTTAATAACGATTAAATTGAAAAAAAAAAAAAAATTACCATAAATTTTAAGCTCTAAATAACAGAGTGCCATTATAACCTCCCTTACAGAATGCCGTTCGCCAACTATCGGTCAATTTTCTAACTTCTCAGGAATCCACATATTTGTCACTTTTTTAAATAATTTAATTGAAAATCAGTAAATTTTATTATTGCTCAACCTTTCAAGAATTATGAATATGGTGTAGATAAATGTTGATGTAGATTGGATCGGTAGTTTTGGTGGTTAGTGATCAGAAACGAAAAATGGCTTGTACTTTAATACAGTAGCATGCACTGGCGCAACCAAGGGGAGCAGCTTAGGGGCTGAAGCCCCCTCCCCCCCAGACGACCGAAACGACAATTTTTTTTTTTAACTATGATTTTTATTTATATAGTCTCGAACGCCACCCATTCTTTGTTTTAGTTTAACTAAAACATAAAAAATTATCTTCCTCTCTCACTCTCCCTCTCTCTCTCTCTCTCTCTCTCTCTCTCTCTATATATATATATATATATATATATATATATATATATCGCCCTTCACACAGGAAAGACCGGAAATATAACACTTACACAACCGCCCAATATTCCCATCTCTATGGCGCTGTAACGACTCTCAGCTCTCCTTCATTTACCGTGACTCGGGTGAGTTACTATCGGCTTCATCGCCTTCTGATGAATTCATCAGATCAAACGGTCTTCCGGATAGACCACACTCTAGCCGATCTCCTAGAACTCGCTGTGTTGACCTAAAACATGAGTCGAAGTCGTGTGATACTGCTAGTAGGGTTGTGATGGTCAAGGCTTCCCTGCAACTTCCTAATCTATTCCAGCATGAGCTGTCCAAAAACCCCGTGTAAATCGCCTACCCTTTTTCAGTACTCTAGATCGTGTATATTCTTTAAACTCTGGCGCACACTTCAGGGAAATGAAAACTATCGATATGATTGACCATACCCCAAAAGCAGCCTAACCCCACGGACAATTACTACGGCCAATGTCGAGCTTTCTATATGAATATCGACCTTACCACCTCCTGTATCGGGTCTCCGCCACTCCTGGCACGCGAAAAAAGCCACAATGGACATCAAATACACATATACTAGTCACTCAGACCCGATTTTGAGTTATTTCCCCCAGCGACGTTAAAGCCCATGTGGACATATCTACATGAACCTACAGTGGGCCAAAGTGGTGGACGACCATGGTGCCCCGCGTAATCCGCCCGGAACTTACCCTATGAGGTCAGTAACATTAAAATAACCTGGGCGACCTAAGTCCCGCTACCCTCTCGGGATAATCCCAGAAAAGCGTCTGGAAACGTTCAGCAGGGGCCCTTTCATAAACCCCCAACCGCAAACTTCTATCACGACTCGCGTATGGCCCCCTTATGTCCCAAGAAACGCGGTTGCGTCTGATAATACCTCTTCCGGCTCAATTCCTGAACTTAGCATGATACCCCACGTTGATTGAGGGCCTAATGTCTACTAAAGATGGCCGCTCACGCTCCGCCAACCTATCCGAGTAGACCCTCCAACCCGGGTAGGGGTAAGAACGATTCCGGCTTGTTTACCCATCGTTTCAACTTCCGATAGTCGACAACAACGCGATACTGGTCTCTCTTCGTCCTCTGCCCCGGGCATATTTTGCTTCTTCTGCTCGCGAGGGACCCACAGAGTGCGTATTAAAGGTGAAGTGCTTCGTCTTTAGGCCTTGTCGTAACAATTCCGCTAGCTGTTGCCGATAACCTCCCTTCAATCCGCGATGCTGGGTAAACCTCCTAATCCTTACGTAGACCGGCCTGTCTGTCTTCATTGCGATCCGATGTAGCCGTTATCCACCCCCGTGTTGGCAGTTCTCGCCCGCCCGGTAAAACAGATCCGAGTTATATCGACCTACGACATCCCTCACGGTTTTTTGACCGTCACACCCGCACGCCCCGATCTTCAACGGCCCCCTAGATCCCTGAGCCCAACCCAACGCACCACCCACGCCATTGGGCTCCGATTAATTCCCTGATCTATCCCAACACATGGAACTGACCAGGCAGCCTATTCGATAGCCTATTTCTAAATTCCCTCTGTATATGTTATTATATATATATATATATACCAAGCCCCCCAGATAGTAATCCTGCTTGCTCCACTGGTAGCTAAATGAAAAATTAATGAGGTCCTGTAAATGACATTTTTTAATTTTATGTACTTTGAAATATTAAACTTTTCATAATTGAAGTATTATTTGAACTTCGTAAGACTTAACTTATTAATTTGCTATGATTCCAACATCCTTGTTCAAATGAATACCCAGAAAATAAATTAAAAGATATTAACTGAGATATTGAGGATTGAGAACACAGATAAAATACAATGTTTCCCAATAGTTAGTTGAATATTGTTGGTTTTAATAATTGTCGTGTATGTGCGACTTTTTCCAGTAACCTTGGGAATGGACCACGCTTACGCTCTCCCCACAAATATATTTTCGATTTCACATAATTTAAAAAAAAAAAAAAAAATTTCCGAATGGGTTCATAGGTGCTACTATTTTTTTTTTTTTAAATAAAAAAACATTTAATCAAGGATATTAGATTTAAGATTTATTTATTGACGTTATTTCATTGAAGAAATCCACTACCTAGGAATCCATCTGGACAAACGTCTTTCTTGGGATCCACCCACAATACTTAAAGATAAGAAACAAGCTGTTTAAGACTACTCCACCATTTACTAGATAAGCATTCAAGGTCCCAATTAATTACTATTGGCCTACTTACATGACAGAAATTAGACCGATTTGGAGTTGAGCTTTGAGGTTCTACTAAACCATCCAATTCATATCAATAGCCAAAGATAATTGAAAAGGCATGTTCTTGAGTTTGGTTTCATTTTTTGGTGTATCTTTTTCTAAACACGAATTAAGTGGTCTGGCAGCCGAAAGCCGTCGGGAAACATGCCGCCAGACCAGTTTTTATATCGCGGGAAACTGACCCGAAAAGTAAAAAAAAAATTTATCTACCATTTTCTAATATGTTGTTAGGACTAATAAGAGAAGTTAATATCCAATTTCGTAACCCTCAAAACTAAAAGCGATTTTTGTAGAACTTGAAAAACCACGAAATTTTAGCACTATTTTCATTCTTTCGCTTATATCTCGCAAAATATAAAATTTACTTGACATAGCTTACTTGTGATAATAAAGAGCACAATTTTTTGTCAATTTAAGCCTAATTGCATCTCAGTACATCGATTAATTGCGGAGTTAGAGCTCTCCAAAAATGGCGGTTTTTAGAAAATTTGAAACTTTTCTGTTAAGGGTCAAGTTCTCGGCCGCATACTGATAAAAGTACTGGTTTAACAAAAAATCTTTGGAAAATAATTTAAAGAAAGTTTAATTTGCTTTAATTTGAGACCTAAAAGATGCCCGTAATGTTATAGTTTTCTTAGAAAGAGGAAAAGATTGGAAAAAAGAATTCGGGGTAAGAGAGAGATTGACAAGTGTGTGAGTCATTAGGAACCGACCTATTTCATTTTTAATTTATTAATTAAAAATTATTTTTCAAATAGCATCTATTTCTTCACTTAAAATTATGTATTAGTGCAAGGAATTTCGCTGTGAGGAAAGTTCCGCTTTGCGGTTCTCCACGAAAACGCGTTTGGACTATTAAGCTTTGGGGCTCCACTAAACCTTCCAATTCTTGGCGTATCCAATGCTCCTTAATATGTCACAAATAAACTTATCCATAACGATCTAAATGTAAATGTCACTTAGGTTGCAGATTTGGCCAGAATAAGATACCTATATAACCACTTGAATCCACTAGTCGTCCACTTTGCTTTGCTCTATTTCCGGTGACTTTCCGAGGCGTCTGAAAAGATGGACAAGGGACTCTCTTATGTAGAACATGTATTGAAGTGCTACAAATGGGTTGTTCTTTACAAGTTATCGACATGTCATTGTAATCATTTCACTGCACATTTACTTATTTTATATATTATATAATATATATAAAAAATATTGACTTTGCTATTTTGTGATATTTTAATAATTATTCTCTAATTGAGAACATTTAATGAACAATTGATGTCAAATCTTTTCGAATCGGATACTGATCTCATTTATCGGGTAATCAGCACAACGCTGAATGAGTAGTTTCTCAAGATCATTTTGTTTCGTCAGTCTGAGTTCAAGCCGTCATTGAAATTTCGCTTATCGGATTTCACCTTTGTTTGATTATTTCAGCATAAGTAAATAATACAAAATATTTTATCTCATCTCTTACCAAATAGGCATTTGTGAGTATATATCTAATGTATGTACGTAAACACACATTTACATCCTTATTATTGTATGTATTTATATCATATGTATTATAAAGTTTTTCAAACTAAATTTGCTACGTCCAATAATGAACTTATATATGAAACATGATATAAAAAATAAACGTAATACAAAAAATTATACATATCTATAAAAATACATATAATTATTTCAGAAAAAACTATAGTTTCCAGATACTCATTTTAATCTTTATTGCCCTTTTCTGAATTTTAATGATACTATCATTATTGTTGAATGATACTATCACTAATAAATTTTACATTACTTAAACTAATAATGTTCTTTGCTACTATAACTTCGTGTCGCATTCGTTCGAAAAGCTTATTAGCAATAACATCACTATGTTACTAAAACATTTTTTTTTTTTTGACTTTCATAACCTAAACGAGAAACATTAGTCAAAAACTCAATTTTTCACCGACTAGGAAAAACAATAGTCATGGATATGTCTATATATTCTACTGCTTTTTCTAATTAACAATTTAGAATTAAAAGGATCAAATTACTTAAATTAATAATTAAATAACCAATGAACGATTTTTCGAAATGGACAAAGTTGAAAGGAAATAGCGGTTTCAAACGAAAACCTTTTTATTCAAGCCCATATATCTCCTGAACGGTAGGTCTTAGCGACAAATGTTTTGAAACGAAAAATATTTTCCATTAAATTTCTGATGAGGGAAATTTCGTCCTATTTTCGATCCGAGCAACACCAACATACATAGAGAGTGTTAAAAACGCCACACTTAAAAAATGTATGCAAGACGTGACTTTTTTTTTTAGTCATCATTTAGTCATAGCTCTTTTACAGCAGGTCCCAGCGACAAATTTTATAAAACAAAATATATGCTTCATTATATTTCTGATAGGGAAAATGTCTTCATATTTTTTTAAATCAATTGAATGAATTTAAAATAAACTACTTAAATAAATGCTTGAATGTGAAATCTAAGGAATTGATAGGAAAGCAAGATTATGATGTAGAATATATAATTATTAATTTGTGTTATATGATATATGTTTAGAATTGTAATATTAAATTAAAAAAACAATGGTAATGACTGTATATAAAAATTAATCTTCATAAGTTGAATTAAAATATATTGATATTTTTAAATAAGTTGATTTATCAGATCGGAAAATATAAAACAATAAAAATTAATGTTATTTATTTAGAGACCATTTGTGCGAATAACAATAATAAATAAGTTCATATTTAGAAGTAAACATCAGTGTAAAATAAAAATATTATATATATATATATATATATATATATATATATATATATATATATATATATATATATATATATATAATTCCTACCTAAACAAAAGACTTAATTGCTCTCTTACTAGAAACAACAATAGATCATGGATATGCCTACCTATAATCTACTGCTTCTGATAAGGAAACTGTCGGCAGATTTTCTATTCCAGCAACACCAAAAGAGCTAGGATCTTGTCAAAAAAGCACCAATACAAAAATGTGGGAAAACGTGACTTTTTTAATTCAAAGCAATATGGCTCCTAAACGGTAGGTCCTAGCGATAAATGTTCTATAACAAAAATATTCTCCATTAAATTTCTGATCAGAAAACTGTTGTGGAACTTTCGATCTGAGCAACACCAACAGAGCTAGAGCGTGTTAAAAAGGAGGGTGCAAAAAACGTTACACTAAAAAGTGTAGACCCCCACCAAAATACATATATTTATTTCAGAAAAGGTCCTCCATTATAACTTGTTAATAATAAAATTTATCTTAAAAATAATAATATTAATCATTTTAATATTGTTATTACTTTGAATTACTGTTTTGATATATAGATATGTATTTCCACACCTAGAAAATCAATTATAGTAATATTGTTTAATTTATAAACATTCATTAATATAGTGAGCTTTTCCATACAATAATATTTTGTACCTGAAATGTTTGTTCAATATTCTATATTCTATATCTTCGATTTTCTTTGATCCCCTGGTTCTATTTCTGTGATTTCAATTCAAAAGTGTTCTGAATGATTTAAATATATATGTTTATTTTTTTTATTTCAGGCAGACTGTAATAATTACTCAATAAAAGTTTAAAAAAAAGTAATTACACAGGTTTTTCTCAATACTTACTCCACACTTTTCCACTATTACTTTTTCTTTTTAATTTTAGAAATAAGGTATTCTTAATTTGATCTTTGTCATTTCATAAATATTTGCACGAAAGCTATTATTGACATAATTAATAATAATGACTTCAGTCATTACAAGAAGAAAGAAAATATTCTGAGGCTATTACTCTGTATGAATAATTTAATGAACATATTTGGCCGTCCAGCTGCCGTAATTTAAGGGTAATTAAAAAAAAAAATCAAACACTAATGACAGCATGATTGTATTGTATCTTTTTTCTTATTTCTCATCAGTGGGATGGGTTCTAGTTTTATTGAAACTCTCTGATGGCTTATTGAATACTTAAAATCACTTCTTCAACAATGCTAGAAGGAGATTATGAAAACAATAAATTACAATGGAACAGATATATAAGTATTGTAGATTTTATAATGCTGATATGTTCAACAGTACCATCAGGAAAGTTAGAAGTTAGGAGTTATCTAAAATTCATACATGAGGATAATTATAACTATCCAATGTTCACTAAAATTTCAAATGTTATTTGACTTAAACTTACCTACAATTAACAGTACATTCACTAACAGACACAGAAATTTTTTTCCGTAACATATATTTCCGTGAACCTCATAATACAGAAAATATGAGAGTACGACAAGTCATCACTAAAAAGATACAAAAACGTACTAAACATATATTAATTGACATAACCCGACGCATATATCGATTTTTATAAAAGCATGTTATATCATTAGATTATTATTTCCTGCTATAAATAACTTCAAAAAAGTTAAATAAAACAATAAGTGATTTATGCTTCTGTCCTTGCATAAGGCAACACCTTTCATATGTAAATATATGTGGACAATAGCCTTTCTTATTTTTTTATATAATATTTTTGTGACAAACGCTGTTTCAAAGGCAGAACAGCAAATTTTAGGTAAACTGCATTAAAAAATAATAGCTGAAATAATTGCGACTTTCATGAATTACGTGTGATTGAATAATATTTTGAAAAAAACCTTAAATATTAGTTCATGGAACTCAAATACAATCCACAAGTACTAATTGATTTGCTTGTTCACTATTATAGAATAAACTCGCTGAATCGCTAGTCGCTAGTCCGAATCTCCGCGGAGTTCCGTGGAATGCACAATATTTTTGTGGAATCCCCAATAATCCGGTAAATTTATACATTTTAGTATGCAAATAGTAGGATAGTTTCGATATACAGTCTGCTTAGAGGTGAAAATCATTGAGTAACAAAATCAATTAATTTTCAATATTCAAACGGGAATATGCTCATTAAAAATGTCTCAGATAGTTATTTAATGAATTTTCTCATTCTCCAAAGTACATCAACACACATTGACTTTTTGTCGAATTTGGAAACATTTGCTCCAAGCAGACGACTTTTATCCATAGCATACGATATATATATATATATATATATATATATATATATATATATATATATATATATATATATACATACATATATCCATCTGCTAGATCTTTAATATTTCTTAAAACAGCAGGGTAATGTTATCATGCAATGAAAGTTGGCTACTAATTGACAGTAGCAACGAACTTAAACAATTAGACCTACATCTGGACCACAGGATCAAAAATCAAGAACAAGTTAAGCCACTCCCAAAATGCAACAAACGTCAAGTATGTCTGACAACAAAACACATTCTCGTGGAATGCAAAAAATACAAGAAGCAGAGACAAGATAGCGGCTGAAAAATCAATAGTTTCAAAATTGCTAGAAAATTACACGTTTCCACTATCAAATAAATTTTTTTTTTGTTTTAAATATTCATTTTAAAAACATGTAATTCTCAACTTGTGAATGGTGTCTTTAACAAAATGCTGTAGTACACAGCACCAGAAAATATACATAAATAATAAAAGAGATAGGATCTAGAACAAACTTAGGAAAACAAAATTAGAAGGCTACATAAAAAAATCAGCCTACACAATTTAATTTATCATTTATGCTTATATTTTTAATTTATCATTATGGCAGCGGATGGCCTTTAGTAATATTCCGTAGAGTACGTGCGAGCAATAAATTTGTAAAACGGTGGTAGACAAAGCTTCCTTGTTCTTTAATATCCTTGAGCGAGTCTTGTGATCATTCAAGGTTAATTTATTGCCAACTCCCTCAGCTGTCTTTGACCCTTGAGGATAATTTCTTCTAATCATAGTGGTTCGAAATTTCAAAACCACTTCGAGCGTCAAATCGACTTCATTATAACTCATTGAGTATTAGTGTGTGGGTGTGAGATGTTTCTAAAATGAAGAACGGGCGTTTGGGTTGAACATTCTGAGACCACACATACGAAAATGTCAATAAATTTATTTTATTTACATACATATTTTTTAGTATTTTAATGCTGAAGGGAATATCTGTTATATCAGATTACGTTTATTACCAAAAATTCAATTTGAATTAGGTTCAGAATCTCCCCCCCCCTTGAAAAATCCCTTAGAATAGTTTGTTAAATGTAATTTTGAACCTATTCTTTCCCAAACTCTTCAAACCTATCTTGCTTCGGTGTTCGCCGTGATGCTTGTATTAATAGTATATATTATATATCTAATATAATGATTATTCTAATTTATTATATATTTTATTATATTATTATCAGCGAATTTTCTCCAGAAATGGAAGTCTTTAGGAAATAACTCAATCAATTTTTTTGGGGCTCTTCTTGTTCTGGCAATAGGCATACATTCTTTCCGAAAAGGGTTTTTTACGTTCTTCGGACCACTTATGTCTGTACTTATTTTGGTTTGGTTCTTCTGATGTACCTTCCCATATTTTTACTGCCTGAAGGTGTCTCTTTCTAAACTGTAGGTTGGACCTATATTTGCATTTTTGAGGTCTTTTTGAATTTCGCCTAGCCAAGGTTTGGAATTCTCGAGTGAGGTTATCCATTATCCTTTTTGTCAATCGATTTCCTGGTAGCCTGCAGAGATGGTCAAATAATTCCTTCACCTTTTCCTAAAATCAATTTCAATCTTTGAGAACTTTTCTGTGATGTTGCTGCGAGATTTTTTCAGTCGGTTCGATGAATTCCCCGAGGTAATTAAAGTTTGGGGATCCTGTTGATTTTACCATATTTGGTTTTCAGTTTTCTTAAATGAAGTTTGTAGGCCTACTTTTTCTGCACATTCTTTGATTGTGTTTGACTGCATTTTGCTCATCATCTATTAGAATCACCGGGTCATCTGCGAATGCAAGACATGTTGAGGCTGTTTTTGGCTACGCCCAATCAGATTGGCTTCCAAAGCCAACATTTCTTGAGTATTTTATTACATTATTATTTGTCTATGAAGAAATAAAAGCAAGAATAATAGCAGGAAACAGGTGCTATTGGTCTCTAGTGAAAATATTTCAAAATAGAAATATATTCAGCAATCTGAAAATAAGGGTTTATCGAACGATGCTTCAGCCGGTTGTTATGTTTGGGAGTGATAAATGGACCCTGACATCACACGAGGAAACAGTATTAAACATGCGGGAAAGAAAAATCCTACGAAAAATATATGGTCCGACTAAGTATGGACTGAATCTTTTGCGATTGAGAACAAATGAAGAACTGAAGACTCTATATGGAGCCCCAGATATTGTAGCCAATATAAAAAAGGCAGAATAAGATGGCTAAGGCATTTGAAAAGAATGGAAGCTAGTAGACTCCCTAAGATGGTGTTAGAGGGACACCCGGGTGGAAAGAGAAGGACAGGAAGGGCTCAACTTCGTTGAAGATGTAGACGACGATCTTCGGAGTGTGGGAGGATGGAGAATGATTGCCGAAGATAGATCTCAATGTCAAAGAACTGTAGTGGAGGCCAGGGTTCTGCAGGGACTATAAGCGCCATAAGATAATGAGGATGATAATTTTTTTTTTTTTCAGCAAGAAGTTATATTTTTATTTATTTTCATTTTACATGTTATATGAATGGTTTCATTGTTATCCCTAGTAGTTATTACCCTTGAGACTGCCTGTAATATTTATTAAATAAAACAGTTTCTTTTTTCAATTATTTTCAGGTTACGGATTTCTTTCTCTATTCTTATAAATTATACATATTCTTGAACCTCTAATTAACTGTTTTCCTATTTATCATGGTTCTTCAGTAACTTCGCTTTGTATTTGTCCATCATATGCTTGTGTGTTGATAAAACAAAGCTTCCTTGTTTCTGACAAACTAGGGGTATGTAGGGTGAAATGTTCGACAGTAAATATGCTACAATAGATATGCTTGATTACATTTTTCCTACAGAAGAATAACGTATATTAATGAAATCGGCAACATAAAAATACTACATGAGATTCGAATGCAATTTTAATTCAGTTTGGATGGTCTATTTGATCATTAGTACTAGAAGGTCAAATCATTAATATAAGATAAATCAATCAGAATTTTTATTTGTTAATGAAACTGCAACATGTTTTATTGCAATTGTAGTTTGATTGAAATAAAAATGAAAAACATAGCTGTACTTTATCTTAGTTACAGCTTTATTATTTTAATCAATGGTAATTAGTAGAAAAAAAAAAAACTAGATTTACAATGATTTCAGTTCTCTGTGGGAATGATGTCTTAGATATAAAAGCTCCACATCGAGGTGATTGAGAAACCACCAACTATAATTTCTAGTATAATATTAAAATAATAATTATTTATAGTGTGGTTTATACGGACTATTAACTTGTAATTGAAGGCCCAGAGGGGATAATACAGCAGTATCATTGCATACGTTTTACCTTGAGCATGTAATACATGTAATAACATATAATAACAACAATTTTTGTTATTATTTTCTTTTTTAATGTCAGTCTTGATCTTTATAATCAAGTTTATGAGCAAGCATAGTTCAAACATTTTTTTAATTTTCCAATTCGAATTATTGGTCTGTGACAACGCGAAATTCATTCAGCAGGAGATTTTCTGTATATTTTTATCAAAACAGAAAATAAGTAAAATGCTAAAATATAAAAGGAATTACGAGAATTAATCAAATATATAAACACCTAAAACGATTCCAGTAGAAATACTAGTACGACAGGAAGACGGCCTTATCCCTTCTATAATGAACGTTTCTTATGTTATGGAGGTGACTTAACCACGTGTTTTGTGTCCCGTTGACTAATACCGCACATGTCATTTATAACACAGGTAAGTCCTATTTGTTGGAGTACATAAGGACGTTGAATGGTTAAGGAAAGTCACTGCTTTGTGGAAAATCTAAAAATAATAAATCATTTAAAGGTATATACTAAACAAAAAAATATTTGGTAATATAGTTCTAATTACGTATTCTACTTGAAAAAAGTTCAAAACTTCCAATTAATTATTAAAGATTTATTTACGTGACAGTAGTTTGACTTATCTGGTCCTAAGGAGCTGTGCTTTGGGACTCCACCAAACCATCCAAGTCATCTCGTATCCATTGTTTCTTACTTTGTCACTAATAAATTTATCTATAAAGATCTCAATGATCCATATTTTGCTGATTTCCCCTAAACCAGATAGCTATTCTTTCATAAAAAACTGGCACAACCATTCAAATCCAGTAATCTCTCAACTTGTTTTCCATTCTCGTTTCGACAACCCTCCGAGGCGTCGATTGCCTAGTTTTACTGTAGCGCATCCAATGGGTAGTTGCAATTGTAATGGGCACAAGCAATTTACATGTTATTATGTACAATATTTTAACATTTACTGGATGTAGTTTCGGAAAGAGAGGGAGTGTTAATTATTAAGAGAAGGCATGTTTATCTAAAAGAAAGTTCATAAAGGCATGTTCATCTAAGAATAAAGGCATGTTCGTCTAAGAGTTCTTTATTCTTAGTCTAAGTTTGAAAAAAATGATAAGATATACTGATAATGGAGAAGTTCTGGGTATAGTCAATGATAAAAACCACTTAGGGAAGAGAATTTGATGGGACTTATAAGCATATTGCTAACATTAATATGTTTTCAAAAGTAACCTAAACGAATGCCATACAACTGATAAGATGACTGAATGTGAAGGATGAATGAATGACTGAAACATATATATTTATACATGTGTGTGCGCGTGTGCATGTGCGAATACGTATGCGTGCGTCGTGTGAGTGTCTGTGAATAATATCTATACTATTATATAAAGGGACAAGCCATTTTTCGTTTGTGATCACTGATTACGAAAACTACTGAACAATTCGGAACTAAATTTGAATCACATCATCTTCTTAGTTCAAGGAAAGTTTAGCAATAATATAATTTAAAGATTTTCAATTAATTGGTTATAAAAAAAGCGATAGTATGTGGATAACACTAAAGTTTGAAAATTTAATATTAGTTGGTGAACACCATTCAACAGGAGAGGTTACAAAGCTACGGTGTTATTTAGAGCTTGAAATAAATAATTAAGTTTACTTATATTCAATTTAATTATTAAAAAAATATTAAAATGTGTGGTGCGAAATGTAGATCTAAGTGAAATTTGAAAACAGATTTCAGAAATTTTCAATTTTCAGTTAAATATTCTTTTGCTACAATAATTAACAAAACGCAAGATCAGACTTACAAAAACGTTGGACTGACTGTTTCTCTCTAGGTCAATTTAGGACTTTCTAGACCTAGAAACTCTAACAATCAAATCATTCTCATAAAATCGGGAGACAAAGCTCGAAGTATGATCTTATCGAAAGTTACATGAATTAATTTTTTTTCTTTTTACGATAAAATATTTTTAACTATATAAAAATAAAACTTTAATGATTAGTTAAAATTATATATGTTTTTTGGATATGTAAATATGAAGCCGCGACGGGGTATGCTTGTATATATGTAAAGTATTTAAGGCCCTAAGAGGAAAAGAGAAATGTAAATTTTGGAAAAAAACAGAACAAAAGCCAATCCAAAATGGTTGCCGATGAACGATCTTGACATTTTTAATCTCGAATTTCATCGATCGGCTTCACCAGGTTTTGAAATAATAATAAAATAACTTGGCATAGCAAAGGTTCTGTCTACAAGGTCTTTTGACTACTTAATCTTTTACGATAAAGTAGATTGCGAGCGGAAACCTCCACGTGCTGGTGATCCAGATAAAAAAAAGATGAATGAAGTGGAAGATGACTCTCATAATTACCTGCTAAAACTAACTACATGGTAATTATCAGCTATATTCCAGAAAATGTTTGCATATTCTAAGAAAATGACCCGCTCTCATTTGGCACGTGCCCCAGAAATTCTTGTGTCAGCTTAACAATCGGTTATATTTTTATTTTGTTTATTTATTTGAAAATAGCTTAAACGCAAACGAATTTTAATTAAACTGTTAACATACTGTGTTTTAAGAAAGCATTATTACATTTATGTAATCAATTAATCTTATGTAAACATAACGAACTTTTACTTTTTCCATTTCCATAACATAAAAGAATTTAACGTAGGTTCCATTTATCAGAACAAACCTCATATTTATAAAATCCTTGTCTGTGTCGCTTATTATTAAAACAAATTTAATAATAAACATTATTTTCAGAAATGTTTTTTGAAAGGTTAAGTCTACATCACTCAATGTTAACCTGCTAAAAAGTTAAATAGTTCACCTTCCGATTCTAAGTGATAATATATCCTAGAAAATGATCTTTACGGTAGATAAAAATTCGAGATATTCATTTCTTATACTTAAAGATTTTAAATCAATTCGTAGGTATAAAATAAATAATAAATCCGTTAAATTGCTTAGTTATACCTCTACGACAGGCGGAGGCAGTTCGTGATCTAATTACCAAAAAATTGGAAGGATTGAATATTACAATTAATTCCAAGAAGACTGTATCATTTTTTTTATTCCAGACAAACAAACGCTCACTTCATAATACCTATACCGTAGATAGAAATACGAAGAGGCCAGCGGGCAGTATAATCTAGCTAGGCATCTTTTTGATCAGTACAACACTATATATAAAAACATCCCAGGGAAACTTCGAACCGAGCGTTTCCCCAAAGTAAACCCAACGCTTTTCTATCAGCCGCAACACTTGTGTCAAACTCCATTGGAAACTAAGAAAGTGCAATATCACAGTCGCTCAGGACTTGAGCGGAAAAGATGGCTATTACCAGAACTCTAATAAAATAAAGATCAGGTATTCACAATAGGTCTCGGGCTGTTTTAATAAGAGCTCATTGATGTTTAATCTGCGAGGAGGGTTATAAGGATGAGTGGAACTAGATCGTGAATGTGCCAGAGGGTTAGGTGGTTGGAAAGGTTTTGATGGGATTTAGAAAATTTAAGGGGCCAAGGACAAAAGGTGTTTTAAGGTCTTAATGTAGGGTTTTGATGGAGATGTTATGTGGATCATTTAAAATAGTATGAAGGACTTTGGATTGGAAGAATTGAATGCATTTGATATTCGATTGATTTACTGATGCTGGTTTTTTTATATGAGAAGTTTGTTTTCAACGGAAATGTGAGATGTCCTATTTGGTAGTCACAATAGGCAGGAGGATAATAACAGTAATAAATAAAAGAACCAAATCATTCAAACTCTACTCCGTTTTGTATGTTTTTGAACATTTAGGAGTTATACTTTATGTATTTAGTAGCATTCCTAATTTAAGTATTGTTGGAAATGGTAGATAAAAGTCAATGAATCTAAACACGTGACTATTATCTCTTCCTATATCTCAATGATACTTCATATCTGACATATACTTACACAAATATTGATTTCTTCCTAGATTCACATGGAGCACTCACACAAGAATCAATAGGCAAGAAATTAAAAGTTACTTCAGTCGTTTGTTTGGATTATTAAATAGGACATCTCAACTTTTCATTGACAACAAATTTCTCACTTACAAGACCTTCCAGAAAGCAGCTATGAACCATAGATTGGTGATATTGTTATGGGAGAGCATAAATACAACCGAATATCATACGTATTCAAAATTCTTCTGACCTATTTTAATGTTCGAAATTATGAATATTAGGGTTCCATTAAAACATTGAATTCCTTCTAAAATCAATCATTGCAGTCTAAAGTCCTTCGTTAAATCCTCAATCTTACTGTATCCAAAACAAAATTACTTCAATTAGACGTAATGTATTTCCTGGTCTTGATGCACAATGCAGTTGCTGAATAGAACGGAAATAAGTGACTATACTTACATTATAAACGTCATACTCACCTAAATTACCTAGTTTCATAGGTCTTTCTGAAGCTAATAGAATAGAATAGAATAGAAAGAAAACTTTATTCTGGGACAAAGTCCACAAATTTAAAGAATAACATTAAATAATACAAAGTAAGATCATAATTGGCCGAGAGGCTGTTAAAAATAAAATAACATAGGTAAATTTAAATACAAATGTGTATGAAAAAAAAAATACAGAGAAAAACTGGAAAAAGAAAAAACTATTAATAAAATGAGAGTGAAAAAATAAATATACAAAATAGAGGTTAATATTGTAAACAAAATTGCAGAAGAGAAAACAAACAAACAGAAACTTAAAGAAAAATAAAAGATAGAAAATCAAAAATTATCATTGCAAGAAATCAAAACATTATCATAGTCAAACTATAATTTTTGCTGTTTCATGTCTGAAGGTCTTAGTAATTAAATTAGATATAGTAAATGCATCCTTATAATTGAAGAGTGTCGGGTTGGAGGGAAAGAAGAAAGAGTGAAAGAGTAGTGTTTTGAATGTTCCAAGGGAAGAAGCATTGCGGATATAGGGGGGGGGGGGGGGGGGGGGGGGGGGGGGGGGGGGGGGGGGGGGGGGGGGGGGGGGGGGGGGGGGGGAGGGAATTCCAAAGAGTAGAGGATCGGACAAGGAAGGAACGTTGGAATGCAGTACTTCTGTGGGATGGAGTATAGAGATCGGAAAGACGAGATCTTGTATGCAGTGATTTGATTGCAGACTTGAATTTCAGGTTACTGTAAATAAAGGGAGGGTGACGGGTGTTGATAACTTGGAATAGGTAGGTGCCTAGGAAGTATTTTCTGCGGAAGGAGGGGAAAAGCCAATTTAACTCAGTGTAGAGATGCGA
Organism: Euschistus heros; assembly: GCA_003667255.2. NCBI lineage: Eukaryota > Metazoa > Arthropoda > Insecta > Hemiptera > Pentatomidae > Euschistus > Euschistus heros. Next base: position 625,231 of record RCWM02000139.1, read on the forward strand.
AACATGGGAACGTCTCGAAGTTTCGAAGACAAACCTAATGAAGCAATTCATGATGCGTTTTAATCTGTCTTCAAGAACCGTCGAGAGCCCGCCATATATCACGCAACCATAGTCTATAGAGGATACTAGAAGTTTGCGTGTGGGTAGGGCAAGGAGGTGACAGGAGCGGTGATAGTTTTAGGATACCGATTGACCTTCGGGAGATTTGTGCAATATGGGATTTCCAGGAGAGGGTTTCATCAATGGTTAGGCCTAAATTTTTAACAGAGAAATGGAAAATTATTGGATGACCATTAAGGAATAATGTGGGAAAGTTGGCATTTGAATGGAGAAGGGAATGTGATCCTATGGCAATTGCTTGAGTTTTAGCTGCGTTTAACGTTAATTTGTTCAGATTTGCCCAGGCACAGATTACGTCTAGGTCTTCCTGAATTTTGGCAAACGCAGCTATCATTTCGGATGGAGGAAAGGAGAAGTAAATTTGGAAGTCATCTGGTAAATGGGGAAGATCATTGATATAGGAGTTAAACAGTAGAGGGGAAATGCTCGAACCTAGAGCTACTCCTGACTGTAGAGTGAGGAAAGAGGATAGGCCCTGGTTAGGAGTGGCGACTGCTTGTGTCCGGTGGGAAAAGAAAGATTGAAACCAAAGGAGGGAGCTCTAGGAAAAGTTCAATGATTTCAATTTGGAAAAAAGGATATTATGGTCTAAGGAATCGAATGCTTTAGAGAAATCAAGGAGGATCAGGATGGTCAGTTCTTTTTTGTTCATCGCTGTTTGGATGTCAGTGATAATTTTAATCAGGGCAGATTGTGTTGAGAAGCCGGAACGGAAACCAGATTAGAAAGGATCAAGTAACTTGGAATCTTCTAGGAAATTGGAAATTTGGGATTGCACCAATCTTTCTAGGGGCTTAGAAAGGTTGGAAAGTATGGATATAGGGCGGAAGTCCTTTGGGATATAGGGTTTGGGTTCTTGTTGATGGGATGAATTAAGGCCTTTTTCCAGGAAGTGGGAAATACAGAGTTTTGGAGGGAAAAATTATATAAGAAGAGGAAAACCGGAAGGATTTCAGGAAGGCATAATTTCAATAATTTAACAGGAATGCCGTCTAAACCAGATGAGTTGGATTGAGACTTCTTAATGGAGGTAATTAGATCAGAGGGAGTGATATAAGAAAAGTAAAAATTATTGTCGTTAAATGCTGGCGGAGGTAAGGGCTGGGAGGGTCGAGAAGGAGTAGATGAAGTGGAAGAAACGAAATATGAGTGACAGGAAAGACTCCCGAGGGAGAGGAACTAGAAGGATCACACAAGGAAAGTTTGCGGAGGAGCAGCCATTTGGATTTAGGTGCAGATGAAAGGGCTTCGTGGAAGAAATTGGATTTAATTCGCCGGATCGTGGATTGTGTTAAATTTCTAAGAAATTTAAACGCTTGATAGTCATCTTCAAGCCTATCAATGTGATTTGATGTTTTGAAATGGTGACGCGCTGGAACTGACATTGAAATACTTCAATTAAGTAATTTATTCTCAAGGTATGGCATATTTAATTACTAATCAGATAGCGCATTTAATTATTGTAATTTTAATAAAATTATAAATCTCCAATACCACTTACAAGAGATGCAAGAATGGTGTAAACTTTGGAAGATACGACTAAAGCGTCAAAAATCCCAACATATTACGTCTCTAATAAACGTGCCCTCCCGTTGGAATCGACAACGTTCCTATTCTACAAACGGACAAAATTCAATACCTAGGACTTGTAAACTTTTGCTTTATAAATTTACGGCACTGCTAAACCTACAAACAGTTTTCTACCATTTTTGTATCACTTGGAGTTGAGCTTTGGATCTACACTAAACTATCCAATTCGTCTCGTATCCAATGCTTACAATCCAAAATCCTTCGAAAAATCGGCAATGCTCCTACTTTGTCACAAAAAAACTTATATATATTGATCTTAATGTTTCATGTGTTGCTGATTTAGCTCAAACCAGATAGTTATCCTCAAATCCACTAGTCTCTTAACTTGCTTCCGATTCTGTTCCTGATAACCCTCTGAGTGGTCTGAAAAGAAAATGGCCTCGAGACATTCTACTATAGAATTTCTATAGTACTTACCACCAAGTAGTAAGTACCACCAATGGATGGTTGCTTTAAAGTTAATGTCATATTACTTTGCTCATATTCTCACACACATACGAGTACTCTATATATAGTCTGCTTGGAGGTAAAAGTCATTAAGTAGCAAAATCGATCTTTTTCAGGAGAGTAAAAAAAACGGGAATGTGCTCATAACATCTTTCTCAGATAGTTATATATTGAATTTTCTCATTATCTAATGTGCATATGTAGCAGTTATATTCGCTAGGTGACTTTTTATACTTACGGAAAATGATATCAACACATTACTTTTTCGGGAATTTGGAAAAAATTGCACTTAGTCACTTTTACCTTCAAGGAGACGATATGTTCCATACAGTTGTAAATATCAATAAAAATATGAAAAAGTGTTTATCTCTCTAAAAGTGACAAAGAAAAAAATTAATATACCATATGTTGTTGATTTAGCCCAAACTAGAAAGCTATCCTTTCATAGCAAACTCAAATCCACTAGTATCACAACTTGCTTCACATTCTATTCCAGATAACTTTCCGAGGTGTTTGAAAAGAAGATGGCCTCGTAACCTTCTAATATAAATCTAGTATGTATATAATTGTAATATTATATTATATTAGTACTTTATTATGTGGAACAGTTATACAGTTTATTATATGGAGCTACTGTTATACCGTTGTAAATTTCAGTAAATAGCTAAAAAAATTAGTTAGTCACTAAAATATTAGTTCTTTTGTTTTATTTATTAAATTTATGTTTGAATTTTCAATAAAAAAGGACTGTGAATTTAATTTGATAAACACATAGTACAAGATAAAATATTAATCTGAATTTTTTTCGTTATGTTTTTTGAAAAGTATTAGTTTTTCATTGAAAATCTCGCAGCTTTTTGGTTCAATTTATTCAACAGAACCTTTCTCATCCGGCCTATTTTGTGAATTTTTATTCTACAAGATTTTTCAGAAGCTTACAGATGATACTCAAAGTGAAGCTTTGGGGCTCCACTAAACCTTCTAATTCTTCCCGTATCCTTACAATTCAAAATCCTTCATAAAATCCTCAATGCTCTTTTTATGTCACAAATAAACATAACCATACCCTATAAACATATACCCTAAACCTGAATAATCAACCTATTACTGTCTGTTCCTCTGCCAAAAATTAAGGAATCATTATTGACCAAAACCTCTCCTGGAAGCCTCAAATCGCCCAAATAGCCCGAAAATCAGTAGAAATCATCAAATTATTCCATCGTTCCCGTCATTTCCTTCCTCAATCCACGCGAAAACTCCTAGTTTCCTCATTCATTTTTCCTCAGTTTGATTATGGTTGTGTGGTGTATATGGGCCTCTCGGTGTGTCTCCGGGACAGATTACAACGAATCATGAAAATAGTTTTATCAGATTTGTTACCGTTACCCCGAGACGTTCACATGTATCGCACCTCTACACTGCCTTAGACTGGCTCTATTCATCCTCCCGTAGACAATATTTCCTGAGCACTTTCCTGTACCAAGTCATTAATAACCACTGCCCACCCTACATCTATAACCTGTTGAAATTCAAGTCTTCCGTCCACTTCCAACTCACAACAAGATCATGTTCCTCTGACCTATACACTTCCCTCCACCGAACCGCATTATACCAACACTCCTTCCAAGCTCGATCCACTACCCTCTGGAACTGTATACCTCCTGAAATTAGACATGCTCCTTCCTTAAACTAATTTAAAACTCTCCTATTCCAATATCTCCTTAAATCCCAGTTAGACGCCGCCAATATGTGTAATAATTAAAAATCCAGTCAGTCAATGTCAACTATATCCGATATCAATGAATTACTTCAATAATTATATCATTATTGGTAAATTTGTCAATTTTAATCATTTGTCTGTCTTATTAAAAAAAAATTATAAAATTACTTTTTATTTTTGTCTCATATAGCTATATAATATAAGAGGCAGTAAGCAGATATGTAAATATATATTTTCAGGTATTTGTAAATATTTTGTCTTATTAACATTCAAATAGTTAATTTTTTTTTCTCCATCTTTCTATTCCTTTTTATTCCCTATATTTGTTTTATTTCATTGATTTCTTTTTTATATTTTTTATCTTTCTGAATGCATTGTAATTATTATATTATATTAGTATTATTATTATTTTTTCTTCTCTCATGTATATATTCATAATATAATTCTATTTTAAAATAGATACATAAATCATCTTATATATATATATATATATATATATATAGAAAAAATGGGATTCGAAATGATCATTGATTATCCGAACCAAATATTTTTTAAATTTATATTTTTTATATTTTTGAAGAGAAAAGATTTGGGTTCGAATCCCAATCCCCGGGGTCAAATCTTTTCTCTTCAAAAATAAAAAATAAAAAAAAAAAAAAAAAAAAAAAAAATATATAGATTTGGGTTATATATATATATATATATATATATATATATATATATATATATATATATATACACGATAGTATTTTAAGCTATAATTATTATTTCATATGTTTATTTTTTTTAATTTAATTTAATTTTTTTTCCTATGGAAAATGTATGCTGTAATTACTGATGCATTTAATTTGTAAATAACATGCCAGACAATTGTACTTTTAACTATGCATTATTTTTATTCTTAGGGGACAGTAAGTCCCAGAATAAAGTTTATTTTTTCATTTCATAAACATCTTAATATTCCATATGTTGCTGATATGGCCCAAACTAGATGATACCTGTCCTTGCATTGTGGACTGAATGGGTATGCTTACTCACTTGTGAGTGGGTACTCGAATTCACTTGTTCCCCAACTTGCTTAACACTCAATTCCCGATAATCCTCCCGATAAAAGAAGATTACCGAGAAACCTTCAATTCTAATGTAGAATTTTTATTGAAGTACTACTATAAGAATTACTTGATAAGTCATAGTAATAATTTCCTATACAAATTTACTTGATATATATACCATAGTAAATATTAATAAATATTTTTATTTTATTTTTTTGAAAAAGGAAATATCACTATCTCAATTTGAAACTAATGCGAATGAGAAGCGATGGCTGAAGGTATCAACTGTACGTATTCAGCCTCTTGATTATCAAATCACATGATGAGGTCTCCTATTGTAACCTCTCTAAATATCGTCCTTGTTCAAGCTGTTAATTTCATTGCCTATTGACGATACATCGGACTTTCCCAAGTGGCCAAGAAAGAATCAGAAACAGTGACGTCTTTGTAAGCTTTTACTAACGTTTATTTTCATGTCTTTTTTTTCTTGCATAAGGACTCATGTAAGTTTTCTTTTTCGTTCTTCCAAAGGTTGGCCATTAGGTCAGGGGTCAAAGTGAGGCATACATTGGTCCTCCTGATATCCTACACAAATAGAGCTTTCTTTATTGATTTATTCCGAATCAGAATCGGAGAGGAACAGATCAGAAAGACTATTATGTTTAAAGATTGCATCAACCTGAAAATTCTGTAACCTGTCCAATCAGTTTAAAAACCTCTTCTACTTTCTCTAAATATTCGGAAATTTTCTACCGTATTTATGATATCACTGCTTTTCCTCTTTATAAAAATTAATAAATTTTTATTCAATCTACTACTGCATTATTTCAATTCAGTAACCAGATTTTGTTGCGGGAAAAATCATTTAGTCAATTTTTCAAAATTTTAGAAGAGGACAAAAAGTACATAATACTAATCTTTGGACAGACGAAAAAATTGTTCACACTTTGAACCAATCTTCTTTATTGTGTTCTTGGAGTGGTCTTGAACTTCTGAATACTCAATTTCAATGCATGCTCGCACCACAGAATACAGAATATAATAGAAGGGGCAGAGGGGACTAATGCCGTACGGTTTCCCTTATTCCTGTTCGGCCGGCTCTCCCCCCACCACCTTCACCCTGGAGTAGTTCCACCTCAGGCTTATTTACAACTTTATCATCTAATATTTAGGCTTCAACTCTTGCGAATTTTAATAGATTCCATCTGATTGTTCAGAAATTTATCACATTAATGCATAGGTAGATAGTTTAGGAACGAAAATACAACAAAGTATTACTAAAAGAAAATGACTAATTTATGACTTTTCGATCTTATTTTATTTTTATGTATTTACACATTGATATTTTTCAAAAAATGGTGCAATTGGACATCAAAAAATATCATCTGATCGATCTGATTAATAATGAGTAATGAGAGTCATCTTCTAAAAAATGTGGAAATCTAGAAAAAAATTTTCTTCCAAGGTATTGTTTTAGAAGTAATGAAAGCAAATTTCCTATTCTTCATTTAATTAGTTTATTTTGTTTTTCTTCACACAGTTTTTGTAGACTGTATTTGTAGGCACAGTTTTTTTTCTTATACCGCAAAACGTATCGGTGTAAGTTTTAAATTTGTTTTTACTTTTCAACCAGTATTTTTTTTTTGTTGGTAGAAAGTGAATTTTCAGTGAAGCTTAATGAATCTGCTGTATTTCGAAGCTGTGCAGTTCTTTCATCAAGTTGTTTTTTTTGAGCTCGTTTGTGTTTTTATTAGTGATCTCTAACATTTTTTAAATTTCTTTTTATTTGGAGACCTAATGTTTTTTTAATGGGGTCGCAAGCCTTTTTATTGGCCCCTTTTCCTAAAATAAAAAATCCAACATTAAACTTTTAAGTTTAAATACCTAAGTATGTGGGTAAAGCAGGGGGAAAGCATAAAAAGTTATATATACCTTAATAATCTTCTGTCTCAAATGATCTGGAAAATCAAAAAACCGACTGAATTACACCTTTCTTTAGATTTACTCGTAATAAAGATTTGTCAAAATCGTCCTCTTTAAAATGTTTTGAACAAATAACACTTGTTTTTGTTGGCTTCCACCCACTTATTATGTTCCTCTTCAACTGAAGGGAAGCTGAGGAAAAAATAAAAGGTAAAATTGGAACTGTTTACCTTTTATAGATTTATTAAAATCTAAACCTATATTACTATTGTAAAACGTCATTTGTTTTAAGGTTTTAATGTTTAACATTCGAAACTATTTTCAATAGAATTGGAAATTAATTTATCAATCCTAATTGAATATACAGAATATATATATATGATCGAGGCTCCATTATCTTTACGTTAGTTTTTTTCTTTTTTCAGTTACAGGTTCTTCAACTTCATTTGTGATTAAGTTTGACTTCGTGGTTACCTCGAAGTTATTAGTACTTGTACGATCATCAGTAGTTAGAAGTTAAATAATTGCAATTACCAACTACATTTTGTAGTTAGTAGTTAAGATCACCTAACTACATTTTTTAACTTGTAGTTGGTAGTTGGAAAAAATTAACTACTAACTACTAGTTACAAAAATGTAGTTGCCCGCTGTTAACTACCAACCACATTTGTACAATCAAACCAAAGTAATTGTAGTTGGTAGTTAGTAGATATACGTACATTTCGCCCAACTCTGCTGTTATGTAAATAAGTTCTTAGTAATTAATTGGAAGGTTTGAATATTTGTCAAATATTATTATTATTTTATGCTGAAGTAGTCGAAAACGACGGGCAGTTTCTAGTTGTTTCAGTCTAGTATATCTTGAAATATGATTCGAAATTTATGTGGCTATCCAGAATTTTTTTTCCTGACATTTTACATACAGCAATAATCTTCCCAACTGGCGTGTTTTTTCACTATTGTTAATATAGGGGAGTTTAACAATCAAGTTAAAAAAGCTCCACAATAAACATATCTTTACTGTGGCGAAAGGGAAGGAAGATTTGTTTCTCAATTTATTGAAAAACTAAACTGTATACGTTTAAAATGTACCGGTGAAGGGTTATTGGAGGGTTTAAATTCTTATTGGACTCTTTCCTAGAACATCCAAACGCGCCACAACACGGCATTTTTTAATCCAATGGAGAAATAAAAAAAAAAAAAAAACACATACACACAACAGAGACCTAAAAATTACCAATTGTTCCAAATAAACACAGGGTAAACAGTGGTACTGACTGGGTCAGCCGGGGTTAAGGTGGTGGGGATAGCGCTCCTTGGCGGGAGCCTTCTCCCCCCACCTACCCACCGCTTCTATCATATTCTGTATTCTGTGGCTCGAACAAGCATAAACTTTGTATTTTAGGATAGACATAACAGGTTTTGTTTTGAAAGTCGGACAAATTAATAATTCTTCATCGAGTTTTCATAACAATTTTATTTATTGTAGAATATATATACGAAATGCGTTACATTGTATATATATATATATATATATATATATATATATATATATATATATATATATATATATACGTAAAAAAGTGTTGAAGTTTTGAAATTTCTGTATGATTTTAAAACTAATGTATTTTTCAGACATAAAAACGTAGCATCCCCATCGCGGCATTTACCGCTCTCTTAAGTAAAGAACGTAGATTATTTTATATAATGTATGTTCCATTTATTTATCGATAAGATCTTGTATTAAAGTATGCAATTGAGCATTATTTCTTGAATGATATTTTCAGGGATAGCCGTAATTTTAACCTAATTGAAATTGTACTGGTTTTGTGTTTAAAGAGTACGTAAAAGCATAATTGGACATCCAATTTTTAACTTAAATATGTGAGTTGATAATCGAGAAGGACAGAGACTATTAGGAAACACTTGCGGATAATGGACTATATTATCGGTGCTTACAACTAAAGGCCCATGAATCATATTTTTCGACACACTATCAAAAAAATTAATATTATAATTAAGTAATAGTTTTTATTCAGCAGAAATAATTTATCGAATTAATCTGGTTGAATTTTAATTTTAATTTAAGGAATGACGGTATGACAAATCTCGTTTCTGCCACTAACTATTGTACATTTAAATGTTTTTCATTGTCAAATTGTTTATTGCTAAACCTTCCTGTAATGATGATGTTAAAATTTGGTACAGATGGGTTTAGGAGTTTTACCATTGTAAACTCTATCGCGGAACGGTGCTAACCACATATGAGTTTATTTTCAAACTTCACTGGGAACCATATATCGCATCAACGCAATATTTTTTTTTTTTAGTCTAGTTTTTTTTTTTTTTTTTTTCTCGAGATTTGAATCCGAATGTGAGCACTGCCACCTCCAAAAAGTAAAGCGATCCGAAAAAAAACGCAAAAAGTTTTAAAACGAGCCAATTTGGAGCTTACGTTCTTCCATGAGAGAAAGTAGGATTTTTTATTTTGGCGGAGTAAAAAACTGAAAAAATTAACATTTCTTTCGATACACTTAACATTTTCCAGGTAACTTAGTTGAATCGGTTTTGTTACAGAAGATATAACTACCAAAATAATGATAATCAATAAAGAATTTATTTTTTTTTTTTTTTTTTTTTTTCTGATTCACTTTTTTTTTTTTTTTTTTTTTTCTTAGGCTATATACCAAATGAAAACTTTTGATTTTAACTTAACTACATTACTTGTACCGTTCCTCATAAATCGCTTAGACCTTTTTTTAAATTGATATTCGAATAAAGTAACTTTAAAATTGATACTAATTTCATAGGGGTGAGAAGGAAAAAAAAAGAATAAAGCATGAATATTTTCATGTTTTACATGCATTTTATAAATGTATAAATGGCCATGAGCCAGAGAAAAAAGAACATAAGATATAATAACTTCCTTTTAATATTTTTCTTTCATGGTAGCTGCGCTCCGAAAAGTAATTCTCTGGAACATAATATCCCTCGAGCGATCAGAGCCGGGATGATCTCTATTATTCGGACGACTCTCAAATAATATTCATTGCTATTGTTATGAGAAGGTTCGGGTCAAACAATGGAATTTCCTCGTAAATTAGCCATAATTGATCAATTGGAATAATGATCTTGTCTTGGCAAAATTCAAATTATCTGAATTTGTCTTTGCCAAATTATTTGAGTGTCTTGATATTATCTGTACGACACGAGCGTTTTAGGTCCATCAGTTGTCTGCATGTTCCTGAACCAGAACGCTCACCACAAACGTGTATTATAAAGGTGTATTCAAGGTCATGTATTCACGTATTCAATGTTTTGTCCCTGTATAAAAAGGATGTACCATTGAATCAACAAATGACGCAGTGTGATTACTTAATTGTAACGAATATTGTGGCAATAAATATTCAAGTTACAAAATATATAATCCTTTTATTTATAGGCTTATTTTTAATATTGTTTCTCATATTCGTGATGCTTTGTAACTTTAACAAATTTACATCCAGACTTCATGAGAATATACAGCCTTTTAATTACACATCCTGAGGTAAGACCCTAAAAATATGTTCAATTTTAAGAAGGGCAATCTAGGCATAGGGTTGCCATTTGTCCGGCTTTTTATGGTCGTGTCCGGCCTGTCCGGCATTTTTTAGGCTTTTTCGTCTTCTCGTTGAAAGTAGCAATCTTATGGCGTGGCGGAAATGTGACTTCAGATCTTGCAAACTCCCACTCCTTTACCTTTTTGACTAATTTAGTAAACTTTTTGACCAATGGCAGAATTTCATAAAAGATTTTAAAAAACTTTCGGCACATAAAAAGTGGACTGCTTATTTTAGATCGTTTCATAATTAAGAATTTAATTCTGAACTACTAAAATTGGAAGAATACTATTTTGCGATTCTATGTTATAACATCAACGTTGAAAGAGTTTTCCCTTTGATTAATGCCCAGTGGACAAAGGAACGCAATAAATTGCAAACAGAAACAATTGAACAGATGATGTTCATATTATGCAATTTAAAATTAACATGTGCAGAATTTTATGATATGATTTCTAAGGGAAACGATGTTTTGGATAAAGTAGGTGAAAAAGCAAAATACTATAAGAATTTATGGATTTTTTATTATTTTTAGAAACATTTGAGATTTCTTTATAATTGGCTTTTTAATTTTAATCTTTTTGTTTTCTCCTTACAATGGTGCATATATTTTTATATTTGTATAATCAAAACCATTAGTTTACTGCCAAAGTGGAACTGTAATTTATTTATTTTTGTTTTTATTTTAAATAAGTGAAATCCATAGAATACTGAAAATGTTTCAGGTAGTTATTAATTTTAATGTCATACATAAAGATCGAAAGACTAAGGATAGGACTACAAATAAGTGGTTAATGTTATAACTAAAAACGTAAACCTGTAATATAAATTGTTTAACATAGCTTTGATTAATTAAAAATTATATGTAACTTATCTTGACAGACTTTTTTATTATTGAAGTTAATTCCAACTTTAAAAACGCACATTCGGCATTATATAAGGTATGTTTGGCTTTTAAAGATAATGTCCGACATTTGTGGCAAATGACCGGCTTAATACAGCGCCAAGTCCGGTTTTTGTATTTTAGGATATGGCAACCCTATCTAGGCACAGCTTTATATTCAAGGGAGTATGATAAAAATAAATTTAAATAATAACATTTCTAGATAGAACTTTTTCAACGGTCTCTGGATAAATGCTCTCAAGTTCCCATTAATTACTAACGCTCATTTACATGATTATAATCAGCTCTACGTGTATACACAGAATTCAGATTTACTGCTCCTCTTAATCTAAAAATTCTTCTCGTATCCACTGTCAGTGATCCATGTTGTTTGTTGATGATTATCGGGACTTGGGGTCCTTATGTGCTTCTTCTGTAGAAGGGAGGATGGGCTATCTTACAGGCTTCCGAACTATTCTAGCCAGAGTGATAAGGTCGAAATTTATTCCTTGAATCCGTCACGAATAAATGTCAAACCAATAATGCCAAATTACAGCCGTTACGATGATGGACACTTGGTGCTGTGTACTTTAAAATGGTCAATTCCTTGGCATACATCTTCTTCTTCTTCTTCTTCAACCGGCGCAACAACCCATAACTGGGTCCTGGCCTCCTCAAGCAGTTTCCGCCAGTTTAATCGTTTAAGTGCAGCTGCTCTCCAATTCTGTACTCCGACCAGGGTTCTAGTATCCTCTTCCACACCACCACCCATCGAAGCTTAGGGCGACCTCACGGCCGTGTTCCATGTAGGCGCTCATTCCTTGACATACTACAAATAACTTTTCAGTAATGACCTTAGGGTTCTACTTTTTTAGTAACTATACCCGAAATACATGTTAATACTTCTGTCATAAACTCTCTATTCAAAAAAACTTCCAATATTATTAACCTATTAACTCTGCGTTCTTCTATCCACCTCCTAAACACTAGATCTCAACCATTTGACCTATATACCCCCTCACATAAAACTGCTTCCTTTGAGAAATCCTTCTAAAAACCACTCCTATACGTAAAACAGCTTCCCATACTTCCTTTAAAAATAATTAATTTTTGTACCTTTTAGACAATCAATCTTCCTCAAATATGTAACTAATTAAGTAAATATTTAGAATTATCTTATCTTTTCATATACGATTGTATTTTATGTTATTATTTTTTTTCTATCAATAATATATGCCGTAATTACTGAAGCAGTTAATTTGTAAATAACACGGCCTTCGTACCTATAATTGTGCATTGTTATTATTCTTAGGGGACAGTAAGTCCCAGAATAAAGTTTTTTTTAGGTAGGCGTTAGTCTTTAGTCTTAAGCATTAGCCGTTAGTCTTGAGGTAGGCATGATGAGGCACAGCATGGCAGATTCCCATCTCTTCCGTAATCAGCATGGAACCTTCCATATTCTACAGACTAATTGTGTTCTGTAATGATGACATTGAACCAGCAGGAAATAAATATGATAAACAGATTACTTGATCTATTCATTCGAAATATAACCAGCCGAGATAAAGACAATATCGATTCTTATGTTCCTTATATTCGAGTAATTACGCAGTTCATATTGCTCGTTATTTGGCGCTAATTCAACCGTGCAAGTGTAATTAGGAGATGCGGTTCTTGTTACTTTTCATCTCCGCTAATTATTACCTCTTACGATCAATCGCAATTTATTTCGTAATCGCTTTTGAACGAGTCGTTTGGCTTGATGTGCTAGCTGAATGAATACGTTGTGCTGTGTTTTGATTGCTACTAGCACCATGACTACAATCTTCGTCCACCATTCAATTTTTTCATCTTACCGATTAGTGAACAAGGAAAATTATTTGAGTCTTTTCATTTGTTTTTCTTTATTCATGTTCATATTAGTCCCTTGCTTGTGAATATTAATTTATAGTATCTGAAAACATTTATCAATAAATAACGCAACATCATATACTTACTAATCATTAATAAAATTCAAAGTAGAATTTTTGATATCTGCGGAGTGAAAAATTTATTATGTTTTGCTTCTTTATAAGGCCTTAAATTATCTATATTGGCGCAAATGGTGTTTATTTTACATTTAATTTTTTTTTTTTTTTTTTGGCTATTTATTGATATTTATAACTTTATACATTATATATAAAAAGTAAATTTGAGGATAATGATTGCAATGCCTTGTGAATGACATATTAAGAACTACTCACTAGTTCTTGGCCATTCTCTCTTCAGACGCTTCGAATGATTGATAGGAATTAATTATGAAGCTAATTTGGAAAATAATGGATTTGAGTCGGTGAGGAGTTTACTATGAAAGGATAGGTACCTTGGTTTGGACCAAATCTGCGAGATATGAAACACTAAAATCTTTGTGCGTATGTTTGCTTGGAAGATAATAAGCAGCATTGAGGATTTTGGATTGTAATGATTAAATATGAGAAGAATTGAAAGGCTTAGTGGAGGCCCAAAGCTCAACTCCCTATGTTCAAATTGGTCTAATTACTCTCATTTAAATAAGTCTTTTTTAAGTTATTAGGAGCTTTGAACATTTGTCTGGTAAATGTTAGAGTAGTCAGAAACGAATGGTACTTTTAGTGTAATTACAAAATTTTGGATAACCATCAAAAGTGGCCTACTGAAAATTGCACAATTTCGACTTATCCTCATCTTAACGATAGCCAGAGTTATAATAAAACCAAACTTTTAAGTGCAAACTATGAATTATATTGCTGTACATCACTTGAGGTTTTTTAGTATGAAAATCAGCCGTCCTTCCTGCCGCTCATCAGATCTTAAAGTAGCGAATTAAATTGGCCATAATAAAGATTATGATATCATATGACCTTGCCCCATCATGGGCAGATGGTGGGAAATAGTTTTATACCTGTTGCCATTTTAGACTATAATTGCGTAGACCTCATAAATATTTTTTAACAAAGCTATTTTTTAACACGATTTTTTCAAAAATAGAGATGTATCCAGAACCTTCGAAATAAGAATTTACCTAACTGTTCAACAAAAGTTGTTTTTCACGGGAAAGATGCCTTGACTATATGATGCCTTGAAGGCATAGATAGATTTTACAATGGATGCTTGCCGAAGCTAACTAGTAAATGACGTCTCATTAACAGGTTCATGATTATGTTGCACTACGTACCCTGTTTGGAAGTACGTTATTCCGCGATTATGTCATTTTTTATTAGCAAAAGTCCTTGAAGAACTTTTTTTTTTTTTTTTTTACTATTTGAATTCTTTCCTATTTTATATATATATATATATATATATATATATATATATATATATATATATATATATATATATATTACGACATTGCATTATGCAGCTCACTTATTAGAGCAATGAGGCTAGATAAAAAACATTCTAAAACTCAGTGAAATGTACATGAATATATTAAGCCCCTATTCGCCATTTATATAGCATTATTGCAGCACCAAAAAAAGGAATTCTGTAACTTTGTTTGTTTTTCAAACCCTGATTAATTAAAAACAGTGAGCCCCGTCACTGGGAAAAAATATATCGATTTCAATTATGGTCCTTAAATGTAAAACAGGTACAGAGGACAAGGAAGAAAAGAAAAAAAAACTCTTAACCCTCAAGGAAAGTATGTTAATATTTATTATTATTCCAATAAATAATATAACACTGTTTTTTTTTCCACTGCGTAGAGCCATTAATAGCATATACCGCATTGATAAAATGAATTCCGAAAGCATCTGTGCAACCGATAAACAAACATTTTTTAAACAAGAAATAATCAAGAGACGGCTTGTTTCAATTGGCTACTCGAATTCAGCCACGTATGGTACACATGGGCACACACACAATGGTACACATAGGCAATTATATACGTATGTATAAAAAATTATTTGGAAGGTGCAGTTAGAGCTGCTTGTCCAATACGGAAGAAGATTGGAGGTTTTACCCATTTAGGGACAAGGCTAGAATTATTTAAAGGTTTTAATTTTTATCCAGTCATATTTTTAAGGTATTTTAATTAGAAAAAAAATATATATATATTTTTTTTTTGTTCAAACATGATGGTGGTAGAAAATGCTGCGCTCACGCATTTTCAGAGATAGGAAAGGAAATATAAATGCTACAATAATACTGTTTCATGATAACTTTTATTGCAATTGTGTGATTTATAAAATCTTTCATAGAAATAAAAAATTACAATTTTCACACAAAAATGACAATTTTAATTTCTTATTTGAGGTATACTTTAAACGAATCTAGGTGTAATTTAACATTACATCGCTCACATAATTTAGTTGTAGCAACCCTTATTTGCCTGAAATTAACACATACTTACTAGCGTTGAAAATAATCAATTTGACTATAATTTATCAATGGATTAAAAAGACATAAAATTTGTTTAAAAAATTATTTTTAATAAGTACATAACTTAACGTAAATAATCAGCTGATCTAATAAAATAGAAAAATATTTGAATTTATAAAAAATTGTTAAATTAATGTTGCATATACGCAACAGTGGACATAAATCATTTATAAATTAATAAATACAATACGTATAATAAACACTTTGTTTATTAAATAGGTGAACAGAGTAGCTTCATTACACAGTATACAAGTAAATCATTTTAGATATATGGTAAAGAAATCGCTAATCGCTTAACGAAATAAAATAAATGATTATAAATAAAAGTTATAACTCCCACTCGAAAATGAATATTAATATATTAAGCATTTCTATATTTATTATTTGAATTAAATTTCAATAATATCAAATTTGTACAAATGTTTGAAACATATATATATATATTTAAAAAGAATTATAATTATTAAGAATAAATTAAAATTTCATTAAATCTACTTTGTGCTACTATAACTGATTTGTAATTTATAAATGAACTCGATACATGTTTTAATATTTATTTACGTGAACAAGCTGGTACAAATTCCCTCTGAAATAACTTGTATGTTTAGAACAGTATCACAACTCATGGAATATAATGAATTTCAGAATAATATAAATGATCATTGTTTTAAGTAATTTATTGGTAAATTACTATTCAGTCATGAAATTAATTCATATTTTTAATGTTACATTTAATGGAACTTGAATAGACTTGAATAAAAAATAGATCAGTCAGAACTGCATCATTACTGGCTTCACACAACTATCTTTTATCCTTCACACAATGGTTACTAGGCTTAGTGATCGATCTTAAAAATTACTTTATTATTATCAATAATAGTAAAGAGATTGCATATATTTTCTAAAATATAATTCGCAAAAACCACAAATCTTTGAAGAAACTTCATCCTTCAGCTGTTTAGCCCGTGTAATGATGTCAAATACTGTCAAGGATTTCCACTCAAGGAACATTTCTTTATCCTAAAGTGCTTTACTGTTTACTCACGAACAAAACGAGGTATTTGAACAAGCAAGTAGTAACGTTTGGGATTATCCTTGCCCGCAATTTCTGAGGCCTAATCAGAATATCTACAACTAATCGATGCTTTTTAATATGATTTATATTTTATAAATTTATAAAGCTTGGAATAAATGTTTTTAGCACGGTGTTTCAGATCAACTTTTGGAGTAGAGCTTACTGCCTCGCCTTCTCAAGCTGCGCCTTCTCTACTCTGATGAGAGCACTTCATGTGCGGAAAATCAACCTAATAGGTGCACGAAATCACATTTTCTCCTATTGTAGCTAAGTAATAAACTCAAATGGAAAAAAATATTTTAAAACATTTTGTCATTTATTTTATTTGTCAAGTATCCCAATACTGTAGGACCCTTATTATCCGGAGCTCTATTAGCCGGGGTTCTGAGGAGCCGATTTGTTTTTTCCTTTTTTTTTAAATAATACGTTTTTTAATTTTTAGAAATTTATAATTAAGATTATTTCTGACGATTACATTATTGTTAGTTACGTATTATTCTTAAAATTATGAAGTAAAACAACGAATGGAAAAACACGGCAAGCATGCATTTTTGTATGGTTTAATTTAATAAATGCATATGAAACGTTTGTTTTTAATAAAGAGAATTTCTGTATACTTATACTTTTTTTTTTTTAATTAACTTTCTTATCTATCACATAGAGTCAATAAAATGTTACAATTCGGTTATCTGGAGATTTAAATTATCCATGAACACCCATACTCGCCATCATCCCGGAAAACAGGATCCCTACTGTATAATTAAAACTTCAAAACTATTTTAAAACCACAAAAAAGTAATTTCAATTCTTTTTTAGTTCGAAGTGTGAAAGAAAACTAAATGGTGAAAAAAAATGAAAATTTTGAACTTTCTTCGGGTCCAAAACTTTTTGACTACTTAATTATCTTTTTCTGGTATAGCGTTTCTTTAACTCTGCACCAATAAAGTAATATTTCTGGTAAATCTTCTTTTAAAAGTTCTTTCATGTAATTAGGTACTTCTTAGTTAAGAGCACTGCTTGAGGTAGTTGTTTAACATCCTTCCAAGTGGTGAGGATCGATCGGGCTTTTGCTTGTGATGTATGGAATTACTGAAAACAAAACGTTTTTATTTTTCAGAACACAAGAATGTTCAAAAACCTATTAAAATCACTGACTCCCAGATCTGAAGTTGAAAACTAGAGTTATATTTTATGAATTTAATATTTATTTAATTTTTATTCCTATCTATTGAATTTTCCAATTACTATCACCAATTTAATGTCTCATCTATTATTGTTCATTACTCTCTGAAAAATTATTCTCTTGCCGTTTCTGGATGAATCAACCACTTGTAGCTCTGATATAATTATAATTGTGAATCTTCTAATCACTCTTG
This sequence comes from Euschistus heros, assembly GCA_003667255.2. Classification (NCBI taxonomy): domain Eukaryota; kingdom Metazoa; phylum Arthropoda; class Insecta; order Hemiptera; family Pentatomidae; genus Euschistus; species Euschistus heros. Next base: position 643,414 of record RCWM02000139.1, read on the forward strand.
GCTATTTTATTATTATTTTTTTTTTTTTAATAACCATATTCAGCTTATTTCCTACGTCATTTCCTTGACATTAGTATCTCTTAAATTACGTATTTTTTTAGAATTTATTTTAAATATTTTTAAAAAACTCCTTTCACAAAAATCAATAAATGAAAAGCTACAAATTTTTAATTCAATATATAGATAAATTTATAAACTTTATGGCCCATTTCTATAGTAACAACCATTTCCATTTCCCAGGTAATTGTGGAAATGGAAATAAATAAATAAATAATGGAAATAACCAGATACAGATAATTGCAAAAGTAAACTTCAAATTACAGTTTCACAAATAATCGTACCCTACCAACTGCATTTGGTAAACAACTGCCGATAAACGTTTTTTTTTTTTTTATTTGTTAAATATCTTAATATAATTTTATATTTTTTTAAAAACTATTTTTGATACTCGCAACTGTATGTACGGTGTACTATTTACTACTAATTCAATGTCAGCACTTCAAATTATAGCAAACTTTAGTAAACCTATTCACATAATTAACAAGATCCCTAATCATTTAGAAATGTTAAAAAGTCCAAAACAAAAACTTTTTCTTGGACCTCTGGAAACCCCGGAATTCCTGGATTTGAAGCAGCGGATAAAGCTGGCAAAGAAGCTGCTATGATGAATATCCCACCCACTTCAAATATATGAACCGAATGATGTAAAGGCGATTTTGAAGAACAGGGTCAGGAAAAATTGGGAATCCATGTGGGTCGAAACTCCACTGACTAACAAACTTAGAAATATAAAAAAAAAAAAAAAGTACAAAGCAGTGGACAAGCACCATTAGAGGTATGAGAAGAAGTTACGACAAGACTGAGGATCGAACATTCCAACCTTACTCATGCTTATTTCATCACAAAAGAGGCCCAACCATATTTTGAAACATGTCAATCTCTAATGACTTTTAAACACATAATAGAAGATTGTACATTTTTGCAACCAGCCTCAGAAAATAATAAAATACCCCGATCCACAAAACTTGCTCTAGAGAACTCGAATAAGAAAGTATAATATAAAAACAATAAATAATATACGGATAATAGATAAAATAATAAAGCTTTTTAAAGATATTGAACTATATCATAAAATATAATACAAAAATATTGTGTATACAAGACAAAAAAAATTAAAAATTAAAATTATATTTCCAACAGTATGATGCAAAGGGCGTAATAACTTAGATGTTGATCGCCCGAAGAAAAAACACGATCTACACAATCTATCAGAGTAATGGGATATTAAACACAACAGCACAGAATTTACAAAAGGACATAATTATAATATTTGGTTGTTGTAGTTATAAACGTAGATAACTAATAATGATAATTAGATATATGTACTAGTTCTAAATTTATAAACTCGAACCTCTCTTAAAAATAGTATAATTATAAATTTCCTGAACGATTTCTTTTTATATCTCATGAAATCATTACTTTAATACCTATTGCAAGGATATAAGACCACTGACTGATAGCCATCTATAGTGAGGTATGTAAACTAATGATTATTTGACTGAAAGATTTAATCATTATTAAATAAGATGATTGATTGAAATTAGTTATCAAATTGCTATTATTAAATTTTAGCAATGATTAAATTTTAACTATGATAATATACAGAGCAGAAAATAACATATAAACTGGGCGACACAAGTGTCGCCCAGTTCCATGACTTTGTCGCCCAGTGAACGTAGCAGGTACCGGCAAATTTTTACGGGAGCAAAAATTTCAATTTAAATACAGTTTTTTAAAACAATAAAAAAATGGCCTCGAGCAAATTATTTTGCTTTTAACCCGCCAATTCCCAACGGCACCTGCAGGTGCCACACTATTAATCGTGTTTGTACTGTTTCCTGTTTATGTTTTTTGCGTTGCCTGCCACCATCTATGGAACCTAATTAAATTATTGGTTCAAGTAATTCAATAGTAGAGGTGCTCAATCGTTTTCAGTCCCATTTTGTGTTTGGTCAAGTTAGTGGTAACTTCAAGTCTGTGCATTCTTTCCCGTTTTTTACCAAAAATGGATCGAAAATCGTAAGTAAATCTTATTTTTATGTTATGTATCAATGCATGATGAATTGATTTAATGTTCGATTACGACTATGAGTAACGTTGAATAACACGTTAACGTTTTATTGATGTGTTGTGGGTTTAAAATAAGCTTACATCTTTATGAAACAAAAAACAGCAAATTATTATAACTTATAAACGATACATTTTATTAAATTATTAAACATTAAAACTAGGCTATTGAAATAGCTTTATTGTTTTTGTCAAGTCATAAACATTAACTTTAAACTTGTATCACCATCTGAAATTAGCAATCATCCTTCTGGTAGTTGCTTTAAGAGTACTAGAGTGTTTATGAGAATGTTTACTGTTTAAATATGGCAAAGCTGTCACACCCCCCCTCACTGAAGACAATCGTGCCGCAGTGAGTGGTGGGAGGGTTGATATTTTCTCCCCAAATCATAGAGTACCGTAACGTAAACAACAGTAGTTGCAAAAAATGAAAAATACAAAAATGTTCTATCTTTTGACACAAAGCAAATTAGGATCGGACAAAAATTATTCGAGACAGCAAAAATTTGAATTAACAAACACAAATAATGCTGTCACTTAACATACTTTTCTATGGATCTCGAGTAATTTTTGTCAGATCCAATTTTTTTTGGTGTCAAAAGATAGGAAATAAAAGTTTATACAAAATAGGGTTGTTGTAAATTTTTGTATTTTTGACCGTTTTCCCGTTTTTCAGTTAAAGGAATTAAAATGGCCGCCATTTTAAGAATTTTAATTCAATCAACTTCATTTTTAAAATGTTTTCTACCTTAATATACATACTATGTTTCATACAAATTTTTGAAAAACTTCGAAGAAAAAGCATATTTTGTAATAAAAACAAAAAAAAAAAAATAACGGAATGGCGGCTATCTGGTAAACGACGCATTTTTGGAAAAAATTATATTTGACTTTTTCCTTATTTTTACCCATAGAAACATTTCCGGAAGTTTGTCGGTGTATTTCAGATACACCCTGTATATAGAAGGGTGGATTAAAAATAAACGAGATTATGTTTAAATTTTTTTTTCTGAAACGATATAATTTGAAAAGTTAGTGTCTGTGCACAGTGTGATAACACCATGGAGAAATAACTGTTAAAGTCTGAGGATGGGACAAAGTTTTCCCGAAACATGTAACTTAATAGAGGAATAATAAAGAGGAGTGATGCCATAATAAGTGTGATATTTCAATAACTAATACATTTATTCAATCTAGTAGGTACGTGAAGCAATCAAGTATTTATTCTCTAGCGTGTTTTTCATCAGAAAAACTTCTGTTAGACTCAAAAGGTGACGTGCAATTGTATCATGAGTTACACCAATAAAAAGCCAACTAAATTCTGCAGTTTTTGTGAAATTTGACTGCTTCTCGGGTGCTCCAGTGGGGAGTGAGAAATTTTCAACAAATATTAAAAATTTAAGTTTTAATAAATGTTTTGTGTTTTTCGCGTTAAAAGGCTCTCTAAAAGTAAATTTAAAATAACTATACCTATGTCATATCTTAGAAAATTTAATGCTGATTAAGAAAATATCATCGCTTTTGTTTCTATGCTAAACCAAAGTAGAGAAAACTGCCATTTTTCAGAAAAAATAAAGATTTTAAAAAAAAAAACAAAAAAAATTCTATCTCCTCAACAGATTGAGATATGAAACTAGTTTCTGCGCCATTCTACCCCGTTTAGCACCCAATTTTTTTTTTTTTTTTACACTATATATTGTGCAATTATTTAATTACGCCATCTGCTTGGGCGTTTGTTTCTTTCAATAAAATAGCTTACGTTTTCTTACAATTCAATTACTTACCATCTATCCAATTGTAAATTATAATATGGCCTAAACTAAAATGTAAAACAAGTAGCTTAAGCTTACATGGGCCTATTTCATAAAGCTACAAGTTCAACTCCACAGGTGCAATTAAAAAAAAACCTTGAAACCGACCAATGGGAGCACAAATGTCAAAGTTTTTTTGGAATTGTAGCTGCAGAGTTGTACTTCTATCTTTATGAAATAGGCCCCTGGTGTCAATTTAAAAATGGGTTCATACGTCATAGAGTGGACCAAATTAACTGTCAAAGTAAACTACAAATATGATTTTACATTTTTGCAATTGCACAATTTCTTGCAAGATACCTTGTGTTAAGGTAATAAGGTGTTTTTCCAGCAAACATTATGTGTACCGCAATTTATTGTTTACTTAAAATATTTTATTCTAGTAAAAATAAAATTAAACCTTATCGTAGTTAATTTATCGTAAAGATAAGTTAAAACAAATATTTGGTTTCCCAAGAAAATATTCTTATAAGTACATTAAGAAATTAAAATATATAAAAACTCGTAATCAAAATAAGGTTTTCAAAATACTACATTCTTCTAGGAAGAGCCTGGGATCAGCAATTGAAGTAGGGAGTTCCCGGTATTCAAAACCTCAAGGACCATGTTAATTAAGAGTTAAAACGGCCTAAAAAGGCGTCATTTGACACTTAATTTTGAAAATTTTTTCAACACAACCCTATTCCCCCACCCTACAACCCCTTCCCCATCCTACCATTCCCCCCCCCACCCCTACCCCCCTACTTTTGCAGTCCCGTATGTCGCCCAGTCAAAATTCCTTAAAATATGCACTGATAATATATTTGCCTGATAAGTCTGGTATGAACTGCCAATCGCAGTAATTAGTCAATTGCCTATAATATATGTTTACAATACACTGTAGATCTGCAGTAGGAACGTAACATGTAAACTAAACTAATAGTACAGCCTTGGCCCAAAGTATTAGGCACCTTCATAAAAGTGTCAGGGAATGAAAATTACATCTACCATTTAAAACATTTTTTTTTTTAATCATATAAAACACGATTAAATACTTCGTCATCAAACCATTTGCTTTTATTACTCCAATTATTCATATTGGCGTGGAATTAATAAGTTGTGTACAATCTTCTTTAACTATTTTTTCCCACTCTTCTTTTAATAATGCAGACAAATTGTCTTTGTTTGTAGGGTTACGATTACCAACTCTAATTTTTAATTTAGCCCACAGGTGTTCAATAGAATTAAGGTCTGGGGACTGAGGAAGCCAATCAAGAACATTGAAATTGTTTTTTCGAACCTTTCTCTACTTTTGCGTGTAACGTGGCATGGAACATTATCCTGTTGAAAAATAATGTTGGCACTGTCCTCAGGTTCCAATTATTTTTTTTGAATGAAGGCTTCAAAATTTGAGTTAACATTGATATGTAGGTATCGCTATTCATCCTCCTCAAAAATATTTCTCTAACTCCCGAAGCCGCCATACAACCCCAAATCATTATGTTCCCTCCACCATGTTTTACAGTAGAGACAACACAATCTGGTTGATAGGCTTTGCCTTCCCTCCTTCGTACAAAAACTGCTCCAGGAGTTCCAAAAATCTGTACAAAATGAGACATTTTAATGAATTCGTAAAAATAATTATGTTCTTGTATTTTAGATTTATTTTAGGGATTTTTTGAAATTTTTAATTTCAATTCACAATAATTTAATTAACTCAAAGTTACTTTTGTCTGACCAAACTAACTTTGCCCAATCTTCAGCAGTCCAATTTTGGTGAAGTTTGGCCCAGGCAAGCCTCTTCTTACGACTGGCTTCACTAAGCCATGGTTTCTTCCTTGCTTTACATCCCTTCAGACCTTTCTCTCTTAGTCTTCTTATTGTCCGAGCAGAAATATCGACAGAACACAAGGCTTTTATCTCTTCAGCCAGTTGTTTTCATGTTTTTTTGCGATTATATGAGATGTTCTTACCAAAAACCTCTCCTCACATGCACCCGTTATTTTTTTCTTCCTGCTCTAGGTAGTGAGGAAAATGTGTCAAAGGTTCGATGTCTCATAAGTGTATATTAAACAGCACATCGGGAACACTTCATAGTTTTAGCAATCTCTGATTGATTATACACTTCCGACGACATAAAAAACTATCTTTACAAGTTCAATCTCACTCAGTTCTTTTACCTTCACCATTTTAAATTTAAAAAAGCCCAAACTGTAATTTTTTTGTAATATTCAAAACGAAATACAACAAAAATGTTCTCAAGTTGTTGGAAAGAGAGCAATGACTGTACTGAGTTACTTTGCTTACATTATGTTTTATTTCCCTAGCGTATTAATTAGGTAGGAAGCAATGATTGCAAAAAATCAATTTAAAGGAAGTATTTTTGTCAATAAAACGATTTATGGGAGCAACAATGATTGAACAATTACTTATTAAAATTAAAAAGAGAATTGTTCATGATACCTTGAATGCCTTTTGGCCAAGGCTGTAGTATTAGGAGTAATAGTAAAAGGGGTTGGACACCTGGTTATTATCCATGAGTACCTATTACGTTATTAACGAACCTATGAGGCACCATACATGCAGAAGTAAGCCTCCGAATCTTTGACTAAAATTCTTTACATTGTTTTTAAGTAAAAATATAAAACTGATAAGTCGATATATGTCGAGGAACTGTTCATAGCTGCCACTATATCTCCTTTAATAAAAACAGCACTGTCCTTAGCAGCACTATTTACGTTCCACTTCAGAGTCTCATCATCAAAAGCTGTCGATAATACTTTCAAGACTTCTAAGGTCGTCATTTCTACCTTAAATTGCAATGACTCTACGCTTCAACCTGCTTAAACTTTTCTTATTGTTCTGCAAATATTTGTTTCTTTTCCCTCACAAAGGCTACTGGAACATTTGTGACAATTGGAAACAATACTCAATAATCGCTTACCTCTGCTTTGTTGGCTTTGAGATATTTTCGGTTAATTCTCTCTTGGGTTTGGGATTCTTCAATTTTTCTACTATGGTGCTCATTGCATTTTGCAGTGTTATTGATATCCTCACGTTAGGCATACACGTTAGTGCTTTCGTATTTAACAAGGAATTAGTGAGCACTTTTATGGTGTCTATAGGAACATTGCAGAATAAGTATTGCAAAGATGTCTCAATAAACGCTGTTTTTTGGTCTCTTGTTGCTTCGACAATATTTATAATTGATGGATACTACTACATGAACAGCTTCCTATTACATACGGCTTATTGGTCTTTTATAACCATCACGATGGTTTTTTTACTTTTATATACCGTACAGATGCAATTTATTTATTTTTTGGACTTCCTCAGTGAAAACTTACAAGCCTTGATAAGCACCATTGGAAATACAGAGTCCACTCTACTGAAGCAAGTAGAAGAGCATTGGCATTTGGTCAAGTTGTGCCAAGATGTTAACGATTTCTACTCCAAACAGTTGCTTTTAGGAATGGTGAGGATACTTTTGATACTTACTTTAGATTCCTATTTCGTAGTTGTCAATTTCCTAGCATTTGGATACACTTCGTTTACAATAAAGATGATAACGCCCTCGTGCATTAACTTGGTCTGGTCCACGGTCATGCTCCTCGCTATTGCACATGCATCTGGAAAGGCAAAGGAGGTGGTGAGTCTTCTAAATTATCAATCTACATATCATTTTGAAACATTTCAAAACCATTTTTACGATACTACGGTATGGATATGGCTTAATCTTTAATTTCTTTAAATTGAACATATAATACATATTTGTGAATTAAAAAAAATGTTGATGGGGTATTAGTTGACTGAGAAGTATTTTTTAGATGTAGGTAGTTGGGATATGCACTCATAGATACACAGCAATTAAAAATAAATTTTAATTTATTATGCCGACGTTTCGACTAACTAGTTGTCTTCTTGGTCTGTATATATTGCCTTTATGTTACAGTCCTTATTCTCATACAGTTATTCATTTGATACTTTTTTTTATACTCTAAAATTTTGAATACTCTGCAGGCTTGTAATGCTCGTCGAAACGTCAGCATAATAAAATAAAATTTATTTTTAATTGCTGTGTATCTATGACTGCATACCCCAACTACATAATCTTTAAAAAAATGTATAATGAATTAATTGATGAGTTGATCTCATGAAGTATTGTGGTACGGATTATGCTAATTAAATCTAGTTATGTTGTAACAAGGCGTATCTGAAGTAGACATCTCTCTTGAAATTTTGATTTTTTAAGTTATGATAGTGTAAGTATGGTTATTAAATTATCATCGTTGAAGTTCTGCTACTTACAAAGCACAAAATCTGTATACAGTAAATTATTGGAAAAGAATTTTCTGATCAGCTTTGATTGTCTTTATTTAGTCAAGTTTTGTTGTTAGTTGTTATTAGTATCAAGAATAGTTGACAAATCGTCGGATTCTCTCAAAATAAAACGATGTTACTAAAAATATTGAATAAATTCATAATTCATAAATTAAAATTTTACTCTATTTTTCCATTTTTAAGTTCCTTTATTTTTTTTAATGGCTATTTCTATCAGATAACGATTTCCTGAAATCATTCACAAAAACTTAGATAGTTTTGTTGAGCTTCGCACCTACATCCTGAATCTCTTAATAATAGGTTTTAAATTTTACAATCAATTAGTAGTTTAGAGCCTTTGTCAACTATTTTACATGAAATATGAATACAGAAGAATAATATATTGAACTATAAATTAATATAGGTTTTTAAACAGACTTTTATTTTATTTCCCCTTGTTGGTTTATAGATTATTTTATGCCAATAAGTATTTAATATAATATAAAATTTAAGAAAGTTGAAAGTTTTATCAGACTGTAAAAAATATAATTAACAAATCATGTTATTTTTTGTTTTAGGCTGACAGTTTTCACACAGCACTCTCAGATGTACTAAGAGCAAATAAAAATCTAAAAAATGTAAATATAATCACATTTTATTTCAAATGTTATTTATAGAGTATTTAAACTTTTATAGACATATTTTCTTGATTATGTTTTATGTATAGAATTAGACATCTTGAATCTCTTGAATCAGAAATATTTTATATTCATATATAATATATATATATATATATATATATATATATATATATATATATATATATATATATATATATATACATATATATATATATATATATATATATATATATATATATATATATATATATACCAATATATATATATATATATATATATATATATATATATATATATATATATATATATATATATATATATATATATATATATATATGTGTGTGTGTATATATACCAATATATATATATATATATATTTTCTCATATGTTAATAGGACATGCTTGTAATGTATTTGAACATGAAGAATACAGTGCATCTCAACATAGCCGGTTTCTGTTGCCTTGGTAGGCATGTTTTTTCTTCGGTAAGTTATTATAAAAGGAACCTATTGAAAAAAGTAACTACCTTATCATAAATTTATGTTTGGAATTGGTAAAATCGTCATAATTTTTAATAGTTAGGAAGAGAACCTTTGCTATCTAGCATACAATACGGTTCTTAACTAATAATAAAGTATTGTTTATAAGTTAAGGCGCTAAAACATTCAGACATATCAACGCTCCCTTGATCAACAACAGCCAATAGTCTTTTAAGAGCTGTTGTGATCCAGTTGAGAACTCCCTAGCTCTTCACGATGCTAACCATACCGTCATTCTAGCCAAATTTTAGTCGCCGGTGGGTGACCTCAGTAAGCAGTCGTTTTCGCAACTCACCCTCATATGGGATCACTAGATAAGTGATATATTTGGGCTCACATTTTCATATCATTGTCAGTGCTGCATCTAGGATCGTGGAGATCTTAACATTTTAATATACGAAGTTTATAGTACCCAGCTTTAGTTTTCCACTCCATACTTAAGAACTAAACGAATCAGAATTATCTACGAAATAAATTTTGCTTTCCATGTAAATTCTCTGTCGGTTGAATGTTGAATGTTCTACTCAAAATGACAACGTTTCTATGATATAATCTTCTGCTGGTTTCTGTACTGGTATCATTATTGCAGTTTTGCAAGATTTGAGAACCAAGCTAGGCAAATTTTGATACCCATTCAGAGACTTTCTAATTTTGAAATTCCACTTTCAACAATGTACTTCGGCTAATGGGTACTAGTTCTGTTTTGGTTGACCACTAGATCAAGTTTCTTTGTCAAATGCCTCTTCAACTGTCTGCATCGAGCGTCATACTAAATCAACGCCATCCGCTAATGAGTTGTAAGGATTAATTTCAGATGTCTTAGTTCTGGAGTCCCTAATAAATAAAATACAAAACTTGCCAGAATATCTTAATGGACCTCTCCTTTGTTGATTGTGTGATTATCTCGAACCTGATTATTTGGAATGTATCTTCCAGGTTCGAGAAAATCACGAGACCCACCACAGTCATCTTCATGTTCATGTCATAATTTTGTCGAAGCCGATAGTATTATATAATTTGTCATTATATTACATCTTTGTTTAATATGATAATTTATTTAATAAACCAAGGTCCTAAAACACTTAATAATTTAAGAGTTTTTATTTATAAAATTATTATTACCTGATATTAGTTAAAGTGTATGCGTTTTTGGAAATGGTAGGTTACTTAAAAATTAAATTAAATTACCACAGTACTTCTAGCCTGAGATGTTGTTCATAGCACCTAAAATTGTTATCAAATAAATAAAATGAAGATTAAAGTTGATATCAATTCATATTTAAACTTAAATTGAAATTTGTCCGATAAACTTAGAAATACAATAAGAATTATGATTAAAGTATGGTTGACTGTTAAGATGAATGGAGAAGAAGATAATCATGGATGCAGTCATTGTTCGTCTCCTCTCCAGTGTGGTTCGGTGGCCCTGAAGAAGACCTGCAAGGCAAGTCGAAACGTTGGCACGCATTAAAGTATTTTTAATTAGACGTGGGGTTCCTCCTTGACTGCATCCCTGATTATCTTCTTCTCAATACAAAAAAAATTGTTGGAAAATGTTTGATTTCTCCTCCCCTCCCCATAATAAATTGAATAAATCATAAATTTACTACTTTCTAATTAGACTTATTTTTCAGGTTTTGGCTGTAGTTGTTACGTACCTGGTAATCTTGATCCAGTTCAGCCGACCAAGTGAATAGAAACAAAATGCTCCTATATAATAAGATATTTTATTTTTTACTTGAAGATGAATATGCAATTATAATTTCATCTCCTTTATATGAACCTTTTCAAAGAGTTTGTTTTCTTGTCAAAGTAACCTTGAGATGAAAAGAAAGTAAAAATAATAAAAAATAAAAATAAATAAATAAAATAAAAAATAAAAAGAAAGAGAAAAAGAAAAGAAAGAAAAAATAAATAAAGAAGAGTTATTAGTATTGTACCCAAGTCCCTATGGAGTAGCGCCCGCCCAGTCTGCACCCAGAAGTTGACTAAGATAAGCCCTGCGGAAGAAGAAAGCCGATGCAAAAACGCAAAAAAAAAGTGTTTCAAATTCAACAACTGGTGGAAAAATATATCTATAAACTTGAAATTTTACACACTCTTTAGTTCAGTAAAGAGGTTTAGTAGTCTCATCTCTCGAATCAATTGGATGGCGTGGTAAAACAAAAAAAAAAAAAATATATTAAGAAAAAATGTATCCGTTTAAAAATAATTCATTTTCGTTGTTGACATGTTTTCTTAAAACCAAGTGGGCTTTTATTAGTAGTTTTTTTTTCGTAGAATTCGATGAGGAATCTAGAAATTAGTTAGGCCTTTGTATTTAGCCAGTAAATGATAATTTATTTTCCAAATAGGATAAAACACGGTTATTTCTTTTCGTTATTCTGAGTTTGTTAGTAAAACCTTACTTTTCTACTAGTTTTCTAATACTACTCAAGAAAATTTTGGACCGTTATTTTGCGCATTAATTATATTAATTATTCTGGGAATCGTCAGCAATGATAATCCAAGATTAGTACCCACCTACATAAAAAAGTTAAAAAGTAATTTTCTTTTAAATTTCAGTAATTCTAATTACCTGCTATTTTTTAAAGATAAGGTATTAATGAAAAATACTAAATCACATTTAACATCAGGGTTCATGAAATGCAGGCCCGAATTTAAGGCGAACAGCGCCCTGGGCTGCAAACAGCTTTGGCACCCTCCCCCCCCCCTTTCTGCTGAGGGGTCTGGGGATATAGAATAGCAAAAGCAAGTTTCATTAATAAAACCACCAAAGTTGTGGGCTTTAAAGGTTTATTCAACACCAATAAAAACTGACGTTAGTACATAGTAATTACATAAGCTTTAGTAAAGGAATAAAGTTAAATAAATCTTAACAAAACAGAATTAGAATTTTAAAAATGATGTAGTTAAAATTTAGTAAAAATGGATTCAGTAGTTTTATCATTGTAAACTCAATTGTAGAACAGTGCTACTCACATATCGTTCGATTTTCAAACTACTGGGATCCACATGTCGCACCACATATTTAATTTTTTTTTAAAATCATTTAAGTAAATTTTATTACAAATTTCAAGCTCTGTATAATAAAATAAAATAAGAGATATTTTTCTTAATTTTGCTTGGATAAAGTTTTTAACAATCTCAGAAAAATCAGTCCTAAGAGTAACATCACGTTCAGAGCACATTAACACCAGTGCATTCAGTTTTTACTCTCGAAGAGTTGATCTCTTGTCATTTTTAACTCTAAATAAAACTCAAAATATCCTTTCGGCAGAACAGTTGGTGACTGGAAGTGTCAAGAAAATCCTCAGCACTACTTCGAGATTGGGGAAAGTGGTACACTTCTTTACTTCTTTTGTAATTGTAAACATCAGTTGTGGTCTTCATGCCTTCCAGTTCAACTTACATCTTGAAATGCGAACACTCGTTTACAAATTCTTCACTGATATCCTCTGAATAACACTCGTTGCAGCCTTCGCAATAGATTCGTTTGAAGTAACAAAACTTCAAAGCGGTCCGACGACTCTTCTTATGCATTTTTTCGTCTACTCAAGTTTGATTTTAATGAATCAATTATTAGTTCATACGTTTTTAATCGTTAATCAATTTATGGACAATGTCACGCAGCTTTTCATAAAATATAACTCAATAACAAATACTCCTATCATTATGCCGTCAGTGAGTTTTTTAATGTAAAATTTTATGCACAAAAAAAAAGGGTAAATAACATTTTATGTTAAACGAATATTTTACGAGATATTTGAAAAAAACGTGAAGTGGCTCGGTGCGCATACTACAGGGAGACGGGGTCATAGTCTACGCGAGCGGATATCTTTTATTGAAATTCGCTTAACTTCTATTTTTGGAAACTCTGCGACTCTGATGTGAGTGGTGCGCGACGGGAATAATTTATACTGTGCGTAGGATGTAAGAGCGCTCACTGCACTGAAACAGAATAATTTTTATAGAGGCAGAGCAGCTTTTATGTTGTTTCCAAATTGAGATTTTCTTTTGATTGGAACATTCCAAAAAAACAAATCAAAGCAATGTTGTAAAAAGAAAAATGTCTGGGAAATTTGGCGCCCCCAAAAAATTGGCGCTCTGGGCTATAGCCCAGTCAGCTCATATATAAAGTGGGGCCTGATGAAATGGGAGTTCTTGGAAACAACATTTATTACTTTGCTTTTTGGCATTACTACCTTTATTAAAAAATATATCAAAAATGTTTTTTAACTATCCAGTCCTCTATTATTATTGGTTTTAACCAAGAAATTGTGGTAGAAATATGTATACATCAAATGTCGGTAGGTTAACCATGTTAACCATGTTCAAAAATTAACGAGCAGTTGTACTAAAGAAGCAGATTCCTCTTCCAAAAATACAGTATGTTTTTGTTTACATATCTCTTGAAAATATTTAACTTTGCATAGAAAAAGACACAAAGAGGAACAATATCTATGAAATGAATAATTAATCATATGGTTAATAATTCATCATTTGACTTTTGTTGCTAATTACTTCAAAATTTACCAAGAGGAAATACGGCCGTTCATCAGTATCACATAAGGAAATTAATGTCCAGGAATAGTCATAATTATTATTGGAAATAAGCCATCATAAGCTGCATAGTTTGTCTGCAATACGGTAGGACTTCAACACTCCTGACTACTGAGAGTTGTGAAATATGGGTTAGCTAGCTCTGGGAGTGAATGACGCAAGTGGCCTCAGCTAATCAAAGCATAGTCTGTTTTTATGCACCTTTAAGATGTGTTTGACCTTAAAGTTGAAGAGGCACAAACTTTGTAGGACGAATGATAATCGGAAAATCAAAAAGTCAAAATTTGGCTTAGTTAACTTTCAAATTCATCTCGGTTTGTACTCCACCAAGTTTAAAACACTAGAAAACAATCTGTTAATACTGAAATTGCAATAAAATTATAACGGTTTTTAATGAAAAATCACAAAAATAAATTGTTTGTTTTCGCCATATTTTATTCTGAAAGCTTCCCATCGTTAAGCAATCAACAGAACTCTCTGAAACTCAAGCCCTATTAGCCTTATTCAATAGTAAATACATATTTGTCACTAATTTAACGGAAGAAAACACTTTTTAAAAATGTATTTTAAACAGTTTCTTAAATATTTGGCCCACTGTGCGCCGCCACGTGAAATGCATTTCTCAAATATTCTGTCCTGCAGGCCGGTAACTGGAAAACACCTTGCATCCTCTTGCTTCTTATTTCAATGAAATCTTTGTGCAGTTCTTCAGGGACCCCTGAGTTCAGCACTCTCCTGGCAAGGAACATCGAGCTTCCGATAGTCTGCCACTCACAACCAACCGAATTCCTTTAAAAATGGGATGATCTGGTCATCCCGGCTAGATTGGAAAATAAATCTAATTGCAGCGTTTTCTGATTTCTGAACTCTTGTATTTTTAGAAACAGAGATGTCTATGTAGACTGAGTCACAATACCAAACAAGAGGTAGGATAAGGGGGGAAACAATCATCTTCCGAACCTTGGTCGAAAGTAACCTTTTCCACCTCGAAAGGGAGTGCATTACGTAGTGAACCCGGCCTACAACAACACTAGCGTGGTCATGCCATGATAATGACCTATTTACTACTACACCCACAAATAGGTCCGCCCACACAAATAGGAGGGGGGATTATACAATGATGTATATATTCTTATGGAGGAGCATTTACCTAGTTCGACTCCAGTAGTCATCGTATACATGTTATTTTGGAATAATGACGCCTTATAACCTCCAAGCCAGAATCACAGTCGGCTAGTATCTTTCGTTCAAGTATACTACTTCTTTCCGTTTAATTCATACTATAGCCAACTTTCCACTCACAAATGTACTGTTGCTCACACCAGTTCAGATGTCATTCAAGCGTATGCACCTTCAACAACTTCGTAGTTTCTATATATTAAAATGATAAAAAAAGTATTTGAAGCCTTGAGATGTCCAACAATCTCAACAAGGCTATGATATAAAAGGTTTTAGAAATTATTGTTATTAACTGGTCAGAAAAAGTAGGGTTTCAATCATTTTTGTGGTCATTAAATGAAACAATTTTATAATGCATTATAATGAAATTTATTTAATGGTGAAGTTTATTTTAATCATCTTACATTCCTCTGTGATTTTTTTTCTATGCGTCCCTTTACTCCAGGCGCCCTCTTCCGCCCACACCTAGTATGTTATTTGAGCCACTTCATGTAGCATGTCAATCGGTACCAACTATTTGTTGTTTCTAGACTACTTTGATCTTTAAGGAAAAGCCTTTTTTAATACTAAAGTTTCAGGAGTTTATTATGTACTAAAAAAAACACCAAATCTCAGTAATATTAAGGATTTATGAACAATCACTCTCAAAAACGATTGATTTTAAGCGCTCCCCTCTTCAAATAGATAAACTGTAACGATCAGTAATGAATTGTTCATGTAATTTAATTAAAGATTAGCCCATTTAGTAATTATAACATCATAAAGTCTCTCTAAAAAAACACCTAAAACGCTAAAAGAACATTACTAATTATATGATCCACTCAAAGCTATTTCAACTAATGGATGGGAAAGGTGGAGTTGATGTAAAGAATAGATGTTGATTTTTCTCAATTATCATGATAGATATAAAAACATCTAGGATTATATCAAAAGAAATTAAATGGTTCATAGAGAACATTATTACCAGCAATCTTTTTATTTTTAAGTTGTATGCACTCAAATGTCAGTTAGCTAATGTTGATGGCAGTGACCTAATCATATGCTAATTAGAAACACTTGTCATGGTTTGTCGGTGATTCGTTAGATTGTGATTAAAACTCAAATAATGTTTAAAGGTCTTTAATTTTACGAGGAACCACTAGTTTAAACCTGTATGAGTGCTTTCGACTGTCGTTTCATGACAATCCATCATTAATTTTAGTTGATAGCGTTTTAATTTTGATTGTTATAATGTGAATTGATAACAGAAATCACAGATGTCAAACCGTTTTCTTAGTTTTCTATCGTGATTCCTCAATGTGATGGGAGTCAGGGTACTAGTTTAATGTCTTTCAAAAAGACTGTGAAATATGAGATACATTATTTTATCATTTTTGTAAAAAATTATTTTGTAAGTGTACAGTTTTTGTGATACATTATCATCCTATGCGCTTCTAATATTCGAATTTAAAGAGGTCTCTTATCATGGCTCACCAGTCTTTGATCCAAGAATATATGCAAACGCCTGTTGTTACTAGAGCCTACACAACAGCATGTGTTTTAACGACATTGGCAGTGGTAATTACTGCAGATTTTCAATGTACTTCACCTATTGCCTTTTAATAGTATGCATTCATATTTTTCACTTTTGTTTTTTTAGCAACTCGAGATTGTATCACCATTCCAGCTCTATTTCAATCCAATACTGATTATGAAGCAGTATCAGGTATTCAGAGAATCTTCCTAAACGCATACATTTGTAGTCATAAAATTATTAACTCATCAATTTTCCTTCCTAGGTATGGCGTCTGGTGACTACATTTTTATATTTTGGAACATTTGGTTTCAATTTTTTCTTCAACATGATCTTCACATATCGCTATTGTCGAATGTTGGAAGAAGGAAGTTTCAGAAGACGTACAGCTGACTTTGTTATGATGTTTATTTTTGGTGGTGTTTGTATGGTGGTATCCTTTACATGAAACATTAAAAGTGCCTGTATGTTTGTTATCTTCATGTTTTTAGACAAAACTGTGAATGATGAATTTAAGGTGTTGAGCATTATTTGATTTAAAAATCAAGTAGAAATAGCATTGGTACATTTCTTTTTCCTGAGTTATTTTAATTTCTGTTGTGTAATATTTGTTTAATTAGTTTCAATATCTCCTGCAGCTTAATCACCATGAGTAAGAATAATGATGATGGAGTACTACTATTGAAAATTTAAAAAAAGAAATGTAATAATTGAGTTCCTATCAATTTTATCTGGTTATTGTATTCAAACTGTTGCTTTTTCTATATTCTGAGTAGCACATCTTGGTTTAGAGGCCATCTGGGTCCCCTTGTATTAGAGTAAATTTTGTTAAGCAAAAATGAATGTATTAGTCATTTACAATATATTGGAACCATGGTAGAGTTTTAATTCCTTTTACATGTTTTGAAGTTAAATAAGTAAAATCAGATAAGGCGATAGTAAGTTGCTTCTGGTAATTTAAATAATTGTGATTTTAATGTGTGTTTTTTTGGGTGTTGTCATTTTTGAAGTGATATTTCATAGGTATTTTTATTATATTCGTCCTTAACTTATCATATTTCAGTCATCTTTTGAAGCTGTAAATATGTATTTTTTTTTCTTAAGTATATGGAAATGAACTATATTTGTAGAAAATTTGGTTATTGTTTATAGCAGTCTTAGTTAATGTGTCTGCTCTTCCATTTGCTTTGGTGCCAGTATGTCCTTTTACTCCAATCAAATGTATTTATATTTCTAATCATTAATTTGATTTGTTAGTATTTACTTTATATTATTGAGTATATCATTATTACGTTACATTTTTACTATGAAAATGTGTAGCCTATGTTATTGTTTGCTTCCTTCTGTGTATATGTCTACAGTTTTGGTTTCTCGGATAGGTTTTTCTTAGATTAATCATAATACCCAAGTCCCTAGTCCCAAAGTAAGTACAAAACAATTAGGATTGGTGGATTATTTGCCAGTTCTGTTGGAAGTTTAGGAGAACTCAAGGAACTAATAGCTTCAAGAAGCCCTTCCACTTTGCCTCCTTAGAACTGATGCTAAATTTTTAACATTCAGAATTAATCTTTGGATAAAAATTTCCTCTAGAAATAGTTAATAATCCGTCACTAATAATTTTATTGATCCCTTCTATACCATTATACTTACCTCAAGTGATTCTTACCATGATAGTTTAATTAAGTACTGTCTCTATATTCTGTTAACAACTATGTCTGTGTTTTTTTTTCCCACTTCAGCCTTCTGAATATTAGGCCTAGAGAAATCACAGTTTCTGTTTTTTTATTGTTCTGGAGTAAAGTCTTAATATTTAATGATAAAAATATAGTTGACTGTTAAGATGAATAGATAAGAAGATATTCAGGAATGCAGTCAAAAAGAAACACCACGTCTAAGTAAGTAGAAATACTTTAATGCTTGCCAACATTTCGACTCGCCTGTTCTTTTCTTTAGCCTTTTTTGTATATAGTTTTTTTTATCCATGTCATTCTGTATTCCATTTTTCATCTGTTTATCAGTCTGTTATTTTTGTCACAATTAGTATTTTGTTCATTATAGCCCTGAAGATCTGCAAGGCAGGTCGAAACTTTGGCACGTATTAAAGTATTTCTACTTGGACGTGGTGTTTCTCTTTGACTGGATTCCTAATTATCTTCTTTTCCATTCCTCTTAATATTTAAGTTTGATAGATCTGTTTCCTTGTAAACAAAACATTATATATTTTGTCTTTTCATTGTTAAAATTAAATTTATAGGCATTGCCAATTTTTCTAATATTGTAAGATGTTGGTTACTCACTCTAAAATCAGAGTGACGTCGAAAAGTATTCTATTGGTCAACCTCAAAATTAATGTCAGCCTCTCCAAGGCAGATTTAGATCTCAAGGCTATGTTTGTGTCTCAAGGGTTCTAATCTTTATTGAATATGAATTTTGGTCATATTCTGAATTGTTATCTTCAGCATTAAATTTGTTATATGTTAGTTAATATATAGATTCTATAATGTTATTCTAATATACAGGGTGTTCGGAAGATCGTTGGCCAAAAAATTATCTCAGGTAGGGAGGTTCATTTTGAACCTATTTAAGGTCACTTGCCTATATACAAAGTCTTACGGTTTTTTTTTTTATAAATTTTTTTGTAAAAATGGCCGAATCCAAACATTTATGCCTTATAACTCCGTTGTTTACTAATATATCAACGCCATTATTTTTCCCTGTAATTACTAATACATTGTCCATGTAAAATAAAAAAGATATGGTGCAAAAAACAAATACCAAAAAAACGGGAGATCGTTAAATCTTGTCAAAGGCAAAAATATAAATTATGATCTTCAAGTTTAGGTTCAATAAAAAAAAAAGTAAGCGCAACAGCCAAATCCAAATTGTTTTAAAAACTTCTCTATTTAATACTCTTTAAAAAAATACCATTTGCAGGCACGCAGCACATCTAGTTTTTTTTATTTTTTATAAAGTAACAAAAGGGTGCCACAAGCGCACACTGACAATAATAATGAATCGAATCATATTTTTTATGTAAAACGTTACAAATAGTTATGTTTCTTTATAGCATAGGTTAAACTGCATATTTCCTCTTTCTTTCTTGGAATTTCGATTTTATCAGAGTAAACTTTATCTACATTTTTGTAAACAATAATCAGGGAACAAAATTAAACTAATTTTAAATTATTCATAAATTTAATTTGTAGAGTATCACAGGTATTGCTCAAGATGATCTCCACTATTTCTAATACAAGCACGATATCTTTTTCTTATTTCTATGGTGGTTGTTCTAAAAATAAATTCTTCCTTCATTATGGTAAATGCGGCATGGATTTTTTGAATAAGTTGTTGTCTTGAAAACAATTCTTCATTATAAACCAAATCTTTGGCACAGTCCCAGGTGTAATAATCGAGCGGCGTGAGGTCTGGAGACCGTGCTGGCCACTCAATTGGACCCCGTCTTCCTATCCAGGATTGTGGGAAACAATTGTTTAAACATTCTCTTACAGGTAAGTTGTAGTGGGCTTTTTCAAAACAAGAACTTATTTAAAAAATCATTGCCGCGTTTACCATAATGAAGGAAGAATTTATTTTTAGAACAACTATCACAGAAATAAGAAAAAGATATTGTGCTTGTATTAGAAATAGTGGAGATCATTTTGAGCAATACCTGTGATACTCTACAAATTAAATTTATGAATAATTTAAAATTAGTTTAATTTTGTTCCCTGATTTTTGTTTACAAAAATGTAGATAAAGTTTACTCTGATAAAATCGAAATTCCGAGAAAGAAAGAGAAAATATGCAGTTTAACCTATGCTATAAAGAAATACAACTATTTGTTACGTTTGGCATAAAAATATGATTCGATTCATTATTATTATCAGTGTGGGCTGGTGGCACCCTTTTGTTACTTTATAAAAAATAAAAAAAACTAGATGTGCTGCGTGGCTGCAAATGGTATTTTATTAAGGAGTATTAAATAGAGGAGTTTTTAAAACAATTTGGATTTGGCTGTTGCGCTTACTTTTTTTTTTTTATTGAACCTAAACTTGAAGTTCATAATTTATATTTTTGCCTTTGACAAGATTTAACGATCTCCCGTTTTTTTGGTATTTGTTTTTTGCACCATATCTTTTTTATTTTGCATGGACAATGTATTAGTAATTACAGGGGAAAAAAATGGCGTTGAAATATCAGTAAACAACGGAGTTATAAGGCATAAAAAAAAAAAAGTAAGACTTTGTATATAGGTAAGTGACCTTAAATAGGTTCAAAATGAACCTCCCTACCCGATATAATTTTTTGGCGAATGATCTTCCGAACACCCTGTATACAAATATTTTAATAGAAAGGTGAACTGAGTTTTTAATATTATTGTTCCTTAATGAGATTCTTTAAAGATTTGTGCTTTTTTTGTTAATCTTCTGTTCTTAGGGCAGGCATTCACTATTATGCTAGTGTATGTCTGGTCAAGGCGGAACCCTTTGATCAGAATGAACTTTTTTGGCCTTCTAAATTTTCAGGTATAAAATAATTTTATATAATAATCTTATTTAATCAATCTTTTTTATTTGGAAACACCTCATTGGTTTATTAGAATTACTTAAATTTAATATATTTAAATGGTGCTTATTGTGTAAAGAATAAATTATTTTATGACGCAAAGATCATTATGTAAATAAATGTTTTTTAATAAAATATTTTTTCAAATATATTTTTCAAAAATGATTTTTAATTTTTAAATTGGGGTATGAATGGGGAATTAAGAATTCAAATATTCGCAGCCATTGACAAAATCTAGTACTAAGCAACAAATATTTTATTTTAGGCTCCATATCTGCCATGGGTATTACTTGGTTTCTCGGTGCTCCTTGGTAACACAGTGTTGGTAGACTTAATGGGAATGGCTGTTGGACACACTTATTATGTGATGGAGGATGTTTTTCCACTCCAGAGTGGTGGTATCAGGATCCTCAAGACACCCCAATTTTTGTAAGTATTTCTAATTTTTTTTTTTTTTTTTTTTTTTTAACAAAAGGTAGGTAAACATAAATAAAGTTGGGCTGATATCCTATAGGACAGTGGTGAACAACCTGCTACAAGGCTGTAACGTGATAATTTATTAAATAGAAAACAAATTAAAAAAGTAATAATATTGGAAAAAAGAACTGTCATGTTTTTCCAAGTTCATGTTCACTGTTAAATTAATTCCACTTTGAATTTTTGTTTCTCAAAATTTATTAAACCTGGAAGGCTTCTTCACAATAATGTTAAAGACTCACTTTTTCTTGTAAATTGTTCTTACATTCTTTCAAACTGCTGTGGAGCAACAAAGTCAACTTTATACCTGGATCATTCTCATGGCCTCAGCTAAAATAAAAAAAAAAAATTGAATTTTTAAAGTTGATTAAATTTTTATTATTATAATATACAGGGTGGAGCGCGGTAATTTGCTTTTTTGCTCTGCATGCTGTGACGGCACTGTCGGTCGAAGAGAGGGGAGAGTGGGCGTGGCTTACAGTGTCTGACGGGAGATTTGTATTCATCCGACTTTCAGTTGCCATCATGCAGTGGACACGTGAGGAGAGGTCATTTTGTGTAGAAGCGTATTTTTCAAATGCCCAATCGATCATTGCAGTGCAGTGTGCTTTTTGTTTATGATTCGCTGTTCCTCCACGCGGACGTGTTCCTGGACGGCAATCAATTGTAAATTGGGTGAATGCATTCAGAACAGCAGGGAATGTGTCATGTCACGCCAGCACGCTCACCAGATTTAGCCCCATGTGATTTTTTCCTTTGGGGTTACCTGAAGTCTAAGGTGTATATCAACCGCCCCAACACCTTGGAAGACCTGAGGAACAATATTGAAGCTGAAATTGGCAGAATACCAGTGGAAATGCTTGTTAGAGTTCATGAAAACTTCAGAAAACGTATGCAGCAGTGTGTGGATAGCGAAGGTCGACATTTGCCAGATACACTATTCAAAACAATGTAATTTAAAAATTCCATTACTGTTCAGTATAATTGAAATATAAAATAAATTTTTCTAATGATCATAATTTTTTTATTTCATTCCCAAATCAGCAAATTACCGCGCTCCACCCTGTACCTTCTATTTATTAAATTCCCAGGTGGGGCCAATTTTTTTTTTTTCTATTTACCACTGTAAAATATTTTATTGAGCTTTTCATAAAAATGCTCTTGACCGTTACGTTTCCTTTAAACATTTTTTTTTTTTCCTATTAAATAATTATTAATGTCCTCAGATGAATAAAACTAAATAATTTAAATATAATTAAATGCTAAACAAATGTAGAGATAAAATAATTGATAATTTAGTTGAAGTCGTCGTAAGTGATTAAAAATTTCGAATGAACTTATATTTTGATGCGGGAGTGTTGATTCATTTGAGTGCTATATTTTTACGTACCTACAGACCAACAATTTTATAGGGGTGAAACATCACTGAATTAATTTTATTTTTGAGAGGTGGGGAAGGACGAAAATTAAATCAGTGATGTTTCACCATTATAAAAATGTTGGTTTATAGGTATGTAATTCTAATTTAACATTTTACAAAAATCGATTAAGTCGTTTGTAAGTCTGAATCCCCCCCCCCCAAAAAAAAAGATAAACTTAAATTAATGATGATTCAACCTTATAAAAGTGTTGGTGCATAAGTGCGTAGCTCCGATATTAAAATTTTACGAAAATCAGTTGAGTTGTTTTTAAATCTGACCCCCCAAAAAAAGAAAATTAAATCAGTGATGCTTCACCCTTAGAGAAATGTTGGTATATAGGTATATAACTCAAATATAAAATTTTATGAAATTCGATTGAGTTGTTTGTAAGTCTGAACCCCCCCCCCCCCCCCCCAAAAAAAAATAGAAACTTAAATTAATGATGACTCACCCTTATAAAAGTGTTTGTATATAGATATGTAACTCTGATATAAAATTTGACCCAAAAGGGAACTCAATTCAGTGATGTTTCACCCATTTAAAAGTGTTGGTACATTAATATGAAACTCAACAATTTGAAAAAAAAATAGGTGTGACGGTCTTGAGGAACCTCCCCTAATTATTACAAATTATTAATGTTTATTGCATCCCCAGAGCCTTACCTAAAAGGCTAGTTTGACTAATCAGTTGTGTACATCTAAAAATAATCAAATATGGAGTCCAGGAGCTTTTAAAAAATATGAATCTTTTCAAAAATGCATGACAGTCGTGAGTAATAACAAGTACGAGGAAGAAAACATACCCTGGATTGATGAAACTCTTAGAAAATACACTAAAAAATGTCTACCAAACACATCACCAATGAAGATAACTTCACAAATTACTCTGTAGATAGCAATAATTAGCACTACCTTATTCTTGTAGAGAATATTGAAATAACTATTTAGTGTGACGGTCGTGAGGCCAAATCGAGGGACAAAAAGAAAACAGAATTTTCAGTTTCCCTTTATAGTCTAAAAATGTTTAAAAGCATGTTAATTTATTTTCCAATATATGTTTTCATACTCTAGAAAATAAATACTTAAATAACTTCCATGAAATCTCACTTTATAGGTAGGGACAAGTGAAGGACATGAGCTTTTTATTGCTATAAAAAAATAACAAAAGTATTTTTTGAAACTAGGCTGTATGCACCAACTTTAAGGGATCGATTTACATTAAAATTCACTAAAAATATTGATTTGGAAGTTTTAGTTCCAATTAAGTCCAGCAGGACAGTGAAAAATCACTGTTATCAGAATGGCCCACCTGATGTGCATGCTTGTCCTACCTCCTTTTTTTTTTTTTTTTTTTTTTTTTTTTTTTTTTTTTTTTTTTTTTTTTTTTTTTTTTTTTTTTTTTTTTTTTTTTTTTTTTTTTTTTTTTTTTTTTTTTTTTTTTTTTTTTTTTTAATTTCTTTACTTTTTCTCAGTTTATTAATTCAGTTTCTTCCTCTGTTTTAAATTGTATACAATATTATGGTTAACATAGTTATTGAGTCGTAATATATTACTCACAGTGACATTTTATAGCTGCCTTGCAAAATTTCTCCACCTGTTTATTTGCAACTAAAATGAGTAAGCAGAAATTTGTAAAATACATTAAAACAAAAGCGTTACAAAATACGAAAAAGTGTAAAGTACATTAAAAGAATGTTTTCTAATTGTAGATGTATCAAAACCAGCGTGTTAAATTCTTAGTAATGTCTAAATAATTTCTATGTGAGGACACAATTCACAAAGAATCATTCTAATTTGGATCCCAAGCAATCTGTAGGTTCAACCTTGAGGTCAGAAAGTTAATTTAAAAAAAAAAATATCTGTAATTAAAGAATTGTATGGGCAGAAATTATGTTAAAAGGGAGTGATAAGCTTTTCTCTTAATCTTAACAGTGCTGTATGAGGAACCACCGCCAAAAATAAAACCAAGAAGGAGAACATTTTATCACACCCAGATTAAAAAAAAAAATCTTTGCAAAACAGTTTAAATATCCTAAAAATTTTGAAATTCTAAAACTGGAATTCTGCTCAAAGTTCAGTAATTAGATTTGACAAATAATGAGAAGGAATTTGTCATTGATTACAGCTCCTGTGTAATATTATGAATTAATAAATCATTTGCCTCTTCTATATTGAACAGTTTATTTTAAAATTATTTTCAAATCTACTATATATTTGTCAAATACCACTCACTTATTCATCACGAAATCTCAGAAACCACCAAACGGATTGGAATGAAATTTGGTATGTAGCTTCCTCTAGGACCATAGGTGCTCGCTAATAAAGAAATTTTAAAAAAATGGTCTGGATCGCGGTTAATTTGTAAAAAACACGATCATAAGTATTGGAAATTCTTTAAAATAACATTACAGATCGTAATGAAACTTAGTACATTGTTTCTTATAAGATGTTAGATTCATGATAACTATTATTTTCTAAGTAGTTTGGCCTGTATCGGTACTACAAAGGGCTGAAATAACACTACTCTTACAATTTTTATTGGGTGAATAATAATAGATTTATTGTCATATGGTATCTGGTGATAAATAAGTTTAAAAAAAGGTTAGATGCTTAAGCCGCACACTTTGACCTCAAAGTAAGTTCCTTGTAGTAAATGAACAAAAATTGGTTACTGGCATGTCAAAAACTTATTATATGGTACTTTCTGTGAACTCATGGTGGCTGCAGAGGTGTACCCTTACAAGTTTGAGTTGTTTCATGACGAGAAGCTTGCTTTAGAGAGGAAGTTTAAAAGACTTACGTTCTCTGGTGATGACATGTAAGGCCAGTTCAAAGTACATATTCTGTACGAGCAATCCATCCATCTTGCTTCATCAGTAGCTTCATCCCCCAACTACTCTTCCTTCAGCTTTCCAGTCACAAGATAATTGTTCTGAAACTGGCTCTTCTCAAATCGGTTTTTCTCAACCAGGCCCAACTTGTATTTCACGAATCTGACATGTTGTACCTGAACATGTTAACTTACTTATTTAAATTATGTTGTCTTTAATCCTAATGATATTAAACTGTAACGGAGTACGGGTACTTTCAGTTAGTATACAATACATTCATCATCAGTTCTTTAGACTTATAAACATATTCTATGAGACACAATCCTCTTAACATTCCAATACACCATGTGATACATGGACTGGGTTTTAAAAGACAGAATTGCAACGTTCGTGCGGACTTCATTGCCACTACTTCTATTCCTTCAGCTATAGTATAGAATATCATGCAAAGTGTTAGTGGAAGTTGTTGACTAAGTTGAGCAGAAAACGTTATTGATCCATGATTTATTACTTATTTTGTGTTTAAAATCAATCCCTACAAGCAAGTGATAACATTTAAGAAGGTGAACATTATAAAACGTGTATGTATGTAATTTAAATACATGAAACACATCTCAATCAACCCTAGCATCTTTCGGGCACAACTCTTCTTTAGCTTTACCATAATCCTTTATTGACCTTTAACTCAATCAATTGTATTAGTTATTTATTACTGTACTCTTTTAAATTGTTTTAAACTTTTATCAGTAAAACTTATATTTCTTGTAGGAAGAGACTGTTTGACCGACCTGTAGAGGAAAGGGGTTATTCTCCACTGCCCGAAGAGCAACCAGGCGGTTTCGACTGGCAGGCTGACGCTCCTAACCAGAACTGATGGTTGCTAGTGCTCAATATATATCTTGTACAAAGGAGAAATATTGTGCTTTTTAATAAACGCATACAAATTATTGTTTCAATGCCTGTTTATCTTCTCAGTTTTTTATTTATTTTTTTTACAATATCATACATATTTATTTCACTAAGCATTCTTAGGGCGGTATCATAAATGTATAATTATGTTAAGTTATTTAAAGAAAGAAAAGTTGCTGTTATATATCATCTACTTCCTCAATTATCTTTTATCTTAATTCCTCATTAAATTTATTTTATTTTTTTATTTATTTATTTTTGTTGTTACTTTTCACCATTAAAATAAGTCTCAATAATTTTATTAATAGTAATTTTTAATTGGTTTTTAATTTGCCATCTGTGATTTGTGTATATCATGGAACATGCATTTTCATGTGACTTCTGAATGATACCGCTGGACCCCCCCCCCCCCCCCCCCCCCCCCCCTGTATTATCTCAGTTTAGATCAAGGATACATGGTACATGTTTTTCGAATAGATATATATTTCCATTGATATGTAATAATAATATTAATAATCATAATATTATATAATTATTAATATTAATTCATATTAGACTCTAGTGTAAAAGGAGAAATGAAATATTAATTAATAATATTACTTCCTTTTTTTTTTTATTAATGAATAACAATGAAATAATTTTTACGTAAGTTAATGGACGGATGGTTACACTCTTGAAACTGAGTTAGTCCCCGTTAAAACATTTACCATGTTAAGTTAAAATAAAGTCTTCAATTGAGAAAATTGTGCATAAAATTTTAATGTGTAATAGAAGCCTTTCAATATGGAAAGAAGAGTTAATCCTATTGTAATATGCTTTAAGGTTATTGGCAATTTTAGTACTGAAGCTACTACGTAGCCACTGAGGGATATTGGTTTCAGGTTCTATGAGGATCTGATGATTTTTGATGGCCCAAGTATATCCTTCGCCACTGTTTCTCAACAAATTAATTTTCTTCATTTTGGAAATTAAATTAATTATTTTGCGTTTTAAAGAACACTGCTCCAGTTGAATCCTTTTCAGCAGGACAATGAAGGAAACTAGTTTCAGGTCTGCCAGGATCTGATGATTTTTGATGGCCGAAGGATACCCTTGGTCACTCCTCTCCAACAAATTAATTTTCATCCTTTTGAAACTTAGTATATTTTGCTTTTTATAACAACACACTCTCTTCTCATTTAATCCTTTTCACAGGACACTGAAGGAAACTAGTTTCAGATCTGCCAGGATCTGATGATTTTTTTATGGCTGAAGGATACACTTGGTCAATCCTTCCCGATTAATTAATTAAAGGACACTCTCTCTTTCCATTTAACCCTTTGTACTTTGGCTGTTTTAGTAATTGTCTAAGATATTTTTCAGGATGTTGCAGATAAGTCTATCAACCCTATTTACTCCTACCGCGTACTTGTCGAAAGTTTTTACTAAAATGGTATAACTTCTGAACATACAAAATAAACTTCTTCAATGTTATAACACAATATAAAAATATAATCAACCAAGTCCCTACATTTAAAAAATCATATACCATCCTTTCTTCTGTCATCCAAATCACAATGTAATACATGAATAGCCATCCTTCAGGATCTACACAAGAGCCATATGAAATCTTATGTGAAAACAAAACTGATATATCTTCCACTTCCTCTCAATCATTGCCTCTATGGGCCATCTCTTCCACTAGGCATTCTCCTTATGACCCTTCCCTATCATAGCTTATATTCTTTCTATTACTTATCCTTGAATGTCTTACTAAATTATTCATTTTTCTCATTTTAACATGACAGAGCCTACTATCCTCACTCCTCTTAGGGGACTGGTTCAAATCTGGCATCAGTGGTTGATATTTATTTCATTATGGACTTAATATAGTAAGTTATATCTTTTTGAAACTATTACAATGAAGGAGTAATAAAATTATATATCAATAATTAATTGACTTTAACTCATTATTGGGGTTCTGTTAATATTCTTTTGAATTATGACTGGAAATATTTAACAACTTTTGTGCATTTTAATTTATATTTATTATAAATTACTATGTGAAAACAATTTTCAATTTTACCTTAGTTTAATTTTAATTCTTAAGTCCATTACTAAGAGAACCACTAAACACTTTCACTTGTTTTGCCCAGTCCATTCTTTGTCTCCTGACAGAAGAAAGGCCCAAAGCTCACTCACTTTCTTCTTTGCTCCTTGTCTCATAACCAACTGACCCTTTTTCCTACCTGCCTCAAGGGCTGCACGTCTCCCAGGTATTGAAGGTGTTCCCAATCCCTGTGTCCCTTCCTGGTTTTGACCCTTACCTCCAATATTTGCTCTTCCTGAACTTTAAATCCAAATATCGTTACTACATATATATATTCATTGAAAGTTTTTTTTTTGTATATTTTTCTTTCATTATAAATTATGATTACATCACATATATTTAAGTTGATTATTAGTATTATATTTTAAGTTGAGTCTGGTTTATTTTCTTGGTACAGCATATAATTTTGTGAATTGTAAATACTAATTATATAAGAAATAAAAAAAAAAAAAAATATATATATATATATAATTCGCATGTGTATATATTTAATGTATATGTATACAATGTATCATAGAGGGAATGGTGCTTAGTTTGCTTTTGTACAATTGTTACTCAACATGAAGTAAGGCTTTCCACAAGTTAAAGAGCACTTAAAAACAGAAAAACTTAAGCTTGTCTCATAAAAAAAACAGTTTCTTCATCATAACATTGTTTTTCCGAAACATAAATTTAATTGACAAAACTAATTTTCATTTCTATTTTGAACAGTAACATATGAAATTACTCTTTTCAATCCATCTTACATGGTCATTTGATTGTTACTTATGTAAAACTTGACTAAAGTTCATTTAAGGGATTGTAATTAATAACATTTGCATTGATCTTTCTCCTAAGTAAATAATAATAGAATTCCTATCTAACATTTTTAAACATTACTGAATTTCACACCCCTGCTCTTCAATAATAATAAATTATTTTATACTTAAAATCTGTGATTTAATGCAAATTAGTCATAATAGACACTGAATTACTATTTCATATCAGTAATAAATTTAAGACAAATGTTTATGAAAATTAAATTAAATTCAATAAAATAAGGTAAGGTGTATGAATATTTTTTTTGGTCCAGTTTTCTAAAAAATTATAACTAAAGTCACTTCAGTATGGTTTTAATTTACACAAATTAGTGCTGTATAATGGATTGTACTTAGACTGACTTTATTTCTCTTATGTAATATCGATATTATATAATTATTTTTTATATGTAATCACAATATACATATCTTTATTCATAGCCCTAATGTAGCTCCAAATTATATAAATATGTCATAGAGTGAGTTAAATAAAAGTGGACTTTAAGCTATTTGTTTAAGGCTAACCAGAATGGGCAGACAAGTGGAATGCAGAAGACAAATAAAATACATTGAAATGGAGAAACCTCATTGGTCAGCTATAAGCTTCCAGAAACACTAAGAAAAAATCAATTGGAGAATACATACCAACAATTTTAAGACCACTCATACAACTGGTTGATGACAATCACTAAGCTTTATGGAAAAGGGTTATAAGAACTTCTGAAAGGATGGAGGAGACCATGTTGAGAAAAATTAGATTATTTCATGACTACTAAATCTGTATAAAAATATCTGGTTAATATTCGTTCCACTTGTGCATGTTTTACTATAACTCTTTACCAATAAATTTTTGATTAATACATGGTTAACAATACATTATCAACAACAACCTTTAAGTAACTAACAGATATATCATTGTTCTAAATATATAAAATAATCCCTAGTAAACAGCTCATCCATTGCTATAAGTAAATTTTCATTAATAAAATCAGAAGACAAAAAATTAGACTCAATATAAATAAATTATGAGGTATTAATATAAAAACTACAGATAATATCTGGCATTTA
Organism: Euschistus heros; assembly: GCA_003667255.2. Taxonomy (NCBI): domain Eukaryota; kingdom Metazoa; phylum Arthropoda; class Insecta; order Hemiptera; family Pentatomidae; genus Euschistus; species Euschistus heros. The sequence goes on from RCWM02000139.1 coordinate 674,243, forward strand.
TTTTGAGTAGCAAACAACTCGATAAAATTTATTTACAGAATATAACCATCGTAGTCATACAATATACAAACATATAAATCTTTAGTCGTTTACTTGATGCTACCACTCACATTATTAATTACATCTAAATACATTACTAATACACATTAATGATATATATATACATATATATATCATTATTTTTATTTAAATATCCTTTCCTCTTTCAACTTTGGTTAAAAACAATTTATGGCTGTTCCTTTAAATATTTTTTTTTACAAATATATTTATCACTACAAATTACATCAACATCAAAATTTCATGAATATGTATCTTGGTAATGCAAATAAAATAAAACAAAGTTTGTTTTAAAACCAGCCGGTATGTAATTCTCAATATATAATGTCAATGCTTATTGGACTGGGATCATTACTACAAGCTTAACATAATATACATACATACATAAAAATGAGCATACACAAACGTGTACGCGACTAAGTTAGAAGAGAGGACTAGGAAGGAGGACAATTATTGACAGTCTATCCCAGTGACAGCTGAGGCACATAATTTACATGGCAACTGTTGCCAGGAGCACAGTGATATCATCAGGCTTACCTCCTAAAAAAAAAATAAAATAAAATAAAATTATTCGAAGATAAGAACTATCCTGCTATAAAACTTTTCTATATTTCAATATTTGTACATCGGCATACACATTAATTATCGTGCTACAGAATATCTAATAAGTTTATGTATGGATTTTTTAGACTTCATGGCAATACAGTAGAACCTCGACTATCCAAACCTCTATTATCCGAACTCATAGAGGTACCCACAATAATGTAATAAATGCCATTGATGTAACATTTCAATGGCTTAAAAGGCAAGAGGAAGCAACTGTAGTTCAGCAGCTTCAACTCAAAAAAATTAAAGGACTTGGCACTGACCAAAAAAAATGAAGATATTGAAGCAGACGAACAGTAAAGATTTTTTCAAACCAACAGAAATAAAAAAATTAGGTCTTTTTTAGATATTATTATTATATATTATATTATATTTATATATTAAATAGATATATAAATATATAGACTAGGTATATATGAAGAAAAAACATAATATGAACATATTTAGTTTTAATGTACATTGAAATAAATGATGAATTTACATGTATGTATTGAATTTTTCCTACTTTTCCAGATTCCATTCAACAGAACGATTTTTTTTTCTGCTTCTATGTACAATTTTCAACCTCGATTATCCAAACGTTTCGCTCATCCGAACCAACCCTGACTTAGTTCGGATAATCGAGTTTCTACTGTATTATTATTATATTAGTGAAATTCAATGATTGAATGACAACATTGGTATATTTGGATTATAAATAACATCAAAAAATCCTTTTTAAATAATTAAATTGTACAATAGAACAAAATTTCAATTCCATACCTAGAGGTGGCACAATGGAATAAAAAGAAATTAACAAAATAAGTGAAAATCTCATAAAATTTCAGTAGCATTTAAACTTAATGAAGAAATCTGAGTTTGGGGTGAACTTGCTAATCTCTTTTTAAAGGCGAAACTAACAAAGAATCTCAATATTTTTTAAGCAGCAGTACAAAAAATTGTTAGTAAGGTTTTTCCAAATGAGGCTACCAATAAGTATTTGAATCTATATAAACTGTGCAAAAATGAATAGGGATATTGCTAATTTTGTGTTATTTACTTTGCCTACTATTTTTGTATTATTTTTATTATAATCTGCATTAATATTCAATAGAAAGTATTATGTTTTTTGCTGTACTAAAATACAATTAATGGGTTTAAAAAAATAACAAAAATAAAACGTTTTAGTTTTATTGAATAATTTTTTTTATTGAACTGATTATTTTTTGAAAACAATATCTTGTATAATGTCCTCTGTTAGCCAAAACTAATGCCTATTAGGCACACTATTAATAATGTCATTGCTTTCTTGAGGAATTTCACCCCATTGTAATGCTCCACTCAGTTGTTGAAGGTCAATTAGCGGTGGATGATGATTAAAAAGCCTTCTCTTTAACGTGTCCCACATGTGCTCAATAGGACTGAGGTCCGGAGACGATGGGGGAAGGGGCAGACGGGAAATTCCCAGGTTTTCTAAAACTTGATGAACAACTATTCCTCTATGAGGTCGAGCGGTGTCATCCAGAAATCGAAAATCTCATGTGCATATCGAGCTGCTGCGAGGTTGGTTCGTCCTCCTGTGTAAATGCTAGCCCAGACCATTATACCACCTTCTCCAAACTGCACTGAAGGCGCAATAAACTGGGGAATTGTACGCATTCCTTGTTCTCTGTAGACACTTCGGCGTCTGCTGTCACTATACAGACAAAAACGCGACTCGTCCCTAAACATCACAGCATTCCAATTAGTGTCCTCTTCTAGTCGCTCGCTGCACCACATTCTTCTGAGCTGCTGGTGGCGAGCTGTTGCTGCAGGTCATCTCAAAGGAGCATAAGACCAACTTCCCACAAACGAATACGAATCGTTTGTGTTGATAAAAGTCTAGTTCACCTTCATTGAAGATCTGGTGTGCACTATGAAAAGGGGTTCTCTTGAGAGTGATAACAATATTTCTATCCTCTCTTTCAGTTGTAATACGTTGTGATCCACTGCTCGGCCTTCTATTAGCACTCCCAGTCTCTCGGAATCGAGCTAAAGCCCAGGAGATGACACTCTGGGAAACACCAACTGTCTCTGCAATATCAACTTGTCGGAGACCTTGATTACGCATTCTCACTATAATTTCGCGAACTTCGGATTCAAGATGATGTCTTTCCACGTTTATTGAAAGTGCAACTGCATTAAAATTCGAGAAAAGCTGTTTATTTACAAAATGATAAATCTTCACATTTACTATTCTTAAGAAAACTTGTTATAAATAAAAGGATTAAAAATTGTTTTGTATTTTCTATTTTGTTGTATCCTACTAATATTGAATATATTGGCTAATTTAATTTAAATGTGAGGCAGCATTTTTTGCCACATATTCAGGGAAAGATTATAGGCCTATTGGTATAAAGACCAATCTACAACCGTGACGTTATAGACCAATATGTAAGAATCATGAATTATTAAAAATCACTTCAACAAATCAGTGTGTGTGTCTTCGGGTTGCTGCTGATTCACTCCCAGTCATTAATTTAAACGAGTGCCATTAATTTCCAGTATGAGTCGCCTTTGCAATGACCATCAAGGCACAGGGGCCAAGTTTGCGGACTGAATTCGGAAAATCCATGCTTCTCTCATGGACAGTTATATGTGGCCTGCTCACGCATTTGAAAACCATCTGATTTATTTGTATATGCAACAGATGGAAAAACGAAAAATATTGAATATCCATCAGCATTTCAATAAAATACATAAAAGTAAAATATTTAATTCTTTGAAAATTTTTTTAAATCAATTAAAAAAATTTCACAAAATAATTCAAACAACACTACAATAATTGTTGTACTGAATTTTTTTTTTAAAATTTTGTTAAGCGCATATTAACGCACCCCAAGTACAGCTAGTACTATATAAAAATAACAAAACAAAAAACAAACATGAACTGTAGCCTACAAAAATATAAGTATTGTTAAAACTTATTTTATGTAGAACGGAAAAAAAAAAATGTGTGAGGATTCCTCACCATTTATGGTACTTACCAATGATGTTGATGCCATTAGCACGCGCTTGTTTAGCAAATGGGGACATGAAGGTTTGATCGAAAGCAAGCTTCCTTGCCATCAAGGCAATAGAGTTAGCTACAGACTGAAGGCGGAGGGGGTCACGCTCCCCTTCCACACTTTTTAGCTCATTGAGTAAGATTTGATCAGGGACATTATCGAAAACCCCATCAGTTGCTAATAGGATAACATCACCATCCTGCACCCGGAAGTTTGTAGTATTAGCAGACTCAGGCCTATAACAGATATCACAAAATTAATTTTAAAAAATTAAACCTTTACCAAGATTGATTTTCAAATATTAGCCTTTTTTTTTTTTTTTTTTTTTTTTTTTGTGGGTGATGCTTACAGACTTGTTTTATTTATAATTATTTTCTGTTTTCTCAATCTATAAGACATTGATCCTCCCCCCCCCCCCCCCCCTCACTGTCCTTACTTATGGTTAAGAAATGTAGACAATGACAAAAGCAATGGCATTGTAACTCCTGAAATTTAAAAAAAAAAATTCTTTGGAGAGTATATGGACCAGTAGAAAAGAAAAAATGACAAGCGAAAGATAATGTGCAATGATATAAATGAAGCACAAGACATTAAAATGGTCAGACTACAGTAGGCCAGTCACATAATAAGGATAAATATACAAGTAATCCCAAGGAAGCTAATTAATTAACAGATTTATGGACTTAGGAGAGTTAGTAGACTTAGAGGACGATTCAGAGGATACTGATGCTAGAATCCTACTTAGTAACCAAAATTGGAAGTTAGCTGCACTGGATCAGAACTGCTTTTCGATATTGCAAGGTGTCATCTCAACTTAGGATATAGCGCTAATAATAAAAAAGGTTTAACTCCTCTGAGGATCATCCTTAATAGTAAGTAATGCCTAGAATTAAAACTCATCATACCCCAAATATTCCTATGATGATATGATATAACATGATTATATCTGTACATGATATGACAAAAGCATATCATTGTAATCATTCATATGTAAGTACCCTATAGGCTCAAAAATTACTGTACCGATTTACATATGTTTCTTAGCAAAATGGAAGGTTCTCTCGTGGGAAGGTTCAAAGCTATTGAAATCCTCAACCTGATCAATAAAAATAAGTTGTGGTGGCTGAGAAGTACCAAACTCCAATCAGTATAATCTCCTTAAAACTTAAGATTTTTTTTTTTTTTTTTTTTTTTTTTTTTTTTTTTTTTTTCAGTTTTAGCAAGTTTAAATTCTTAGGAATGTTGTGCTAGTAGTTTAATAAATGAACGCAATGATATAATTGAATATTCAGAGTAATAATATAAGATATAGGTTTATCAGGATACAAACAAGTCTTTTATATATATGTAAAAATGAATGTTTAAAATAAAGATAACCCATTAGTAATACCAATCAATAATTACTTTCACCGACCAGTTTTGAAAAAATGCACTATTCTACTATTGATATCAATTGATACGTTTTTTATCTACTATTGATACGTTTTTTTTACATAACTTCACACTTACCCAACTTGGAGAAATAATCTAGAAACACTAACAATGAACCAAATTTAGTTTTCGCGACCTTTCAAATTGTATATTCTATACTTCTTAATAAATCTCAACATTGTCAAACGGAACAGTTGGTCTCATAAATAAATGGCCAAACAAGTAATAAAACCAAAGAGTATAAAAACTAAATAGAATCACCAACAGAACTGTTTACCTAAATTACATACACAAGAACATTGCAATGAACTTTAATAAAATAATTTAAATAAACAGCAACCACAATTTTTGTGATCCAAAAGAAAAACAAAATAATATCTAATTTTAACTAAATAAAATTATTTATATCAAATATAAAACTATTCATTTAATCTGTAAATTTAAATATAGAAATAATAAAGCATTGTAAGGACAGCAAGTTCACTAAAAATAATCTGCTCAACTTAATAATTTTTTAAAATAATATAAAACAGACCTGTCATTGAGCACAAGTCTGCTGTGACCAGGTGGAGGAAGAGATAACTGATAAGGGGTATTGAAATAGTGCTGCTGTTCCTCGGATCTGTGGACTACTACACCATGCCGCACAATAACAAATCCACTGTCACCGATATTGGCTGTGTATACAGTGCTGGTATCACGATTCAGAACAACCACACAAGCCGTGCTGCTTCCTGTAAAATAAATCAAGTTGTAACACAATCTCTACAAATATAAAAATTACTTTTACAGGTAGACAATGTGTAATGAAAAATAACAAACATTTGGCAAAAAATTGAAAGTTCTTCATTCTCAAATTATAGGCACTCAATAAATCACAATACACATGTAGTTCCAAAATTATAAATGTGTTAAATGAGTAAAATTTTGAAAGTTATCTAAAAACTATTGTGGTGCTATAACAATAGGGATAATACATAAAAATCTGACCTAGGACAGGTTGCTTGTTTTCAAGCAGCTCATAATAGCTATGAGCAAGGAGATTTGCAGGTTCAGCAGAACGAAATCTGCCACTAATGACCAAGCGTTCACATGTGCGCATCAGGAACGATGAAAACTCACCAGGATCTATTCCATAATTTCGCCATCCTCCCACTCCATCGGCAACTCCTTAAACATAAACCCAAGATAATGTTTAACCATTATAAAAACAGTTTTAATACAATAAAAATACAAAACATAAAATAATACAACATTGCTATAGCTATTAAACAGATAATTAACATGACTTGATAAAATAACATTTTTTTATTATTTATTTATTACTGAATTGATGCCTTGCCAAAATCAATTTATTCAATAGATAATGAAAATATTTTCAAGGAAGATATAGATCCATCAGAAATGTTTATTAAACACCGTTATCAAAAAATTATATTTAACTAATCACAAAATTATCTTAATGAAATTATTTTGAAACAAACTTGATAGTACCCTCAAATTTTGTAGATTCATAAGTTAATTTATAATAATACATTACTAAAGACAAATACAAAAAAATTCTAATAATAATGAAGGATATGTACAGAATTACCTCATAAATAATGTATTAAAATTATTTTTGAAAATAAATCACTTTTGGCTGTCTAAAATAATTTTTGATATCATATTCAAACAAAATTTGACAGGTGACTTTTCTGAACAAAAAATATGTCTCTTTAAAACATTATTCTCTTCTTGGCACATTTCAATTAAAAACTAAAATTTAACTTTTCTAGAATTTACATTTTCTTTTCAGTTTTTATTATTTATAGAAATTCAACCTAAAACTACTTCAGAGGTAAGGAAGAAATAAGATGAATGTAAATTCATTTGCAATAAACAGATTATTTTAATTGGGGCACAAAGCTAAACTTCTTAGTACTATACTGCTAAAAAAAAAAACAAAAAAAAACTTGTCTATATTTTAATAAAAATAATGTTTTTTAATGCAATTTGAAAATAGAAGATATTATTTTTATTCCTAAACTTTAATTTTTAATTATTTAGCATCACAAGAATTAAACTTATTATTTAAAAAAACAATCTTCTGTTAAAAAAAAAACATGTAATTAGTCAAATTGGAAAATTATTGATGATATATATCTTAAACAATAGAAACATTTTGCGCAAAACAGTTGCCATGATAATACTCATAGTTAATTCAATAAATGTTAGCATTTGTGAATAGTTGGTCAAGTGCATTTTTTGAATTGTGTTATTGAATTTTGGGTAATGGGTAAAACCAGAAACTAATTTATTTCTCTTTGCTATTACAGAGATGAATTCTTATTTGTGATCATTGCAGAAAAAATTGTATTTTTCCTAAAATATCATTTTTGCACTTAGCTGACTATTCCCAATATATATAATATTCCCAAAGTGCCAAAGAATTTATGGATTTTCGGGGCTTCATGGTGAAGCATGTAGGGGTGAGGGTCTCAACCCACTCGGTAGAGAAGGCACTCGTTTCAAATCCCACCTATAATGTGGGTTGTTAAAATTTATTTCATAGAAACCCCATGCTATGGATCTTGAACTTCTCAATCTACCTGGAATAGATTGGTAACATTTAGGGTGTCCTGTCCTCCCTGACCTAGCTGGAGTGCATAAGAACGTTAAGTCCTAATAATCATCAATCTACGAATGTAATTTATTAGGAAGATTTTTCTTAATTAACATAAAAATGAAAGGCATCCATTTACTGATATTGACATCATCATCACTGTATTGCATTTTTAAATAAAAAGCGAAACCAATTCTTCTAATAACTTTATAAGAGAAACTTGGACATTTTTCTAGTCACCCTAATTGTTTTCTCTTCTGTATGAGCATTGTTATGATGTCCTCAACTTTACCCAACATTATAACTTTTCTAGCTAATAAAATCAATGTAGCTAATAAACTTCTTTTCCTCATGAAAATTAACTGATTTCATCAAATCCAAAAGTACACTATTCAGGGTACGGACTCATGCATGACCTAGAAAGATACATTTGTACACATATCTCAATATCAATCCAGGGTCTCTTTTACACTAAAGCCTACATTTAAACCATTTAAATATCAATAAATATATTTTTTTTAAATAAATAAACAATCAAACATTCTTTTTAAAAAGTTGGTAGCCTATTTTAAATTAATTTTATCAGATTAGATCAATCAGTGCTTCATTAAACCTCAAAATTAATGTTTCATACAAAAAAAAAAAAAAAAAAAAGTAAGATCACTTATATATATAATTTATTATGAATAGTGATGAAATTTTCATTGGTAAAACGTTAATAATATTCTTAGAAAAGTTTCTAATTTGATGATACATGTTAGTATCTTTTAATTCAGTTTAAAAAATAAAATCAGTATAAACGTATTTATAAAGTTTTAAAATAATAAAAGATTAGGATTTATAAACAAAATAACTAAATGATAGTTCCTAAAATATAATGTGAAAAAAAGATGTTTCATATAAACTATACTCTTCCATTTAATAGTAAACCTTCGTAATAACTGAACATAAACTGAAAAACTGATATATAAAAAAGTAATGAACAAAGTTCTCATGACTTAATAGACCAAACATTGATCCAACAAAATTATATTATGGAAATAGCTGGAAGAAGATAATGAACAGTCAATGACTAAGAGGGGATAGAGTACAAGGTCTGCCATGGTCAAAGGTTGGTCTGTCAACATCACATTTTGTTGTCTTTCGGCCAGTCTTTACATAATAAGTACATTTTCCAAATAAATTTGATGTTGCTAATTTCAACTAATGTTTTAGTTAATTTATGTTTACATGGGGGAAAAACATGAACTTATTTCTATATCAAACAGAAAAAAAAACAAACTTGAATTAATAGAAAATATCACTTGACGGGTAAAAGATCAAACTTTTACAACAGGATAAGGGAATTGTAATGCCATTATACAACTTAAGATAGATATCTAATATCTCACTAATTTAGTTTATACTAAAATCAAAGTCATAAGACAAAAAATTTAAAAATTATACATACAAGATTCAAAGACATAATCAGATGTTTAAATATATACAATACAGAACACTTTTTAACACTTAAAAATAACGTGACCCAAACTTTTTTTACAAATAAAAGGTAAATTGTTAAGGGTCATGGAACCACATTAATAGAAGCAGAAATCATAAATTAAATACTAAAAAAAAAACCGTCGATTGAAACAAACCTTTACTAATCAAAAAGAGAATGACAATTTCAATTAAATAACAAAACTTTCTATGGCTTTCAAATATTGGATTAATACTAATTAACAGTGCTAATATGGTAGCTATTTAGTAACTGTCACTTATTTTGAAAAAGGAATACAAAACTATAACCTGACAAGATTAATAAAGTTAACTTCTTTTGACAACAGCCCTATTATCACAAAGATACTGGGTGTTTAAAACAAAGATCAGAAAGTACATATACATGTTTTTTTAATTCATATAAATTTAATATATCCCATAATTAATTGCATTGGCAAACTTCTAATACATACCCAATACATCAGCAGTTTTAAACTTAGCTGTAAACCATGCATCATCTCCAAACTGCCCTTTCTTCAACTTCGTTTGTGATATTTCTTTAGGAAAACCCGAAACTACAGAAAGGATATGGGGTTCAAACTTCTTGAGAGGAGGGCTGGGTTCAGTGCAATTTGTGGAATAATTATTAATGCCATTCCATATCGCACGAGATAAAATCCTTCCAGTCCAGGTAATAGCTTGCATTTTAATTTAAACTAAACTGATCAACACATATTGATTTATTAAATAAGATGAACGGTATATAACCACTTGCAACTTGGTAATTTAAAAATTCACTAAATTAGGCCATTTCTATACATAATCACAGCTGGCTGCTATGTCAACCAAACATAAAATGTCGATTTAAATGGTGAAAGTTACTAGACAAAACAAAATTATATATTAGTAATTGACAGAAACTGATCACATTTTTTAACTGCGCTATGGGAAGGTGATGGACAGGGTGTTCGTATAGACTGCCTGAAGGTCTGGGATAAGTGCGAGTTAATAGAACTGACAATCAAAATCCCGTCACCAGAGTGCTCTGCTCCGCACATCCAAATATATTTCCATCTCCTAAATATTCCTTATAAACCTCAAAAGGACTAACCAACTATTTTATAAATAATTTTGTATAGTCTCACCGTATCATCTTATAAAATAATTGAAAAATAAGAGTGCTTGAAGAATCTCAAAAAAAGTTTGGCAACAACGTATCGAATGGGATTGATATATTTATAAATGCCTAACTATAGAATTATGGATTCCAGCACTCAATCGTAAAAAAAAAAAAAAAAAATTAAAAAAAAAAAAATTAATTTTAAAAATACCACGAATATATTAAACATCATAACACCTCCACTAACTGAAATCTAGTTTTAACATTAACATCACTACCCTTCCTTTCAACTTCTTTTATCAGATGACGGTTTCTTTTTAAAGTAAATTCAATCATTTTTAAATTATTTTCTTGTGCGTAACAATAAACCCAAGAACTAAAATTCAAATCACTAACGTCTCATAAGTCTGATTTGGCCGAGGACTATAAGATATTAAGCACTTCTGCATTCTTGAGTTAGTGACGGATGGCTCCTGCTCAAATGCAACCTGGACATTTAATTCTCAACAGAACCACGAAATAAATTTAAAACTTCTCACACTAGATAAAATAGGTTGTGGACCAATACGATAACCCATCCTTCCATCTATAGTTGGAGTAAATATCACCGTTAAATCTCAATAATAAGCTAATTAATATTCCAAAGATGAGCACATTTAACAATTTTGTTCTCTATGAATTCGCAAATAATTCATCAATTTATTTAAAATATTATCAAACATCAGAAAATATATTATTATTTAAGAAAATAGTTTGCCTCCAAAACAAATATGATACTGTATCAAAGACAACGAAATGGAATGTGATCTATCAGCAGTTTTCCGAACCCCGAATTATTATTCTTCCTCCTAGATAAGATTAATCTTAAGGTAAGTGAAGCTTAAACATCTCGTACTAACAAAGAGGCCAAAAATGCTGAAATATCATGCTGACATCCTACACTTCTAGCAGCATGGAAAAAATGAGAAAAAAATAACGTCTTCTTTTAATTAACTCTTGGGTGAAGAAGCTTCTTTCCAATGGCTATTCCTTATTGTTTATTTGTACGGCTTTATACAATCAATTAATTAATAATACTCTAATGTAATTATTTGATCTCTGATGCCACTAAGTTTTATTTCTCATTTTTTAAAATAAAATTAAAATAAATGAATATCCTGATGAATTGAGAAAATTGGTCATTTGCAATATTTGTGGATGGAGTTGTGTTATTTATTTGATGTGAATTCTTATGGCAGTTAAAACATAATTTACTACATGATGCCTACTAATTTTTCTAAGTCGTTACATAAGTCATTATACGTTTGTTTGGACTTGCAGTTCTTGATTACTCTATCTAGAGCAGGAAGTACCGGTTATCCTACAGATTACCAACCTGTTATAGCCAGGGAAGGTCAAGATTCATTTGGTGGGTTTCTCACGAAATACATTTTAACTCACCCAGGTGGAGTTTGAACCCATGACCTCCTGTACCGAGCGCACTAAGAGCCTTACCCCAACTCACTCGGCCATCGTGTTCCCAAAGTTATTGTTCGTTGTTTCATTCAGAACAATAACATTTCTATGATAACCGCATTTCTCCCTTATCTTATAATACTTCAGCGCTCACTGCTTTTCATAAAAACAATCCACAAAACTGCAAAGCTCTCAAAAACTTGCAAATTTAATAAGCTTTCAAATGATATGTTAAAAGTAATGATTTGTTTTAATTTCATGGAGAAATTTACTTTTGAAACCGAAAAAAAAAACATGGTGTTCTCATTTAGCATACAAATCAGGTACTTTGGTAAATAAGACATTATGATAATCGCTTGATGAAAATCTGTATTTTAAATAAAAGAAACACTTCATTAGAATAAAAAGCAAAGAAAAAATTTGTTAATTTGAAAATAAAAGAATCACTGTCAATAAAGCGCCGCCAGAGTCCGTTATTTTATTAAATTTTCAAAATGTCCTCCATTATTTCGAATGCAGCTTCTTGCTCTCTTTCTCACAGCCCCTACGGTCACTGCTAAAGTCAGACGCTGTTGCAATTTGGCTCCGGCCTCCAGAATTCTCGTCTTTAGGACCTCAATGCTGGTCACTTCTCTGGCATATACCTCGCTTTTTATGTAGCCCCACACATAAAAGTCCATTGGAGCTAAGTCAGGTGACCTAGCTGGCCAATGTATCACACCATTTCTACCTATCCAGGTCGAATATCGTTGGTTCAGCCATTCCCGTACTGCTGCCGAATGATGTGGAGGAGCACCATCGTGTTGGAATATTATGTTTTGCTGAACATCAAGTGGAATGTCGTGAATAAGTTGTGGTAGAATATTTTGTAAAAAATCCAAATAACTTTCTCCATTCAATCTGCTGGGCAAAAAATGTGGCCCAATGAGTCGGTCCCCTATTATCCCAGCCCACACATTCACTGTAAAACGATGCTGGAAAGATGCTTCTTGAACCATATGTGGGTTTTCAGCTGCCCAGTAGTGCCGGTTGTGGACGTTAAAAATTCCTTCCCTTGTAAAAAGAGACTCATCTGTCCATAAAATTTTCCTCAGAAACTGGTGTTCTTGAATGTCTCTATTTAAAAGCCAGCGGCAAAATTGTATTCTATGTACATGATCATTAGGTTCTAGCCCTTGTACTTGTGTGAAATGATATGGGTGAAAATGTTCTCGGTGCAAAATGTTGATAACTGACCTTTGGGAGATACCAATTTCACGGGCCAAGTCTCTTGATGAAACACTGGGATTTTCATTTACTATATCAATAATTTCCTCTTCGAGTTCAACATCATGAGGAACTTGTCCCAATTCTTGACGTAACTTATGAACGGAACCTGTTTCAGATAAACGTTGATGAGTTCGTGAAAACACTATCGTAGAGGGGAGGCGCCTATCTGGAAACCTAAGTTGGTACTCCCGCCGCGCTGCACTCGCGTTTCCATTACAAAAACCATACAAAAAATGTATGTCAGCGTACTCACCATTTGTGAACGTTGCCATCTTCGCAGGTGTATTGCCAAACAGAAAAAAAATAATCCCAATAAATAAAATGGGCCCTCAAGCTAAGGATAAGCAATATTAGCAAGGGTCTTTTGTATAAAGAACACACGTATCGTTGTTTGCTTTGAATAATTCTAATGCAACTAAAGAGTATCTCCGACTATCACTACATTTATGAATTTCAACGAAAAATTTTCATTCTTGGCTTTCTAAGGCCCCACAGGAGAAAAGGACAAAGTGTAAAGGTAGAATCCGAGTAAATTTATGTGGTGAAAGATAGAAACGAAAGAAAAGTTTCGGTTTAGAAATATCAAGCAGAGGTTCACAATGATCGATTAGGAGGGAAAACTAATTCCTTGTGTTTAGAGGAATTAATTGGTAAGTATTAACACAATGAGCTACTGTGAATAAATGTTGAGCTTTACTTTGAACTGACTTTTAAAACAGTGTTACTCTTCTTTAGCCTATTTGGGAATAAAAAGATATTTCAGGAAGACAGAATTGCTGTCCATCGTTCACGGTTAGTATAGAAGCAAAAATCCTCAGAAATGGTAGATGCTAGCATTTTGCCTCAACCTATTTACAACTCTGAAAGGAAAAAGCTGTATAGATTTTTAATTAAGTTCAATTATAACCTACTTTAAAGAATTTTTTTATTTCGATATCTTAGTAAGAACAGTTATAATAAATAATAATCTCGCTGGTACAGAGGAAATAATTTAATGTTCTTGTAACGCGCCGTCACGTGTTTTTACCGAATGCGACCAAGATGAATGGATTTTGAACTTTAATTAATTCTAATATAAGTTTCTATGCTCTGCAAAAAGCTCTCCGATACAAAAGTCTCTCCAGGAAGGCAAAGCTTTTGTTATGCAAAACAATAATTAGGCCAGTAGCAATGTATGGCAGTGAAACGTGGACTCTAACCAAGGAAAACAGAAGAGCTCTACTGGTTTGGGAGAGAACAGTTCTTAGAAAGATCTTTGGAGCCGTTAAAGAAGAACACAGATGGAGAATCAGAAGCAATGCCGAATTAGCTGAATTGTACGGAGAGCCTGATATCCTCTGTGTTATTAAGAAGAGCAGGCTTAGATGGTTAGGGCATGTAGAAAGGATGGAGCCCTGTAGGCTGCCTAAAATGATGCTAAATGGTGCACCAGGAGGAAAAAGGAAAAGGGGCAGACCCAGGCGGCGGTGGATTGAGGACTTAGAGGAGGATATAAGAAGGATGGGAATAAGAAACTGGAAGAGTCTCGCTGGAGACCGCGAGGCATGGGGAAGAACGGTGGCAGAGGCCCAGGTCCTGCAAGGACTGTAGCGCCCAACAGTGAGTGAGTGAGTGATAAGGTACTACTTGTTAGAAGGTACTTGATTTGTTAGTTTTTTTGAAGGCCAATAACTTAATCGATGATTTTAATCTAAAGCTACTGAAATTTTTATTGCTAAATGCCAACATCAACAGTACCATTGTTATTGGCTCATAAAAAACAATGTTTTTTATAATATAAAAAAAAAATGTTCCTTGCAACGTTTTATTATATCTCTGATCAGTAACATTAATCTAGGAACCTATATTCCTTAGATCTGAAATTCGGAAAGAGACTGTTTTGATATAGGAACGACTAATTACCTCCAAAATAAAACCATTTATTTATTATTAAAGCTAGGATTTTCATGTAATTAAAAATGCCAAATATGTACATGTACAAGGTGTTCAATATTCGAAGACCATCCCCTTTTTTTCCCACTGTTTTTGAAATTTTGAAACGAAACACTCAGGGTATTAACTGTGTCAAATAAAATTTCTTTTCAGGTTATATATAGTCTGCTCTCCAACCTTCTCCAGTTCTTCTCCAGCGACCCTAACTTTGGAATTCCCAATGGGATGTGGTATTTTTTACGACGGATTTCGATATAAAATCAAATTTTAAATCGAATTTATATCGGTGATTTTTTTTTACCCGGGGCACCGTTTCGTCGCAAATCGAAAATTAGCAATATAAAACTGGTATTGGGTGTAGTTCCGCAGACGCCCCCATTTTCAAATGCCTATTTCTTCCATGCCACTCTACCAAAAAATAAATCCAATTAGTGCTATTTAATCCACATTTAACCAATTTTCTTCTCATACTTAGTTATTTAAAGTTTATACTATTATTATTTTGAAAATATTAATTTAAAAAAGTTGGGGGCGTCTGCGGAACTATTTACCAAGGGAAAAAGTTCCGTAGACGCCCCCAGCCCTTTGCTACGTAAAATGATGTAAAAATATTATGGTAGGTTACAACTAAAATTCAAGGACATTTTTGTTTATTGTTTATTGCGTCACCGATTTAATCTCCAGTCTCAAACCCGTTATATCAACAAAATAATCCTTTGAGTAAAAAAAAAAATCATTTTGACTCTTAATGTCATCACTGTAGTAAGAAAATATAATCGAGGAAGGATTTTGGACGGGAGTTGGATTCTGGTGATGAACGGGATGGGCAAAAGAAGTTCCGGATTGAAATTTGCCCCACAATAAGCGTGGCGCTTCAACTTTGCTACCTCTGATCATAAAAAATGTCAAACCGGGAAGCATTATCATTACAGACGAATGGAGAAGCTACACCCAGCTTGCAAAATTGGGACACGCCCACCAGACAATGGGATCCTAATTCATTGTCCCACACTCAAAACATAGAATCACCATGGAGATCAGTTAAGCGAGGAATACATGCGGGTGGAAGCCATTCCCAAAATTTATATTCACACTTGTGTAAATATCATTGGAGACGAGCTGTTAGAGACCCTAATAATAACCCTAATAAAGATGTGCTCAATGAATTATTATATTTAATTATAATCCAAACTTGTAAATAATATTTTTTCTCCGGGGGCGTCTACGGAACTTTTTCCCTTGGTAAATAGTTCCGCAGACGCCCCCAACTTTTTTAACATAATATTTTCTACAGGATAACTTAACACATTTAAATGAGTTTAATATTAAACAAAAATTTGTCAAATGTAGATTAAATAGCACTAATTGGATTTATGTTTTGGTGGAGTGACATGGAAGAAATAGGCATTTGAAAATGGGGGCGTCTGCGGAACTACACCCCTGGTATTGCAAAAATAAGATAAACTTTGAACAAAAATATGAAATTAAGGCCTTCCCGCGCCTGGTACGACAAGCGGTGAGAAACTTGAAAAGTTTCCCCCGAGAGGCTCAAATCGTCGACAAGCCCGTGATGAAACTAATATAATTTATGTACTGGCTACGGTGGAAGCGTATCCTCATCGGAGCATTCGAGCATAGCCAGGGATACCCACTTAAGCATTGGAACGGTGTGGGCCATATAGTCCAGTAAAATAAGGGTTTGCCGAAGAAAAAACTGAGGAACATTTATTCTCAACGGATCTTTATGTTTTTTGGGGTGCTGAATCCGAATCTGAAGTTTGCTACCACGGCAACCATCGGCTTCATATTCAAAATCGCAAAAAAACTGCCAAAAAAACGTTATGTTTGTTTTTTTATCTATAACACGATAACGAAGCTTTTTTCGAAGAAAGTCTTCAAATATTAATTGTAGCTGGAACTAGTGCCTACATAATGAAAAAAAGATATCCGAAATCGGACTATTTTTCGCGAAGTTACGTTATTGGGAAAAAATGGAGAAATTGGCCAACTTGCCGTCAGTCCCAAAGCTCCGCGAAAACACATTTGTCGTACTCTTTTGGCTATAACTCTGAAATTATTGACCGATGCAACATTACTTTTTTTCATCTTAAAGCTGATTAAATTTACTATAAGAATCTATAAATGAAGTTTTAATCAAACCCCGTAATATGTACATGCCAGCCCGCTAATAAAAACGTACTGTTGTAAAATCCAAGTGTTTTTTTGGCACATTTGTCGCTCTAACTCCTCAAATATTTGTTCGATCCCAAATTTCTTTTTTCTATCTCAAAGCTGATTAAATTCGCTATCAGATGCTATATATGTAAATTATATTAAAACCTGTAAACCACTCAAGCTTGCACGCTAAATATGTATGTTTTGGCAAAATATGTAAATTATGACATGTTCAGTAGACTGGTGTGGGTATTTTACGGTGTTAATTATAAGTTACATATATAGGTTCTGATAGTAAATTTAACCAGCTTTCAGATAAAAATATTAAATGTTGGATTGGACAAGCTATGTCTCGAATGTTCCGATGAGGATACGGTGTTGTTTTAGTATGGCCTACACCAATGCTCAGGTGGGTATCCCCTGGATATGTCTCGAATACTCCGATGAGAATACGCTTCCACCATAACCAGTACATATATGATATTAGTTTCATCACGGGATTGTCGACGATTTGAGCCTCTCGGTGGAAACTTTCCAAGTCGACTACTTCTCGCCGCTCATTTTACCAATCGCGGGAAGGCATTAATTTCGTATTTTAGTTCAAAGTTTATTTTATTTTTGCAATACCAGTTTTAGGTTACTTATTCTGTTAAAAATGATTTTTCGCGATTTGCGGAGAAACGGTGCCCCGGATAAAAAAAAATCACCGTAATAAATTCGATTCAAAATTTGATTTTCTATCGAAATCCGTCGTAAAAAATACCACATCCCATTGGGAATTCCAAAGTTAGGGTCGCTGGAGAAGAACTGGAGAAGGTTGGAGAGCAGACTATAACCTGAAAAGAAACTTTATTTGACACATTTAAGACCCTGAGAGTTTCGTTTCAAAATTTCAAAAACTGTGAGAAAAAAAGGGGGGGGGCCTTCGTATATTGAACGCCCTGTATATGTATTGATTTTATTGATGTATATTGATTTTATATGTATTGATTTGACGAGAACAGTATGAAATTAAATGCATTTTCAAACGTAAAACTACGTCGATAGGCCTTGAATGCACTAAATGACCGATCGACGTCAACTGACAGCGTTTCGGAAACTGGCTATTTCAGAAGGTTTCCACTCAATTGAAAATTTTGCTGTTACCTCTTTTGCACTTATGATGTATACAATCAGCAGCTTATCTTTCCAGTCCATATTGTTTAAAAGATATCTTATAATTTCGTCTGGATCTTGTTTCCTATTTCTCCTGAGACATCTTCTATTTCGCGAATCACTTCATTGACAATTTGAATATTTTTCAATAAAGGCACGTTCTGTGATTCTAGCTGCGTGATTGTGGAAGCGATGTAAGCACAATTACAGAGAACAAATGCTAGAATATTTTTCAAATTAGAATTTTCCAACAAAGTTTGAGCTTGTGAAATGGCTGAAGCTAATTCGCCAACCAGCTTAAATATGACGTCCTTTATTTTTTCAAAATTTAAGTAGTACAAGTTCCCCATCTAATGACTACAGGTCGCGGAGGTAGAAGTAGTTCTGGATAATTATCTTTTATAATTTTATAATTTCCACTCGGCTTGGAGTTTTAAAAAAAATATTTTTGTTGATGAAATCAACAAATCAACCCCAGGAAAAAGCAGACCGAACTGATTCAGCTACACGATGAAACGCGTGAGCGATACATGTGACATGAATAGGGTTGCCATAACAGTCTAGGTACTGACCGGTGCACAATTCATAACTCAAGAAAATTAGTAGGTACAATGTGTTCCACGCAGTCTGATATGTACTTTACAACGAATACTGACAAACTGAAGGGAGTTGGGAGCATGGAGTAAGGAAAATAAAGAGTACCAACTTAACGCTACAAAACAAGGCAGCGTTCCCTGCGATCCGATCTGGCGGCGGAAGCTCCAGACACATAACAAATATCACTCCAGGAATTATGAACACACTTCAATTACTCTGACGATATATTATTACGCCGCTGAATTTTAAAATGCTGAAGGGGTTAACCAAATATACCTTACCTAGAAACACACCTAATAATTAAAGATCCCAAAATATGGATAATATTTACCGTAAGACGGCCAGACTTCGCATCAAGCTCACTAAAAAGTTTCAGTTGAAGAAAATGTGTTTTGCTGTTGTTTAAATGAGCGATATTTTATATCTCTTACTTATTTAAGACAATACTGATTGGGTCTAAGGAATTTTCACGCTGATCCTAGTTACCGCTCATGTTTTAGAACAGTTAGTTGATTGTAGTGTTTCAACATGTGTGATTACTTTGTGGGATAAAGTCCTGCTTTCGACAACTAAATATTTCTCAAATCGATTAGGTTTTGCATTAATTTTATTCTATAATTATTGTAATTAAAATATATGATATTCATTTTGCTCAAAATATTTGCCAAAAGTCATGATGTTTGAAAATAGAATAGAATCCCCTTTTGGATATGAATTAGGAATGACTTTGCACCAGTATATTTTGTCGCAAAGTGACCTCCCTGTGGGAGGAAGTCTAAGGCAGCAATGCTCCTCCTAAACAAATCAATAAACGAGGATATTTTGAAGTTAAGAAGGTAATAGGCTGGTTAAAATACAAATTATTCGGGATTACGTTTTGCTTCTTGTTAATCAGATTTTAGCCATCCAGGTATATTGACGAATAATGTTAGAATTTAGCCTAGTTATAGCTTTAAATTTATATTTATTTATTTCGTTTAACGTCACTTTATGCTGCTATGGCTAATCGGACGAGCTTTAAATTTTTTCAAGTCATAGTGTTAGTTTTTATATTTTAAAATTTTTTGTCTATTGCAGATTGCATTTTTCCAAAAGTGTTTCTCCAAGAATCTGTGTGCAATTTATTTTATAGGTATCGTTTTGTTCCTTGTTTGCCAAAATTATAGTTGTTTACGTTATTTAGGCATGTTTTAAGTCGTTATTTTATTTCTATATAATATTTTGTTGGTATTTTCTTGTATTTTCTATCGTTCCCCACTAATCCTGTAAAAATTGTGCAATTTTCTTTCTCATTTCAATGAAAACATTGTAATTTACAATCATTTCCTTTAACAAAATCCTTACATACAGAGAAAAAAATCAGTAGGCTAATCTCCAAACACTATCAAGAAATGACTTGCATATCATAACTACTATCAAGCTTGAACTTTGTTCCAGAATATGTTTCTAGTGCTTTCTTAATTGAAAAAATATGGTGGTGCAAAATCACGGGTATCCGGTTGACTTTGCACCAAAGTTTAAAAACAATAAAATTAATAATAAGTTTTGTAAAATTTGCAATTCCAAGATTATGCAATGAATCAACAACATTTTTAAGCTAATTATTCAAAGCAAATATTTTAATACATGCATTTTAAACATTATTGATAGGTAGTTAAAGAATGAAGTTCAACAAAAATGGTGCAAAGTCTTGCCGTTTTACGGTATGTATATACTCTGTAAGTAGAAAAAATCGTGAACTGTCTACAGCAAAAGTTTTCGTACAGCATCAAACCATCTCATTAATCCCTTAAAAACTTAAGGTCCGATGTTAAGAAGTCAACTAGTTGTTAATTATGCTTCTTTTTTTTTAATAGCTATTTTCTACTCAAACAGTGTTTTATTAACAGCATCGGCCCGATATACAGAATACTTTTATTCAACAGCGGTTACATGTGCTTTTTCTCAGATAACAGCGATATTTGTACGTCCAGATTAGTTCATTGACTAATACACCTCGTTCAACGGTCCAATACATAATCAAATTTATAAAAAAAACGAAAGGCTAGACAATAAGGGCCAATAGGAATGACCGAGAATTTGCTCTCGCCGAGATGGTAGGAGTTTGAGATGAGAAAAGTTAATGCTGACCTAAAAATACCGGTTAGAAAGATAGCAATAAAAGTAAATTACAAATTTGGAAACATCTGGAAGACCTAAAACGATTAGAAGAGACCTAAGAAGAAATGGATTTCATACCAGAGTAAATAGGAAAGAAGTAATATTCCTCTATCTGATCTTTCTAGATTAAATTTCCTTTCTGGAAATTACGTGTTTCCAGTAGTTTGGAGGTTTATTTTAAATGTTTTTTAAAAAGAATTTTACTCTTTCAAGTTTAATTTTCCTAGTTATAAAGGTTTTTTCTATTTTCTCTTGCCTTTAATCCATTTCTTCATAGGTCTCTTCTAATCGTTTTAGGTCTTCCAGATGTTTTCAAATTTGGAATTTACTTTTATTGCTATTTTTCTGTCTGGTATTTTTAGGTCAGCATTAACTTTTCTCATTTCATTTCATCTCAAACTCCTACCATCTCGGCGAGAGCAAATTCTCGGTCATCCCGATGGACCCTTATTGTCTGGCCTTTCGTTTTTTTAATACATTTGATTATTTATTGGGCCGTTGAACGAGGTATGTTAGTCATTGAACTAAAACGTTTATAACTAGGAAAATTAGACTTGAAAGAATAAAATTGTTTAAAAAAAAACATTTAAAGTTTCCTCCAGACTAATGGAACGACGTAATTTCCAGAAAGGAAATTTAATGTGAAAAAATCAGGAAGCAAGTTTACTTTCATTGCTATTATAAATAGTCATTATAAACTTTTCTCATCTCAAACTCTTCCCATCTTGACGAGAGCAAATGTTTCTCACGTGAATGAGAAAGAATAAGAAATCGTCAATAAAATTATTTTTTCTACGAGTCATAGTAATCGTATTTTAGTGAATACAGTAGGTGTACGAAAACTTTTGCTGCTCACTGTATATACTTCCGATAAAAATATTCTTACTTCAGCACTCCAAACCCATCTTTGGCATTCCTTACAATCTTGGATAACGATTTTTTCTGAGATGAAATAACTGGCTTATCCAAAGTTTAATAACTAGTAAAAAAATAATAATTCCTATTGATCAAGCCAAAACAATAAAATGTATGTTAATATAAAATTGAAGTTGAATCCGGAACAACTGTAAAGAACGGTTGTTGTAGGTTAGAGAAAAAAATCTTCAGCTAGGTATCGATATATTCTACTTCTTTGGATATTGTAATCTTTATTTATACTAGATAAACTGGAGGGAGGTGTTTAAAAGTTAAACTTGACATGATTGTCATTCATTATGTTGAAATGCTTTAAACGTTTTACTTAAATTTAAGTAATATGGGTTAGAAAATGTTATCGGCTAATGAGCAGAAATTAGTTTGTGAAATAGCTGAATTCCTCCAACTCAATGACTTGATATCATTAGGTGCCACAGTCACCAACAATTGTGTTGAAATTAAAACAAAGGAAGGTGAGTGTGTATAGTGATATTAAGCCTGGTTTCTTTCCATATTAAGTGTTATAATGTGATATACTTTATTTTAGATGCCATAAAAGCATTGCTTCATGAACCTTCTCTTAAGTCTTTATTGACTAGGAAAAAAATTACAAGAAGTGTGCTTTTTAAATTCTTGCATAGCAAAGATGTTACTTTTGAAAGTAATGTGGATAAAAATACATTAATTGATTTAGCTATCAAGCATTGTGATCTACAGAAATGTGAATCAGAGGTAAGATGGTTGTATTTTTTTTACTAATTTTTGTTTTATTATTTAAAATGAAGTTTTATAAAAGTCCTTTGTAAATGTATATTTATATATATAGGAGATGTAGATAGCTAGGGAAGGCAGTCATAGATACTCAGCAGATCAAAATAAAATGTTTATTTTATTTTGATCTGCTGAGTATCTATGACTGCCTACCCTATCTATATCTCCTATATATCACAGTCAACTATACCTTATGATTATGTATATATATATATATATTTTAAGATTGTTCCTTTGGGGCCAAATGAAGCCAAAATTCTGGGTTACCAATTCTCTGAATGGTTCTACAATAGATTGAATGTGGATTTTAATGAAACAGAAGATGAAAAGCTTACAGAAGAGGACTTTTGGGATGACTGTAACACAACTATTGTTATACCATTGTCAGAAGACGAATCACACAATTCAGAAGCTAATTCTGCTGAGGATACTTTGTCACTTTTGAGAGATTTACAATCACAATATAGATTGCTTTTTGTGCCCAATCTAAGCCCTGATGGGATTAAGACCATTGTTGAACCACATGGGTTGGTTTTAGTTATGGTGTGTGGTACTCTTCATAATACATCAGGAAACTGTGTCGGCTTATTTGAGCAAATGTTTGGCCTAATTAAAAATCCATTCAAGGCAAATAATTTCAAAGTTAAAAAGATGAGTCTAATTCTACGCAACAGTTCTCCTGAATGCAAAATGATCAGTAATTAAAAAAAATTATTTCATAAGACTAAATTATTTTATTTATATTATTAAATCTCTATTTATTATACGTGTTATTTATTTAAATGCCTCTATTAAAAAAAAAAAATTATTTTTTCTGATTTTAGTTGTTTAACTCTTTTTTTTATTTAGTCTCTGTATGTATACGAGTATACGTACTGGTCATCCTTATTATTTTTGGAGTTTTGTTTGACCGCATCATTTACTGTGAGCCATATACAATAGTAGAACTAAAATCATATTGTTTATAGTAAGTTAATGTAAGGTGTGATTATTCAATAGAAAGAGTATAAAGTTATTTTTATTAATCATTGCTTTTATGTTTATTCAAAAGTCTTAATTGCCATATCTTGTGTTAACTTTATTATTTCATTTTTATCAAAATATTAAAAGATCTGTTGATCATTTTAAAAATAAATTACGAATTCTTTCTGCGATATTTAAATTGAAAACTCTCTTGTTCTTACATATCAGATATATAATTTATAAAAGAATGCTTACTATACCTATTCATTAATAAAACAATAACATTTCTTAATATTATCAAGATATTGATTACGTTTTGTTAAGTTATCCAAACTGCATATTATCAAGTGAGAAACCTGAAAATACAATTATAATACATAAACTAATTTGAATATCATCATAATGAACTAATTGTGAATACTGATAAGATGATACTGATTATGTATCTAAGAATGATATAACACCCTTTATGGAACAGATTATGACACTTTTGGATTTCCATAGTAACTGATCTCTTGCAGTTCAACTGGCAAATTTAGAGTTTTCATTACTGTGTTTTTGATATAGTTCTTCCTTTATCTTCATTTTGTCATGTATTGGAAAAATCTGATGGTGCACATTTGAGTTTTTCTATTTTCTCATATCTTTAGGGAGTCTCTTCTTCAAGTCATAGTTTTAGTTGAGCACTGGCAATCCTGTATTTTTAATTCTACAATATCCTAAATTGTGAAAAACTAAATCTGTGTTCATTTGTAATGCAAGATAATCAGACAACATTGTGTCACTTTCTTCCTTGAAAAACTTGCTTAGGTTTGATAGTTTAAAAATATATTTACTTGTAGTCAGGGTTTTAAACAAGCTGTATGATATACAGATTATTGTAAATACTAATGGTTGTATTTTCTATATATACACACAAATAATAAAAACATATTTACTCTAAATAATTTGTTTGTATATGCTTCACAACTAGTCTTTGACTAAACAAATACTATCTATCCGCTCATTTGGTAGAGCCCCCCATCCAGATTCTTTAGTATCAAGTAATCAAGCTTAACAAATACTCAAATCTTTAAAAAATTGGCTTTTAGAAACAGCTTAACTTGGACTATGAAATCATCTTCACAAGAAAACAAAAACTTTCAAAATTAAAATATCCAATTAAACTGAATACAAATAAATAAGACATCAAACATGGGATCATCAAAGTTTGTATACTAGTTCATATGATGCTGCCAGTGGAAGTGCAGGTTTCATACCCCTTCATTTCAAAATACCAAGATTTGGACAAGGCTCTGTCCTGAAAAAAAGAAATAGGACACTCAATATCAACCATCTCTAAACTCCTCAAACAACCTTGTAGAGAAATTAGCCATTTAGAAAACTACTGAATGTTAATTATAAATTAAGGACCCAAGAAATTAAGACATTTTTCTTGTTAACAAAATACTGACAGAACTTACAAAGAATCCCCAAACACAAAAGAAATACTCGTATACAAAATTAACTTATATCTACCCAATTTAACAGATGAGGATATTTCTTTAAATTTTGGATTAAGACATGCTGGGACTTAAGAATATGAATGGGCTAATGAGTTGGCAAAATTGGCATTGAAAAATGACTTGTTACTCTTTGAATATTTCTTGGCAACATCATCATGTCAACAATGGACGAATGGAACATAAATTTATGTCAGAAGTTACTAAGACATGTTATAACAAACTAAGATTCATATTAAAAATAAAATTCATGAAATAAAAATCTGGGACTTAGTTAAACCTTCTAAATCTCTACAGATTCCTTGCAATCCAAAATCCTCAATGTTCCTTACCATGTCACAAACAAACTTATCTATAAAGATCATAATTTTCTATATGCTGCTGAATTAGCCCAATCCAGATACCTATCATTTCATAATAAACACTCAGATCCACGTATTCTCACTCAACTTCCTACGCATTATATACATGAGAATCCTGCGAGGTATCTGAAAAGAATATAGAACTTTTATTTAAGTGCCACCAATGGGTGGTTGCTTTATAAGTTATTGTCATGTTATATTCATTTTTCCACATATTTACTAGATGTATATGTACTACCTATACAGTTATAAATATCAATAAAAATAATAGATTAAAAAAAAAAAAAAATTACTTTATAAATGTTTTCATATCAGACAATGTTGGAAGTCACTGCAACCACTATAGCCCAATTTTTGATAAGGATAGATTACATTTGACCAGGACAATCTCTTACAGAAAATGAAATAAAAAAATAACAATTCTCTAATGCAGAAATTTGTCTAACATATTTAACTTCACCAACAACAATAAAAACTGCATATTTCAACATCAAATTCTTTCTGTTAGTTTATTTATTTATTTTTTTTAACCTGGAACATGTTTTTACACTGACTTACTGAGTTTCAAGAGTGTAAATGTTCGTTACCTCTCTTAAAAATTATTGTAACTCATTATTAACAAAAACTAATATTAATATTACATTTCCACTTCAATGTCACACTACAGTCTAGTATAACATTTTAATAACAAAAATTAATATTATACTAGAGGGACTCATTAATAACAAAAATTCCAGTACAAAATGTAGCGGTTCTTGAACAGGCTTGGTGTCAATACATAATATCAACCTCACCAGTAAGAACCATTACCTACTTTAATTATTATAAACCTATATTAGCTATAACCGAAAAATGTACCACATTACCTTTCTTTAATCCTAGATCCAAATAGATTATTTTTTTTATTTCCTATTATCATTAATTTGTTTTCCACTCTGATGTTATTCTTTCATTATCTTTTGACATTTACAATTATTTTAAGAAGCAAACCATGTTATATGCTTGTATACATTGGTTGTACTCTTTAATCTCAATACATGACTATTTCAGAGGATTACTATCGAAGTTAAATCAATAATAAATAAATATATTTACTATTTAATATATATATATATATATATATATATATATATATATATATATATATATATATATATTATTTTTCAGACCATTATAAGTAATAAGTAGGTCATACCTCACAGCTGTAATTCACAAACACTGGCCATACTTATAAAACACTCCACAGGAAATATATGAGGTCAACAAAATATCAACAAAACTTATTTGTTTAAAATTATTTATATTTTCAATTCTATGGGAATAACAAAAAAACAAAAGAAAATCAATACTTAATATCATCAAAACATAAATATATGAATAATAAAATACATTTCTATGAATAAATTTTAATATATACAAAAAAACTATAACGAAGCACAAAGACTCATGAGCACACCAGCATTACGGTTACTTAAAAATGCAAGTTCATCTCGACCCTTGCCTTTTTGAAACCATAGCCTGTCCTCGTAATAATCTAACATGCTGTGGAACTCTTCAGATGTCAGCTCCTTTACTTCCACTGGGATGAAAGGATCCAAGTGCTCAAAACCCTAATGGAAAGAAAATTGTTGAGTAATGTTGAAATAGAAACACTCAATAAAAATAGTAATCAGCTCTCAATTATTTGGACGTTATCAACAAAAAGGCCTGTTTAAATAAGTTTATGTAAATTCTAAATGAATAATTTAAATTTTCTTATAGAAATTATAATAATAAAACAAACTGATTATCTTTTTATTCTCATGTTTTTGAGGCTGGATTTTTCTAAAATTAAAATGCCTAAATATATGATTATATAAAATTGATTAAAAGCCTTAACAAAAATATAATTAAAATATGAAATGATGTTGGAATGAAAAATAAGTTCATAGCATTTTGCAAAAATAAGTTAAATCCTTCTTGTATTTGGAAGCAATGTTTATTTTCTCAATAATGTTTGCATACTTTGAAAAGAAGTTAGCCAAGGTGTTTGTATGCATTAGTTTCAGTTGAGACAGTTTATCCTTAAGAAGTGTAACAGAGAATCAAAATGGGAGAAAATAAAGAACATTAATGGTTGTTTGTTTTTGTTGATGAAAATCTGCAATGCAAACTGCTAGAATAATTTGTAGTGTATACGGTGATGACGCATTAAGAGAATATGCCGACTATAAGTGGTTTGCTCACTTCCTAAGTGGTAATGATGTTTTGGAAGAAATTTCATGTTTGGGTCGTTCTTAATTTGTTGACAAGCAGTGGTCGCAAATTACACACACAATGACACGAATACTGGTCAGACACTTTATAATTGTGGAAATAGCATATCCAAACATTATAGAAATCACCAGTAAAATAAATAAAAACTTATTTTACAGCCCCATAATTTTCCAAATTACAATATAAGAAGAAATAAGTAGTTGAGATATGAAGGAAAGATGCAACCAAACTTTCAGAGAATAAGAAACAAGTATAAAACACACACGTATTTTAAGTTTTGATATTTTTTAATGCAACTTTCATACATTTAATCAATCTTTCTGTATTAATTTTTATTGGTAGATTTGTCAGCTAGATAGCAACATCTTGGATATATTCAATAAGCATTGTATGTCTTTAATTGTTGGCTAGAACCCCCTTGTAATGGCAACAATTATTGAAAACTCAGTTATTGACAGTGAATTTAATAATTATTGACAGCATGTTTTTCAAGGAAAATTTAATTAAGAAGAATACCTAGAGACTTTTAGAGACCTCTAACATTCACAGGTATTCCTTCTTGATGTTATCACAAAGATTTTTAAAATTGAAATTCGATTGAATTTATTGAAACTATATAGGTAGGTTAGGTTGACAGTGGTTAAAAGTTATTAATAACATACAAGAAAAATCTAAGTTGTTAAAAATATTTAGTTTTTGTTTTTAATTGTTAACGACACTGAATATTAGTCTTCACATAAATATATAAAAAAATACTTATTTTTTTAAATAATCCTTAGATGGGATGGTTAAAAATAAAATGTGATATATATTATTTTACACCCTATGTTATTATCATGTCAATACTTTCTGTCTTGATTTAAAATGTTTTTCCTGAATTTAATTTAAAATTTAAGACAATGTCAGATCCTGGAACAGTAGTTGTTAAAAATAAGAAAACTCATTTTCCAAATTTAGATGGCCGCACTCCTCAGTTATCAATATCCCCTATCAAATACTGGTTCCACTCATTTGTAATGAAACAAATCTCAATCACCTCAGGGATAATAATAAAAAATTAGTAAAAGAGAGTCAAAAATAAAACTTAAAGTAATTGTCAATTCATGATAGTCTTGTTTAATTGTGTAGATAGACATTGTCCTGCCCCAGTTATTGTAAAGGTCAAATATAATATTTAATATAAGAATGCGAGCAAAGGGGACACACAACTAAATAGAGGCTTCTCCAAATGAATAGAAGTGGCATCAACTGCCTATTCCTTAATCTCTGGTCACTAGATTTTAGAGGGAAATAGTGAATTATCAAGGAGAGGATTTTAGCTGAGAAATGGCACCAACTTAAAAATATAAGCAGTGTTAAAATCTCATTATCAACTGACCTCAAAAAAAGAGGAGGCTCTCAACTCATCTGTATTTTTTTTTTTAAATCAAAACTTGATGGTTCAATAGCTGGTACACTTAACCTATATACCTATAATCTTTCTAATTCTTATTATTATATTATTTTCAATACAGGCTTTAATCTGATAATATAACAAGTGGAGCTAAAAATCACTTTGTTACCTTCTTGGTCAGCAGGTAAAGAGGAAATGGAGACAAGTGATTACAAAGATAGCCATATTTTTGATCTACTGTAACGACTACAGCTCCACCTTTCTGAAAATTAAAATATATAAATAACATTACTAAAAAGCATAACTGTTTTGTTTTTTTTCTTCTTTATAAAATAACATAATGGATACAAGGATATTATTCATAGAAAATATAACCCTATATAAATTTCCAGCTAGAGAAACAAATCAAAGAGTTTCAACTTCACATTACTTCTATCCTATTACTATAATTTTACAAATTAAATTTTCAACTCTAAAAAGCCTGACTATAATATAGCCTGAAATGGGGACTTCAAATCTCCTTTTCCTCTCCTCTTAAGCCTCTCATTGAGGTATACAATGGAGGTGTATCTGGCCATCATAACCAAACATCTCGATCTCTCGCAAAGTCTTTTATTTCTTTTATCAACTTTCCTTGCCATCTTCCTAACCTGGATATATGGTATTCATACGCTAGGTCTACCCTTAGGTCTTTTACCAATTGGTAAGGCTTCATAGAAGTTTCTGGGTCTGGGTTCTCTATATTCTCCCATTCTGCAATTATGACCTTATTACCTAAGCTGTCTTTTCTCAAGACTTTCTCTAATTCTGTCGTTTTGTATGTACGTGGGTAAGTCAATAATTATCCGCAATATAGCTATATTTTTGTTTATGTTGGCAGTACTGTTCTTTTGTGTTGATGGCGCATGCTTTGTTTATTCATTGTTATGTTTATGTTCGTATCAAGCTGGTAGGTTAGTTTTGTTATCGCTGTCGTGCTGTTAATAATGGCCGCTCCACTTTCTATTTGCACCAAAGAAGAGCAACGTTCAGTGATCCGTTTTTTGTGGTCGGAAGGTGTATCAGGGGCCGAAATTCATCGAAGACTTTTGGTACAGTACGGGAACAATTGTTTGCCACAACGGAGTGTCTATGAATGGATTGAAAAATTCAAAAATGGTCGCACAAGAGTTACGCAAAATGAAGGAGCTGGACGACCAGTTACCGCCATAAACGAGGAAAACATCGAGTGTTCATGTGAAATGATTCTCTCAGACAGACGGATAACTGTTGACGACGTGGCAAATCGTCTGCAAATTAGCCACGGTTCTGCCTACAAAATCATTTACAGCAGACTTGGGTTTCATAAAGTTTGTGCAAGATGGGTTCCAAAACAACTGACACAGTTGCATAAACAAACGCGCTTGGACGTGTGCACAAAACATTTGGATCGCTATGTTAACGAAGGGGACAACTTCTTAGACAGGATCGTTACTGGTGACGAAACATGGATCCATCATTACGAGCCGGAGAGTAAACGGCAGAGTATGGAATGGAAACATCCAAATTCGCCGTGCAAGTGGCAAAAAAAATTCAAAACCCAACCGTCCGCAGGAAAACTTATGCTTACGGTTTTTTTGGGACTCACAAGGTCCATTACTGGAACATTATCAGGAAAGGGGCACAACAATAAACAGTGAACGTTACAGTGAGATGCTTACTGCTAAGCTGAAGCCTGCAATTCGAAGCAAACGCCGAGGACTGCTGTCAAAAGGCGTTGTGTTGTTGTACGACAATGCCCGTCCGCATACAGCTGCCCACACTGTAGAAACGCTTCAGAAACTCAATTTTGAAGTATTGAATCATCCTCCATATAGTCCCGATCTCGCTCCATCTGATTTTCACTTGTTTGGTCCACTCAAACAGGCAATTAGGGGCCGTCGATTTGCCTCGGACGAAGCATTGAAAGAAGCGGTGCATTCCTGGCTCGCATCTCAACCCAAAACCTTCTTCCATGAGGGCATCAGGAAACTTGAACAACGTTGGACCAAGTGCGTTGAAAAGCAAGGGGACTATGTCGAAAAATGATGTACTTGTAAGTTTCCTATTTCATTTCAATAAAATTTTATAACTATATTGCGGATAATTATTGACTTACCCTCGTATTTCTATCTTGTTTTCTTGCATTTTCTCCACCACTCTTCAGAGATATGTACCTTATTTCAGCTGTGTTTATTTTATTTTTCCTTTATCCAACAGGCTCAAGGGGGCCAATTATCAGCCGTGTTACCTAGCTCTCACTACCGTATAGCCAAGTTGGAAGGTACACCGCTTTATATATCTTTAATTTAACCCTTCCAACTTCTCTCTCGATGGAGTTGCAGATTACCCATTTCCCCTTATAGTAACACCCAGAAATCTATATTCATCAGTTAGCTCAAGTGACAAGACATATTCATTTCCTGGGACTCCCTTCCCAAACCTTACTTCTATTTGTATTGATCGAGAGACTTCCTAATTCCTCTTGCCTTTCAAACATAGCTTGCTGTAGGTCCTGCTGACATTCAGGCTGTAGGACTATCATCAGCATAGAATTGAAGATGAGATTCAAGATAGGACTTGAACCTGTCTCAGATTTCATAGTCTCACTATGCTTCTAACCATCCACCTTTAGCAGATTTTAAGTGTTTCCTCCATGAAATTTATGAACAACAATTGACCCAAGCTATCCCCTTCCTTTATTTCAAGCTCCTTGGAAAAATTTCTGGATTCCTCTTCATTTACTCTAACTATAACTTAATTGATTGACCTAATTACTCATATTTCATAACTACAAAATATTGGCCCCCTTCAGCCTGTTGGCTAAAGAGTTACAAGGAACATGTTTAAGGGGTTGCCCCCTTGACCGTCAATGCTCATATATTTTTGGAGAAGAAGATTATCAGGGATGCAGTCAAAGTAACACCACGTTAAAGAAGGCATTCTTTAATACGTATTAAATTCCTTCTTTAACGTGGTGTTACTTTGACTGCATCCCTGACAATCTTCTTCTCTATTCATCATCCAGTCAACTATACTTTCCTCATATATTTTCTATTTTATTTTTTTTTTCGCTTACCTGTGATTCACTTATTTATAGGAGACAAATTTCCAAATTAAATAGCTTAATCCAGCTGAACGTCTATGCCATTGTGTTCTTTTTTTTTTTTAACGCTTACCTGTATGATTGTAATTTAAATTAAGAATTAATGATAATTCAAAATAAACAAATTCGAGAAAAATTGGGGGTTTCAAACATGACTTTTTTCAATCAAACCAATATAGCTCCTAAATGGTAGATCCTAGCGACAAATGTTATACAACAAAAAATATTTTTCATTAAATTTCTGACGAGATGTTAAGTTTTCGATCTGAGCAACACTAACTAAGCTAGAGGGTGTCAAAAAAGCTCCTTAGCTTATCAACTATCAAATTACGCATAATGCTCTCATGTTCCCCAAAAACACTTTTGACCTACTAGGTCATCAGTAGAACATGTTTCATGTTAAAAAACAACTCTGCCTACTAAATTATACTAATATAATTAGGGAAACAAATAATTACCTATGTGATTGATTATGCAATTGGATTATTTTTTCTGTAATATAATATAGAGAAAATAATTCAATATTAGTTTTATATAATGGATATATTTAGGGTTTATTATTCGATGATAATCTGGGTCTATACACATAAGAGATAATGAATCTTATTACAAATTTTCAGGGTCTTTTCCACTTGTATGTATAGCTTCTTAGAAAATATACTGAAACAAGATATAAGATAAGATATGCATCTTAAACATTATGGAGTATAAGATTCATTATTTACCCAATCCTGCTTGGTAGCTTCCAAGAAACAATGTACCAAGGAACATTTGCTTGGAGGCACACTACTCCTGTCTTCGGCCTTGACTTTAGAGACATTACTATAGAATCCATTAAATCCATCCACTGCAACCAATACCTTACACCTAAATAAGGAAATTCATAAATGATTAAATTATTATATCTCACTCTTTAACATTTATTATATACTTATGTACTAAACAATGTTTTTTAAAAAGTAGTCACAACTAGAAAGTAGTGAAGGAATTTAATTCTCTAGTTTTTGAATTACTAATCTTGGTAGAATTGTTAATTGTGATTGTGGAATCGTTTTTAAAAAATAAATGCAATTCATCTCCTCAAAATCAAATTTTAATACATCACAAATATTCAATCATTAAAATTAACGGAAACTTGCCACTATTAAAAACACAATATAAAATGATAGCTGTTATGAAAGACATTTTAAGACTGTATATCATCTTCAGGGATTAATTAATGTTCAAGACGATATTGTTAAATGGGGGGCTGATATTTAGTTCTTGGAAGACCCACGGAATAAATCTCATCCTTCCTTAAATTTGATAAAACAGAAAATAACCCATCCTTACTGTCTTAGTTGGAGTGCATAAGTATGTTAAGCAACAAACAAACAAGCAGATCGACATAATAAAGAATAAAAACACAAATAATGCCTTATTTTATAACAATTTAATGATTTTTGAACATTGAACATGGCCCTTAAAAATACTCGAGTAGATGATTCAAGGAAAGAAGAAATGCCATGAACAAAGAAAAGAGATTCTTTTTGAAAATTTCTTAACAAAATGTCAGTAAAACTGAAAAAGCTCTTGAAATCAAAATGGAGCTTTTAATTAGAACTCTTTGAAAACCCTATCAATAAACTGTGGACTACATAAACCTTAAGTTTCAATATAAGTAGCGTTGTAGTTTAGAGATAGAAACCCTTAGAATAGAGGACGGACAATGAAAAAAAAACGAAACTAGATTGACATATTTAGAGAACCCATTTCCTGGACTCAAAGAACTTTTAGAAGAGTAAATAAATTAAGATGAAATCTTACCTTCCATTGGAAGCAGCTAATTTCAGCTCATTAATGATAGCTGAAACCACTGCTCCAGCATACTTCACCCTGTTGATCCCATGAATAACCAGCTCTGAAAGAGGACTACCAACAGGTGTGACTTCTCGCTGATTCCACACATAATCTTTGCTTATCTTTATGATCTGGAAACAGGATTAAGAATAAAAAAAGTTAAGAAGAAGACAGTTAAGAATAAAAAAGGATTAATAATTACATATTTAAAATGGTTATAAGATTTAATCCTTCAAGAACACCAAAAACAGCATAAAAGACTGGCTCTGGTCCCACTCATCATCACAACTTTGCCAAAACTAATTAATGGCCCAATATTAAGTAAAAAACTTTTATTAACTTGCCTTAAAATATTAAAAATCAGATCATTTTATTTATTTAATCATTTACATGGATGTAAGGGTGGACTGACAGTAAAGCCATTTAAGTAACTGGAAAATTGGAGGAAATTAACATTTTTCTTGTAATTAATAAAATGAAAAACTGTTATATTGTAATAAAGGTACAGTTTGAATAATAATAAGATATCCTTTTGTAAACAAGTATTTAAAATTCAAAGATATGTTTCCACTAAAATCCTAACAATCATGGCATAAAAGTATATTTTTTAATATCGACGAAACCACCCTCCCTCAGAGATCTGCACTTCTTAAAAAATAATTTTTAAAATAAATAAAGGTTTCAAAAAATTTTTTTTAAGAAAAAACAATAACTACAATAATTTTCTCTAGCAATGCCATTCATTCCATTAACAATGCTACAACAATAAAGAAGTAAACTTCTAAACAATGAGCAATCACATGAGTATGAGCTAAATTAAATTTAATAATGAAGCAGTAGCACAACCAGGATTACTATGTGGGGGGGGGGGGGGGGCTGGGTTTATATATATATATATATATATATATATATATATATATATATATATATATATATATATATATATATATATATATATATATATATAATATAATATGCACAAAACTGATTACTTTTTTATGTTTTAGTTTACTAAAGGAATGGGTGGTGTTTGGGACTATATAAATGAAAATCATAGTTATCAACTAAAAAAATTAGTTAAGGAGATGAATTTGTCAGGGGTGCAGTCAAGGTTGAATAAACACAGCCAGTTTTTAAATGAAAAACTTATATTTTGGCGTGCCAACGTTTCGACCTGCCTGGCAGGTCTTCATCAGGGCTAAAATAACAAAAAATTGGATGTGACCAAGATGATACTAACATTAGAAAAATAAAAAAATAAATAATAAACATAATTTAAAAATGAAAAAAAAAAAAAAAAAAAAAAAAAAATTGCAGTTAACTAGATAATTGAATACAAAATAGTAGTGAAGTTTAGTCGAAGATACAGTTGTAATAGAGTAATTAAATAATTTAAATTGAATAATATAAATTTAAAATTTTGTAAACATCAAAATTTAACATCTTCCACGCCTTTTAAATAAAATTTTAAAAAAATGTAGTACGGTTTTTATCCACCATGCGCCCCCTTTCATATGTTATATTAGCCACTGCCACCCTTAATTACTTTCTGCAAGTCATTATCCCCCACCCCCCTTTTCCCTGATTTTATTTTTTAACAGTCATTGTTAGTCAAGCCTTCATCTAGACTACTTCAGTAAGTCCATTTATTTTAATTTCTCATATTTTCTCAACCTCTTCCTTCGTTTATTGTTATGCCAACTTTATTATTTTGCTTACCTTCCTATTTTATCATTTTCCTTTTCATATAGATCCCTTATACCTTTTTTAATTCCTAATAAAAAACATCTGTTAATAAAATTGTAACATTAGTTTGTATTGTTGTATTAGTTTACAAAATTTTAAATTTATATTATTCAATTTAAATTATTTAATTACTCTATTACAACTGTATCTTCGACTAAACTTCACTACTATTTTGTATTCAATTATCTAGTTAACTGCAAATTTTTTTTTTTTTTTCTTGTTTCTTTTTCATTTTTAAATTATGTTTATTATTTATTTTTTTATTTTTTATTTTTCTAATGTTAGTATCATCTTGGTCACATCCAATTTTTTGTTGTTTTAGCCCTGATGAAGACCTGCCAGGCAGGTCGAAACGTTGGCACGCCAAAATATAAGTTTTTCATTTAAAAACTGGCTGTGTTTATTCAACCTTGACTGCACCCCTGACAAATTCATCTCCTTAGTTAAAACTCACAGTCAACAATACAACCATCGTCAAAAAAATTAGTTGTTTCGGTCGTCTGGGGGGAGGGGGGGCTTCAGCCCCCAAGCTCCACCCTTGGTTGCGCCAGTGTACTGAAGAAAACTTTTTTAAAAGACATTACCTTGTCATGCTCTCCAGAGAGGAAGTGACTATTCTGAGATTGAAAGTGTTTAAGCCAGTTTGCTGATATTACAGGAAAGTCTAGAAGGCCTTCAGCAAAAGTTGATGGTGCAGACTCAATCCTGTTGTTTCTAAACCAATCCCAAACTGTAACAAAATTAATGAAGTATTTTATGAAATGTCTAAATCAGGGGTGCTCAAACGGTCGATCGCGAGTGCTGTTTGGGTAGATCTCGAGAAGAAAAAAAATTTTAACAAGTAGGTAGGTAACTAAACTACAAAAATGTATTACGTAATAAAATAACACTGCTTGCGGCAAAAGGTGGCTTTATCAAAGGAACGCGCGGCACTTGTCAAAGAAAAGCCGTGTTGTTTCTAGACGAGAGACAGTACAGTCTAGTTTCGGGCGGCGCGTTTGACGGGAACATTCGAGACTTTCGTTCACGCCGATATAAATGTTGCGCCTGCAGGAATTGGAGTCATTCTGAATTGTAACTTGATGGCGATCCTACGTCGATACAAAGTTTATTATTAAATAGTGGAAAATGAGTGCAGTGAAGAAATCTAAAACGTATCATTTTAATAAGGATTGGGAGGAAGAATTTTTCTTTTGTATGGTGAAGGGTAAGTGCATTTGTGTTATTTGTCGTGCGTCAGTTGCAATACCTAAGCGTGGTAACTTAGAGAGGCATCATAAAACGGTTCATAAAAACTATGAAAAGGATTTTCCGCTACCGAGTGAATTAAGAAAACGAAAAGTAAGTGATTTGATATCTTGTTTGAAAAAAGAACAATCCATGTTCACAAGACCAGCCAAACAATCAAAAGCTGCTACGATCGCGTCATTTAAAGTATCTCATATTTTGGCGAAACACAAGAAACCATTTGAAGATGGATCGGTGGTGAAGGAAGCATTTATTGAAGCGGGTGAGACTTTATTTGGAGATTTTAAAAATAAAACAGAAATCATGTCTGCTATTAGAGAACTTCAGTTATCTCGTCCGACTGTCACAAGGCGTATTGAAGTCATGAGTCAGGACATCGCAGATAAACTAAAACATGATATCATGGAATGTACATACTTTTCTTTACAGTTCGACGAATCCATCGATATGACAGACACTGCCCAGCTGTGTATTTTTACTCGGATGGTATTCAATGACATGTTGGCTAAGGAAGAATTTTTGACAATCATTCCTCTGAAGGGGAAGGCCCGTGGCGAAGATATATATGACGTTTTCTTCAATTTTGTAAAAAACTACGAGCTACCAATATATAAATTAGTGTGCATTACAACCGATGGAGCACCAGCAATGACTGGAAACAAAAACGGTTTTGTGGCATTGTGTCGAGCTAATGAAGAATTCCCTTCATTTTTTTCATTCCATTGCATTATACATCAACAAGTTTTGTGTTCAAAAGTTTTAAACACGGAGGAAATTATGGGCATTGCAACAAAAATTGTGAATTCCATCCGTGCACGTAGCTTGCAACGGCGGCTCTTTCAGTTGCAGTTGGAAGATAGGGAGTCAGCTGAACACACTGATTTAGTTCTTCACACGGACGTCAGGTGGTTGAGTCGCGGAAAATTCCTAGAAAGGTTTCAAGAATTATTGCCCGAAATAACAGCTTTTCTAGACGAAAGAGGTGATGACACTCAGATTTTGAAAAACGAAAAAATGGCTAAATGATTTGGCATTTTTGACTGACATCACAATGCACTTAAACACCGTTAACTTGGAGCTTCAAGGTAAAGGAAAAACTATTATTGAGATGATTAGCGCAGTAAACGCATTCAAAAGTAAATTGCAACTTATGATAGATCAACTGAAAAGAAAGGATCTGAAACATTTTCCGTCTTTGAAAGCAAGGATTCCTCAGTTGAATTATGATACGTATGAGGCTGAATTATCAAATATTTTGGGACAATTCGAAATGCGTTTTTATGATTGCAGTAAATTGGAAAATATAGCATCATTTATGAGTTATCCTTTTTCATGTAAAAACATTGAGGAATTAGCTACTGAAATAGCAAGTCAGTTAAATATGAACTCATGTTCTGTTGAAAATGAGTTGGTGCAGATTATATCAGATATACATCTCAAAGCTACAGCATCTGATACAAATTTCTGGTGTTTTATATCTGAAGATAAATATCCGAATGTAAGGCAAATCGCCCTTCAACTGACGGCATTTTTCGGGTCAACTTACTTGTGCGAGTCTGCATTTTCTGAAATGAAGATAATTAAGTCAAAATATCGCAATCGACTAACTGACGATCATATGTCATCATGCTTGAGATTAGCACTCAGTGGTTACGTACCATCTTATGAAAAGTATGCTGAGGACATGCAGTGCCACGCTTCAACATCCAAAGCCACTCCTTAGTTAAGTTTAACACCATATGTAACTCTTTTGTTTTGTAACAACAAATAAACTCGCAATTTTGAATAACTATGAGTTTTTTCATTGATATTGTAGAGAAGAACCTAACTAAACCTAACCCAACACTTGACTAAAATAATGTACCTATATTGTGCAGAAAGCTAATATCTATATATGCTACGGTACACCCTACCTAGGTAGGTAGGGTGTATCGTGTATGTACGACAACCCTGCATCACACACACTTGCAGTCTCAGAGTCGATCGTAAGTAGTCTAAAAATATTGAGGTAGATCGCCAGCAGTTCAAGTTTGAGCACCCCTGGTCTAAATTATATATATGTTCAAAGACCATAGGAAAAAAATATTTTTATTCTTATGTAAGAATCTGGTATCAAAAATCATATACAACTAAACAGTTGTATTGTATTGTTTATTGTATTGCATAATTAAAAAGTAATTATTTAGTTGAAAAAATTTTATGTTTTAAGAAGTTACAATGCAAGAATGATTTTCTCAAATATCTATAACGAGCAGCATAAATCTATGTTTATTATTTATATATAAACATTTAATTTATGTACTTCATATTAAAAAAAACTTAAAAAAAAAAAAAACAGCATTCAAACGAATCAGGTCAAACTGGGGAAAAAATATATTACATACCCCACGGAACATGCAGAAGATAAAACCCATTGATGTAAGCATAATGAAGTACATGAGCAACAGTGAGTGATTTCCCAAGACCTGGTTTACCATCTAAAACCATGGATTAAGGAAATAAAAGAAAGAAAATTTTATTGTCACAAAACAAAGAAATATACATACATATAAATATATATATATATATATATATATATAAATATATATATATATATATATATATATATATATATATATATATATATATATATATATATATATATATATATATATATATATATATATATTATATTATTATTTTATTATGTTAGTACATGGAACATCATCATATTAATTTTTTGAACTAATTACATATATAGATGATAACAAAAAAAAAAAAATCTTTTGTGTATAAAAAAAATATTTCAAAATTATTTTATTATACAAACGAAATTAAAAAGACATCAAAAGATAATGTACATAAGCAGGAATTCAATCTATTATAAAAATTAAACGATTTTACTACCACAATCAATATTTACAAAATTAAAATATAATTAAAAGTTTTTGTAACCCTATTTACTGTATTCTTTAAATTTATTAGTTCATGATCTGAAGAAAAAAAGTGACTTATACAACCTTCTATTTTTCTTCTTTTGAATAAACAGCTATTGTCACAAAACAAAGAAATATACATACATATAAATATATATATAAATAAGGAATGCTTAGATTCATTTAAAGAAAAAATATTTTCTATGCTAAAATCAAAAGGATACAGAGGACATATCTAATAGCTGGTCTATTGTAGTCTGCTCTCTTCATGTAATTAATTATTTCCAAGGCAGGCTCCCGAATCATTATGCTGGATTCAGTAAAAGTATTAACATTATCCATAAAAGGTTTAGGGAAACCGCCATAGGAAAAGATCTTTTTTCTATCATCCTCACTAATTGTATAAAACAAGCCAATTTGTTCAGTCTTGTGAAGGGCCTAACACAAAAATTTAATTAGTTTAGAAATTCTTGAAGTGCTTTTTTTTTTTTTAAAAAGAATAATCTTACAGGATTTATTTCACTAGTTCTTTTAGCCTGAGCTAAAGTAGAACACCATGATTGTTGTAAGCTCTTGAAATTCTTAAAAATCTTCATTAATTCTCTACTGCTTCCTTTAAATTAAAATAGTAAATAAAGTGACACGAAAAATTACTCCATTAATAGTAAAAAGAGTTTTTATAACACTTCAATACCTGAAAAGGATTTCATACTAACAAACTAAAACATATATTTATCCATAAACTGTACCATGAACTTATCAAATTCAAAACTTAATATCTTAAAACAGCGTAAAGATTCAATAAGAAAAATTTCATCTTAAGTGCTAATATTTTGATTCATTAACTTCAATGCTGCTGCCGCAAATGCAGTAGATCGCTAATGGTTAGTTCAATCAGATGGAGGTTCTTCTTGTTGAATTGAGTATTGAAAGATTAAAAAGGCCACTGCTAATCCAGGGTATCATGAATTGGAACCTGCTCAGCGAAGAAACAAGATGTGTCAAGGAATAAATTTACTTTCTAACACTCAAAATATGAGGAATATCCAGAGCCAAGAAGCGGTCTGGGAAGGAGCAGCGAACTAACCGATTTTCATAAGAAA
Source organism: Euschistus heros (assembly GCA_003667255.2). Lineage (NCBI taxonomy): Eukaryota > Metazoa > Arthropoda > Insecta > Hemiptera > Pentatomidae > Euschistus > Euschistus heros. The sequence goes on from RCWM02000139.1 coordinate 715,447, forward strand.
GACAATCATATAATAGACATTAAAATCAGATAAAAAACTGGCCCCCTTGAGCCTGTCGGCTAAAGAAAGAGTAACATGAAACATGTTTTAGGTGTTGCCTCCTTGTCCCTCAATGCTCATATCGTCGGTGAGATTGCCAATTCTGTTATGTAAATTTTTTCGATTTAGGTTTTAGTATTTAATGCCATAGAAGGTGCTGAAATGCACATGGCGGAATTGGCAATGTCACCGACGATATGTTTTTTATTTTATTTTCGCTTAGCTATGATACAGTTTTCTGTAGGAGATAATATTTCAAATTAAATAGCTTAATCCTTCTGACCTGATTTAGTTTAGTTAGGAGCATTGAGCTCTTAACTGTTCCTACTATCTTAATATCAAAGTATAAAAGTAAGCGTAACGCCCTCGCGTTCCCCAAAATCGTATCACTTTTGACGAATTAGGTCAAATAAAACGTATTTGAAAAACCTGACAACTAATGACCGTATTCAATGGAGACACTTTAAACGTCTATTGAAACACGAAGAGGTTTCAGTCCCGTTGAAAAAAAATAATGGTTTCTGTTCTGTGTCGTATACAAATAAATCTTTTTGCCAATAATCTTCTGCCCATATTTTCACCGCATACAATCTTAAGAGACAAACAACGATATATATGTAGTATATCTATATGCCTATTCTGTAGAATGACTTAGGCTATCCTCTTCCAAACTATTTTCCTCGCAAATCTTTTACTCAAAGAATTTCTCCATTAGAAAAAAAAAAGTCGTCATATAGGTCCATACATATCTTCCTTAACACAATTTTTTTCCTAATACCTACACTTCATCTTACGTGGAAGGAATAAGCCTTATTCCTAACACTTTTGATTTAATTCTATAATCGTTCCTCTATGAACGCATCTTCTTCCAACTACACCACGGAAATCTCATTAAGAATATTTCAGGAAGTATTGCCCAAGGCACTATCCTTGACCCACTTCTGTACTCAATATAGAGTAAAGACTTATTTTCTTCACGGTCATCAAAATTGTACACAATAGCAAAACCCATCTGGACTAATGGATGACAAAGGCGAATGCAAAGCATTTGATTGGGGTCCGAATATTGGATGTTATGCCATCGGTTGCCAGAAGTAAACAGATTCACGCTGTGAGGTAACCCGTATGGAGTGTATTTTTCTAAGGTGCAATTCGAATACGTGCCGCAATCTTAAACATCTGTCATTGGACGTCAAATTGCAGGATAAATGAAAGAATATTCGAATTTTGTATTTTTAAAAACATTTGTGAACAATTTGGACAGTGAAGTGTTGTTCTTGTAAGAAAACTAATTAATTCTGGCGAGTAAGTAAATGTTCCCTTTGATCTTCAATTAGTTGGTGTTTGAATAGTAGAAGCTATTGATTTATTGCAATTTCTAACCAATATAATTTTAACGATTTTTTGTTTTAAACATTAGGGTTTGTTGCACATTGTAACAAAACATGCTATACTGTGCTTCATTTGGTAATATACAGGATGTATCGCAAGTAGATGACAATAAGCAAGATGGCGAAACTATATCAAAAATGTAGTTAAACAACGCAAACCGCATGTTTCTATCTTATCCCGTTCCAGACATATGCCGTTCCAAAGGTTGTTTTGAGAAAACCGTGGTTTTTGTAGGAAAACCTCAATTTTATCTTCCTTTATACAGGTTTTTTCAATGTTCCATCACAGTTTTGAAATCAGCATTGAATTTTCTTTAAGGCTTATGCACTTACAATGTTCACAAGTATCTTTTTAAACCGCAATAATATATCAAGAAATAAAAATTTTAAAAAAGTTTTGTTAGTGACAAACTTTTGAGGATAGCTGCTCTTCCAAAAAAAAAAAGAGTGCAAGCTTCCGAATCTCACAAAAGTTGTGAAATTTAATTACCTTTCTAACGGTGTACTCAGAACTGCAATTATCTCTCAATTTCGTATTGCAATTAGAATGGGAAGGGAAAAATAACTGAAGTCATGGTTATTTTGGTTGGTCTTATCTTCAATAAATTTTTTTTTTTTTTTTTTTTTTTAAATTATTTATTGAAATTTACAACTGTATATACAAAAAATAAAATACATCAAGTAAATGTGATGAAATAGGTAAAAATGACACGTCACTTGTTTTTTAAGCAACTACCCATTGGTAGCACTTATTAAGGTTCTACATGATAAAGCACTATATTAGAAGATCCCGAGGCCATCTTCTTTTCAGGCGCCTCGGAGGGTTATCTGGAATGGAATGAGATGCAAGTTGTGATACTAATGGATTTGAATGGTTGTGGAGTTTGCTGTGAAAGGATTGGTATCTGGTTTGAGCTAAGTCAGAAACGTAAGGTATATTAAGATCTTTGTGGATAAGTTTATTTGTGACGAAGTAAGGAGCATTTAGGATTTTTCTAAGGATTTTTGATTGTAAGGGTTGGATACGAGATGAATTGGATGGTTTAGTGGAGCCCCAAAGCTCAACTCCGTATGTCCAAATTGGTCTAATTATTGTCATGTAAATGAGTCTTTTGTAATTAATTGGAAGGTTGGAGCGTTTGTAAAGTAAATGTAAAGTAGTCGATACCGACGGGCAGTTTCTTGTCGTTTTAGTCTTGTATGTGGATTCCAAGTAAGACTTTTGTCCAAATGGAGTCCTAGGTAGCGGATCTGTTCAACGGGGATTAGCGGAACATCGTTAAAGGATATTGTAGGATAGGAAGTCGTGGGTTTACGACGGAGAGTGAATGTTATTTGATGGGATTTATTTGGATTTATTTTGATTCTCCATTTTTGACACCATTCTTGAAGTTTTATGATATGGGATTGGAGTGTCTGGGAGGCAATGAAGGGATTATTGTTTACTGATAACACACACGTGTCATCAGCATACGTGGTTAGGATGGTGCTAGGATGCGTCGGGATGTCAGCTGTATACACCGTGTAGAGGATTGGACCTAGGATACTTCCTTGAGGAACACCTGCAGATTGGGTAAAGAGAGAGGAGTAGGAAAAGTTATGATTAACTTTGAAGGTTCTATCACTAAGATAGGAACGGATGATAAGGAAGTATGTAGGAGGTAGGAATTTTCGTAGTTTGTACAGCAGTCCCGGGTGCCAGACTCGGTCAAAAGCTTGTTCTACGTCGAGAAAGTTTCCCGTGCAGTACATTCCGCGCTCCAATGCGGAGGAGACAACGTCCACCACACGATGACATTGCTGGATTGTGGAATGTGATGTTCGGAATTCAAACTGGTGGTCTGGGATTATGTGATTGGAATCTAGGATAGGATACAAGCGTTTTAAGATGAGTTTTTCCAGGATTTTACCCATAATTGGCAAGAGAGAGATAGGACGATATGAGGAAGGGTGTTCCGGTGGCTTTTTGGGCTTGGGTATCATTTTGACTATGGACACTTTCCAAGGATCAGGAAAATATGTTGTTCGGAGTACAGCGTTATATATGAATGTTAGGAGCAGGATGGCTTTCCAAGGAAGGTGTTTTAGGATATAGGATGTGATAAGGTCATGTCCAGGGGCTTTCTTGGTGGGTAATCTTTGGATGATGCTTGATATTTCTGAGGGATGGAATGCTTTAGGAGGAGGGGACATTTGAAGTGGGATATTTAATTCTGTTTCAATACTTTCAAGATGATTTGGGTTAAGGATATCAGGATGAGGTTTAAAGGTATTGAAAAGGTGCTGGCCGAAAATTTGAGATTTTTCTTCGTCAGATCTTGACCACGTTTTGGATTCAGTTAGTAGAGGGTGATTACAATTTTTGTTGTTCAGGAGTTTTTTTTGTGGCCATCCATAAGGATTTGTCAGTCGTGTTAAGGTTTTCAGTATATTTATACAAATTTTGAATTTTGAATTTTTTTATTTCTGTTTTTAGTTTGTTAGTCAATTTGGTGTAGTTATTTTTGTCTGACGGATATCTGGTTCTATGCCACCTAGCTCTTGCTTTTCGCTTTTCTGTCAATAGGATGCGAAGATGTAGTGGCAAATTGCTCTGGAGAGAATTGTATACTTTTCTTTTTGAGGTGTTATCTTTTATGCTATTGCGTATTATTGTCGTTAGTATTTCTATGGCAGTATCAATGTCTTGTTTTGTTTTAAGTGGAATTTTTAAGTCTATTTTCATTTCCAAATCATATCGAAAACTGTCCCAGTCTACTCGGCCAGTAATCAACGAAGGATAGGTGGCTTTAGGAACAGAAGTTGAATACAGGGAAAGCAGTACCGGACTATGATCAGATGAAAGGTCATTTAGGGATTTTATTGTGAGCTGGGATGAAGATACCTGGGAAGTGATGAATATGTCGAGGATATCGGGTCGTTTTTTGAGGGATGTCGGCCAATATGTAGAGTTCATAGGTGGAATGATGGAATAGGTTTTGGATGTAGAGACTCGGGATAGGATGCAGCCACGGGAGTTGGATGATCGACAACCCCACCGTTGGTGCTTAGCGTTGTAGTCTCCTCCTGCAATGAAGCGAGGTCCCAGAGATTGGAATAAGGACTCAAGATGACTGTAGGAAAGGGGAATATTTGGTGGGCAATATACAGCTGAGAAAGTTAAATTGTAAGGACTTGTTGATATGATAACCGAGGTTGATTGGATTTCTGCAGTTGGAGCTGAAGGAATAAGGGAATGGGGTAAGGATCTGTGGATAAGGATACAAGAACCAGCATGTGCTGTGTTGTCCGGATGGTCCGACCTATAAGTGATATAGTCCCGTATGTAGAAATGTGATTTGTTTGTGAAGTGGGTCTCCGTCAGTAAGGCAATATCAATGTTATTGTCGTGAAGAAATATGTCAAGTTCGTCTCGGTGGTTAGTTAGTCCATTCGCATTCCATAGAATGATAGCCAGGGGCTTTGTGCTCATTGTGGAATATGGAAAGGGACTTGATAAAGGACTGTGGTGAGGAGTGAAATGAGAGGTGCGATCGTTTCTTTTAGCTCTGACAGGAAGGACGATAGGATGTTATTGATGTCTGCTGGATTTGTGACAAGATTTGATTCGGGGAGCTGTGATGGAGGATTGTATCTAGGAATGCTAGCAGGGATTTGGACCCGTCTTGGGATATTAGGAACAGAGTCAACTTTTAATGGTGTTTGGGTTGGGAGGTTAACTATGGAAGAAGTTTGGATTGGAACTGATTGTTGACTCTGTGGTGGTAGTTTCACACGTAGAGGTAGGTAATATGGAGGAATGTCTTGATTAGGACGTTGAGGAGTAGGTTGAGGTTTGGAAAGTGGAGGCTGTGGTTTGGAGCTTTGAGGCGCCTGATGTGGTGCATGGGGATCTCCTAAAATATTTGAATATGACGAAGGAACATTTAGATTCCCTCGTTTTCCCTGTTGAGGAGGATGGATGGTGGATGAAGTAGACGGCTTGGGCTCAGTGGTGAAAAGTTGATCCTTATGTTCATGAAGGGTTTTTGGAGGTTCCACTCTTACTTCTTGAGAGTTGTGAGGTCGATTTTTTTGAAATTGTTTGCAAATGTCTCTGCCTTTGATGGTTTTTATGTACGACGCACCCTCTGTAATTTGCTGGGTGGTCTTCACCGCAAAGGACACATTTTTTGCGGGCGTTTCTCTGGTCTTCAGGCATGTTGCTGTAGCATGTGGTCCAGCACATTTGACACATCTGGCTGGATGGTGACAATATGATTTTGTATGCCCCAGAGTTTGGCATCTGGTGCACTGCACAGTTGTAGGTTTTTGTTTATAGTCCAGTCAATAGGGAAAATTCTCTCCTAAAAATAAGGGCTGGTAGCAACCCGCACAGAGTTGTTGAGGGCGATTAAAGAAGTATTTCTGTCAAAAATGCCCCGAAGATTTGGTGAGTTTTTTAGAGTTAGGGGCACGAGAACATGGCCAAAAGCAGTTTTTTTCAATTTATAAGCAAATATAACGCGGCTTTTCAGAAAATGTTGTATATAAAAGTTGTAGATAATTAAAATATCTACAATTTAAGCCATTGATCGTTCGATTCTGATGATTGGTTGTCGTAAAAAGTGCAAAAAAAACCCTCTAAAATGTCCCTTTTTTTGCATAAGAATTATTATAAACAAAAAGGGCCTTTTCAATACTTTTTATTGATGAAAAAAGGAAGCTCTTTAAACCCAAAGAAAAATAGGATTCACCCCGTCCTCCTATCTTTATTATTTACTGAGATATACCTTTTGTTTATCTCGATATCGATATTTTCAATGCAAAACGGGCCGTTCGTGATTCACATTTTGAACTTCGGATGACCGGGATATTATTCTTAAGGGCTTATATTTTCATTATGAATTGCTAAAAAATCGATTTCTTTGAAAAAACATGCAATAAAATCGACTTGAAAAAGCGCCCGTTTTACAGCTATAAACAATTGAAGCTAGAGCGTCCGGTATTGAACCGATTTTGTTATAAATATAATAAATTAAAAGCTTACCTCTCAACGATTGATTTGAGCTATTCAAAGTGTAGCTACCATAAATAACAGCCGAGTTACGATTTTTTTTTTTTTTAAATCACTACGTCATTGTTATGGCTAATTAAAAAAAAATCAATCTCCAAATAGTACAAAAGGGTGGATGGGCTTTCGGGAAACTTACTCGACAAGTTTTCAGTATCATGTGTCCAAAATTATTCCTTTAAAATTTGCGAATAATTCTCCTAGCCAGTACGATACAATTTTCACAGTGTTGATTGAAGCGTCAGCACGAGCCCGAGCTCTTAAACAATCTACTGCTTTCGTGACCTTTGATCAGCCTCTTTACTGGAAAGCACGTGAATTGATAGCGTCGATTGATCCATTGAATGATCCACACGGGCTTCAATCTGTAATTGTACGGTTAGGAGGATTTCACACTTTGATGTCATTTCTTTCTAGTATTTCATATTTTATGGATGGCAGTGGCTTAACAGAAGCTTTCACAACTATATTTGCAGCAAACTCTGTCGAAAAAATTCTTTCTGGCCATGCATTTTCACGTGCGATTCGAGGACATATTTTAAATTTTGTTGCTATATGCAAACGAATATTAGAAAAATGTTCTTTTTACCGACGATGAACAAAGTTATCTGGATAATTTTATGAACTCCGATGAATTCAATGAAGAAGATATCAGTAACGATGTTAATTTCTTACAATTTCATCTAAATTTCAAAGTCAGTTTACAACATTCAAATCGAATGGACCTACTGCTCAGTTGTTTCTCCAGTATCTACATTGCATTTTCATTGTCTTAAATTTCTATCACGCGGAGAAATCTGGAGATTGCAAAAAATAAATGACGTAGTGATTTAAAAAAAAAAAAAAATCGTAACTCGGCTATTATTTATGGTAGCTACACTTTGAATAGCTCAAATCAATCGTTGAGAGGTAAGCTTTTAATTTATTATATTTATAACAAAATCGGTTCAATACCGGACGCTCTAGCTTCAATTGTTTATAGCTGTAAAACGGGCGCTTTTTCAAGTCGATTTTATTGCATGTTTTTTTCAAAGAAATCGATTTTTTAGCAATTCATAATGAAAATATAAGCCCTTAAGAATAATATCCCGGTCATCCGAAGTTCAAAATGTGAATCACGAACGGCCCGTTTTGCATTGAAAATATCGATATCGAGATAAACAAAAGGTATATCTCAGTAAATAATAAAGATAGGAGGACGGGGTAAATCCTATTTTTCTTTGGGTTTAAAGAGCTTCCTTTTTCATCAATAAAAAGTATTGAAAAGGCCCTTTTTGTTTATAATAATTCTTATGCAAAAAAGGGACATTTTAGAGGGTTTTTTTTTTGCACTTTTTACGACAACCAATCATCAGAATCGAACGATCAATGGCTTAAATTGTAGATATTTTTATTATCTACAACTTTTATATACAACATTTTATGAAAAGCCGCGTTATATTTGCTTATAAATTGAAAAAACTGCTTTTGGCCATTTTCTCGTGCCCCTAACTCTAAAAAACTCACCAAATCTTCGGGGCATTTTTGACAGAAATACTTCTTTAATCGCCCTCAACAACTCTGTGCGGGTTGCTACCAGCCCTTATTTTTAGTAAATTTAACATGGGAGTGATTCCCTATTGACTGGACTATTAGGCTGCTCAAATCGGACAACTGAGTATACCAGTCTTGTAATTTTGAATATTTCGATGTTATTGCTGGCTGGTTCTAAATCTACATAAAATAAAGGTAGGGGAAACTTCTGTGTAGGGTGGAGAACATTCGAGATGTTTCTCACGTTGTGGCCAATCTCTTCAATATCTCTCTTTATTGCTTCTGTAGGAGTGGAATTATGAAGGCCTCTTAAGACAACTCTGTAGGCTTTATCTTCTTTTAACTGATAACAATGGAAGTTATAGTTTTTAGCGGACAAAAAAAGAATGATTTTTTTATAGTTTTCTTTGGTGGTGGTGTTAATTTTTATGTCTTTAACACGTGAGAAACATTGGAAGTTTGTTTGGCCAATAAGATTCGCTATTTCTTGACAAAATGGAAGGTAATCCTTTATATTTGATACAAAAACTGGTGGTGGTGGAGGTTCTGTAAATTCTTTATTTTGTTGAGCTGGCTCGGATGGAACATTCTCCAGGGTTGCAAATTTATTACTGGTTGGGATTGAATAGGTGGATTGTTCTATTTTTGTGGCTGCAGTGGATTTACTGCGAGTTGTAGGAGCTGGTGTTTGTTTTCCTTTATTCTTTTTTTTTTTTTTTTTTTTATTAGGTGAATTCCCGGCAGATCCGGGGGCAGCGTTTCGATGACGTTTTTGTAGCATTCTTTGCGACAAGTATTGAGAGTCTGTCTCGCTAATTTCAGATATCGCGAACTCTTCTTCCGAGTCAGTATTCTCTAACTCCATTTTATAGTAAAAATAAATGTTAAATAATTAATATTAAATTTATTATTATTTTAACGAACAAAAATTAAAATTGACGAGATAAAAATAAAGAAATATTGTAACATTTTCTGAATATAAAAAAAAAAAAAAAGTCTTAGGAAGTGAGTCACGAACTCGGAAAAACGGAATTGTAGTCCAGAGCCTACGCCATGAGCAACCAGTGACGGTTAGAAGTACTAGCAAAAGTAATATTTAGCTCAATCTGGGGTGCCGACAAGTAAGAAACTGTTACTCGTGGATAGTCTGTACCCCACATGCACCACTTTTCTCACTTATAATTGCTAATATAAGCACTGACCAAAATGTGATCACAATATTGTTCACTGTAATATAAACCGTTGGTACACGGGTTTACAAAGCAGTAGATAGGTTAATACCATTGAGAAAACAGTTTAAAGTCAGAGCGATAACGGGAATGATCTGCTGTTTCGGCCATGACACTTTTATTCCAATAAATTTAATTTATTCTTTATGTAAATTACAAAGAAAACTACTAGGGGAGAGTTGAAACCTTAAAGAACGTGAGGAACGTCTAACATGAGGTAAGTTCTAGTTTACTTCTTATTGATTATATCCGCATTACGGTTTGTTTACCTTATCTCCCTCTTCGTCTGCCTACTTCGCGTTGTAAATAACAATAGTTGTCAGTATCGTGCAAATATTCAGACTATTAAATTCGTTCTTAGTTCAAGAAGTGCAATGCAAAATTTATACACAGCTGAAGAGTACGTTGATATGATTTTCGCGTATGGGGCTGCAAGAGGCTCTATTCCAAGAATTTGATGTGGAACATGATTGAGGTTCTAAGTTTTTTATTTTTCCTATTTCACTTTGTTTAGTCTACAGCTATCGTGTACCCCTATGTTGTTATATTGAATTCCTATGGATACTGAACCCCACCCCTGGAGCACACTAAACAAATTTTGATTTCAGATAGAAAAAAAAATAAGTAGCTACTAAGTATAATTTTGTTATTATTTCAAGAATAATATGAAGATCAAAGACTGTTGATTTTATGGTCAATAATTAGAAGACGATATAATAAATTTTTTTTTTTTGTAAAAATTAAAAAGGACTTTTTGTTACACTGTTTACCTCTTGACCAATGAGGGCAGGGAAGACGGGTGATACTATAGATCACTAACTTTTTCTTGCCAGGGTAGGATGGTGGAGACTTATATTTTGGGTCAACTAAGGAATAAATTATAGGAGAGCGTTGAAGTGTTTGACTCCTTAACACGGTCGGCCATCAAAATCTGCTTAAAGCAACTTATTGCTATAATTTGCAACTTTATGATTGGCTTATATAATATTCCTAACTATATATGATATAGTAATATACAAACATTTTTTAATTTATAATGTTAAAGTTTATTCATTTTCCATTAGTAAAAAATAAAAAAGCCCCCCCCCCCCGTATGTATCTGTAGGTAAGATGTATATAAATAAAATACAAGAAAAACAAGAAAAAACGATTTATTGTAGTCTTTAAAACTATTCCTTTGGAATATTATTTTAATAACTGACGAAACAAGACATCAAGCTGATGTAGCTATTCGACATTTGGATAAGATCCTTGTGAGGCTATACCACAGTTGTTATTCTTGTTTTTCGCCATCCTAATGTAGCCTCCCTCGCCCCAATCTGCTCCTAAACTGTTTTTTACCAGCCAGTACTCCAGCCCGTTCTCAACTCCATATCCCACAACCAACATAGAATGGTTGACTAATGATTTACTGCATTCTTCTGAGTAGTATATACCTGAAAAATATATCAATTAATAATAATTACAGAGCGTCGAGTTGGAGGGAAAGAATGTGGTGAAAGAATAGTGTTTTGAATGTTCCAAGGGAAGAAGCATTGCGGATACAGGGGGGGGGGGATTCCAAAAGTAGAGGATCGGACAAGAAAGGAACGCTGGAATGCAGAACTTCTGTGGGATGGAGTATAGAGATCGGAAAGACGAGATCTTGTATGCAGTGATTTGATAGCAGACTTGAATTTCAGGTTACTGTAAATAAAGGGAGGGTGACGGGTGTTGATAACTTGGAATAGGTAGGTGCCTAGGAAGTAAGTATTTTCTGCGGAAGGATGGGTAAAGCCAATTTAACTCAGTTTAGAGATGCGAAACATGGGGATGTCTCGAGGTTATGAAGAAAAACCTAATGAAGCAATTCATGATGCGTTTTAATCTGTGTTCAAGAACCGTCGAGAGCCCGCCATGTATCACGCAACCATAGTGAAATTGTGGGTAGGGGAAGGAGGTGACGGGAGCGTTGAAATAGTTTTAGGATACCGATTGACCTTCGGGGGAGTTGTGCAATATGGGATTTCCAGGACTGGGTTTCATCAATGGATAAGCCTAAATTTTTAACAGAGGAGTGGAAAGTTATTGGATGACCAATAAGGAATAATGTGGGAAAGTTGGCATTTAAATGGAAAAGGGATCCTATGGCAATTGCTTGAGTTTTAGCTGCGTTTAATGTTAATTTGTTCAGATTTCCCCGGGCACAGATTTCGTCTAGGTCTTCCTGAATTTTGGAAAACGCAGCTAACATTTCAGATGGAGGAAAGGAGAAGTAAATTTGGAAGTCATCGGCGTAAAGATGGATGGAACAATGGTGAATTAAATGGGGAAGATCATTGATGTTGGAATTAAACAGTAGAGGGGAAATGTTCGAACCTTGAGCTACTCCTGAATGTAGAGTGAGGAAAGAGGATAGGCCTTGGTTAGGGGTGGCAACTGCTTGGGAGCGGTGGGAAAGGAAAGATTGAAACCAAAGGAAGGCGCTGTAGGAAAAGTTCAATGATTTCAATTTGGAAAAAAGGATATTATGGTCTAAGGAATCAAATGCTTTAGAGAAATCAAGGAGGATCAGGACGGTCTGTTCTTTTTTATCCATAGCTGCTTGGATGTCAGTGATAATTTTGATAAGGGCGGATTTTGTTGAGAAGCCGGGACGGAAACCAGATTGGAAGGGATCGAAAGAACTTGGAATCTTCTAGGAAATTGGAAATTTGGGATTGCACCAATCTTTCTAGGGGTTTAGAAAGGTTGGAAAGTATGGATATAGGGCGGTAGTCCTTTGGGGATATAGGGTTTGGGTTCTTGTTGATGGGATGAATTACGGTCTTTTTCAAGTAAGTGGGAAATACAGAGTTTTGGAGGGAAAAATTATATAAGAAGAGGAGAACCGGAAGGATTTCAGGAAGGCATAATTTCAATAATTTAACAGGAATGCCGTCTAAACCAGATGAGTTGGATTGAGACCTCATAATGGAGGTAATTAGATCAGAGGGAGTGATATAAGAAAAGTAAAAATTATTGTCGTTAAATGCTGGCGGAGGTTAGGACTGGGAGGGTTGAGAAGGAGCAGATGAAGTGGAAGAAACGAAATAGGAGTTTAACTCATCCGGAGTGACAGGAAAAACTCCCGATGGAAAGGAACTAGGAGGATTACACAAGGAAAGTTTGCGGAGGAGCAACCATTTGGATTTAGGATCGGGTGCAGATGAAAGGGCTTCGTGGAAGAAATTGGATTTAGTTCGCCGGATCGTGGATTGTGTTAAATTTCTAAGAAACTTAAACGCTTGATAGTCATCTACAAGCCTGGTGCGTCTGAAGCGTCTTCGGGCAGCCTCGCGCCTTCTTTGTAAATCTTTAATATCTTGGTTCATCCAAGGAGCAGGGCGACCCCGGCGAAATGCTGAGGTTTAAAGAGGAGTATGGGTATCAAGAATAGATAGGAGATTGGTGGTGAGTAATTCAACCATGGTATCAATTGAGGAACAGGAGTAAATTGGATTCCAATACATGGTTTCAATGTCAGGTAATATCTTATCTCGGGTAAGGGAGTCTATTTTACGGAAGGAGATTGTTTTAGGAAGGAATTATTATCCCCCTCCCAATCGAAACCGTCCTTTTTGTAATTTATTACTTCACACTCTTTTAGATCTGGTGGTGGTTTTTTAGGTACATGGTGTAACTTCAGAAAACGATGTATGCTCTTGATGATGTTTGTCATAATGTACAAACATATACAACGCGTTGTAGGCAAAAAAAGCATTTTAGCGGCCAAAATTATTTTATTGCCGAGACATGTTCTAAATGAAGTGCAACTAAGGGAAAAAAATATTTAAAAAATTGAAAGTGGGATAGCTAATATTAAAAAAAAACTTGACGTTAATTTTTCAACATACTTCCTAAAAAGTAAATAAATAAAAAAGAAGTAGCAAAAAAAAATGCCCTACTACCTTTATGATCAATGACTTCTGTTTTGATGGTAGGTACTATTAGTGTAAAATAAATTATTTCGGTATAATAGGTTAATAATATGTTAATACTCAAAAATATGAAAAGAAATCAGGTATATGAATAAAAAACTTATTTCAAATTAAACTACATTTACTAAAATGAAATAAACAAAAACAGTTAATTATAGGTATATTATTCAACATATAAATATTTACGAAAAGTGTTGTACATGTTTGTACATCGTGACAAACATCATCAAGAGCATACATCATTTTCTGAAGTTACATCATGTACCTAAAAAACCAACACCAGATCTAAAAGAATGTGAAGTAATAAATTACAAAAAGGACGGATTCGATTGGGAGGGGGATAATAATGACGCACAGACCGAAACGGATATGATTTTTGGGATTTAATTAACACAAAATAATACACATCGACGTGATTACAGCCATTTCATTTAACCGTACACCTTGGATTTTAGGTCGACAATTCAGTTATTTATTATGAACTCATCCACTTTCATGAAAATTTTTTAAATATTTTTCCCGTATATCGGACGTCATTTAAAACATATTTCTGCAATAAAATAATTTTGGCTGCCGAAATGGATTTTTTGTCCACTGTGCACCGGTCCGGTTGACCCGGTCATGACGAATGAGTAGGAGTAGTTAGGGAGAGAAACCGAGGAAGAAGGAATGTAGGGTTTAAGCCAGGTTTCAGAGACTGCGATGATGTGGTAAAAATTTTGGGTTAAAAATATATATCATATATATATATATATTTATATTTATATATCATATATATATATATATTTATATTTATATATGATATTATATTTTAGAAAATAAACAGATTACGAAAATAGATATAACCTCCGCTATAATGTGCGAACGAAGATTGGCTCCCATCTACTGTCACCGCTATTGGACCTATGGTGGCTACAGCTTCCTCAAGCGCATCTTCGTCTCCCCTTGGTATGTTGGTATAACCGGAAGTTTGTGCACCCACGAAAGCTGAATTGAATCTGCATAGACCGTCCTGTGCCATCAAATAATTCTATCACAACTGAGTGTTGAACAAATGTAATAGTTCAAATTAAATATAAAATGGTAATTAATAGAGTATCTAAATATATATATATATATATATATATATATATATATATATATATATATATATATATATAAATATGAAATAATTTTTGGTTGTTAATAATTATTTTTTAAATATATTTTTTTATTTTTGAAGAGAAAAGATTTGACCCGATTGGGATTCGAACCCAAGTCTCCACTTCTCTAGCGTGGTGCCTTATCCACTAGGCCACCGAGCTCGTATCCGAACCAGGGAAATCCTTTCTCTTCACTGATCCATACCCCCGGGCACTCGCAATTGCGATGTACAATTCGGGGATGAATGTTCATTTGAACATTACTGTTAAATGGATCTATTGACATACGCCAAATATATTATAAATATGAAATAATTCTTGGTTGTTAATAATTATTTTTTTAAATATATTTTTTTATTTTAGAAGAGAAAAGATTTGACCCGGTTGGGATTCGAACCCAAGTCTCCACTTCTCTCTCTTCCAATCCAAGTCTCCATTTTTTCTCTTCAAAAATAAAAAAATATATTTAAAAAATAATTATTAACAACCAAGAATTATTTCATATTAATAATATATTTGACGTATGTCAATAGATCCATTTAACAGTAATGTTCAAATGAACATTCATCCCCGATTTGTACATCGCAATTGCGAGTGCCCGGGGGTATGGATCAGTGAAGAGAAAGGATTTCCCTGGTACGGATTCGAGCTCGGTGGCCTAGGGGATAAGGCACCACGCTAGAGAAGTGGAGACTTGGGTTCGAATCCCAACCGGGTCAAATCTTATCTCTTAAAAAAAAAAAAAAAAAAAAAAAAAATATATATATATATATATATATATATATATATATATATATAATTATATTTATTATTTTTGTTATGTTGGTACATGGAACATCATCATATTAATTTTTTGAACTAATTACATATATAGATGATAACAACAAAAAAATCTTTTGTGTATAAAAAAAATATTTCAAAATTATTTTATTATACAAACGAAATTAAAAAGACATCAAAAGATAATATACGTAAGCACAAATTCAATATATTATAAAAATTATACGATTTTACTACCACAATCAATATTTACAAAATTATTATATAATTAAAAGTTTTTGTAACCCTATTTACTGTATTCCTTAAATTTATTAGTTCATGATCTGAAGAAAAAAAGTGACTTATACAACCTTCTATTTTTCTTCTTTTGAATAAACAGCTATTCGCCGTTCGGCCATAAATTCACAGCTGTTATTCACTTCATTAATTCATTCATTGATTTTTAAATGATTCCTTCATAATGTTGCATTGGGCCCAAAATATGTTCTTTGACTGGATTCTATACTCCAAATGCATCCAACAAACTTCTCATTCTCTTCACTGTCTTCTTAATCAGCATCATCTCTTTTATTTAACCACTACTTATTTTAAGTCAATATCTTTTGAAATACATTTTTATTTTATTACAAATTTAAATAATTATATATGGAAAAGTTTCCATAATTATATGAAGGATGTGTTCAGCATTTGTTATTAAACCAGTTTTTCAAAACTTTGAAATCCTTGAACTATATCACTTCCTTTTCAAGTAATGTTTGAATAATAGAATTATAAATTTAAAAGTTAAACGCAATTTTCTTTTCTTAAACTGAATAAAATATAATTAAAGTTTCTAATCTGGGGTCACCTGTGGTGTGGTGGTTAGCATAGCAACCTACTAAACCCAAGATCCCGGGTTCGCAGCCCGGCAGATGACCTTAGGATTTTTTAAAGGGAGTAAAAAATCCTTAGCTATGCCGTCCTTCGGAAGGGGCGTAAAATGGGGGCCCTACCTTTGCAATGTCAGGTACTCTTTAAAAATCCCTTTCCTAATTATACCTGGATAGCCAAAATTTAGGACTCCCACCGTAGCATCGTCTGATTAGCCATAGCAGCATAAAGTGACGTTAAACGAAATAAACAAACAAACAAGTTTCCACTCTTGTAAAGAAATTTGATTAATAGAATAATAAAATATTAAGTGTAAGTTTTGGAGATATAGAATTTTTTCATAATTATAATTTTCTCTTTACATTATACCAATCAATTGAAACAAATAAAATAAACCTGTAACTGTTTTGATTAGTTACTACATATCCCCTTAAATATATATGTATATATATATATATATATATATATATATATATATATATATATATATATATATATATATATATATATATATATAAGTTAAGTTGATCCAGAAGAAAAGTCCAAAAAAAAGGAAAATTAGGGAGCTAAATAACGCACACAACTTCAGAATAAAGACTGCCTTTATTGTTTTCCAATCCTCTTTATATACAATTCGGTGGTTGTTTGGGATTAAGATTGGGGATTAAGCTGTATATTACTCCTCTATACACCTTAACTCCCCCCCGACAGTTTACGAACAATCCTCGTAAACTCCTAACACAAGCCAAACAACCAGCCAAATTCAAAAATCAATGTTACATAAAAAATGAAAATAAAAATAAAACACTTCTGTACATAATTCCTACTTTCCACAATATTTTCATACAAATTACATAGACTAACAGATTCAACAGAAAAACTTTTACACTGCACCTAGGTACTTACATTATTACTATTTACATAAGTCATTTCGCCTAGAAAAGAGGATACCCCTCGAAATCCTTTTAACGAAAGCGGGTACACAAGAATGTAAAAACGAACAAACGAATGATATTAACAACTCGAACAATGGAATACGAAAAATAACGAAAATCAACGAGACCCGTGAAAAGACGAGAAGAACGAGAAACACAAGAAAAACGAGAGAAAACGAGAAAAACGAGAGAAAACGAGAGAAAACGAGAGAAAACGAGAGAAAACGAGAGAAAACGAGAAAAACGAGAGAAAACGAGAAAAACGAGAGAAAACGAGAAAAACGAAAAAAACGCTAATTTGACGGGATCTTCAGTTGTTCCAAATGAACCGTCCTACTTTTTCGGGGATCTTGAATGCTTTGGATAGTGACGACATTATGTTCCCTAATCGCGATAACCTTGAAGGGTCCGTCATACCGTATTTCTTCTTTAGTCCGATTCGACGACACCTTTCGATACACAATCGAACCTATTTCTATCCTCTCCATACTATCCCGACACTTGAGATTTTCGCGGTTCACCCTCCTGCTTTTTTCCGCCACGAGCTTCCTCCGCGTCTTTTCCCATCTTTCCCCGAGCGTCACTCTATTTGCCACCAAAGTTGCCGCAACCTCCTCATCTACTATTGCGCCGCGGCTATCCCTTTTGCGCTCACGGAGTCCGAATAACATTTCAAATGGTGAAAATCCCGTTGCCGAGTGAATAGAGTGGTTGTATGCTACTATCGCCTTGGGCATTGCCGTATCCGCTTCCAACCCCTTTTCTGCATAGAAGACGCGAAGGTCCCAGGGTACTATGCAGCCTTTCGACCGCCCCTCGGCCTTTCGGGTGCCCCGGAGTATTCAAGTGCCACTCTACCCCTAAGCCTCGCATTTCCGACCTGAGACGAGTATTATCAAATTCTCGGCCCCCATCCGACGTTATTCTTTCCGGTACACCGTAGAACTGGAACCAAATTCGGAGGGCCATTAGTACTGATTCGGCTGACCTATCATCAATCGGGTATGCCATCGCAATCTTACTAAAAATATCTATGATTGAACGCCATTTCAACCCCTTCCATGTAAATGTGTCAACCTGTAAGTCTGTCAGTGGTGCTGTTGGTGTCAATGTCTCTTCCTGCTTCCCGGTTGGCGGATGTCGGTCATATTTAGTGGTGTTGCAGATCTTACATGCTCCTATTACTTCTCTATTGTTTTCTTCATTTGTAACCAAAAATACTTCCTCTTCAATGCCTTTAACGTTTCCTGCACCCCTCTATGATTTGTTTTCCCTTGGTGGTACGCGATTGTGACTTCTTTCTGCCGGTCCACCTCCCTCACCGTCTCCACCTGGAATTTACACCTAATGAACGCTCGATCCAACCCAATCTTTTCTGTCCGCCATAACCTCTTTATTTTTTCCCAGACCACCGCATTCCCCACGTATAAATAAAAAAAATTTCCAGGCCTAGACTCCCCCTTTAATATCTTACTAATAACCTCCTCTCCTACTCCCGGTTGAGACCATATAGTGGTAATGTGGTATCTCCCATATGTCGCGTATTCCGCCCTAGTCAGTCCCGTTGTCTTCGTCTTCTATATTATCTGTCTGTCCTTGTCGTTTATTATTTCCTCCCTCTCCTCAATTTCCTCCGTCCTCTCGCCTTCCGAACTCTCCTCCCTTGGAATTTCCCTTTCATCCTCCACATCTTCCGATTCGGGTTCCCCTTCTCCCTCTGGTGTCCACTCCCGTATGAATCGTTGTATTCCGCCCGAATACTCCCCTGACTCTCGCTTTATCGCGTTAACCTGCAAAGCTCGCGATAGCCAGTCAGCCACGACATTTTCCCTCCCTGGCTTATAGATTACTTCCATGTTATATTGGTTGAGGAACTCTTTCCAACGAGTTATGCGCGCTGACGACTCTTTCAGTTTCCCCACCCATATTAGGGGACGATGGTCCGTCTGCACCCTAAATCTTCGTCCGAATACATATGGCCTGAAATGCTCTATCGCCCATACAATTCCCGCTCCAGCGTGCTGTATCGGGTTTCTGTCTCCGTGAGACGCCTACTGGCATATGTCACAGGTTGGTCTCCTTTTTTCCCTTCTTGAGACAATACAGCCCCCAGTGCATATTCGCTGGCATCAGTGGTTATGGTGAATGTCTTGGTGAAGTTAGGGAACGCGAGAACCGGTTCTTGCTGGAGTTTCTCCATGCATGCTCGGATATTCCCTTTCATCTCCCGAGTAACCACTATCCTCCGCCCTTTCTTCAACAAATCGTTTAGTGGCACCAAATATCTCGCCATCTCCGGGATGAACCGCCTGTAATAATTAAGGGTTCCCAGCAGTCCCCGCACTCCCCTTACGTCTGTTGGGATAGTCATCCTCCTGATAGCCTCCACCTTCCGTATGTCCGGCTTTACCCCCTCTTTCGAAATAGTGTGCCCCAGGAAGTTAATCTCATTTTGCCCTAGGATCGATTTCTCCCCCGACAACTTTAAACCGAATTGTCTCAGTCGCTGGAATACGCGTCTTAAGTCTTGTACATGTCCAGTCTCGTCTTTACTAAATATCAGTAAGTCGTCCATGTATACCTGACATGTTGCCTCGTCCAGTCCTCGTAAGAATTCGTCCATCAGTCTCTGGAAGGTTATAGGGGCATTCTTCAAGCCGAAGGGCATTCGCGTAAACTCATAATGACCCCTTTCAAACGTGAACGCGGTTTTGTGTTGGTCCTTGGGGTGCATTCGGATCTGGTGATACCCAGCCTTCAGGTCCAATGTCGTAAACACTGTCGCACCTCCCAACCGGTCCAATATGTCCTCGAGCCGGGGTATCGGATACCTTTCGTCCACCGTGTTCTCGTTTAGTTTACGAAAGTCCACTACGACCCTATACTTCTCTTTCGTTGCTCCCTCCTCACTCTTTTTCTTAACTGCCCATAGGGGGCTATTATACGGAGAAGTACTATTTACGATTATCCCTTGCCTTTTCAGACTCTCTAATTCCTCCCTAATGTGTTGACGTAACGCCTGGGGATATCTTCTTTCCTTTACATATGTAACCCTCTCTTGTTTCAAAGGAATCTCATGTACAGTCTCCCCTTCCTTAAAGAATATATCCGAGTATTCGTCCCTCAACTCCTGTCGCCAATCTCCCTTTCGGTTAATCGCTCCCACGATAGCGTGACTCCCCTTTCGGTCCCTATAACACCTGAACCTTCTCTGACCGATTCGAACCGCCCAGTGCCCCCCACTGCTCTTTATCCGGGTTCCGACCTTCCCCAAGAGATCACATCCGATAATCCCACCATATTCTCGAGGCATGTTATCCACCACATGTACCTTTAGGTTCTCCCCTTTCTTTCCCCACCCATCTAACGCGATCTCCGCCTCCCCCTCCACTTTACAGGGACCGCTCAACGTAACCAACTTACACCCACATGCTCCTATCCGGGGTATCCTTCCTCCTTTACACAACGCTTTTACCGCGTCTCGGCTCATAATTGTATTGGTGCTACCCGTATCAACGAAACACCTCACCTTATTCGCTACTTTAATTATAGGCAACCTCTCATCACCACACTCCACCCTATTTATCACTACATGGTTGCCCCTCTTCTTACACCCTCCTCATTCCACATCTTGCGATCTCCTCTCCGCTGCCGCCCGACGCTCCTCACTCCTCCGGCTGCTCCTTCCCTCCGCCCGTACACCTTCCTCAGGTTCTCCTTCGTCTTCCTCTGACTTCGAGGTTCCTGATGACCTTGTTGAATCCGACGGCCGCCTGCCCCTTCTCCACACCCATTGGGCGTTCACTTCCATCGGCTCACCTTGATTCGTTCCCCTACGTTTACTCATGTATGGACACTGCCTCGCAATGTGTCCCTCAGTGCCACATTCAAAACACCGTGTGCGGGGGAACTGCGCTACCAAATGCCCCACCTTTCCGCACCTGTGGCACTTCCTGTCCTCCCTCCTCCAAGTCTTCTTATCCGCTCCTGGCCTCCTTTCCCGCATCATTGGACGTTCTCGACCTCCAAAATCCGTGTCCCTCCTTCTCCACGCTTCACCTCGAGGCTGCGAGCTTCTACCTCCGTCATTCCGCTTGTAGGTGACTCTACTCCACCCGTCCTCCTTTCGGACTTCATTATCTCGGGCGCTGGAGTCCACCATCTCTCTCGCACATTCCACGAATGTCTTATCTCTCGGAAGTCCTTCCTTCCTTCCTGTCTCCTTCGCCAGCTGGACCTTAAGAATCGTTGATAAGAAGGCCATCCGAACTTCCACTTCTGCTGCTTCCGTCGTCTCCCTCATCTTCTCGGTGATTTTGTTATAGTGGGCCAATAATGCTCCTGCATATTGGCCACTAGATTGATGAGGTCTTCTCATTTCCCTGAACATTCGGAAAATGTCTTCTTCCGGTGTCCACCTGCCGCCTCCGAAAGCTTTCTTCAGTCGGTCCTTCACCACCGACCATGGAGTATCTTCATCTGCCTGGATCAGGTTTAGTATGCCCCGCTTGACTCTACATACTAAAGCTGCTCTAAGTGAACACGCGTCTATCGTGTCCAACAGGTTTTCAGCTATCTTGGCTTCTATCCGAGCCATTACCCTATCACCTCCCTTGAGGAAATGATCAAGCCCCCCAATTTCTCCTCCATACTTTTCTATGTCTGAAATCGCCCTCCTCAAGAGTCAGCCCAGCTGTGCAGTGATTAACATCGTCTCCCGTGCAATCATTTTAAACAGTGGTAAAAGTGAATCTAGAGTTTCGGATTTTCTTTTAGTGTGTAGCGCGAACATCATTTATATCAAATATAAAATCTGAGAAGCATTGGACCAGCCAAAAAAATTTTATTAGAAGATATTTCTTTTAGTAACTTGAGGTAAATTTATCTTTATCTATCCTAGGACTTAAGATAACGCGCCCCACTTGGTCTAGCTCCGCCCACTCCCCTCCACTCTCACCTGCTATAGACAGCTGTTCGTTAGAAACCAACTCTTACGTACTCGTAAACTAAAGTTTGAAAATTTTGTTTCACTCACCTCTCGTTCCACAATATTCATTAATTAAAAATGAGCTGCAAAGTGTGCAACAAAATAGTTTCGAGAGAAGACAAAACAAAATTGTCTTGCACTGATTGTCAATCAATATATCATCTCAAATGCGTAAAAGGTGACAGCTCGAGCTCTGATAGCTCAAAAAAATGGTCGTGTCCCGATTGCAAAACGGGATCGAAGACAAGTGAAGAAAGCTCAACGATAGATCTATTGAGAGGGCTAATAGAGGAGATAAAAGGGATGAAAGCAAAGCTCCAAGGAATCGAGGAGCTGAAAGATATTAAAGATACCTTACAGAAACAATCCCAGCTATCTTTTGAAAATAACGAAAAACTTTTAAAAATAGAAACTCTTCTTGAAGAACAGAAGATACAAATAGGAAAATTAACAAATGAAAACTCAGCACTAAAAGCCAAGGTCTCTGACCTTGAAAGTAGACTTATAATTGCCGAACAGAAGCAATTAGAAAATTCGATTGAAATTAGAGGTATCCCTGAGAGGCAGGGTGAGACGGTTGAAGGCACCATTCTCACCGTTGGCGCCGGCCTAGGTATCAAACTGAGTCCCGAAGATCTGGACCACGCCGTGCGACTGAAGCCTAAACAAGAAGGCACTCCAGCTCCTATTATTGTAAGATTTGTTCGCAAATCCTTAAGGGACGATATCATACAAAAAAGGCGAACAAAAAGGGACTTTTCAACACGTCACCTGGGCTGGGAAGAAAATGACATGCATCGGATATACGTCGGCGAAGCGATGTCACCGGCCATTAAGCACCTCTATTGGCTGGCCAGGCAGAAAAAAAATGGCTGCAAAAATCAAATATGTCTGGTTCAGCGGAGGTAGAGTGAGATGTCGGCAGAACGATGGCTTCCCAGCAATTATAATTAGCAAGCCAAGTGATCTAGACGTTTTTGCCTGACTAAATTTTCGCCAACTCCCTCAATTACTGACTTATTTAATTATTTCCCTATTTAACTTTTTGTTTAATTTTATAATTATGTTCTACACAAGCTGGAATATTGTTCACTGTAAAACTAGCTTATTTTTCTTTTCATTTTTTTTTTAATAACACGAGTAGGTATTATATTATTTTCTTCTATTTCTGGTTTTTAGTCTTCTATTCTTATAATATTTTAATAATCACTCATTCTTCAACTTATTTATGTATTTATTTTCCACGGATGATTTCATGAATGTGAGTTCAGAATCTAGAGAATCTTTATTTTTCATTTTTTATTCCAGATTCTTTATTTTTCTTTTCAATTTTTTTAATAACACGTGTAGGTATTATTTTGTTTTGTTCCATTTCTGTTTTTTAGTCTTTTATTTTCATTTTTATTATACTTTAATAATACCCTATTTGTTAACCTATCTTAAGCATTTACTCTATATAGATGATATCATCAATGTGAATCCAGAATCTAGAGGTATTATATCTTTACATTGTTCCACTTTCCCAGGCCACCAATCATGTACATTCTTGCTACCAACTCCTTATACGTCCACCCAGCCATGAGTAATATCTTGATATCCTGTCACATCAACGCTCAGTCCCTTATTGCCCACTATGACGAATTCCTAAAATATTTCCATGATAATTTTTACCACATTATAGCAATATCCGAGACCTGGCTAAAACCGTTTATCCCTTCTTCCTATGTCTCCATCCCTAACTACACATTCCTACGCCATGACAGATCTGACCGAAGGGGCGGGGGTGTAGGGGTATTTATCCACAATAGTCTCAAAGCTAAAATCCTTCTCCAATCACCATCTTCAGATTCCCCCCATGTTGAATACCTTTTCCTGGAAATATCAACCACTCCCTCCCCTTTACTATTTGCTGTGGTCTACCGACCTCCCCATGTTCCCTTTGATGACGCTTTCGAAACCTCTCTAGTCCAATTAACATCAGCCTACTCCAACGTCATAATCTCTGGTGATTTTAACACCAATATGATATCCGAATCCTATGATAAATCTTTCCTCATCAATTTGTTCCATTCCATTAATCTTTATCTGGTTCCTTTTCTTCCTACCCATCACACACAATTCTCAGATACCTGGCTTGACCTGTTTATCACTGACTCCCCCGATAAAATTCTTTCATCATCTCAGCAGCACCCGGTTCCTTTTCTCTCCTCACATGATCTAATCCAGATTTCGTATGATCTACCAACCAAATCTTTTGTCCCAACAGTTGTATCCTTTCGAAATCTGGACCTCCTGTCTTTCGAATCCGTACAACCTGACCTCGACTCCATCCCATGGGATACTATATATTCCTTCACCTCGATTGAGCCGATGATCTCTACCCTCACCGCAAACCTTCATTCAATTTTAAATACCCATGCTCCTCTGAAAACCCTAAAGATTCACCGTCCTCCTGCTCCATGGCTGACAGCTGAGATTAGAGAGCTGATGAAAAAAAGGGAAGCAGCCAGACGCAAATTTCGTCGAACTCGATTGCCATCAGATTACACCACCTTCAAAATTTTACGTAACCAAACCCAATCCGCTATCCGATACTCTAAATCCAAATACACGCATAATGCCCTTTCTACCGCTCCCGATTCTAAATCCAAGTGGAAAATCCTTAGAAAACTAACCTTTCCTGACCCCAACTGCAACTCCTTTCCTGTTTCGCCCGATGAACTAAATCAGTATTTCATTTCATTAGCTCCAAACCCTCCGTTCGAAGCGGAAATAACGTACCCTAGCTTTGATCCAACCAATTTCTTCTTTTCCCATGTTTCCTATGACGACATACTCTCGGTCATTAAAAAATCCCGCACAAATGATTATGGACCCGATAATATTCCTTTTAAACTCATCAAATCGTGCCTTCCCGCACTTATTCCTATCCTTCACCATATTTACAACCTTTCCCTTCAAAACTCGATATTTCCTTCCTCTTGGAAAGCAGCACTAGTCCGCCCCTTGAACAAAATTCCCAATCCCGCCTCCCCTAGAGACTTCCGTCCGATTTCCCTCCTCTCCAACCTATCCAAACCACTGGAACGGATCGTTCAGTCCCAACTTTCAGATTTCCTAGAAGAGCGCTCCCTCCTTAGCCCATATCAATCCGGTTTCCGTCCCGGATACTCCACCCAATCCGCCCTCCTGAAAATATCTCAAGATATACACTCCGCAATCGATAGCCAAAAGATTACCATCCTTATCCTTTTGGATTTTTCAAAAGCTTTCGATAATGTTGACCACAACATCCTTCTATCCAAACTCCGAAACCTCTCCTTGTCCAAATCTGCCTTACTTTGGTTTAAATCCTTCCTTTCCGACCGATCACAGTATGTAGTCATTCCAAATAAACCCCCGTCCAAGACCCTGCCTCTATCCTGTGGTGTTCCTCAGGGCTCTTCACTTTCACCCACACTCTTTTCTGTTTACATTAATGACCTTCCCCTTTCCATCCATCACTGCCGATATCACCTTTACGCAGACGATCTCCAAATCTATTTATCCTTTCCCAATTCTGACCTACTGCAAGCTACTAGGAAAATTCAGGAAGACTTGGATCGAATCTATAACTGGGCAGTGACGAACAAGTTGAATTTAAATACTGAAAAGACCAAAGCGCTTGTAATAGGTTCGAGTTACCTCCTGAAAACCATGCCTCCTATTCCCACCATTTTGAGCAGTGATCCTATCAAATTCTACCCCTCAGTCAAAAATCTCGGAGTCATCTTCGATCAAAACCTATCCTGGAAAAACCATGTATCCGAAATTTCCCGTCGCACCATCCCAATCCTAAAACGTCTCAATTACGTTCGCCATCTCCTTCCTTTCGAAACCCGCAAATTACTTGTTACTTCCCTTATCTTCCCCCACTTCGACTATTGCTGTGCTGTGTATGGGGGCGTTTCTGGTGATCTCGAGGCCAGACTCAAAAGACTGTTTAACTGCTGTATTCGTTTTATTTTCGGGATCCCCAGGAATGCCCATGTTTCACAATTTTACGCGGAGTTAAAGTGGCTCTTTCCTTCCTACCGTCGCCAGTATTTTTTGGCTTCCTTTCTCTACCAAACAGTGAAATCCCAACGCCCTCTTTACATTGCTCAACTCCTTCAGCTCAAATCCTCTGTTCTTACCCGCCAAACCCGTTCCCGCCCATCAGATTTGTACACTCCTGCTCATTGCTCCACTGCCTTCAACAGATCATTCCTAATCCGATCCTCATCCCTATGGAACTCCATCCCTTACACCATTCGCCACTCAAACACCCTTTCCACTTTCAAATATCATTTATTTAACCACCTACTGTCCATCCAGATCCATGAAAACTGTCATTAGCCACTTAAAAGTCTTATAAAATATAAAAGTTTATGTACAAGAAATGTTTATTGTTTCTACACAAATGATTCACACAATGAATCAAAATATTTTCTGTTTTTGTTTTTGTCTATATTCCTAAGTTTAATCATTATTTGTTATCATTATTAATTACTATTTTATTATATTTAATAATATTTCATAACCATCTTCAGGCTCTGTAGGCCCCATGATTGTACATTATTTTTTATTCTTAAGGGACTTAAGGTCCCAGAATAAATAAAGAACTTTTTTATTTATTTATTTATTTATTTAAGTCCTGTGACATAGCTGTTTTGAGTTTCAACAACTCCAGGGCATTCGCCTGCGCCGCTTACATGTTCGCGTGTGCTGCCGCTAAGGTCTCAGGTGGTAGCGCTTGCAACTCTGGCTGAATTTCGAATGTAGCAGGTTTTAAAATGTTCTTACCTTCCATTTCCTACTGTTCAAAATTTTAGTCCAATGAACACGAAAGAACAGGAAAATATCAAAACGGGATGATAAATAAGTTTACGAAAGATTTCCTGCGTGAAAAAATAAAAAAAACTCACCCGAAGAATCTGCTCAAATCGTCCCGGGTTTCGGCACCAGTTAAGTTCATCCAGAAGAAAAGTCCAAAAAAAAGGAAAATTAGGGAGCTAAATAACGCACACAACTTCAGAATAAAGACTGCCTTTATTGTTTTCCAATCCTCTTTATATACAATTCGGTGGTTGTTTGGGATTAAGATTGGGGATTAAGCTGTATATTACTCCTCTATACACCTTAACTTATATATATATATATATATATATATATATATATATATATATATATATATTTTTTAATTTTTTTTTTTTTTAATTATGGAACCTTTGTTTAGCCTATTTCATCACACACAATCATGTATGTAACGAGTATATGTTGTATGAAAGTTAAAAATATAATGTTCTCATATTAAAGAGGTTTACTTTTATAATCTTATAGATGATAGAATTTACTTACATTTGCTTCATACGGGTATACTGCTTCAACATCAACACCACGGTTGTCCCTAATGTAGTTAAAGGCATAAGCTGACATACCCCCCTACATCCTATGTTACCATAAGCCTTCGAGCAATCTACCAAATTCTGAACACTCAAGCGGACCAGTTTGTTAGTCTTCTTGAACTGCTGTCCCTCCAATGACCCGATCTGTAACGGCAACATATACTTAACTTTAATGAAGTATACATTTGAGAGAGATATTTAAATGAATATTAGTCAAGAAATCTTAATTAATTGAACAATTACAAATTTTAAACTCTTATATCCTGCATTATATCCGTATTTAAACATTGAATTAAAATTAAAGCAATTATAAAAATGAAAATTACATTTAATTTACTTAAATTTGTATACCTTATTTATCGTAATTTAATATAAAACGATTTATCCTTTTAGAATCTAAAGATTTTAAAAGTGGTGATACAAAGAATACCAATTGATTAAAAATAATTTGAATCATATTTATCAAGATTAATTTATTTGAAGTGTAATTCTGAATGATAAGGAAACAATGCAATGCTGACAATTATTTGACAGGAAATACCATAGATTCATTTTAAAAAAAAGGAAAGTTATTTTCACGTTCGAGGTAAAGCAATTTGAAGACCTTTCAAATAAATAACCTTCAATTAGAAAAATAGAAATCCGCCAGCGGCTCGGCCACAAAGAAAAACAGACCTAATGGTGGAAAGAAGATCTTAAATGAAGTTTTAAAGAGAAGAGTGTTAGCTAAGGAGAACTCAGCTCAGAACTGGAACGCTTACATAAAGAAAAAAAACATGGAAACATGGTGTCACTTTAGCGTGTATGTACCAATGGATTCAATTCAGATAACTGAAGGGAATGAAGGAGAAGAAGAAGCAAACTAATTAAGAGGAAAATAAAGTAAGATGTGTTATGTTAAAGGTAGATGGGAAAAGTTCCAGGACTACTTAGCGCCAGAATTCGTGAAATGTAGTGCTACTGAAATAATTAAAGCCCTACTGAATCTCATTAAAAATGTATATGAAGACAAGTGAATACTACAAAAGTGGGAATTCATATTCTTAGTTATTATCCCACAGATACATAAAAAAAAAAATGACCAGAAAGATTGGAAAAATTGCAGGCCTATTTATCCATCCCTTCAGTTTTCAAAATATATAATGTACATCAGTTATGGAAAATTTCCTAAGACACGTGTTAAAAGGACGATTGGTGAGGAACAACTGAATCTTGAACAGAAGGCGAGACCAACGATCATATTTTTTCATAAAGAAATATTTTAAAGAAGCTCAGGAACCGGAATAGAAATATGTTTCTATCTTATATTTACCTAAAATCAGCTTTTAACTTTGTGCTGAAAGAGGAAATCTAATCATTCCTAGAAAAGAAGAATGTACCAAAAGGATTACTAAAAGTTACTAATTTTATATAACATGATCGAAAAGGCTAAGATTCTATCAAAATAAAATGGATAGAAATCTGGAAGGGATTAAAAATAAGGTCCAGTAAAATAAGACTCCAAAAGTCAGTTTTCAAGAAAAAACTACCGAACTTTTATTCTCATCATATCTTATGTTTCTTGGGGTGCTGAATCCGAATATGAAGTTTGCTACCACGGCAGACGTCGGCTTCATACCCAAAATCGCAAAAACCCGCCCAAAATACCGGTTATTTTCGATGTTTTACCTATAACACGAAAACAAGGTTGTTTTTTTCGAAGAAAGTCTTAAATACCTACGAAATGAAAAAGACTACTCTGAAATCGGACCATTTATGGCGAAGATAAGAAAAAGTGTAGCAATTAGCCACCTGGCTGTCAGTCCCACTTCGCAAAAACATGTTTGTTGTACTTTTTTGTCTATAACTCCGAAACTATATGACCGATTCTAAATTACTTTTTTTCATCTTAAAGTCTTCATATTAAATATTAAGTTTTAATAATGTCCATTAAAAACCCATACTGTTGTAAAATCCACGGTTTTTTGCCCATTTTTCACCATAATTCCAAAACTATTTGTCTAGCTCCAAAGTTATTTTTTTAAATCTAAAACGTGGTCAAATTTACTATTAGACTCTATATGTGAAGTTTTAATCGGGTTACTTAAAATAAACAAGCCAGACCCTATTTATGTAATTTATATTAAACCCCGTAAAACAACCACACAAGCCCACTGAAGATGTCATAATTTTCCAAACTATACACATTTAGCATGCTCGCGTGGGTGTTTCACGGAATTTAATATAAATTAAATATATACGATCTAATAGTAAATTTAAACAGCATTGAGAAGAAAAAATGAAATTTGGGACCGGACAAATAGTTTCGGAGTTACAGCGAAAAATGAGCAAAACAAAACGTGGATTTCATAAAAGTACGGTATCTTAATGGTTCTGGCTTGTGTATTTTAAGTGACCCGATTAAAACTTCACATATAGAGTCTAATAGTGAATTTGATCACCTTTTAGATTAAAAAAAAAAATTAGAATCGGACGAATAGTTTCGGAGTTATAGTGAAAAATGTGCAAAAATACGTGGATTTCACAACAGTATGGGTTTTTTAGCGTGTTTTTAAAGAGCATAGTTCTATTCAGACTAATAGAATAGAATAGAATAGAATAGAAAATAAACTTTATTCTGGGACGATGTCTCCTAAGAATAATATAATGTACATAAATAAATACAATGAGTCTAGCTTTCAAAAGATAAAATAAGATAAATTAACAATCTGGTTAACTATTTACAATTTTATAAATAAAGAACAAAAACAGACACAGATGAAATAAAAATTACAAAAATCCAACAATTGTAGGGAAAAAAATAAAAACCTATTTACATCTACTGAATGCTTTTTTTTTTTTTTTTTTTTTTTTTTTTTCGGTGGGGTATTGCTAGTCGGTATCATTCTGGAGGGAAAGGAGGTATTGAAAGAGAAGGGAGTTAATTGTTAAATATTACAGGGTAGTGAATTCCATAAGGAAGTAGCACGGGAAATGAAGGAGTGGTCAAATAATGTACTCTTATGGGAAGAAGTATACAGGTCTGAGGAGCGAGATCTTGTAATGCGGGAGGAGATCGAGGATCTGAACTAGAAGATGTTATAGATGTAGGAGGGATTCCGAGAATTAATGGTTTGGTAGAGGAAGGAGGCTAGGAAGTAATTTCTGCGGGATGAAGTGATGTGTGGGAGGCTTTTGGAACTCTAAAGATAAACCTAACGAAACAGTTCTTTATAGTAAATCTACTAATAGTAAATTAGTTCAGCTTTAATATGAATAAAAGTAATTTAGAATCGGGCATATAGTTTCGGAGATATAGACAAAAAAGTACAACAAACATGTTTTCACGGAGAAGAGGGACTGACCACCAGGTGGCCAATTTTTACACTTTTTCCCAAGACCATATCTTCGCGGTAAGTGGTCCGATTTCGAAGTAATCCTTTTCATTTAGTTAGTAATAATTCCAGCTGTAATTTATATTGGAAGACTTTCTTAGAAAAAAGTTCCGTTTTCGTGTTATAGGTAATACACCGAAAATAACCGGTATTTTGGAATCTTCTTCCAGATGTTATCCAGAATTTATTATATGCTAATGACATAGAACTCATTTTGAATTCGCAAGTAAAGCTACAACGCACTGTGACAAAATGGAACTTGTAACAAAAGGTATGAGAATTAACGCTGAAAATAAGTACAAGTCTCCAGGTTTTTGGCCGAAACCAGGTTAGAATGATTATAACATGCAACGCTAAGAGATTCGAACTGTTTTCAGATTTCACTTATATAAATATATATATATATATATATATATATATATATATATATATATATATATATATATATATATAGTGTTTGTGTCTGTCTGTTGGTATGTAAATTTTAGATACATACAGCACTGAATGCCCAGGACGACCAGCAATTGCCCTGATCTTGGACAGGACTAACTGCGCCTTTTCCTCTCCAATCAACTTTGTCTGGAAGTTCATTCATTTTCATCGACTTGATAAAAATCATGCTATGGTTTCCTCTTTGGTTGCTTTCATAAGACATATTTATTTCTTCTCTCAACTCCTCCTCCGTCTACAAAAGGTAACGTTTCAATTACTCAAACTTTTCAAAATCAAACAACAAAATTAATGAAAGATAGTTACCGTATCTCCAAACCTATTCATCTTCATGTGATAGGTTTCCAGACCCTTTTCATAATTATCATTGTGTCTATCAATCGTCTGTTTCTTCTTCAGGAAAATTTGTAGTCTTTTTAGCTCTTCAACTTCAGTTTCGTATTGCTTCCCATATTTTGTCTAGATTATAATATTTAATACATCAAAATTTGACTATTTAATAGTTACAAGATTCTAATGAGTTACAAGTTACAAGAAGTTAATGAAATCTGATAAGCTTGCCTTAAATAAATTCCATTCTTCCAAGGGCACAGCACAGGTGGCAACAGCAAATAGAAGTACAATGAAATATTTCATTGCTGTTAAAAAATAAAACGTGAAAAAAATATGTATGGAAAAAAAAAATTGATTACACTGTAGCAAAAGATGAAATAGAATATGGCTGAGGGATTAAGTATGTCTCAGAGTATTTTGGGAAATCATATTTTTGATAATTTTTTAAAAATCTTGTAATTGATGAGTTTTGTGATTTCAAGTATTTATTCGATTATTTTAGCGTGTGTAGGCTGCCCTGTTACATTTTCATCTAATTCAAATTCTTTAAAATAGATTAAAAATAAAAATCTCAAAATCAATACTTTTGAACTTAACACTCTTGCACAACTGACACCCTGCAGCCAGCCACGCACGCACCCACCCACCCCACACCCACCCACCCACACACACACCACACACACCACACACACACACACACACATACACACACACACATATGTATAAGGCTTATCGATAACGCCTCACCTGCAGATAATTGCTATTACCAGACTAAGAAATGTTCCTCAATCGTTTTAAATAGTCCCCTGAACCACTTTAAATTTAAAATTACTTAATTAATAAAACACAATACAGTTGATAGATAAGATCCAACTTGTTGGCACTGCTCGAAGATTAAAGACTGGTTCATATTTATCGGTTGATAGGGAAATAATTGTATCCAGATATCTTAATGCCATAGTCTGATTAGTTCAAAGGAGTTTCCTTAATATTGATTTCGGGCAATTGTTTTGATATCTTATCTCTACATTTATCTCCTTGAAACTGTGTATTAATAAACAAAATAAAAAAAAAAAAAAAGAATTGAATACCCATATTAATAAGTCGATAGTTGTGAAGATCATTTTCGTAAATGTAAATTTTCTTAGCTGGGCTACAAAGGAAAGTTTTTGTACCTTTCCCTTAATCTATAACATTCTGGGTAATGAAAAAATTAAAATAAAAAAAACAACTTTATTCTGGTACTTAGAGTCCTCTAAGAATAATAATAATGCACAGTTACAAGTGCAATTGCCTTGTAAAATGAAATAATAATAACATACAATCGTATATATATGTAGATATTAAAGAAAGAAAGAGAAAAGAAAAAGTAATTCTAAGTATTTATTTAATTATTTACATATTTAGAAGATTGATTGTCTAAAAGGTACAGAAATAAATTATTTTTAAAGGAAGTTAGGGAAGCTGCTTTACGAATAGTGGGTAGGGAATTCCAGGAGGAGGTAGCACGAATGATTAAGTATTTTTCAAAGGAAGCAGTTTTATGTGAGGGGATATACAGGGTAAAAGGCAGAAGAGCGCAGGAGTTAATCGATCAAGAATATAGGAAGGTTTTTTGGTTTTTAGAGATTGGAATATGAAAGTCCCCGAAAGTATTGCCGTCGGAGTTTAGGAAAAGCCCACCCAAGTTCAGAATATCGGCAAATAACGTGTGACCGCCTGGGGATCCCGAAGATAAATCTAATGAAACAGTTCAGCAGTCTCCCCAGCTTCATCTCGAGATCCCGAGGCAGCCCCCATAAACCAAGCAACCGTAATCAAAGCAAGGAAAAATAAGAGAAAACGCTAGAAGTTGATGGGTATTCTGGGAAAATGAATCTCGAAATCTATAGAGTTGTTTAAGGATTATGATGGATTTTTTGGAAATTTGGGCAATATGGTTGTTCCAAGATAGGTGTTGATGCAAGGTAACTTCTAAATTTTTAATAGAGTTTTGGAACTGAATAGGAAGGTTATTGTGGTAAAGCAATGGATAGTAAGGAAGGGTGTTGAGGATGGGTTTTGAACCGATGAGGATAGCCTTAGTTTTCTAAACCCTGAGTTTTCTTAACCTTAAACTACCAAGAGATCAGTAGGCGTGTTGGTGTTAGACCTAGGGTGGGGACAATGCTTTAAAAAAGGCCGAAAAAATATTCTCCAGTTCTTGTTTTCTTGTTTCATATTTCCTTCTAAGCTGGCCTGTATGGCGGTTCCCACTCTTAGCGCCATGCAGACTTCGTTATCTCCTGACGATACCTCGCCAATGACTTCCTCCAATGACGCCGTACCCACACTATAGCAGCTCTCTCATTAAGATAACTTTAGATTAAGTTTCTTCTTGTTAGCACTTAAGATACTAAATCAAGAAATTATGCTTACTTCTAGACGTAATTTTACACGTCAAACCTTTGTCTGACTACATATTGTTTTTCATTTAACTACAGTGAAATTTATGACCAGGTCGCAAGTCACTCATCCAGTTAGTTCCTTTAGATTACTTTTTGTTTATAATTAACATACCTAAATTATTTGGTCCCGTGCAAACCTTTGGAGAAGAACTTATCAATTAATTATTCTAAAATTATTTATAATTTGTCAGGAAATTAAGTTCTGACTGGCATCCCTTTAGGTTAATACTGATCCAGACACGAAATCAACTCTACTTCATGGAAGAGGAAGAGACAATAAAGACATTAGAAAAACACAGCAAACTTTTGAGAAATTTGATTAAAAATACATGTTTAATATAGCCCATCCTTATTATAAGAGAAGCTGAACACTAATTTTGAACGATTTTGATGAATTTTTTTTTTTTAAACTACGGACATTTTGATGGTACACGGTTTTTTAACTCCCTTCTATCTAGAAATCTTACTCCTTTCTAAATGGTTAAGGGGGGAGTCGATAAAACTTGAAATATTCATTGTAAAATAAGAAGTTGAAAGAAGATATTGAGTTAGTCCAACTATTCTTATGGGCCCAGAGATTTTAGCGGCTAGTAAAAGAATCTTCTGCATTTACGGTTATATGTTTCGAAATTTCTAGATATGAAAATTGTACTTGTATCGATTATATTTATAGTAATTTATAATATTTTCATATAATTTCCTTTTTTGATAATTTAAAGGGTTTTTTTATTTATAAAAGAAGGACATTATTGTAATAGTTTGTCGTTTTAGAGTAAAACTCTTAACTTTATAATGGATTTGTATTTAAGAGGAATATTATTCGTCATTAAAAGGCTTTCAGATTAATGTGATAGAATTAGAACCATTAACTGATCGTTAATCACAAATAACGACTACCTCTCCTGAGGAGTTCGGGTTCAATACTCATCATGGTAGCGATAGAAAAGTCTATCCAGAAGATTTTTCTCATTTCCAAATGTTTTTTGATCTTTCCTTTAAAATTGGACAAAACAGGGTTCCATCGTTCTCCATGGTTGGCAACATTTAGTTTGGCTCATATTCTCTTACTTACATGCAGTTCCATTCGTTGCTTCACATTCAAAACGATGAACACGATGGAATTTCCTTTTGCTGACTTTATAATAGGTGTTCAGACCATAACGATGGTTGCTAGTATATATTTGTCTGTGGGGTCTTATTTGCTATCAATAAATCGGCTGACGCATATTCTTCGAGATCTGGCATACATAGACGCTCGTTTGTATGACTACCTTACTACATTGAATACGAATGATTCATATATAGTATTTAAACGACATAAATTTATAAACTACTTCGCCTTTACCGTTTTAGTTTTTGCTGTAATTGATATGCTATCATTCCAGGATGAGATATTCTCAACCTCGATGTTGTATTGGACCTTCTTTCTTTCACATACATTGATGCACCATTTTGTATGGTTTTTGGATATTTTTTTGAACCGTTTCACCGTTTTAAACCTTCGAATCGACGGGGTTATGCACTTCAAACTCCCTCTTCCTAGGATTCTCAATAAATTGACCAAGATCTATGGGCGACTATCGGAATGCGTCCAAAGGATAAATGAAATTTATTCCTTACAACTATTGGTTTATTTCTTTTCATCTTTCATTGGATTAGCTGCCAATTGCTATTTTTTAATTTATACTCCGACTTCTAATATTTATCGTTTATTTGGTATGAACGTCGTTCTGATTGCATGGGTAATTATGCTATTTTCTTGTTTGTACAGCATCCTGAATATGACCCACAGGGTTATGATTGAGGTATTTACTTCAAATTTGTTACAATACTAATGATATTTGTCTATTTTATTTTCAATTTGAGAATGGTGAGAATGAAAGTCTATCAATGAAATGAACGCTGGCTTATATAACGTGTTTGTTTTATTGGTCATCCGGCAATTTGTGGATGGCGTTTGGTGAATGAAGGGGTTATAAAACAAAACATAATTTTGAATAATTTATGTTTAAAGTTCTTTTTGTACATTTCCCTTTAGCAGGAAAATGTTACATAGCCCCTTCTTCATATTTCTTTTCCTAGATTAAAATATTCTGGTTTTGCTACCTAAAACTTCTGCACATCAATCCATTGAACTAGACTGCATTTTTTTAAAAATGTGACAGAACCCCTTCATCCACCAAAACCTTCAACTATAACGATAGTTCGTTTTATTAGATTTTTTAAATTTCATTTTTATCAAATTATCTTTAAAAATTAGTATCCGTTTAAAGTGTAACGTATACATTTTAAAATTAAAATTTTTAAGATTACCTCCAGAATTCATCACAAAAAAAAAAAAAAAAAAAAATACATTATAATATATTTATTTTATTAAGAATCAATCTGCACATATCTTGAAATCAATGTCATATCTGTGCCTAAGAAGATATTTTGGATTGAATTTCGCAACAAAATGTTAATGATTGTAAGTGCTAGCAGATATAAAAACAAAATAAAACTATATATCTTAGACTTCTTAGTCTAAGAAGTCGCTACAAAAAAAAATTAATACTATTTAAAATTAATTAATTATTAATTTTTACAAATTTAAAAAATCTTTCTGTAAATATTTCCGCTAGAATCCCAACAGATAAAACATAAAATTGTTCAGTTTTTTGGATCAGTGTTAATGAAAACTAAGAGAAAAAAAACTTTACCATTTTTTTTTTTACACGATTAATATGTATTATAAGGGTGATTCTCAAACTACGGGTCAATTTTGGATTGCAAAATCTGTCATAATTGAACTTTGCTCTAAAAATCTGAAAAAAATCTAGCATGTTTCTGGGGTCACCTTTGTACAGAAAATACACCGCAAACAAATCAACCTCCATTTTCCTCTTCAAAAATCAAAATTTTCAAATTTTAGGTCCATGGTAATTACTAGTTGGAGCATGGTACTTACATTTTCTATTTGTTAGATTTATTTTGGCTCCCATGTTGCTTTAAGAGCTAAAATTAGGTTAACACATTAAACAACCAATGCGTAAAGAAAAATGATTTTTATTGAAGGCTCAAAATCAAATCATACAAACTTATATTTGAGCCCCACAAAAGGCGACCCCAGTGTGTAAACTTAATTGTTGCCTGGATGCTCCAAAATGAATGACCTGAGGCTCTTCAAAATATTTGCAAGAGTAGTTCACATTAAAATCAATGTGAAGTGCCATCTCATTCCCAGGGCGTTGCTTTAGGGCTATGAATGCCTCATGTTGGTGATGTATGGCATGAAAATGCCTCATGAATTCGTTTATTTCACTCTCTGACTTCTTAACACTATCTAGCAGAGATGATTGGATGTTTTCTTTCACAGTGCGCTTTACCAGTCTTTGAGTACCTTTTATTTGTCGCTCCTCAATTTCAGTAGTCCACTTGTAATGAGAAATTGGAGCAGTGTTGTCAAATGGTTGGAACACAATTACATTCGATGAGCATGCCTGGCATTTTCTCAGGTAGCGATGCCACTTTTCATTCATGGTCGCGCAACCCAGTCACCCCAGAGAATCTGGGTCACGTGTACTAATTACGCCTGCCTGATGAAGCTGGGAGGTGAGGAGCTTCATATTCTCATGTTTGATGCACATACAACTGTCTCGTCCATCAAGCTTGGGAGTAACAACATTTGGGGGTCTGAAACGGCAGAATGTAGCATGAGATTGAGGTCGAACTACAACATCTCCAACAATTGGTGACTGAGGTGGAGTGTCCGCAAGCGAGCATGCTAAGTTTCTGTTTCTTTCGGAAACATCTCACATTTTCCCTCACTTTTTTTCCGACGTTGCCTAAGCTCTCTTGGAGTTAGGCCTTTCACCATTTTAATTTTACCTTCTTTCTTCCTTCCCAAGTATCGAAGTTTCCTTCGAAACTTCCCAAGTCTTTCAGCTGGTCTTCTTTTTGCAATTCGACGTCAGCTTTCCTCCTCGCTCTCCTTTCCCTCTCTGCTTCCCTCTTCCTTGCCAACTTCTCTTCTTTGGATAGGGTTGACTTTGGTCGACCGGGAAGTGGCATTTTTGAAGTCACATAAGTAAACTGCAAATGAAAATGAAGCCAATGTGACAAAATTACCGCAATATGTAATTACCATGGTCAAAATGTAATTACCATGCTTTTTACGGCAACAATGGTAATTACACATTTTGTAGCATGGTAATTACATACAGACGTTTGAATTGAAATATTCGGACAATAAAAAATATTATTGCGATGCTTTTTTTTGTCTTCAAATCAGCTAATCGAGCTCTTCAAAGTAAAATCAAAAAGAAAAAGTTAAGTTTGAAAATAAAAAAGTTACAAGATCCCATGGTAATTACAAATAAAAAGCTACTTACCAGATTCACAACATTAACCACTGGATGCACACTTGAAAATGACTTCAACCTCTTGGAAACTTCTGTAACCTTGGCAAGCAGGGTTGCCAACATGGATGGGGGTGAGAAAAATCCAGAATCTTTTTTAGCATAGCAATTACAGTATTTCTTGGGACAAAAAGTAAACTTTGCTTATATTGTTATTGGCCGTCAAAAGTTGAGAATTTCTCATGATTCTGATCAATGAAAGCTTCCTCTTGGTGGTTCCACAACTTTCGGGATCCAAGCCTCAGGTTATGATATTAAAGGACACTTTTATATTGGAAAATCATATTTTGGGACAGCCACGGTAATTACAAATATACACTTTGTTTGCATAAAAACCATATTTTTACTGAATTTATACACAACCATTCAATAGATTCTTGTAGATTAGCACTTCAATTGAAGAAATAAAAAAAAATGGGCAAGTTATAATTGCTGGTTAGTGAGGAATCACATTTGGACGTAATATCGACCCGTAGTTTGAGAATCAACCATAAGCACTCATTTCCCATATAAGACAACATTTTATTTTAAAATTAGGATATTTCGAAGATTATTTATTCCAGACATCGTTTTAACTATATTTTTTTCCCATATTTCAATTGGCTTCATATTAAGGTTTAGAAAATCTCATTACTTTTAATTTCAGGCCAAGGAGTTTAATTCAAAATTGTACCAGCTGATGATATGTGATGATACTGGAATTTTATTGAACGATGTAAGTTCTCTGTTTTTAATATTTATATCAATACCAGAAATGGAATAAAAGAATTTTCTAAGGTATTTAGGCACTATGAAAAATTGAGTTTAAGTTACAAACCATGGTAAATGACTTGTTTTCTGTAAAGACATGATAAGAACAGAGTTCATCCAGGAAATGTTTTTAAATTGTTCATTTTACGTAAAATACTGTGCATTTAGATAAAATAATAATTATATAATTTAAAATAAATAATAATGCACTTTGTACTAAGGTATGTATTAAGGTGGCACTGAAATTTTACTTTACACTCTATAAAATAAAATGGAATGGAATAAAATGGAACGTTAATCAGCTGTTTTTAATTGAATAATGTTCCCATTATTTAACGGTCGCAGAAAAAATAATTTACTAAGGCATTTAGGAACTATGAAAAATTGAGGTTTATTTACAAACCATGGTAAATGATTTGTTTTCTGTCATGACATGATAAAAACAGAGTTCATCCAGGAAATTTTATCAGTGACCAATTAAGAAGAAGCTAAGTAGATTGATAAAAAATAAAAAAAGAGTATCTAAGAAGAAATATTATTATTGTAGTTGAGTTAGTATACGAAATTTCTGAGGGATAATTTCACGATCAAATTACATAAATGAATAATAAATTTAAAAACTTTATTTGCAGGTTATAAAAAAAATTTCTTATAATATAAACTAAAATAAATATATAAATATATATATAAAGACCAGATAAATATATATATTTAGTACAATTTTAAATTTGATTCCAGTAGGAACGATTTTTTTTTCTTTATCATTCTGTTGAGGTAAATAATTCTTAGGGGGAGGGAGAATTCTATGCCACTGTCTATCCAGCTATCCCGGGACAACCAAATGGAGGAACTATAATCGGTTTATATTAAAATTGTTATTTGTTAATAACAGTAATGATTTTTTGTTATAGAAAACTCTACAAATGCAGATAGCTTCAAAGAGAGACGTAACATTTACGGCCGCTGGTTTTTTTAAGCTAGAATTGACATTACTTACATCAGTAAGTAACCTAATAGCCATTTTTCCTAACTATATTATCTTTATTTTATATCTGATTCATAATTTGCTAACAATTAGTGATCATTATAATATTATATTTTAAATATACCAATATCATTTATATATGATTTTGAATTTATTCAATAATGATGTTTGTTTTTTTTCCTTGCGCTAGGTGGCCGGAGCAGTAACAACTTACGGTGTGATTCTCATCCAGATGTCCCAACAGATATGAATGAAACAGTAATATTAGTAATACATCTAAAAAGAGGTTATTTCAAATAAATTTTTTTTTTTTTACTACTTGATATTTTATTCAAAAGTTATTTAAACTTACTTTACGAACAGAATTGTCTATGGCGGCCTTAAGCCTAGTACGCACTTGACTCGTTTGAACCGATTCTTTGAGTCCAAGCAGAGTCGACTCTTGTGACAATGACTCTGTGTTCGGCAGGTTAGTATTTCTGATTATTTTTGCTTCCCATCTGAAATGGGATTCTTCGAATCTTATTTGACTCATATTGCGCAATATGACTTACAATAAGTGTGGACGTGAATGTCGACCGAGACAGAACCCTTCCCCTAGTTTCCGATCAAGTGCTTCTATTGCTCCAGCTAATTTGTTTATCACTATCTTTGTAATAATTTGTTCACCCTCTAATATTAATAATTGAATTATTAAATAGCATAATTATTATGCTGTTTAATGTAGGGTTCAATCTTGTGTTATGTAGTGTTCAAAGTTTTATTGAGGCATTCGTATCGGTGTCTGTGGGACCCTTCTTTTTTGTCTTTGGGTGTCTTTTTTTTCGTGTCCCACTGGATATAGAAACCAAGAAAAAAAAAAAAAAAAAAATATATATATATATTTTGTCATTGGCAACGAAGTATTATTAATATTTTGTTATATCGGCCGAAATAGGAAAAAAAAAATCCAGACACTAAAAGGTCAATTTTGTCGAGAGCACTCCCTCAAAATTGGATTTTCGCCAGAAAATGTATTTGGTTTGGCTATTTTAAAGCCTGTAATTGAGTGAAGAGGAAGTAGGAATACTGACGAAGAAAGCGAAGTAAGTGAAAATATTTCAAATTTTTTTTTAAATTGTAATAATAAAACAATTATATTAACTTAAATTAAACAATTATATTGTAATATTTTGATTAATTATTCTAAAAAGGGCTACGAAAATGACTGTTTCGGGAAGTACTGGAAAAAAAGAATCTTGTTGTGGACACGGTTCTTTAGAATCGGGGCTGAGTCAAAAATGAGTCGATTCAAAGAGTCCCTGGGTGTTCTCCATTTATGATCGATGAGAAATTAAATTTATAAATAAATAAAATTCGAGCTTTAAGTTGTCACTAATATCTAAGGATAAAATAAAGTTTTGACATTTTTTTTTCTAATTTTATTAAAAATTGTTGAGCGAATTTTATTTATTTATTCTAATTTTATTAAAATTGTTGTTGAGCGAGGACTGTGCAAGAGCGCGGACCTGGGCGTTTGCCCATCTTATCGGAGGAAACTAATACCCGGTACGGATTATAATGTTAGCTACGATGGAGATTTTTAAATTTATTTATAAATTGGAATATGTATGGCACATGTAACATACCCTCCAAGACCACTTTGGTGACTACGCATTGGAATGATGATGGCTTTCAGTATCTCGGATGACTGATCAAATTGGACAACACAACCAGCACAAAAGTATAGAAAAGAATATTGGCCGCCACTAAGTGTTATTTTGGATTGGCCAAGCCATTATGAAATCGTCTATTATCGAAAAAGACCAAAGCTACGCTATACGAAACATTTATTTGACCCGTTTTAACTTATGCCTCAGAAACCTGGCCTTTGTAGAGATCTGATGATAATAGTTTACTGCTCTTTAAAAGTAAAGTGTTAAGAAGAATGTTAGGAGCGGTAAGGGTGGGTGATCAATTCTGACTTACAAGGGGAGGACACACTCAGTCTCTCACGGATCTTGTTGGCAATTTTTTTGGAGGTTCCTAGTAAAAAAATATTAGACATGTATTTTTCCGTTCCGACCAATGGGCCCTAGAAGCCGAGAAATAAAATAAAATAGCATTAAACTAATTAATTTTTTATCTCGAGTTTAAAAAATGATATCGACATGATTCTTGCACCAAGAATTTCAGTTTGGTTGCGGATTTAAGGAAAAATACAGTCGCTCAATACTTAAATAAAATAATAAATTAATTAAAAATAATAAAATAATTAAATTCTAAAAGAATGATTAGTTTTTCAAGCAAACTACCTCTTTAGATTTTTTCACACAAAAAATGACGCCAGATTCTAATTCAGCACTCTCAAAAACATTAAAAAACGCTCAAAGCCTCTTTGAAACATTGTCTGAAGAAAACATTGTTTACCTTGGGAGTACAAAACCAGGCATATAGGATGAATACAAGTGCTTCCTTAATGTTGCGTGAATAAATTAATTAAACGTTTTTCGTTTTTTCCCCC
The DNA here is from genome assembly GCA_003667255.2 of Euschistus heros. Classification (NCBI taxonomy): domain Eukaryota; kingdom Metazoa; phylum Arthropoda; class Insecta; order Hemiptera; family Pentatomidae; genus Euschistus; species Euschistus heros. Next base: position 758,030 of record RCWM02000139.1, read on the forward strand.
TTATTTTAGAGGCATATTTTACTTTTCATTTCACAACTCCAGAACTATGAATACCAAGGTGTAAAACTATGTAAAATGTGTTGTAGTCAAATAGACATGAACTGGTCTTGAAAAGGATCGGCAAAAAGTTGGTCACCATGATCTTGCTCAATCGCAAATCTCGCGCTGATGATTTTTTTTTTTTTTTTTATGCTTGAAAGGCAGTTAATTAATTAACAGTAAACGTGTATGCCTCCTTTCTTAAAGTTTAGAAATAGAGATATAAAAATGATTTTAATCTGGGACCAAGTCCCTTAAGAATAACAAATTGTACAGAAAGAAATGATATTAGTTACATCTGGTCAGAGACATGATGAATAAATATGATGAAAAAATAAAAATAAAAAATAATAAAATAAAGAAGAAATATTAATATAACAATGTTAATGTATACATAGATACTAATGTAATATATGAACAGGAAAATAAGAAGACATTCTACAAATGAAATAATAAGTAGGCTATTTTGATACAATGCTAATTATATACAATATAAGAACACAAATGTTGTATTAGGAGTGAGATAAAATTATTTTAATTGGTAACACTGAGTGTGTTTCAGAAAGAGTTAGATATCGTTTAATTGAGAAAATATATTGTTAGTAAGCGTCACCTTGGATTAGGAGGATGTACTGGAAATAGAGGAATATAAATGTTTTTAGAGATTTCACTTGTCTAATATGAGAAGGAACGGAATTCCATAGGATGGTTGAGCGGAATAGGAAAGAGCGCTGGAATGTAGTAGTTCTATGGGATGGGGTATATAGATCAGAAAGACGGAATCTTGTGTTCAGTGACTGGATTGCAGATCTGAATTGAAGCGTATTGTAAATATAGGAAGGATGAAGGGTGCTGATAATTTGGTAAAGGAATGATCCTTGGAAATATTTTCTACGGAATATGGGATAAAGCCAGTTTAATTCGGAATAGAGGAAGGAAACGTGGGAGCGCCACGGTTTATCGAAGGCAAATCTGGCAAAGCAGTTCATAATTAGTTTCAATCTGTCTTCGAGAACCGTCGCACACAGGGCAAAATCACCAATTTAGATGGGCAAAAGTCAAGTCAAAAGTTTGGAATTTCTGAGTGCTTGACCTTTTTTATTATTAGTTGGTTAGACGCTTAATACTAATATTTCCCGCTATACCGTGTTTACAAATAAATAGTAAATGAGTGAATCATTCCTGTTTCCACAAGTGCCTAATAACCAACAGTGGGATTATCTTTATTCGATGGCCATTTATTATGTTTAAGGTGTGTGTAGCGCAAAGTCTTTTTGCTTTTATTTAACAATGGACATTGCTGAGGCAGGTAAGACATTATATTTCCACACTCGCTATTGAATATACATTGCAATCTACCTGTAGAGTTAATTTAGCAATTTGTAAATGAATGTCCCTATTCAATAACGAAAAACAATATTACCCCCAAGTTACCCCAAGGATTCGTTTGTGGGATTTGTTTCATCAATCCTTCTAGTCTTTAAATGATGCAAAGAATTTTTGCGATTTTTGGCGTTTTGGGTGATACATAATTTTTTTTAGACTCAACACTCCGAATCACGAGGGGAAAGTTTCTTGAAGAGAGGGTTAAGTTTCCCAAAACAAACCGCCAAGACCACTTGCTGAAATTTATTCTAACTTCCGCTCATATTAATAATCAAGAAAATGTGGAGATTAGGCCTTTGAAAATTAGAATTTCTCGTCTTTCCGACAAAATTTCAATGTTACAGAAAATTGGAAGATTTTTTCAATAAATACTCTAGTTGGCTTGATTCCGATAACTTGTATTTTAGTATTTCAGTTATCCAGCCTACTTGTCAACGATCAAAACGCCCTGAAAAATGTTTCGAATGTTTTAGTGAGAAAACAAAAAAAAAGAAAACTCAGCGAGTTATTGAAGGTTGACTGTGAAAAATTGACTTACGCTGTACAGCACGCCCTTTATGTTTCTGGCAAGCGTGGTTGTTCCAAAGTTGTGAAAGAGGCATCTACCTCTTAACAGCCATCTTCTTCTACAAGAAAATTTCATGAATAGCGACAAATAGTGATTTTTTGACAATGCTATTAATTTCATTGGACCCTATTGTTGCTTTATAAAATAAAATAAAATACCGTTAGATTCAGATGTGCTATATTTACTAAAGTGCACCTCTCCGAACGAACAATTATCCTTATCTAACTTAAATCTTGAGAAACCAAATGATGACATGCCAGATCCAGAGTTATCAGATCAATCTGGATCATCATATTATGATACAAGTGAAGAAGATAATTAGTTGTTTAATATTCATAATTTTTTTATATTTATCTACCTGTGCTTAATTACGTTTATTAATCATTAAAAATTATGCCTAATTTTATTTCTGTAATTGATTTAAATTCTATTGATAATTAAAAAATAAATAAAATAAAACAAATTAATAAATAAAAGTTTTTCAATCTAAAATTTGAAAAGTTTCCTAAATGATTTAAAATACATCTATTAGCAGAATTACGCCACTCTAAGCCGATAATTAGATTTGTTGTATTATTTATCCCGTATTCTGGGACTTCAGCCATTAAAGGTAGAAGAGTTCTAGATTTTAGCAAATAAATTTGATTTTTTACCACTGTGCGCTCGCCAATCGTGTCAAAAAATTAATTAGATTTTTTAAATTATTTTTTCCGTAATATGGGACCCCAAAGGTTAAATATGGACAAGTTTCAGAATTTTGTCCACCTAAATCGGTCATATTTTCCACTGTGCGTCGAGAGACCACCATAAACTAGACAACCATAATCAAGGTAAGGGAATATTAGGGAGGATACTAGAAGCTTACGAGTTGACTGGGGAAGAAGGTGACGGGATCGGTGGAATAATTTAAGTAGACCTATAGAACGGCGGGAGATTTCGGCAATCTGAGATTTCCAAGAAAGGGTTCGATCAAAAATAATTCCGAGATTTTCAACAGACGAGTTGAAAGGGATGGGATGACCATTTAAGATTAAGGGAGGATAATGGGTGTATGCACTAAGGGGGGAGCTAGATCCTAGTATAATGATAGATCCAGGCACTAATTCTATTCAGGTCTTCCTGAATTTTGGCGAAAGCAGAAGAAAGCTCGGAAGGAGGAAAGGAAAGATAGATTTGGGAATCATCTGCATAGATGTGGTAGGAACAGTGCTTAATTGAATTAGGTAGATCGTTGATGTAGGTATTGAAAAGGACAGGAGAAATGCTGGACCCTTGAGCAATACTAGAAGTAATAGTGAGAAAAGTAGATAAGGATTGGTTAGGTATTTTAACTGCTTGGGAACGGTGAGAAAGGAAATACTGAAACCAGCGGATGGAACTGAGGGAGAAATTTAAAGATTCTAATTTGGAAAAAAAGGATAGAGTGGTCCAGGGAATCAAACACTTTAGACAAATCCAAAAGTATCAGTACAGTCAGTTTTTTTTTCGTCAATAGCAGTAAACATGTCATTTGTGATTTTGAGGAGAGCGGATTGTGTAGAGTAGCCGGGTCGAAAACCAGATTGTAGGGGATCGAGGAGATTGGATTCTCCAAGGAAGTTGGATAACTGAGATTGTACTGATCTTTCTAAGGGTTTAGAGAGGTTAGATAAGATGGAGATCGGGCGATAGTCTTTAGGAGATGTGGGATTCGATGTTTTATTAGTAGGATGAATTAGGGTTTTTTTCCAGGAGGTAGGGAATACTGAATTTTGAAAGGAAAAATTGTATATGAATAAGAGGACTGGTGTAATTTCAGGAAGACACAGTTTTATCAATTTTATAGGGGTTTAATCTATGGCGGTAGAATTGGAATTGGACTTCATTACTGAGAAAATAAGTTCAGAGGGGGATATGTAGGAAAAATAAAAATTAGCATCGTTGTATGCAGGAGCTGAGGTAGAATGGGAGGAAGGGTGAAGAGAATTAGAAGAGAAGGAAGAAACAAAATATGAATTTAGTTCTTCAGGAGATATAGGATAGGTAGAGGGAATCAGGAAGGGAAAGTTTATGGAGGAGATGCCATTTCGATCTGGAATCAGGAGCAGAAGAGAGGGCTTCATGGAAATAAATGGATTTTGCTCGACGAATCAAGGCTTGTGTCAAGTTACGAAGCATCCTGAACGTCGTCAGTCATCCTCGTGCGTCTGAATCGTTTGCGTGCTGCATCTCGATTTCGTTGGAGCTGTTTGATTTCTGGACTTATCCAAGGAGCCGGAGGACGACGAAAGGAGGAGGATTTGAGAGGTGCATGGATGTTAAGGATATTTAAGAGGTTTGTGGTGAGGATGTTTACCATGGAGTCAATCGAGAAGGAGGTATAAATTTCAGTCCAGTTCTGAGCTTCAATCTCTGGAAGGATCTTTTCACGGGTTAGGGATTCTATATTGCGGAAAGCAATAGTTTTCGGGCGGAACGAAGGTGCTTGGATATTGTAAGATATTTGAATTAGATCATGGGAGGATAGGAAAGGAACAGGTAACTGAGAAGAAGCGAGCAGGTTCTTTTCTGAGTCGATAATGAACAAGTCAAGCCAGGTATCAGACGACGAAGTGTGGTGGGTAGGGGAGAACGGAACTATAAAGAGATGTAGGAAAAAAAATAGGTTTTCAAGGAACAGCTTATCACGTGAGTCAGAGAGGAAATTGGAATTCAGGTCCCTTGAAATAATGATATTAGTATAGAAAGGAACACAGTTGTATAGGGACAGTTGTATTTTGTATACTGCCACGTAGTATTGACTTAAGCCAAGATGGTGATTTTTGTAGGAAATTTCTACAAAAAGGAACTCGATTTGAGGTGGATCAGTAGGATTTGAGCGGTCAAGGATTCGGAGCTTGAGTCCATCATGGACAAACAAACCCACACCTCCGCCAGTCCGACCTACTCGGTCATGGCGGATAAGTGTGTAGTTAGGGAGGGAAACTAAGGAAGAGGGAATGAAAGATTTGAGCCAAGTTACAGACACTGCAATAATATGGTAGGAATTTCGGGTAAAATATTGAAGGAATTCATCATAATGAGCGGATAAGGAAAAATAGTAATATAAGATAATAAATAGTAATATAAGGCAACAGTTAGATTATAATAAATAGTAAATATAGTAATATAATAAAAAAAATAGTAATATAAGGCAAATAGTAATATAAGGCAAAATAGTAATTAGGCAACTGTTAAAAAATAGTAATATAAGGCAACAGTTAGATTCTAATGAAATATAATATAAAATAATAGTAATATAAGGCAACAGTAATAATACAAATAGTAATATAAGGCAACAGTTAGATTCTAATGAAATATAATTTAAAATAATAAGGAGAATACTATTAGAATAATGAAATACAAATTAAAAAATGAAAATAGCTAATAATAAAAATACAAAAATAAATTTAGATTTACTAGAATAAAAGAAAATTAATGTAGAATAGTAAAATAGTAAAAATACTAATAGATAAATCGAGAACCGTAGAGCAGTAAATATAGTCCGTGAAAAAGTACATTGTAGGCCTATAAGAAGATAAGGACCAATAAGTCAGAAGGCGTCGAGGTCTTGTTGCTAATCAATGATAACCACTGGGTGGCCATCATATTTACGGCATCGCACCCTCCCGGCAGCGAACCAAACGTATTTGATTTTTCCCGCTAATCTCTTCTGTCTGCCGAGCCAGCACAAACGTCTGTTTGTAGGAGACATCTCCTCGCGATATAAACGCGGTGAGAGCCATTCTCCTGCCACACCATATCCCTCGTCGAAAAATCTCTCCTAACCTTTCTTTTTTGTAAGAGCTCATCTCTGAGAGTATGCCTCACAAACCGAACTATAACAGGTAGAGGTCGAGTATCCTCTTTCCTTGGTCTGCGGCGCTCGATTTGGCCTATATCCTCTATATCTCTATATATACTGGTTTATATCCTCTAGTTTACATATCCATTTAGAAAAAAAAAGGCGTATCAGAAAAATAGACGATTTAAAATTAAGTTCTTATCCTCTATAAAGAAGCCACCACTTAACGAGTAACGATACATCCGAATCAGAACCCATCGCTTGAAAAGTGGAATCGATCTCGCTGTTATCAAATCCATTTATCGGTTTCTACAAATTACTCAGCTATTTGCAGTGGCAGTTGGTTCTGAAACGTAAAAACACCTTAAAATATGGAATGAGTATAATTGCCTCTTTCAGTTCTAGCAGTAATGCTAACATATGTTGGAATCAACCGCTTTTTAATTATAAACTAGATTCATTAAAATAAAAGTAATACAAGTTGCTATTACGTGAAATTTGCTTGAAAGTGCATGTAAAATTTATAAACAGTTTTTTTTTTCTTTTGCTCACCTTGGGAACCTGTGTACAAAAATTTGATTAAATACCTATCTCAAATTTATTAGACAACTTCATTGTACTAAATACATTATTTAAAATATGCAATACTTCAAGTAATACAATATAAATGAAAAGCACATTCAATATAAATTACAGTTTTAAAAATAAAAATTACAAATGAAAACTAATGCAGTTTTTCTTTTATAAAACTATTAAAAAAGGTTTTAGCTCAAACGTATTAGACAACTTCATTTTACTAAATAAATTTTGTAAAATATGCAATACTACAAGTAGTAAAATATAAATGAAAAATACATTCAACATAAATTATAGTTTTTAAAATATAAAATTAATAATAATAGCCGATGTTGTTTTTCTTTTACAAAACTATTACAAATTGTTACAAAATCTCTAACCTGCAATATCCAGATACAATATCTACACAAGACAAAAAAGGATCCTTATTTATTTTTAAATTAACGCTAAAATATCGTTTTGAGTCGAAATAAATTTAAGATTTTTTAAGGTAATTGGTTTATTTGCCTATGGCCCAGCTTACAATGGGTGATTGAGGCTGCACCACGTATTCTGTGAATTTATTCGAATCCCTTGTCTAATAATCAGTAAAATTGATGGGTTGGTTTGGATAGGCCCTAAGGAACAAGGGCTTATTTTTAATTCGCATAATAAATTTAATATCTCATGTTTCACATAATATGTCAAGCTGGGTAATGGGAGATTAGTTTTTGGACGATGGAGCAGTAAAAAATATTTGGACTAAAAGTGTTAAATATAAATATGAAGTACAGAAAAATCATTTTAAATAAAACAAATGTTTGATGACCACGACGGAATGTGGTTATTGTACCTATTCGCAACCATATTTATCAAATTCTATAATAATCTGTAAAATAAAAATAGGTATGCCCCTGTAAATTATATGGTTAAGAAATCTCCGGATTTAAAACAAATTAAATCTTAAATAGTATACGTTTTTAGAATGCGAAACTAGAATCTTACAAGTCAAAAAAAATGTCTGTACTATTTTTGTTCTGTAGTGCAGTTATTATAATTATATTTTTATTTTTTCACACGAACAATAAGTGATTTCTGCAAAGGGTGTTCGATTTGCAGGAAAAACTATACCCGCAGGAGCAGGGTTATTGGACTTATGTCACAACTGGGTCCTGATACCGTACCATTCGAAATAATGTCTATTGATTCTGTTAGAGGCTTTGCAGGTAACCGAACCTCTAAGAATTATATGCATATTTTGGTGGACCATTTCAGCAGATATGCTGGGATTTTGACAACGAAAGGGCAATGTTCAAAAGACTTTCTAAACCTAATTGCTCCTATTGTTAAAACTAACAATATCAAGTTAATTTTGGCGGATCAGTACACCGGTATAAACTCTAGAGCTCTTAAAAAAATTGGAATTCAGTTAGTGTTAACCTGTATTGATTGCCCAAGTTCGAATGGTCTTAATGGCCGTTTGAATCAGACTCTTGTCAGCAGAATAAGATGCAAAACCAATGGAGGGGATTAACGTGCTTGGTCCACCATAGCAGAGGAATGTGTTCAGGATTATAATCGGATAATTCATAGTTTAACAAAATATGAACCAGCGTACCTCCTTTATGGAAAACAATCAACTATTTGCCCAGTCGACCCTGAATTTAGCAATAATTTGACTGAAGATAGGAAGAGAGTTTTTATAAATTTTGCCGTAGTTTTGAAATCAACAAGAAAAGGATTTACAAAAATCGTGTTTCTCATGATTCCAAGTTGGTGATCTTGTTTATATCGAAAATGGTAGCAAACGTAATAGGAAGAAAACCGACAGAGTGTGAGTAGGACCTTTTCGAATTATGAGGAAAATTTCTTCATCATTTTACGATGTCGGTTGTGGAAAAAGGAAGAAAGAAGCAACATATTTTCATAGTAGTAAGCTGTCACTTTATTCTTTCGAAAAAGCGCCCCGAGAAGGGGGGATGTAAATTATTATCTCTCTATATGGTTCATACATTCTATTTTAAGTTACCTAAGCGAACACCTGGATAGTCTGTGTAAATTGTTTTAAAACTAATTTTCAAATAACGTTGTAAATTAATTATTCTTTCAGAACAAGAACAATAATTCTTGTATTTAACATTTTACCGCGAAAATGAACATCGGAAATGCATCTCTTATCGTAAATTTGATGAAAATGAAAATTTAGATAATATAACAGAAGAATCTGAACAAATTCCCGGTCACTCTAATACTTTAGGAAATACAATAATCGAAATACCAATAGCAATACTCTCCAGTAAATTTAGGAAAAAATCAGATTATTTTAAATTTAGTTGATATTAATCCCGCGAAACCCAAAATCGAAAAACTGATTTTAATAATACTAAAAACAGAATTATCGCTCAGATATCAAAGGAAAATTCGAACAAGATATAATAAAATTAATTAAAGAATTCGTTGAACCAAAAGTTAAATATTATTTATTCTTTGAAACTGATTTTTATACCCATTTTATGAAACCATGGTAAAATATTTTAAACATTCGGAATTAAATTTTGTAAAAACTACAAGTAGATTAATCGATATTCAGACTCCTGATGAACAAATAGTTTAATAAATGATTACCCACATTGGCAAAACAAACCACCGCGGGTTCGGAGGAAACATTTAATCGAATAAAAAGATTGTATTATTGGCCTAATATGAAAAACTTAATTCGAATTCAAATTAATAATTGCGAATTTGTACGGTATCAAAATATGATCGAATCCTTTAAAACTCCAAATAACGTTACTCAACACCATCTAAAACCATTTGAAATAGTTCCATGGATACAATCACACTAGAAAACAAAAATTTAACTCTAATCGACTCCTTTTCAAATTTGCGCAAGTTTATAAATTAAAAAATGGTCAAGCAACTGAAGTCGTTAATAAATTAATTTCTCATTTTTCTCATCACGGTTACCAAACAAATAATAACAGATAACGGTTTAGAATTTAGAAACTCATTATTATCCGGATTTATTAAAATTACACAGAATCCAACTACATTATACAGCTACTCAATCCACCTCAATCAAACGGACCCATTGAAAGATTTCATAGCACATTAATAGAACATTTACGGTTATTAAATAATAGAGACGAATTCAAAAAAGACGCAAATGGAAAAAAAATTAAATATGCCGTACTCGCGTATAACAACACTATTCATTCCATACTATATATATCTATATATAGATATAGATCTCATATCAAATCATAAATGATTATGTTTGCAAAACATAAAGAAAGAGTCAAAAAATTTTGCATGAACAAATAATCATAGGAATCATTAGCAAAAGAAAAATATATAACCAGGATGAATAAAATCGCGAAGAATTGCCAAACGAAATCCCGGAAACAGTATTTGTAGCCTAATAGGCAAAACAATCGCCTCCAGATGATGAGAGCTGGACCGAGTCAGCATTCTTAGAACAGAGATAAAGCACTCGCACCGGACACATTCTTTCGCTTGAGACAAGCTATTATAATTACGTTTTATTTAAAACTCATTTTTTCTTTTAAATATAAGTAAATAATTTTATTTTTCTTTGCATTAAAATAAAAAGCATAAGAAATAATTTAATATAAATAATAATTTAATATACACAATAAGGTCGCTGGATACGACTTATATAGATGTGAAAAGATGGCAGTTAAAATGCCCAAACTATATAACAATAATAATAAAAAAAAGAGCCATTAGAAATAATTCAATATACACAATAAGGTCGCTGGATACGACTTATATTGATGTGAAAAGATGGCAGTTAAAATGCCCAAACTATATAACAATAATAAAAAATAAAGAATGATAAAAAGAATAATTATTGTTGATAAACATAACGAGTTTCAAGAAGATGAACTCTTCCTAGTTTATGCGCATTAAGAGACTGGCATTTATAAATTAATGGAAAAATATTTTATACAATAAAATAGTAGTATCATTAAATGATTAGACTTTAATTTTTATAATTTAATTTTATTTAATAATGATAATTTAATAATAATTTAATTTAATTTACATAACCAATATTCGATAAACAGTGATTTATTAGTCAATTTAATAATACTATTAAAACCATACAAAGAATACGCTGCAAATTGCACGAAAAATTAAATGATCTAGGGACCGTAGTTAACTTGTTAACAATTAAAGAATTATTAGATCACATCCACTTATTTTCTCTTTAATTTCTACTACCATTTCTGATATAGAAACTTCTTTAACCTTTTGTAAACTAAATATTCTACATCCATCTATACATGAATACAAAAACATTGTTTTCAAGAATTAGAAAGATAGATCCACATTACAATAACAAATTTTTCTTTATCCATTTCAATTAAATTTATCCTAGATATAGAACGCACAATATCTGTACAATGTGCTTTGCATGAAAATGAACGATTATTTAATACTATGAACTCAATTCCAATTTTCGAAGAAACTGTTTTTAGTTTGTATAATCTATAACCCCATCCCATCTATTGTGTAAGGATGAAAAATCATAACAGTAATTCCAAAGTTCAAATATCTCTTAAATATTAATAACAACTTTAATTTCTTAATCATCAATGTATCAAAAGAAACGCATTCACCTCACTGTCATGCAGCTGACCTATTTCACCACGATACTTATGTATTCAAGATATTTTACAAAAAATCATCCAGTGTAAATTGTCTTTACACACGTCTACATAAGGAAGAAAACCACATCGAAGAAATCCCAGGTACACGCTACATTCTCATAGCATGGTTACAACCCGGATGATCTTCAAGTTCAACAAGAAAAAGAAACAGAAAAACTATCCATATGACAAGAAATTTATTAGTTAAAACAATTTTTAATTCATTTTGTATCATAAATAAACTGTATTTCATCCAGTCACCACTCATGGTATTAGGTAGAAACTTCTCTAACTTGTTTGTATAAACAAACTCTAATCATCTATATGTGAATAGCCACACTCTCTAGACACTTGTTTGATAAACAAATCTACTCTAATTTCAAGCCACACAGCTTTTAAATGAAATATTTTACATTAGAAATTTCAATTTGAAAATTTACAGTGAATTACAAACCTCACATCTTTCCACATCTTGTATCAACAAAACATCCAGATATACTCTACACTCTCCATATAATTATTTTGTGGATAGTGGGTTTTATTTGTATTATCATCTTTTATATTAACCTTTGTACTTTTATTTATTATTTTTACAAAACTAGAATTGTAACGCTCCTTCTCATACCATTTCACTCACCCAAAGCGGTGAAATTCGTATCTAGGTGGGGAGGAGTTAACAACTATATATTTATCCTTAGATATTTTTTAAAAAATTTTAAGCTTTGACACCTAACTATTGGTACCTCTATTTCTTAGAAACCCCTCTTGGGAACTTGCTCTCCTGTGAACTGTAATGTTAGCATAAATCATCTTTTCCTAGAAGAAGCCATTGTAAAACCCTTTATAAACCTCAAGAAATTTTTATATATATATATATATATATATATATATATATATATATATATATTCGAGTGCAAAAAAAAAAAAACCGGCGCACCTTGAATTTCATTTATACAAATATTAACCAACGGAATAATGTTATAATTGAACCAGCACACTTATAGGCCAGGGCATAAGTTATAACATTACAATCCTTTGCAGTAATCCTTTCTAGGAATAACAAAGAAGGGCTCAAGTTTACAGATCAACAAATTCCAAGTTAGTCTTCAGTTCTCAAGAAGAGTGCAATGAACACCCGTGAGTAGTTTTTCTAATTTATTTTAATTTTCTTTGTCCCACGTTAATCCAATTCTACCCAATATGGTGTTTGGTGCTATGGTAGTCACTCAAATCGTAACTCTAATTGAGGACGGAAGAAGTCAGCGGCCTTATATATGCGGCCAACACGGGTACCGGAAACGAGGGTTAGGCGGGCGATCCAGTGGTACTGGAAGACGAGCAGCTACTGGAGCAGGTCGGGATCAGGTCGGCCGAGAGTAACAAACCAAACTGACAATCGGTTTATTAAAATGGAGACACTAAGGTTCAGCTTCCAGACATCTGTAATGACTTGCCACCGGCTTCGTGTTGCTCGAGGTGTTGATATCTCGTTGCAAACAATAAGTAGACACCTGGCTGAAATGAATCCACACTCTAATGTTCCTGCTACCGTGCTACCGGCCCCCTCCTCAGTACAGCTCACAGAGCAGCTCCGTGAGCCCATATAGACTTTTATGTAATCTGCAAACCTTCCCTGAGTTGTCATCGAAGCCTTCTGGTTGTTGAAAATAGATCTCCTCCTTGAGTTCTCCATCTAAAAATGCAGTCGATACATCAAACTGATGAAGACTCATATCTTCATTGGTAGCAAAACTGATTACTGTTCTGACAGTGGTTTTTACGAACAACTGGACTGAAGGTTTCTCCAAAATCTTGACCTTTCTTTTGTGCAAATTCTTTTATCACTGGCCTAGCTTTATATCTTACTAAATTTCCATCAAGTTTATATTTCTAGCTGAAAACCCATTTGGAAGGAATAGCCCTTTTATTATGAGGCAAATCACAGATAGTCCATGTTTTGTTCTCTTTTAAAGAAGTCATTTCTTCTTCTATGGCTTTTTGCCATTCCTCAGCTTCCTCACTGTTCATTGCATTGTGCAAGCCCAATGGCACAACTTCACTCCCTTAGACGATGTTGACATAATCATTCATGGATTTAGTTTTATTAATTTTATCCTGACCCCTCAGATTTACGCCTCTTTTCCATGCTACATCTTCTATTTCTAAGTCTTCATCTTCTTCTTCTTGAGATTCTCCTTGATCTTCCTCATATTGTTCTAGATTCTTATCTTGCTTGAGGTATTTCTTGAGATTCTCCTTCATTTTCCTTATGTTCATCTGGATTCTCTTTATAATAAATGTCAATACCTTTACCTTCCATTGGATGAAATGAAGATTTTCCACATATTGGTGCTTTGAGTGACTCCTGGAATATGACATCTCTTGATCTAATTAGTTTATTATTTGAGAAGACTCGGTGTCCTTTGTCCTCATCATATCCAGCAAGTACTCCTTGAGTAGCCTTTTTATCAAATTTTCTTCTATTTTCTTTAGGTATATAGACCCAACATTTGGATCCTATAACACGAAGATTTTTGATTCCCGGTTTTATACCCATCCAATGTTCAAATGGAGATTTACCTTTTTCTGATGATGGACCAGTTCGATTTATTATATAGGCTGAAGGATTAATCATTTCTGCCCATAGCTCCTTAGGTAGAGATTCTTCTCTTGAGTGCATGCCCATTTTCTCTCTCAGCACAGCCATTTTGCTGTGGTGTGTATGGCATAGTATATCTGATTTCAATACCTTTTAATTTGAGGAAGTTTTCTACTCTTTCATTTTTAAACTCTCCGCTATTGTCACATTGAATGCACATTACTTTGTGACCTAATTAGGTAACTTCTGCTAAAAATTCCTTTAATTTTTGAAAGACTTGGTTTTAATATAATAAACGTTTCTAAATTTTGAAAAATCATCCTTAAATACAAGAAAATATTTAAATCCACTTTTCGAAGGTATAAAAGGACCACATAAATCAGTGTTTATAACCTGACCAGTTTTCTCAGCTTTTTTCCGACGTCCAAACTTGAGTTCATGAGCTTTTCCCTTTATGCAGCCCCCACAGAGTTCACCATCAATAGTTAAGTCTAAATTGAGATCTCTTTTAATAACTTTCTTCACATGCAGTTTATTTTTATGACCCATCCTTTCATGATAAAGCTGTATTGTCTTTGACAGGAGTAGATAGATTGTTATTTTCTGACTTACAGCTCTCCGTTGTGGGTACTACCCTAATGGTTAGATTTAAATTTAGCTTTAGCAGGTTTAGGTGGTTTGCCATCAACAAGCCAAAACTGACATTTCTGATCTATGTGACCCTTTTTATCGCAGTAGTTGCAAATTATTGAGGTATTATAAGAATTAATATTTCTATTCCGAACATGCTTATGAAATTGAGGTGTGGTACCCTTAGCAACCAAAGCTTCTTCTGAACAACTATCACCCAGGTTGCTCTCAAAAGTACATAGTCGTTGGGTAAGATTGTTTAAACTCCTGTTCTCTTCATTTATGAGTCTCCTGTTACACCTGTAAAGTAACACGTTATAACCTCTTTCATACGTATTGTCTCATTTTTATTATTCTGTTCAGTATCAAGTGTTGTGTATGTTTAATTGAATAAAAGCCTTTCTAAAGGTTTACATATATTGTTTCATCCAAACGTTCAACCAACTCATAACAATTTTATTCAATTAAAACTTGATTCCGGCAAAGTTAAAATGGATAAATATCTCAGACCTTCAAGATTCGAGACGGACCCCGATTCTCCTTCAGTAAGTAATGAATGGGTACATAGGCTGAAAACATTTCAATATTTCTTGGATTTAGCAACGGAAAACATTTCAGACGAAAACAAATTTAAGATTTTCACAAACTACTTGTATCATAATGTTTACGATTTAGTAAGTGATTTGAGAACATTCCAAGAAGCCGTAAATGCATTAAATAATATCTATATAAAGAAAAAAAACGAAATCTTTGCTAGGCATTTGCTCGCAACTAGAAGACAACAAGCAGGGTAAAGTATAGATCAGTTTGTACAAAATTAAATCTTCTTGCTAAGGAATGTGAGTTCAAAGCAACTACAGCTGCTCAACATAAGGAAGAATATGTCTGTGACGCGTTTATAAACGGATTGGCATCACACTTTATACGCCAACGCCTTTTGGAGAATAAAACTTTGAGTTTGCTGGAGGCTGTAACCACAGAATACAGAATACAGTAAAAGAGGCAGAGGCACTAATGCCGTAAGGTCCCCGTGGCTCCAGTTAGGCCGGCTCACCCACCACTACCTTCGCTCCGGGGTAGTTCCACCTCAGGCTTATTTGCAACTTTATCATCTAATATTTAAGCTTCAACTCTTACCAGTTTTATTAGGTTCAATCTAATTGTTCAGAAATTTATCACATTCATGCATAATAGTTTAAGAACGAAAATAAAACAAAATATTACTAAAAAAAAATTACTAATTTATTACTTTTCCATCTTATTTTATTTGTATTTATATTATCATTGATGTTTTTCAAAAAATGGTGGATTCGGGCTTTAAAAAATATCATTCCGATCGATCTGATTAATAATGAGTAATGAGAGCCATCTTCTAAAGAATGTGGAAATCTAGAAAAAAAGGTTCTCCCAAAGTATTGTTTCAGAAGTAACGAAAACAAATTTTCTATTCTCCATTTAATTAGTTTATTTTCTTTTTCTTCACTCAGTTTTTGTAGACTGTATTTGTAGGTAAAGTTTTTCTTCTTATACTGCAAAACGTTTCGGCGTAGGTTTTAAATTTGTTTTTCTTTCAACCAGTATTTTTTTTTTTTTTTTTTTTTTTTTTGTGGTAGAAAGTGAATTTTCAGTGAAGCTTAATGAATCAGCTGTACTTATTTTGAAGCTATACAGATCTTTCATCAAGTTGTTTTTTTTTTAGCTCGTTTGTGTTTTTATTAGTGATCTCTAACATTTTTTAAATTTCTTTTTATTTGGAGACCTAATATTTTTTTAATGGGGTTGCAAGCCTTTTTATTGGCCCCTTTTCCTAAAATAAAAAATCCAACATTAAACTTTTAAGTTTAAATACCTAAGTATGTGGGTAAAGCAGGGGGAAAGCATAAAAAGTTATATATACCTTAATAATCTTCTGTCTCAAATGATCTGGAAAATCAGAAAACCGACTGAATTGCACCTTTCTTTAGATTTAGTCGAAATGGAGATCTGTCAAAATCGCCATCTTTAAAATGTTTTGAACAAATAACACCTGTTTTCGTTGGCTTCCATTTTTCTTGCCTCAGGGCTTCAACTCACTTATTTCGTTCCTCTTCAACTGAAGGGAATCTGAGGAAAAAATTAAAGGTAAAATTGGAGCTGTTTATCTTTTAAAGATTTATTCAAACCTAAAACTATATTATTATTGTAAACCATCGTCTTAAGGTGTTAATGTTTAACATTCGAAACTAGTTTCAAATAAAAATAATTTCAATAGAATTGGCAATTAATTTATCAATCCTAATTGAATATACAGAATATTATGTATTATGTGGTTATAATACCTATATTTATGGGAGTTTAACAATGAAGTTAAAAAAGCTCTACAATAAACATATTTTTACTGTGGCGAAAGGGAAGGAAGATTTGTTCCTCAATTTATTGAAAAACTAAAATGTACCGGTGAAGGGTTATTGGAGGGTTTAAAGCCTAGTTGGACTCTTTCCTAGAACACCCAAAGGCGGCACAACACGACATTTTTTAATGTAGAAAATGCAAAATAAAGGGGCACTATGCCTCTGCATGTAAGAGGAAGAATTTTGTGAGTAATACAAGAGGCCTAGTAGCAGCTGGCATAGTCTTAGCGACCATCAACGGAGATCACTTGAAAAATCTAGCGAAAGCGGTGGTAATAGCAAAAATAGATCATCAACTTGTTAAGTGTTTAATAGATACTGGAAGCTCGAACAGCTTTGTTAATCCGAAAATTGTCAAACGTTACGGTTTACAAGTCTATCATGAAAATGGAAGCGTATCGATGGCGACATCACTTTCTCAGGTAGTGGCTATGTGCTTGTTACTCTTGAACTTTTAGGTCACAGCTATGCTGAATTTAAACTGTCTGTACTAAAGGAGCCCTGTTGTGACATACTGGTTGGTCATGATTTTTTTTAAAAACACTCTAACGTACAATTAAAATTTGGTGGAAGCATGGAACCGCTAACAATATGTTCAGCGTTAATGGCCAGAGTAGAATCACCTCGATTATTTTCCAATCTTGCACCAAATTGCAAACTCATAGCTACGAAATCAAGAATTTACTCTGAATCAGATTAAAATTTTATTAAACATACAACTGAAATACAACAGCTTCTCTCTGATGGTATTATTGAGGAAAGTAACTCTCTGTGGCGAGCCCAGGTTTTGGTTGTACAAAATGAAAATCATAAGAAGAGGCTTTTGTTGATTATTCTCAAACCATAAACAAGTTTACCTTATTAGACGCCTACCCTCTTCTTAATATGGATGAGTTAGTAAGAAACGTGGCGAAGTATAACATTTTCAGCACAATAGATCTGAACATTGCTTACCACCAGGTCACCGTTGCCGATGAAGAGAAAATTTATACTGCATTTGAAGCTCAGGGACCATTATATCAGTTCACAAGAATCCCCTTTGGTGTTACCAATGGTGTAGCACGTTTTCAGCGTGCAATAGACAAAACTATTTCCGATGAAGGTCTAAAGGGAGTTTTCTCCTATCTAGATGACGTCACTGTTTGTGGTAATGACAAAGCGGAACACGTCGATAATCTTCAGGGCTTCATGTTAGGTGTAGAAAAATATGGTCTACAAATAAATTTTGAGAAAAGTAAATTTTGAATGCCTTGTATAAATCTTTTTGGGTATGTCATATCACAAAACTCAATACTTCCTGATCCTGGGAGATTGAACCCCTTGCTTGAGCATCATGAGGCAGAGCATGATGCTCCTTCCTTGAAACGTGCCCTCGGACTTTTCGCACATTATTCAAAATGGGTTCCTCGTTTTTCTGAGAAAATTAGTAGCATGACTGGTTCTGTCACTTTTCCTTTGGGTCCTCAAGCCGCTCAGGATTTTACTATGTTAAGAAGAGATATTGCAATTCACT
Organism: Euschistus heros; assembly: GCA_003667255.2. Taxonomy (NCBI): domain Eukaryota; kingdom Metazoa; phylum Arthropoda; class Insecta; order Hemiptera; family Pentatomidae; genus Euschistus; species Euschistus heros. Next base: position 776,209 of record RCWM02000139.1, read on the forward strand.
CGTTAGTACAATATCTGGTAGCTCACCTCTAGTTGTTGAAAGCGATGCATCTGACTTTGCCACTGCAGCAACTCTAAGTCAGGACGGGAGGCCAGATGCATTCTTTTCCCGTACTTTGTCAAAATCAGAGAGATTTCAATCTGCTATATAGAAGGAGGCTGCAGCCATCGTGGAATCACTATAGAAGTGGAAAGATTATCTCATCGGAAAACATTTTCAGCTCGTAACAGATCAAATGCCTCTTTCTTTTCTTTTTAACAAAAAAGCATAACAGTAAAATAAAGAATGATAAAATTTTGAGATGGCGTTTAGAATTGTCGCCATTCCAGTTTGATATTGTTTATCGCTCAGGTAAAGAAAACCATAAAGCATAAACCCTTTCAAGAGTTTGCTATTTAACATCAACAAACAAACTATTTGAGCTCCACAAGTCATTGTGTCACCCAGGGGTAACTAGTATGTTTCACTGGATTAAAATAAAAAATCTACCATATTCGCTTGAGGATGTCATGAAAGCTACAGCTGCCTGCCCTACTTGCGCTGAAGTAAAGCCAAAATTCCTTATCAAAGTAACATCGCCATTCGAAGTGTTGATTTTAAAGGACACATACCTTCAACAACTAGAAATAGATATATGTTGACAGTTGTGGAAGAATATTCTCGTTTTCCGTTTGCTTTTCCCAGTCAAGATATTTCGTCTAAAACAGTGATACAATGTCTCTCTCAGTTGTTTTCAATATTCGTTATGCCAGCGTTCATACATTCAGATAGAGGGTCATCGTTTCTATCAGAAGAATTTGTGACGTTCTTACAGTCAAATGGCGTGGGTGTTAGTCGAACCACACCGTACAATCCTAGAGGCAACGGGCAAGCTGAACGTTTCAACGGAACAATCTGGAAAACTATAGTATTGGTTGTAAAGACTCTTGGTCTAAAAGCAGATGATTGGGAGAAAGTACTTTCTCAGGCCCTCCATTCTTTGCTTTCCTTATTGTGCACAGCAATTAACTGTACGCCACATGAAAGATTTTTTGATTACCCACGTCGGACTGCGAACGGAGACTCCATGGTCATGGTTAATACCAAATACAACAGTATCGGTTAAAAGAAATCTAAGAGACAGTAAATATGATGACTTGGTTGAAGAAGCTGACCTCATAGAAGTAAACCCTCAATATGCTTCCATTAGACGAAAGGATGGCTCAGAATCAACTGTTTCGTTACGGCAATTAGCCCCAAGGGGAGATATTCATCTGATCCAACAGCCGGCTACCGATATATCCGATACTGATGACAGACGGCGCATTGTGCAGCTATCTGATAACAGCAGGAATCAGGAAATGTACAAAAACAAAATAATTGGATCTGAAGAAGGACGTATAACTAATCTGCCAAGTGAGGAAACTGTAGATGAACCTCAAGAAAAAGAGACCGAAAAAGTACCTTCACCAGATGAAACATTGCCCCAGAACAAGCAAAGACCTCGGAGAAATGTAAAACCTCCTTCTTACCTACAAGATAATGTTACATAAATTTAATACAGAGGGGGGAAATGTTACACCAGTAACGGCTCATTTTCATTATTGTGTTCAATATCAAGTGTTGTGTATGTTTAATTGAATAAAAACCTTTCTAAAGGTTTACATATATTGTTTTATTCAGACATTCAACCAACTCATAACATCTCCATCCAGCAGTAAATGGTTTAAATTTATCAGAAAGGGATTTTAAAATTTTACATATTAGTAAAATATCTTTATTATCAGCAGGTTGCTTATCAATTTCCCCCCGCAACTGTTTCCATGCATTGGAAATTCTAGTACTAAATGTTACAGCACCATCTTCTGGTGTCCACTTACTTTCAAAAAAAAGTATAGTACAAATCTAAAATTCTGTCTTCTGAAGATGTATCAAAAAGTTGACCAAGTCCCAACCACATATCTCTACCAGGCTCATGGCGTCTCATCTTTTCAAACATTTCCTGTGTCATGTTATTAGACATATATATATACAGCAGTGCCTGGTGGTCAATTTTATTAAATGTTGCTAACAATGGTTGCTAGTATATATTTGTCTGTGGGGTCTTATTTGCTATCAATAAATCGGCTGACCCGTATTCTTAGAGATCTGACATACATAGACGCTCATTTGAATGACTACCTTACTACATTGAATACGAATGATTCATACATAATATTTAAACGATATAAATTCACAAGCTACTTTGCGTTTACGGTTTTAGTTTTTGCTGAATTTGATATGCTATTATACCAGGATGAGATTTTCTCAACCTCGACGCTGTATTGGGCCTTCTTTCTTTCAAGTGTGTTGATGCACCATTTTGTATGGTTTTTGGATATTTTCTTGAACCGTTTCACCGTTTTAAATTTTCGAGTCGAGGAGGTCATGCACTACATATACCCTCTGCCTAGGATTCTCATTAAATTGACCAAGATCTATGGGCGACTATCGGAATGCGTCCAAAGGATAAATGAAATTTATTCCTTTCAACTTTTGTTTTATTTCTTTTCATATTTTATTGGATTAGCTGCCAATTGCTATTATTTCGTTTATTCTCAGACTTCTGATATTTATCGCTTATTTGGTATGAACGTCGTTCTCATTGCTTGGGTAGTTATGTTATTTTCTTCCTTATACAGCATCCTGAATATGACCCACAGGGTTATGATTGAGGTATTTATTTCAATTTTGTACAATTCTAATCAATTTTCTCTAATTTATATTCTATTTGAGAATGTTAATGTCTATCAATGAAATAAACGCCGGCGTATGTAACGTGTTCGTTTTATTGGTCATCCGTCAATGGAAGGGTTTATCGTTGAAATGGTTATTTAACAATACACATCTTTGAGTAATTTATGTTTTAAGTTTTTTTTTTACTTTTTCAAGAAAGTTGTTACTAAGGGGCTAAGTAACAATTTTCTTCATATCTCTTTTTCTAGTTGTTTTGAAATATTCAAATTTTGCTACCTAACAGTATTGCACATAAATCCTCGATCCACCGAACTAGATTGTATTTTTTTTTAAAATGTAATATAACCCCTCGTTCGGTTTAATAGATTTGTTGTTTCCATTTTTAAGATTCTATCAAATTATCCTTAAAACTAAATAGAGTATTATTATAGAATGAATAGAGTATTCATTAAAAGTTTTACAAAAACATTTTAAATTTTAAGATTACCTCCAGAATTTATAAGGAAAAAAAATTATAATATAATTATTTTATCAAGAATCAATCCGCACATTTGTTGAAGATATTTTGAATCGATTTTCGCAATAAAATGAATTTGATTGTAGCTACTACCAGAAACTGTTAAAAATAAAACTGTGTATCAGCAATATCGGCAAAACGTTTTTCCTCATTGAGTCTGAACGTGAGATAAATAAAGCTCAAATTTAGGCTAAAAAGTAGCTACAACAAAAAAAAATTAATACAATTTAAAATCAATTAGTTATTAATTTTTACAAATTTAAAAAATCTTTCTGTAAATATCTCCGCGAGAACTCGAACAGAAAAAACATAAAATTGTTCAGTTTGGATTAGTGTTGAAGAAAACCAAGGTAAAAATACCATTACTATGTTCTTTTCAATGGTACATCACAGTTTTGTTTGAAATTAATAATGATTTTTTTTAATGAACTATTGCACTTGAATGATTTATATCAGCACTATATTTTCGATTTTTTTTTTTTAAATTGACAAGATTAATATCGATCATAAGCACTCATTTCCCATATAAAACACCGTTTTATTTTAAAATTATGACATTTCGAAAATTATTCATTCCAGACATCGTTTTATTTATATTTTTTGCCTATATTTCAATTGGTTTCATATTAAGGTTTAGAAAATCTCATTACTTTTAATTTCAGGCCAAGGAGTTTAATTCAAAATTGTACCAGCTGATAATATGTGATGATACTGGCATCTTATTGAACGATGTAAGTTCTCTGTTTTTAATATTTATATCAATACCAGAAATGGAATAAAAGAATTTTCTAAGGTATTTAGGCAGTATGAAAAATTTAGGTTTATTTACAAACCATTACAAAGTTTTCTGTCAAGACATGATAAGAACATGGTTCGTCTAGGAAATGCTATCAGTGACCAATTAAGAAAAAGCTAAGTAGATTGATAAAAAATAGAAGATAGAGTATATAAAAAGAAACATTATTATTGTAGTTGAGTTGGTTTTCTGAAATTTCTGAGGAATAATTTCACGATCAAATTACATAAATGAATATTAAATTTAAAAACTTTATTTGCAGGTTATAAAAAAATTTTCTTATAATATAAACTAAAATAAAAAAAACCTTTTGTTTACAAGACCAGATAAATATATATATTTAGTACAATTTTAAATTTGATTCCAGTAGGAACGATTTTTTTTTCTTTATCATTCTGTTGAGGTAAATAATTCTAAGGGGGAGGGAGAATTCTATGCCACTGTCTATCCAGCTATCCCGGGACAACCAAGTGCAGGAACTATAATCGGTTTATATTAAAATTGTTATTTGTTAATAACAGTAATGATTTTTTGTTATAGAAAACTACAAATGCAGATAGCTTCAAAAAGAGACGTAACATTTACGGCCGCTAGTTTTTTTAAGCTAGAATTGACATTACTTACATCAGTAACCTAATAGCCATTTTTCCTAACTATATTATCTTTATTTTATACGATAGATGCATCTGATTCATAATTTGCTAATAATTAGTGATCATTATAATATTATATTTTAAATATACCAATATCATTTATATATGATTTTGAATTTATTCAATAATAATGTGTTTTTTTCCTTGCGCTAGGTGGCCGGAGCAGTAACAACTTACGGTGTGATTCTCATCCAGATGTCCCAACAGATATGAATGAAACAGTAATATTAGTAATACATCTAAAAAGAGGTTATTCCAAATAATTTTTTTTTTTTTTTACTACTTGATATTTTATTCAAAAGTTATTTAAACTTACTTTACGAACAGAATTGTCTATGGCGGCCTTAAGCCTAGTACGCACTTGACTCGTTTGAACCGATTCTTTGAGTCCAAGCAGAGTCGACTCTTGTGACAATGAATCTGGTGTTCCACAGGTTAGTATTTCTGATTCTTTTTGCGTCCCGTCAGAAATGGGATTCTTCGAATCTTATTTGACTCATATTGCGCAATATGACTTACAATAAGTGTGGACGTAAATCTCGACCGTGACAGATCCCATCCCCTAGTTTCAGATCATGTGCTATTGCTCCGGCTAATTTGTTAATCACTATCTTTATAATAATTTGTTCACCCTCTAATATTAATAATTATATTATTAAATAGCATAATTATTATGCCTTTTAATATAGGGTTCAATCATGTGTTATGTAGTGTTCAAATATTTAGTTTTATTGAGGACTTGCATTCGTGTCTGTGGAACACGTTTTTTTTCTTTGAGAGTCTTCTTTGTCGGGAGTACTGGAAGGTTGCATCCCTCAAAAGTGGATCTTCGCCAGATAATGTAGTTGGTTTGGCTATTTTAAAGCCTGTGATTGAGTGAAGAGGAAGCTGGAATACTGAAGAAGAAAGGGAAGTAAGTGAAAATATTTCAATTTCTTTTTAAATTGTAACACTAAAACAATTATATTAAATTAAATTAAAAAATTGCATTATAATATTTTCATTAATTATTCCAAAAAGGGCTACGAAAATGACTGACAAGGCTAGTTGCTCCGTCTTCGTTTCGGGAAGTACTGACAAAAAAAATGAATCTTGGTGTGGACACGATTCTTTAGAATCGGGGCTGAGTCTGAGCAGAGTCAAAAATGAGACGATTCAAAGAGTCCCTGGGTGTTCTCCATTTATGATCGATGAGAAATCAAATTTATAAATAAATAAAATTCGAGCTTTCAATGGTAACTAATATCTAAGGATAAAATAAAGTTTTGACATATTTTTTCTACTTCGGTTGTTGAACGAGGTCTCTGCAAGAGCGCGGCCCTGGGCGGTTGCCCATCTTTTCACCCTTAAGGCCGCCGCTGAGAATTGCAGTAGAACAGAAGGATAAGGAATCAATGCGGTTGATGTTGGAGGAAACTAATACCCGGTACGGATTATAATGTTAGTTACGATGGAGATTTTTAAATTTATATATAATTTTCGGGCTACATTGGAATATGTATGGAACATGGAACATACCCTCCAAGACCACCAACACCTCATTTCACTTTTGGTGACTACACATTTGAGTCTTGATGGCACTCAGTATCTCGGATCATTGATTAAATCGGACAAAACAACCAGCACAAAAGTATAGAAAAGAATATTGGCCGCCAATAAGTGTTATTTTGGATTGGCCAAGACATTAAGAAATCGTCTATTATCGAGAAAGACCAAAGCTAGGCTTTACAAAACACTTATTAGACCCGTTTTAACTTATGTCTCAGAAACTTAGCCTTTGTAGAGATCTGATGATAATAGTTTACTGCTCTTTGAAAGTAAAGTGTTAAGAAGAATGTTTGGAGCGGTAAGGGTGGGTGATCAATTCAGACTTAGATATATAGCAGAACTGTACTAAATGTATCAGGACCCTAATGTGGTACAGAATATAAGATGGGTTGGGCATGTGGATAGGATGGACGACGATGCTACTCGGAAGAAACCTCTCTTTGGGTATGTGGATGGGAGTAGGAGACGTGTAAGACCGCGACTGAGATGGGTGGACGAGGTCGAGAGAGATTCAAGTATCATCGTTGGATCAATAAGAGCTTGGCGGACCCTGGCACAAGACAGAGATTAGTGAAAGCGGCACCTTGATGCGGCCAAAACCCGTGAAAATAATAACATGTAAGAAAAGTACCAAGCGACTTTCAAAAATGTAAATAAATTCAAATGGAAATCCAAAGGCAATTTTATTGTTAACCTGAGTTAAACGCTTTTAATTTTTATAATGTAATCCAAGTGGGCTGACTTTTTGATGAAGGAAACCTCTTGCAATTGGATACCATCATGGCCGGAACGGCACAGAATGAACGACCGCGACCGGTCAGAGATTTTAAAAAAAAACATTAGTATTGTACATTAGTATATAAATGAAGTTTCCGTGCCGCCCGGCCCAGTGCGTGCTAGGCTTTATATAAACTCGATAGGCTACATGGTATATAGAGGTGGTACCTGCTACCTGCAATATTGTGTGGTAATTTCCAGAATCAGTCAATAAGACATAACATTGGTCTCATTGTCTACCTTAAGAGTACAAAACGAGGCATATCGGATGATTACAAGTAAGTAATAATTCGAGATATTTTCAAGCGTGGCAGTAATTTTTAACCTAGTTAAAATTGCATTGATTAGGTGTTTGAAGAGTATTTAAAAGCATAATTAGACATCCAATTTGGTAGAAATAATTTTATCGATCCATCTGGTTGAATTGTAATTTCTAGCCATTGACGTATAAGACAGTTTGGCAAACCTCGTTTCTGACACTCAATACTATACATTTTAATTATTGCTATAGTAAACTTCATTATTATAAACCTTCCTAGAACTATGAAGATATAGTTAAAATTTGGTACAGTTCAGTTTAATAGTTTCACCATTGCAAATTCTGTTGCAGAATGACCACTAACGACTTTAAAATGTACAGTAATCCACATATCGCTCCATATATTTATAGATTTTTTAATAACAATTGTATTGAAAATAAATAAATTTTATCATACATTTCTAGTTCTATATAACACCGTACCTTTATAACCTCTCTCGAATGGTGCTTGCCACTAATCGGTCGGTTATCAAAGTTCACTGTGCACCACATATTTATCGGTTTTTCACGGCAATATAACTGAAATTCTTCAAATTGTATTATTGCTAAACCTTCCTTGAACGATGAAGATGATGTTGTTGAAATTTGGTAAAGATTGGTTCAGTAGTTTTTTGTGGTTAGTGATCACAAAAGAAAAAATGACTTCCTCTTTTATAAAATAGTATAGATTAAACGAATTAAGTTACTTTCGTTCATCATTTGGTTGAAAACCGCTGACCTAAATTGTTGGAGATCAAACACAGGCCATTTATTTGGAATAATGCAATAAAACCTTAAAAACTTATATTGATAAAATAAGACATATAATAGTTTAATTTTTTTAAAAATAATAATTGGATTCTATATCCTATTTGGATGCCACTAGTGGAAGCAGGGTAGCGTTGGTATGCTCGATGGGAATCATGGACGGCACCGGTATCACGAACGTCGGTCCCATTTGACCGAACTGAATGAGGATTACGAGGTAAGTAGTTGTTGCAGCTATCATCTGTAAGTAAAGAAACACTAATGAACACATTATTGCCTTATGGCGAGATATTGATTTGATAAGATTATAATTTTTTACTAACAGAGTGTACTAAAGTGTAATCCAGTTTGAAGAATCCGCAGGCGGTGAACACTACTTCCTTTTTCATTGCTATATGAAGACATAATTTTGGCTGTAACAAAAAAAATTATTTGTTTATATGCTAATATCCCTCAAATTACACGAGGTTTAGGTTCTAGAAAAATTGACAATAGGATGTGAAATAATGTTTAATATCTATATTTCTTCAATTATTTTTAAAGCTTAATAATAGCAATTAAAACTCACATTATTTAATAATTCGTTGGTCTTGTCGTTCAGCATGATTTGATAGAGCAGGTTGTTAAATTCACTTGCCTGCATTAAAAAAAACTTACATACAGTAAATTTGAAATTTTTGATTCATACTTATTTATTAAATATTTAATATTTAATACCATGCATTATTAAAATTTTTCATTAAAAATATAAGATAAAACTTATATATTAAAATTTAAAAACCTTTCTCCTTTTAACAATCATACAAGAAAAATTAGCTACACCAACAGATAAACAAGTAAGAAAATTGAAATTTTTATTTTTTTTCATTTTTAGTAATATAGAAGAAAATACAATACTAAATTCCACGAAATTAATTTTTTTTTTTTTTTTTTTTTCTATTCGATCCGAATATGAACGTTAATTTTGTCAGATATCAGAGAAATAATTCACGACTAAATTTTGTTAACGAATAATAACAAATACTTATTTTCATTAACCTTGAGCTTTTAATAAATGGAGGAAGATGAAATTCTAAGAATGGTTGAAGAGAGTATGGACAATACAAACAGGATGGAAGCTTCAAGAGGAGACCATGACACACACTCAGGTTGCAGTGCCAACCAGGTAGATACATAGACAATTTCATAAAAAAGCTGTGCTAAGAAATATGGAACGGTAATGCAGGAGAGCCCGAAACATATACATTGATGAAGATCTGAAACACTTCCTCTATATATATTATACTACCTCTTCGTAAGGTAGTTTAGTTCTTCATAGTATTTTTTATTTTTTTATTTTTTTATTATTTAGGTATTACATTGTGCTTCAACAACTCCAGAAAAGGCATTTCTCATTACTGGTCATCAACTTGTTCTAGGAAGAGTGTGAAAGTTGAAATGCATTATTTGAGTTCGCCAATAAGAATCGAACAACTCAGCTAGTTTCGAACCGGCACCGCAACTGACTCGAGCATTGTGTAGTGCTGCCTCAAAACGTTCGGCTTCCGTGGCTTTCCTTAATAATATTAAGACTCAATGTCCCATATATTAAGACACTATTAATAATATTAAGACACTCCAATCCCATATCACAAACCTTCAAGAATGGTGTTGAAAATGGAGAATCAAAATAAATCCAAATAAATCCCATCAAATAACCTTTACCCTTCGTCATAAACCTACGACTTCCTGTTCTACAGTATCCTTTAATGATGTCCCACTAATCCCCGTTGAACAGATCCGCTACCTAGGACTCCACTTGGACAAACGTCTTACTTGGAATCCACATACAAGACTAAAACGACAAGAAACTGCCTGGCGTTTTCGGCTACTTCAACATTTACTTGACAAACGTTCAAAACTTCCAATCAATTACAAAATACTCATATACATAACAGTAATTAAATCAATTTGGACATACGGAGTTGAGCTTCACTAAACCATCCAATTCATCTCGTATCCAATCCTTACAATCCAAAATCCTTAGAAAAATCCTAAATGCTCCTTACTTCGTCACAAACAAACTTATACACAAAGATCTTAATATACCTTACGTTTCTAACTTAGCCCAAACCAGATATTTATCCTTTCATAGCAAACTCCACAACCATTCAACCATTAGTGTCGCAACTTGTTTCTCATCCCATTCCAGATAACCCTCCGAGACGCCTGAAAAAAAGATGGCCTCCAGACCTTCTAATATAGGACCTCATTATATAGAACATGTAGATGTGCTACCAATGGGTAGTTGCTTTAAAAACAAGTGACGGGTCATTTTTATCATTATCATCATATTTACTTGATGTACTGTATGTTTATAATGTAAATACAGTTGTAAATTTCAATGAATATAAATAATAAATAATAATAAAAAAAAATTTATTTTTATTTCAATAATTCAGAAAGTAAACGTGAACATAGGTTTAAAAATATATTTTTTTTTAAATATCAGATTATAGCTGCTAGTAAAAACGTTTACTGAAATAAATGACACATCCCAACTAATTATGTGTAAAATATAGATTTTGTTAACAAGGGATAGTGTTGAGGTCACCGGCTGGAACGGTCCCAATCCCTACCAAAATGACTCACATAGGTATTCTTCAGTTTGGGAGAGCCAAAGTAAAATTATATGATTTGGTGTCTTGTTATTCTTATTTTTTATGTACTGCCAGATTTAGCCAATTGACTATTTCTCATTTTTAAAAGTAAGAATAAGGGAATACACATTAATTTTTTTAATTGATAAAAGCTGAATTATTAATATAAAAAAAAATAAAAATTAAAACTAATAACAAATATATTAAAGTTGTAGTAAATATATCCTTTGATAAATTTATCTAATGTGTTAGTTGTCTATTAATTAGCAAAAAAAAAATTTATGTTTAATTACTGCTCGAAAAACAACAATGCAACTCTTATTTTATTGCAATATCTATACCAAACACTAGGCTAAGTATTTGGGGCAAACATTCCTAGCTACAATAATTTGTAAGTTTTTAAGCATGGAAGTATAGAGGTTTCAATGGAGTTATGTCCCATCAAAATATTGGGTAAAAACTTAGACTACAGATAATCCTATTTTGATAGTAATTTTACTTTTACTTGATTACTCCTGATAGCAAAAAGTAAATGTCAAAGCTTTTTAAGTCATCGTTGAAATAAAAAAACAGATAATAGAAAACATTAAAGAATATAGTTTTGAATAGTTAATACTACCTTTTTTGTAATATTAACGATCATTCTGATAACACGATAAAACAGTACGATTGCAGAGATTATCCAAAACGGGAAAACACAAAAAATCATTAAACGTACGTCATGTGAATCGTTTGATCTCAAATAGATAATTCCGAAAAGGAACAAGATAAACCTCACTAAACTGAGAGCGGTGAACAAGAGCAGCTGCAGTGAGTATATTCTACTGATTTTAGAAACGGATTCGCAGAGAAGAAGGTGGACATTAGATAAAGTAACAACATCATCATGCATGGCATTATTTTTAGACTCCGCCTGCTTCAAGCATTCGATGAGAGCTCTAAATCGAATAAGGAAAATACGCAGAACACCTGTATATTGGCACTCAGTGGCATGAGTTATAATAAAAAACATATATATGTTACCTAAGTCCAAGTGTACCTTTTCTGAAACCAACATATGGATCACAAATAAAAGTACTTGTGAGCAGATGGACAATGTACTGAATCTAATGGAAACGGAATCTTCAACGATTTTACCAAACTGAGACATGAAAATGTCTATGCACCATAAATCATCAAAAATGTGATTAATTTCTTTTACGAACTTTATTGACGTTACAATGCAAGCTGCAAGATAAAATATGATGATTGCGCGAATGAGTTTTGCAATAAATTGGATTAAAGGAAGGTTGATCAAGAAGGCGACCCCGAAAGCGTTCATTATTGACCAATAGGCAATAACTAATGCAAAGAAAACAGAAAAGATAAAGAGCAATAGTGAAAAACGAAAGCCATTGGAACCCAAATAAAGTGGAAAAAGACCCAAAACTTGAGAAAAAATAAAAACTTTTCTAAAAGATCTTTCCAAATTGCGCCTCTTGAGATCCGGCATTCTGTTTTAACACTTTCTCAAGACTAATGAGTTGACTAAACATGTCTATTTAAGAAGCACGCCTTTCTTTAGATCAGAATCGTGGTAGCTCTGCTAAAAGCTTATTGATTTTTTTTTCTAAAGCGAATGAAGAATACAATACTTTATAGACTCATTATGAATGTTGCTGTAGGGATTCTAGACAGAGTAATACAACTTTTCTATAAATAGTCTAAAACCGTATATAATTACTATTAGTGAAAAAAAAAAAAAAAAAAAAAAAAAAAAAAAAAAAAAAAAAAAAAAAAAAAAAAAAAAAAAAAAAAAAAAAAAAAAAAAAAAAAAAAAAAAAAAAAAAAAAAAAAAAAAAGATTCTGGGACTTTTGAAAATAACATTTTTAAAAAGACATACCAAAAATCATCAGAAATCGTATTCGATTATATTATATTCCATAGACCACATTAAATAGTTCTACACTCCTCGACAAAATCATAGGCCACTTCCATTTTTGTTTCTCATGCATTAATTCTAATAGAAACTTTAGAAATAATTTAGGTAACCATAACATTGCAAACGACAAACTAAAACAATCATATTTATAACACAGATTTATTTTATATTCAAATAGAAAAAAAAAAAAAAAAAAAATACAAGTGACCGCGACCAAAATATAGATCAGTTTATTTATTGATCTTTTACTTCTTAGTAGTTCAACTTTTCGATGATATGTTGATCCTCCGTTTATTTCAAAGAACATATCGTTTTGAATTAGATTTAAAAAGTTTCTTTATATACTTCTTTTGAATATTAACCCACATTTTTACCATGAAAGTTTGGTTATTCTACAGACTTAAACTCCTCGAGAATGTTCTCCCCAGCCGTATTCTATGACGATCAGATGCGACGATCGGGCCAAGGTAAAATGCAAATGGTTTTGGCTGTAAACTGATTTTTTGCGATGGGAGCTGTTTGTTTTGCTGAAAGAGTAAGTCAGCTCTTATCCTCTGAACAATTTGTTGATGGATGATATCAATATAAGTTTTCCATTCACTTTTGCTGAACAAAATATTAATTCTATCTTTCCATTGTTATATTCCAGCCCAAACCACGACAACCCTGCTCCATTTAACGTTTGCTTAAAAATATATTTTTCTTTTAGCAATATCGAAATCCATCAGGACGATACAAATTAAACCGCTACTGAAGATAAATTTCTTCTTATCCCATGAAACATGTTCAGAAGTAAAGTTCTTTCAATTGGCTTAGAGTGACGTTGAAATAGGGTGTTTTGTATTTAGTTTAAAAACATTAAATAACTGGATTTTCGCGAAATGCGTTGAAGTTTAGGCTTCGGCTTGTTCACAAATTTCTCTCGCTGTGGCTGAAGAGTGACGCTAGACGTGAAATAGCTAGCTGTTCTCAGACAGTTGTCACCATGGACCAATCAGTTCTTTTCTATCGGCCACAATCCTTGTCCAACCTAAGGGAATTCTTTATTAGATGTTTACTTCTATCTACATTTCGAGCGATTTTCGATACTGTCCTATTTCTTTCTATCAGATGATGCTTCATACCTTTTCACTTTTTAACAACACTTTTCCTCTTGACATCGCTTAATTAAATTTAATTAGTTGAAATTAAAAAAAAAAAAACGTAATGTTCTATAGAACTGCACTTTAAACGAGATTTATGAGAAATTAAGTTGACCTATACTTTTTTCATCATAAGTGGCGCTACAACTTTTGTAGAGTCAAGGCCTCCAGCAGCTTGGGCCACTAGTCTTCTCTATTGGATGCCGCTGCTCTCAAACGTCGGATTCCCGTGATGGCCCTGGCATCCGTTCTCACTCCATCGATCCTTCGGAGCCGAGGTCTTCTCACTCTTCTTGTCCCACAACTCCATAATTCCTGGGTCATTTTAATTATATATGACCCACCCATTCAAGCCGTTCTACTTTAATCCCCCTTACGATATCTGAGTTCTTGTAGAGTCTTGTCAGCTATACTTTTATCGCATGTAAATATTTGCATTTTAGATAATCCGTAAGCAATAAGAATCATAAAACAATACAAGCAAGTTTTTCCAAGTAAGCAAGTGTGTTTACAACAGTATTTAATAGCGTTATTATTAGTAATAATAACTAACAAAACTGGGAAGGTGGCCTATAATAAAAGCACATTAAACAAAAATAAAATATATTAACAAATTTTCTAAAGTTTATTTCATGTTTATTGTTAAACTAAACTAATTAGAGCCTAGTGCACGTTAAATTTAAATACTTGGAATTTTTGCAACGGTTTTTGAACAACTCTACATTTCTCTTGACCATAATTTAAAATATATTATATAAAATTAATTTAATTAAATTTCTTACAGGTTATCTCTATAGTCGAAGCAAGTATAGTTAAAACAAACAGAGAATCGATCCGATTTCAAAACTTAAATCTTAAAAATTAAAATATAATTTGTAGGATTATTTTGGACTTTATTTATTTATTTAATATTTTGGTACTTTTAAGTTTTTCTATGGAGCATATTAGAAATTAGGATTCAACATTCAAAAAAATCAATAGAAAAAATATTCATTTTTTCCCCGTTGTAACTAAGCTATTAACCTCAATCATTCATACATTGGTGATAACCACTAAATAAAACAAAAATGATAGAAGAATTACCTCTCTTGTAATATTAACGATCATTCTGATAACACGGAAAAACATTAATAATGACACCATTAGCCAAAAAGGAAAAACAATATATATCATTAGACGTATATATGGTAGTTTACGTAAAAACACTATGCTGAATAGAAAAACAATGAATCTCGCCAAACTGATGGTAGTGAACAAGAACAGCTGTAGTGAGTATATTTTGCTGATTTCAGCAACGGATTCAAACAAAAGAAGATGGACGTTTGATAAAGTTACAGCTTCATGATTTACACTATTTATTTTGAACCTCAACTCCATGAGGCATTTGTTGATAGCTTGAAACCTATAATGAAAAATGCTCAAAAGACCTATATATTGGCATTCAGCTGCATGGGTGATAATAAACGAAAAATATATGTTTCCTAACTCCATAGGAACTTTGAAAGTTAACTTTTGAATGAGAAATAAAATTACGTGGGAGATAATGCACAGAACACTGAACCTAATGGAAATAGCGTCTTTGACGACTATGCCAAATTGAGACAGGTAAATGTCAATGCACCATAAATCGTCAAAAATATGATTCATCTTATGTACAAACTTTAAAGAGGTTATAATGCAAGCGGAAATGAAAACCACGAAAATAGTTCGAGTTAATATTGATAGAAAGTGAATAACTGGAACTTTCAAAAAGAAAGTTATCATAACAATATTGGATATCGTCCAAAAGGAAATACATAACGCAAAGCATGCTGTAGGTATTAGGAGTAAACGAGAAACAAAAAACCCATTTGATCCCAACATGAGGGGGAAAAGACCGAAAACCTGGGGAAGAAGGAAAATATGTTTCAACGTCTTCAACAAATTATGCCTCATAAGGTCTGCCATTCTCTAGTAGCCCTTTCTCCTGTACTTGAAGAATTGACTAAAAACGTCCCCATTTAAAAAGCAGGCCAGTTCTTTAGATAAACAATTCAGATAGCTCTACTAACAGCTTATTGATTTTTACTATGGCCCGGGCTGGTTCTTTTAGTACGAGTTTAGTAACTTATAATAATATATCTTGGACTTTTCTATATCATTCACTTTTTCAAGATAAATTTTTTTCGATATGTATATATATATATATATATATATATATATATATATATATATATATATATATATATATATATATATATATATAACTTACGATCGCCGAGAATAAAATGATAAAAAAAAGGAAAGGGGACTACTATAACTTTATTAATTATAGGTCTGTGATAAGAAAAGTACAACACAAATGGCATACAAGATGCATCGAGATTTCTGGTAAACGGTAAATCAATACAGGTATACAGGTATTACCTACGTTGTTGAAGAAGTTTCAATATAAGACATATATTTTTCAAAAGTTTCAATATAATTGAACTCACTGAGTATGAAGTCGGGTAATGAGCGGTTTTGTGAGACATCAACATTAAAGTCTCCAACTATCATAACTAGTGTAGTATGACCAGGCTCGTAATCCGGTATAAATTTAGCGATGTTTTTTGGAATATTATAACAACGATCGTAACATAAAGAGTTTAATTTCTGCTAACGCTTTTCCCGGGTGAATATACACACACCCGAATACGAATTTGACGAATTTTCATTGGCCTTTACGTTTACTAGACAGACATCACCAGGTTTTGCATCTTTCATTTCCAAATAAATTTCCGAAATGCCAATGTTAACTCAATTACAATCAATAAAGCTATTGATGTTGCGATATACGGCGACGCCACCGGCTTTGCGACTAGATGATGATACCGCTACCGAAGATGTAGTTGCAATTTGTCGTTCTTAGCGGTACTACATACGATCTCAAATCAAAGCTAGGCACATTCACTGGCATTGAATTTGCATCCAAGTTTCGCTGATTGCCAAATAAACCGATAGATTGATGATTGTATCAGTAGAGATGTCTTCTGAGTGCGCGGCCAAGCTTTCTGCATTAATGGCGGTAATAAGTATAAAACAATGCTGATCAGGAATTTTTACGTTACGGCATTACTTGACTCGGTCATATGGTGTTTTATTATTACCATTCGATTGTTCTTGAGAAGCTCTTTTCAACCGTATACGATCTCTGTATTTGGTTTTTGGCTTTTCGACACGTAGAGGCTGACTTTATATATTTTTGATAATATTTTTTTTATTCTAACACCTTATTATATTTACTGCCACTACTTTAAACTAATGTTTTATATACAATCCAGATACATTCTGACGACAGCTGATGATTAAAACACAAACGAACATCGTAGCTTCTCAGAGTCAAAACAAAAGTTATACTAATTGCAATCTCGATACGCAGCAAAATAACCTCAAAATTGAGGTGCTTCCCCCTCCACCGCGCGCGATGTGTCACTGTTCTTGCATATCGTAATGAATTCTTTGATCCTTTAGCTATCCAGTAGTATAATTTAATTTTGGATGTAGAAGATAGATACGAAACTACAACGCCAAACTGTGTTCACCGATTTTGTTATCATTAGGTTTTTTGGATTGCCCCCATATAATAGCAAATTTAAAGACATATTCACGTCAAAAGAGGCTCTATCCCTTCCAGGACGTGGCAAAACCCTTTAAATAACGTCAGAACTCATACGATCTTTTAGATAGACAATATTCTAAGAGTAGCAGGCATTGTGGGACCATATCCCAACAAGGAAACAACTTTAAAAAGGACGAAAGACGACGATAAAGCAGTTTTAAGTTTTTAAATTATTAAGTTAAGATTTGTGTTAAGACCGATATTGAGATGAATTGGGGGGGGGGGGGGGATCTTGTTTAATAATTTCAGCAAGCAAGTAGGTATATAGCTGCTGTGTTGAGCAGGGTTTGGAACAACTATGATTTCAGTGAACACTAATAACCACAAAGAATACATAGCACATGTATTTCTAAAAAATAAACAACTCAAAAATCTGTGTTTTTGATTTGTCATCATGCTAAATACTCTTCTATGCATTGTCAAAAAGAATTGAAATAACTTCAAATCACACCAGCTACATATCACTTGCGGTTATAAAAGATAATTCAGGTACACTTTCGATATTTCACACAAGAATGTGACAGCTGTACATTTTTTTAAATAGGATTTTTGAGTTGTGTCACTTTTAAAATACATGTGCGATTTGGTAATGGCATGCTCTAGCCCATCATATCTTGGGGGTCTAATAAAATATTTTTACCTTCAGTAATATGGATCTTGTCCTTGGTGACAATATTGCACAAAACTCTTATCTGAGTTACTGGATTCTTACTATTCTACCGTGTAACCTATTCGATTCTAATTAGTGGGCATTAGGTGATGAATAATTACCATAATAGTGATTAAAAACCATTTTTATTTAATGATATAATATTAATAACATAAATCTATGGAATATATTACTCTTGACCTATACATGGTTCTTGGACCTATATTGGTTCTTGACCTATACATGGAGCACACAATTCATATTCTTAACTTATCCTATCTACAACACGTGGTTACTCATGTTTACTGCTAAGTCTAAGCCGACATGGCTGTGCGTTTCCACCTGGTCCCTCACCTTCCATCATGGTTCACTTCCTATAGAGCTCCTCCTCCATTCGGCACCTGCTTCCTCATTATAAGTCTATCCAAAAAAGACCTGTCTTATTTTCCGGATCCGCCTTAAATAGGGGTATCCCCTCTCCATCTAACTTTTACATTTCTTCATTTGAATTTATGATTCCTTGTTTTCAAATATTTTTCCAATTGCCGGCAAAGGACCTGTATAAATCAGGGCTCAGCCTCTAAGGTGCCAGTTACAGTCAAGGTTTCACTATACAATACTTATTAATATTATTTATTTATTCGATATCAATAAATACCTTCTATGCATTAACAAGGGAATCTTAAAAGGTAACAACATATAATATCCGGTATGAAACGAATGATAATCATTGTAAGCACGAGCAAACTGCAATTTCTTCAATTGAAATTGATACTCTAATTATATTAATTAGCACATTAACGACAATAACAAAAACCTTTGTTGTTGTTCTTTGTAAGGGCTTAAAGTCTTTATGTACTTCAGAGCAGGAAGTTTATTTTCTACTGAAAAATCTTAATACTGACATAAAACTTAGCAAGCTATATTTTTCGTTTTAATTAGTCATAATATGTTAAAGATAAGGAATTTTCTGTCGTAAAAATAGTCCAATTCTACTAAAAAAAATAGTGAACCGAATTTGTTTTGAAATTTCTTGGATCTTTTTAAATGAAAATGAAACATCAAATCTTTAAATGTCTGATAAAAAATTATGGCTAGTATTAAAAAGAGATTATACATTAATTAATTCATGTAATTTAATTTAAATCATCTAAAATCATCATGTGGATTCCTTAGCTCACAGATTTGTCAAGTGCAGAAAATAAAATTTTACAGTAGGTATTCAAATTTGAAACCCTGAAGCTCCGATACTGATATTAAAATTTGATTCCATTTAGTGAACACAAGTTATTCGAATTATCTAAGTTTACATTAGGACATCAAACATGATTTTGGGTGAATATCTGAACATAGCTCTAGTGATGCATTTAAAAACATTTTGCAAACATTTGCACCTAACACATCTACGAGCTAAGGGTGCGTTTATGTTGGAGCTGGGATAAGCAATGAGAGCGGTGATGACAGCACGATTAAATCTAAGCTTGAATCGCTGCTTCTATAATATATGGCGTTTATGTCAGAGCTTCGATAACAGTGACATTGAGAAATAAAATAGTAAAAATAGTTTATACCCAGTGAGTATAATGAGTGATTCCGAATAGGATGAAATGCTTTTATCAACAACTGCTATAAAATATTATGTTGCTGCAGTTATGCGGAAAGAGGGCGAATTTGCAGCTCACTCTATTATTACGGAACGGTATACATTTGGTGAATTCCATCATATTTATAATGATTTAAGGCAACATCCAAGAAAATTTACTGAATATATGCGAATGAAAATCGAAACTTTTGACTACGTATTATCAAAAAATTAATTTAAAAATTTGATTTAACTGCCACTTCATTCCACAGTTTGTCCAAAGTAAATCTGTTATGATGATTATTGTCTTTTTGGCCCCACAACGGGGGCCTAACAAAAATTTCACTTATAAATAAATCAGCATCCATACTCATAAGAACTATGGAAATGGGAGAGGTGATTGTCGACACTTCCTATCGTTACTCGTGGCTCAACTCTCAGCTCCAGCATAAACACAACCGTGGAAAACACAGGGAGGTTTTCTCTGCTTCACTAGTGTTGCCGCTCTTATCGTTTATCACGGCTCCAACATAAAGGCACCCTAAGGCATTGATGTATTGTATATTTTAATTCATATAAATTTACTAGAACAAATTCTTAGAAAAAAGGGTCTTGTATGTTTTACCCAGCGGCTATTTATACAAACTATCTGGAATAATAAACGCTCTACTCAAATACTGGTAAATTTGACTCTTTAGAGAAGGATTTCCTAGGTATGAAATATATTTCTATAGTATGAGAACAAAAGAATTTTATAAGGTCATTAGGACACCATATATCCCGAATCGATTTGATTGATGGAAGATAACGCTTTCCAAGTAACCTCCCTAGGCTCGGCTTTCCATAACAATACTATATAAGGCAAATCTTATATATATATAAATACAATAAAATACATTACATTTTATTGTACAAGATTACATAATAACTGCAGATAATGAAAAGCCTAAGTTATTGTCGTTGAAGAGTAGGTAGCGTTGAATTCGGAGGCGTTTTGAGGGATGATAGGCATGGATGTAGACTTGGGCTGTCCAAACTGAATTAGGATCACTAGATAGGTAGTCGCAGCTGCTATCATCTGGAACAAGCCTTCATGTTACAAAATGGCTATGGGTTATTTTTCTAGGTTTTTAAAAAAATCTAGGCTTTTTTTTTTCTATTAGTGCATCGTGTGGTTATAATCGAAACACACCAAGTCAAAAAACATAGTTTTGAGTAAACGTCGATCAAAGATTATTTTGCTTTGTCGACATCGGTAATGCATTAGTTCATCAATTAAGTTAACCAAATAAGAACTAACTTTCATTAATTTCATTTCGTTTATTTAAAATCATTACTCACAGAATGTACTAAAGTGTAGTCCAGTTGGAAAAACCCACATGCGGTAAAAACTACTTCTCTTTTCATAGCTATATGAAGGCATAATTTTTGCTGCAACATAAAAAAAAAAAAGATAGAGTTTAATAAATAAAAATTAATAATATATTTCACACATTTTATAAACTAATCGAGTTCTATTTAGTGAATAAAAAGAAACTGGTGAATCACTTCGATGGATGTTTCAATTTGAAAAAATATTTATTATAACAGCCTTAATAGAAATCGTTAAAATTCTGCACAAAAAAAAAAAAAATAATAATAATAAATAAACTCACGTTATTTGATAAGTCATTGCTCTTGTCGTCAAGCATAAGCTGGTATAGTAGTGTATGAAATTCTTTTGCCTAGATTGAAAAAAAGTTTTGGTTAAATAAAAATTCCATTTCTAAATAATTACCGTTTGTCCATTGCCACCTTACCGTAATGATGATACAAACAAATTAACATGAGCTTACTTACAAGGCTGGATGGTTTTCATTCAAAATATGTAAATATACATAAATAGGAACATGTCCTGATTTGAAATTAATTATTTTCATAAATTTCAGCACACGATTTAGAACAAAAGTTTTCAACATGAAAAACTGAGACATTATTGCGGGTCTCATTTTAATATCAGGTCAAATTCTTACAATTTTAAAATAGCATAGAGTTTTTATGTATTTTTATTTTTATATTGTCGTGAATTAATCTATATATTAATCTACTCTAAAATAGAAATGTTTTGTAACTAATTTATAAATAATTTTTCAAACTTGATATATAAAATAAGAATTTCACCATATTTTATTACTGTTCTTAGATATTAGTCTCAAACGGAAGAAACACAAAAATATATATCGATATTATTCATCTAAAAAACATGAAAAACAGCTACAAGTTCCTTGGTATGTACAAATAAATACAAACTAAAATATCAAGATCAATTAAATCATGAAGAAATTTTATTTTAATTACTATTTGAATAATGACAAGAGAAAAATGAATTTTAATTATAATAAAAAATTGCAAAAGGGGGATTAGCAGCATAATTGGCGTTTATCAGCATGATATATCAATGAATCAATGTCAGTAGGAAGACTTCACACTGATGGATATGAAGCCTAACTTGTGAATCGGTCAGCTGTTATAGAATCAACTTCAATAAAAATTAATTTTTCTTTTAACTAGCCTTAAAAGATTTTTCATAATTCTACTTGGTTTATTTATATATATATAAAAAAAAAAAAAAAAAAACATGTTCGCGCCACTCGTTGGAAACTCATAATTTTGAAGATTTTAAGGTTGAGGAAATAACTGACGATAAGAAACCGTTCCCTCAACATGGGCTAAAAGCAATCTACCATACATCATACATTGTTACCATATTTAATATCTTCATATCATGAATAGGTTCATAAAATTAAAGGAACAATCAATTGAGTTTCAAACTATCAGTTGTAACAATATTGAACATACCTCAGTAGAACACGCCTTACACGCTGTCACGATTTGCAAACAGAGGTTGAAACATACGACAATCAAACACAGCTTCACTGCAATCACTAAAAAGAATGACACATCCACTTTTTCTTCCAGAAAAACAATACATCGATAAATCTCCGTAACAGTTATGACGAAACAAGATAGGAATATGACTATGAGCTGGGCGCCATGGATGTCGTTGAGGGTGGCCGTACACAGGCAAAGGGTGTGGTGAGCGCGAGCCAGCTTCTCCACCTTCCTCATCTTGAGGACAACAAAATCCTTCACGTAGTTCCGGACCTCCTCGTTGCAAGCCGAGAATAATTTTGTCAGTATACCAACCACACCAAAATACCAGTAAACCAGAACTATCATGTGTCCGATGAGGCTAATGTTTATCAGCACTTGCCCTCCTGACAATAAGATTCCGGAAGGGTTGCTTATAGCGTTCTTCACCAACCTGGCACACAGTGCTCCCAAAGCGAAAAGTGTGTTGGACAATAGAGGCTTTCTGCTGATGTCATAGTCAACAAACTTTCCTAGCTGAAGGAGTTGGACTTCAGCAGCCTCTAAAAAGAAAATGCATTCATTGAATTCAGGAAGAGTGCATATAAGCTCACATATAGATAAAATAGGGACAGAATTTATGAGGATAATGCTTAAATAGTCGATCTCAGTACTCAGAACGATATTTTCACCAACGGCGAAGTCAACACTAAAATAGACAACCGTGACGACAGTGTATGCCAAGCACTTGAGGGATGAGATGATGATAAGTGGCACCGAGACCCGATAGCTCCTCCTGTCATCCCACGCTATAGGGAACAAACCCAACATCTTAGCAGGCTCCATCAGAATTACCAAAGATCTTTTTACATCCGGTTTGATCATATTTAGATTCTTGTTTGGCCACGGAACGTTAAAAGGTGAATGGATCAATGGCGAGATCCGAACGAGCGATAAGGGTGGTATTGAGCCCAAAGTAATTGACTATATCTGATAACAGATCATGGAAATGTTACGACGTCACCTGATATAATCTGGGTCATACCTTTCTGATCCAAGTAAACAAAAAATCAGCTGAAATGACATTGTCAGGAAGTCGACAATATAGCATTAGATTGTCCATCTAAAAGCGACTTTGAATTTTTTAGCAAATGTATTATGCCAAATAAATTATTAAAATCAGCATCAAACAAATTAAAGCTTTCCAAACAAATTATTTCTAACATTAAACACAACATTATTAACTATTTTTTAAAAATTACATTACTGAAAATTGATGACTACTTTTTTACAAGCCTAGTAATTGTGCTGATCAATATCATTATAACATGATAAGACTCACAAAAAAACATAACTAAACAGTATTAGATCTGGGGTTCAAAATTCCTGAAAATTGGGACTACAGAAAAACTTTGCGCAAACACTTATCCAATTTGAATCCTCTTCAATAATACATTTGTGAAAAAAAAAAAAAAAATTATAGATTGTATCACCCATTATTCTAGTATTTATATACAATACAAATACAAATGTCATGGTTTTCTACCAAATACTGCAATATCTCACATGAAGAATCAATAACAAACTCATGATGCTTCCAATTAGAATTCACTTCAACAATACAGTGTAATGCAAGGTAAATTTAAGACAATAAGTTTTCAATTATAACTAGTTTGAAAGTTTTAAGTTCTTTAGTATCTGAAAAATTGATTTCCTAGAACACCACCATATCTTTGTCATCTATTTATCCCTAATAGCTGAAATTTTATCCATAAACTTACATAACATAAGGGTATCTAGGAATCAGTCAAGAATAAAGAAGAAAGTTAAGAGATTTAAGGTATAGGCAGTCCAAGTATTGGGTAAAAAATGACTTGATTAAATCAAAACCAGAACTAATTTGCTTTAGCAGGTTTGTTCATATAGATACATACATGGGTGATTTCAATATTTTGGAACAATACCAAAAAAAAAAAAATGTTCACTACATAAAACATATAAATTGTTTTTTTTTTCTCACAAATTGTTTCTTTAAGGTGTGTGAAGTAAGTTTGTGAAGAGGACATACATAACCTGCAATATTTCTAGACATATTAAATAAATAATAACTATTAAAATATAGGGAGTGAAAAACCACGACTAGGAAGTGAGTTTATTATCTAGGGAGTGGGGAAAATATCATATTTATTACATTTAAGAAAAGAAAAGCGACATTAACGAGGTATGTGTATTATAAACTTGGGGTGTATACATGAATTACATTTTCAGCCTTTTATGTATGTACTGTCACATCTACTTTAAAAACTTCAAACTAAACTTTAAAAATACTAAAATAATATAAAATTGCACTTAATAATGACAGTTCTATTAAATTTTTGAACAATAAAACCTAAATAGATTGTAAATGATAAATAAGCTATGAAATAAAGACTATTACATTAGGTATTAAATAAAATACGAGTATATTAAAAACATTGTTTTGATAAAAATAATGTTCCTTGAACTTTCATTATAACTAAGTAGATGGGTATAACATTTAAACATTAAGTAAAAAAATGTAGGCTGTCCGTTTAAAAATAAAAAGCAGCAATAATTGAATTCGTTGGTTCCTCTTGGGCTGATGATGGTCCGGCTGTGCTGAATGAAATTTCCCAGTTCATGGTATGAGAGAGTGAAATCAAGAAATTTATTTTTATAAAAGCAGATAAACGCTAAACCAATTTAAGTTCAAATATAACATGATATCCTCACTCAGTTGTAGGGAGTGAGTTCTAACCAAAAAAACATTGGTATCACATTATACATGTGGCCTATTTGAAGAGTAAAACATGGTATCTATTGGTTTTTCAGTAGAGCTTTGAATTTATCTTGAATCTAGAAAAAAATATCATGTTTTCAATGGGTTGATACACCTTAGGGAGTGATGATGAATTAAAATATGGTGCTTACCGAGCAGAGTCAATGCACCTTCACTTGTCTACCAATGAACATATACTACTACATACTAAAACATTATACTCCGAATCGGTCAAGTTATTGGGGTTAGAAGGTTCAAAAGAGAAATTTTTTAACAAAGATTTAAAAGATTCGAATATAGACCGACAGGAACAGTACTAATAAATTTCAGAGGTCGCTACTCCCTAATTATATCACTATCCACCATGTTAGGTGCGAAGTTACATAGATATGTTCAATCGGTAATTCAATGTCAAAATTGTCTCCGATTCGGGTCACTCGACTACACAATGTAAAATTCACCACCAGGTGCTCAGATTGTGGCGAAAAAACATTCAAAAGAAGAATTACCCCCCGGGACTTTATTAAAAATGCGTGCATGCAAGGGAAACCATTCTCTTTAGCAAAAACATATGCCCAGAATTTACCAATCAAAAAAGATAAAAGAACTGAATGTCAGCACAAAATATGACCTATTTAGAAGCTAAAAATTATTTAGAAGGGAAAAATCATTTTAGATGGCCGTTTTAAGACATACAACAGAAACATTCCCAACATTGGAACAATTCAACCAGTAGGGATTCATTTATAAACCAAATACAGCTTTGTTAGTAATAAAATTAGTATCAACAAAAGGCTCCGAGTCACAAGTCCAGAAAGAACAACCGAACAATAACCTCTTTGTACAGGCTGAGTGAGATAACAAATAGTTATACGGCACCTTTGTACCCAACAGCTCCTGTGTTTACTAACAAAATCTTTCAAGAGTAAACGACGGGAACTCCTTATAATAAACCAACCAAAGTACAAGTTTTCAGATGCTATTTATTCTATAGTAAATACAATACTATCTATAAAAATGTAACAGTTAGGAAGAAGAAATCAGGAATATGATTAAAGATAGAAGCGAAAGCCTACATATATAATAATTAATACGTACACAAAATAACATAAACAATTTTCTAAACTATTAATCTAATTACATCTAACATCTAATCAACTATTAATTAAAATGTCACTTACTAAGTCAGTGACCCTAATATAAACAATAATGCAATGGGAATGCTAGATCAGCAATTTGTAATAAAAATATTTGAGTCATTTCTTTTTAATGAAGACATAGATATTGCCTTAATATCAGAAACATGGTGTTTAAAAACCCAATGGATACCATCAATATACCAGGATACAATGTAATAAGGGAGGATAGATCAGGATGGTTAGGAGGTGTAGCAATTATAATAAAATCGAAGCTATACTTTAAACAAATTTAAATTTTCCAAAAATTAACAACCTAGAAGCAGTACAATTAATGTAACAATAGTTAATAAAATTAACTTAATCTGCCTCGTTATATGTTTCCTCTAAACACTTAATCACCAAATCAGATTGTGAAATTTTTTAAATAGTTTTGATAGTCCTTTACTCATATGGTGGAGACATGGAACGCCCACCACTATCAATGGGGGTGTGATAATAGTGAGAACAAAGGTAAACAATTTGATTTCAGCTGTGGAAAATTCAAATCTGATATAAGCCTTTCTTTCAGACAAATTCCCAGAACACATTCATATCTATACAGACGGGTCTAAAATTAATAATACTTCAGGCAGTGCAATTTACATTCCAAAATATAATATAGAGCTAAATTCAAATTACCTTCCGGTTGTTCATCATTCACCTCAGAACTATATGCAATTTTAGAAGCCTTAAAATATATTAAACAATCAAATAAAAGTAAATTCGTAATCTTATCAGACAGCCTAAGTGCCTTACAATTATAAAAACCTCAAAAACATAAATAGTCACAACATGTTAATAGATATTCTTAAAGTACATAGCTTCTGCATACAAAATAACAAACAGGTCGCATTCCTATGGGTTAAAGCTCATATTGGGATTATAGGAAATGAAGAAGTAGATAAATTAGCCAAAGATGCTACGATTAGCGGCGAACAGGTAAAAATTTCGGTCCCATTTACAGATTTTAATTTAGTAATAAAAGAAAGCTGTCATAACACATGGCAGTATCAATATTCACTATCTCCTACAGGGCAGTATTACAAATCCGTATTTCCTAATGTCTCACGCTATGAGAGAGTGAAATCAATCAAAATTTATTTTTATAAAAGCAGATAAACGCTAAACCAATTTAAGTTCAAATATAACATGATATCCTCACTCAGTTGTAGGGAGTGAGTTCTAACCAAAAAAACATTGGTATCACATTATACATGTGGCCTATTTGAAGAGTAAAACATGGTATCTATTGGTTTTTCAGTAGAGCTTTGAATTTATCTTGAATCTAGAAAAAGATATCATGTTTTCAATGGGTTGATACACCTTAGGGAGTGATGATGAATTAAAATATGGTACTTACCGAGCAGAGTCAATGCACCTTCACTTGTCTACCAATGAACTCAGTGTCTTGAAACAAATGGCAGTAGACAGGTCTACCAGAAATAGTGTGAAATAGTAGTCAAAATTTCTGTTTAGAGATCGATGGAGGGATTTTCAAAAATAATTTAGGGAGTGAACTAGAGGGTTGTGACACTTCTTTATGATGGTGTATATCGTGCTAAGAAGGCTAAATATAATTCACAAAATTATTTTTGGATAAAAAATAGAAAACAATACCCCTTCATATTTTCAAACTAGAAAATAAGTAAGAGAAGGCCTTAAATATTTTCGAAATGCAAGCATTTTCAAGTTGTGACAACCTAGGGAGTTAGTAAATGCTAAAAATAAATGTCAATTATTATTCTGCGAATTCTAAAAAGTTCTTTTGTATCATCTGATAATTTGCTTGATTTATTTTTAATGAAGCTGGGACTTCGAATGGTCTTTTCTTCTTGTATTTTTCAATGTACAACTCTGCTCTTAGCATCCTGTGATCTGTGTTGAAATTAAACCTCTTTATAACCTCTAAATTTTTAATTAAACTGATTTGGTTTGTTAGGAAATAGTCTAGCTCAAATTTGTGTACTTTGGGTGAACATCTTGTCCATTTTTCTTTTGCCCTTTTTTTAAAAAAAGAATTTACAATTTGTAAACATTGACTAAAACAGAAATTAATCAGTCGGTTGCCACCTTCATTCCTTTTTCCGAAACCAAATCTCCCCATAACTTGGTGTTCGCCCTCTAATTTAACCCCGATCCTGCCATTGAAGTCTCCCATCACAACTATCCAATTATTTTTTCTTTTAAAACTGGAAACTACAAGCTCTAATTCTTGGTAGAATTTTTCTTTTGCTTCTGTTGAATCTTCCATTGTAGGGGCATGTGATTGTACAATAGTTAGACATTTCCTACAATTTATTTGCAACCTTAACACAGCTATTCTATAACTAATTTCTTTAAATTCCAATATTCTATTTTTTATCGTTTCCGATATATAAAATCCAATACCATAAATTCCATTTTGAGACGCTGTGTGCATGAAAACATTTCCTGATCTCTGTTCTAAAATTAAACAATATTTTCTTCTTACCTCAGCTAAACCAATAACATCCCATTTAATGTCCTCAAGAGCATGATTGAGCTACTCCAATCTTTCTTCACTTAACAATGTCCTAACATTTAATGAACAAACCTTGAGAATGCCTTTGTTATCATCGTGGAAATTTGTATCTTCTTTCTGATATGAATCAGTACCTACAATTTCTTTTTTATTCACTCTTCTTTTATCTCCTTCATGAGTTACCAGAAATCTGTCCAAACTTATAGATCTATGGTGGGTTTTGTTATCTTTCTTTCTTTTTCCTTTTGACATTGGCTCTTGTTTTTTATATGTATTTTTTACAGTTATTTCACTTTCTTTATCTTCACTCCTCTCCCTTTTTTTACTTAAAGTTTCTTGAGCTTTTAATTCTTCTAATGAGAAAAGCTGATCATTTATGAACAGTTTGTCATACCTCAAGGTCGCCTTATTGCCTTTCTCCCAATGAGCTTTCATAAATGGAAATAATTCTTTTCTGGTATCCCTTACAGTCTTTGGAAGATCATCTTTAATTTTAATTCTTTTAAATTCATCAGATTTCGCTAATTTACATTTGTTTATCATAACATCTTTTTTTAATAATAATGAATTTAATTTAACTATTACCGGGCCATTTTTATTTTTGGGGTAAGAGAAGGCCTAAAATATTTTCGAAATGCAAGCATTTTCAAGTTGTGACAACCTAGGGAGTGAGTAAATGCTAAAAATAAACGTAAATTACTCCGGTTATAAATGTAGATATATCATTATTGTTGGGAGTCCATAATGTTACAATGGATACTTGGCCATGTAAACTAAAATCTAAATTTTATGTTCAGTACAATTTTCAAAATACCTTTGTGACTTAATTTGTACCGAAATTTTGAAATCACCCATATTATTTTAGGTCCACTTCTCGTCGAAATTAGAAAAAGAAATTTTTTAAGTCGAGTAAAAGTTTAAAAAAAAAAAATTAAAAAATTGCACATATTATAAATTGAGGCATTAAATTCCAAAACCATCTGTCAAATTTCAATTTTTTTTTTTAATAGTTTTTCTACAAGAATATCTTTAGGTGAAAGGTTTTCTCCAAAAAGTGATTAAATCACACTGAGAACAGTCATACAAAAAATAAGGCATCTTCCTAGTTCAGTCAAAACTTAACCTTCATAGACCAGCTGTGAAATTTTTTTTAAAATGGACTTAGCAGGGTTTGGAATTCTATGCTTCAATTATGATATAATTATAAGTTACTTAAGTCTTTCTCACAATTCTATCATTTATCAGCTTCAGATTAATTGAAGAAAAAACATTATTAAGTAATAAAATATATCACTCATCGAGTGGATTATTTTTTAAATGGAGGAAACATTAAGTTCTTTCAAAAATTTTCTGGAATTTTCACCCTCTGAACCCACATTGACCCAGTGATAGAGTTTATGTGAAGAGTGTAAACCAGTTAAAGAACAGAAATGTAACAAAGCTCAACATTTTGTGTAATCGTCAATAGGGTAATGCAAAATTTTTCATTTTCAACCAACTACTTTTGTGGTAATATTTTTTATGTTGTAATCAGCAGGGGATGAAATTCTTAGCAGAGATTATGAATAAAATTAATACTTCAAGTGAAACTTGTCCCTTAACTTACCAAAGACATGGCATCCAATAGACTATTTGATCCAAAATAGTGCTGCCATGTTCTTGAAGAGACAATTGGGGGAGTTCAATAAATTTAAATTATATTTAATTTTTCATAAGTTTTATAATTTGAATAATTTAAGTCTAATTTAACTTTGAATATTTTAGCAAAAAATTGTATTTAAATCGATATAAACTATGAAAAGAAGGTTTAAATACCTATGTTATGGATTATGACTACGAAGCCTCCTTTTTTCAAGATTATGGTTGGTCAAACTGGATCAGTATGACTAGGAAAGTAGCAACTGCACCAACCATCTGAAACCAAGACTGAAATGAATCTAATATAGGAGGTTTGTACTGTTCAGTTGTATAAAACAAATCTTATTTCCTAATATAACAATATTACTATCCAAAACTACAATTAACAGCAAGTTATACACCTATATTTATAACAATAAAAATGATACGAGATGGTAAAAATCAGTGAGGAAATCCAGATATTCAGCCTTGGGATAAAACATCAATAAAAACCATTATGCCCGCTTGAATAAACTTTTGAAACAATGTCAGCGAGCATTATCAAAATGAAATTCATCAAAGAATATTCATAGTTTAGTTACTTGTTTTGTGAACAAGTGTTATTATAAAATATGTTCATCACATCAAAAATTAAAAAAAGCTAACCAAGGCTCACACAGATACAAAAACTTAGCACTAGTAGAAGTGAGTTAGTATAATTAAAGTTATTGTCTTAGTTATCATTTACCACATAAAATGAGAATAACTGCATGAATAACAAAAAATGATCAAATTTTAATGATTGTACATTACTGTACAGTATTCAATAATAATAAAAAATATGTTAAATAGTTCTGATGCTAATATTTTTTAACTAGAATAGTTGTAGAATGCATAATAAAGTTTATAGTGTTATCCACAACAGTTTTCAGTTAACGAAAAATTAATGCTAATGAGATATTTTGGAGGATAGCAAAATAATGTTTGAATTCTATTCTTCAATGCTTACAGAATGAATCAATGAGTAGTCCAAGGAGAAGAAGCCATTAGCTGAAAAGACAATGCCCTGCTTGAGGGCGATATGCAGCTGCAATTTTTCCTAGGAAGAAAAAGATGTTTACCTAGCTTTATTCAATATAATTTTTTTTTTTTTTTTTAAATAAATAATTAATGCTACTGACAACATTAATTGTTAATTAATAGTTGAAAACAGAACTTAGATCCATCATTACATCTGCATAAAAGGTACAAATGAATGCAAAATAAAAGGACCATCATGGTTTTTAAGATAGATAAAAACCTATAGGAATAACTCAATCTTCTATGTAAATATGGATTGAAGGATTTGAAAAAAAAAAAAAAAAAAAAAAAAAAAATGCAATACTCATACTCATAATTATTTGCAGACAACTTGACCCCACAGCTCAAATTATGATGAAAAAATCAAGGTAACTAGACCACTCTACAGGAAATGGAAGATAGATAAGCTTTCAAAGGGAATGCTACACAAGAATCCTAAAGCTAAGGTGAATTGTGGAAAATAGCCTGCAATAGTTAAATGTAATAAATTATTGAGAAAGTCGATTAAGAGAAGAGGAAATCATCCTACCTTGATTACTTATGAGGGTTAAAATAGCTCTGAGGTATATAAGAATAGATTCACATACCTTTAGGTAACTGTTTAAAATTATATCCCTGAAAACATTACTCGATAAACAAAAGCTGGTTGCACAAAAGATTGTGAAAGCACATAGTCCAAAACTACATTAGCACAACTTGTTTATAATAGTTTTTAAATTCACTAAACAATGGTACAATATATAAAACAATAGTATACATTAGCAATTTTTAACATAACGGCTTCTGTTGTGCTGGGGCCCTGCAATGCTGTCATGGTAAAGTGACCTAGAACTTAAAACTGAGAATAAATTCTATAAGTTCGGAAAACTTGATGGGTTCAAAGCAGATGGGAGATATGATTTAAGCTGTCTGGACAGCTAGCCCCATGCAATGGTCAGCACCCTCTTATTGGTCCTACAATTAAAAATGATAAAGATTTATAAAAAGTGATAAATAAAAAATTAGCTCTTTTTATAGGCAGCAATGGCAAAGGTGAATTTCAATTTGTTTACTCCACTACTGCCAACTAACCTAGAAATTTTTAAGCACTGGGAAATTGACAGTGAGAAATAATGATAATACAGTTGGTAATAATAGAAGTATAACAGTATAACTGATTGATATCGGTAAACAGGATTTTCAAACTCAATGATGTAGTCCTTAAATCCTTAATAGTCGATAAAAATTTCTTGAAACTAAAAATACATAAGATTCACTTACATTCCCAACATATTGTCCAGCCTTGTCACTCACCATAATCTTGAATAATAATGAATTAAACTTATCAACCTATATACAAAAATGAACTCATTAATGTAAATACAAACAATTAAATTTTATAAAATATAGAGAAATCTTACTTTGTCGGTGACATAAATAAATGGCTCAATCAAAATCCAAATTTCAAACAATTTAAACAAAACAAAACTAATACAAAACATAAACAGAACGATTAGTAAATTTAAATTAATTTTTCTAGAAGTTGCCAAAAGGTGGAGGGTAAGGATGATACATAAAAAACTTGACAGAAATGATAAGATGGTATTGAGAGAGTAGTAGAGATTCACATTCAAAGCAATCTGTTTCAGATTATCATAGTGTCTCACAAAACACAACATCTTGTCCCAATTAGGACGAACCTTCATCACTTCGATTTTTTCATTCAGGATGGAAAAATGGTTACCAATAAACTTGAGCAAAGAATACAACTGCATCTGAAGTGCTGCTACAGAAAACTGAGGGAAGTATTTACTGATGATGTAGTATATGGAATAATTAAGATCGAAAGGCTTGTTGAGGTATAACTCAAGAAATAAAAGGAAAATCAGTGAGATAACACGAAATGCAAGTACCTTTAAGATATTTTTATTTTTATACTTTATAAAGATGCCAATTGTAGCCAAATCTTTGTCAACATCTTCCAATCTCTTAAGAACATCCATCACATTTTTCCTCTGCCTGAGAGCTGTGCCAAGGGCAACAGCGTAGTTGGTGAAGGTAATCACTACCTGGCATTTTTGTATCAACAAGTGGATGGAAGACAGATCTGGATACTGCAGTTCGAGTCGTAGTAGGGTTAAAACAGAAGAAGTAATAACGATTGTGGAGTAAATAAAGAAATAGAAGGAGACAAGTATATTGCTAAAAGTTGTGTCAAATTGAAAATGGGCAGAAACTAGCCTGCTGTAGACCAGCACAGGCCTCAGGCACTCATACACATTCTTCTTCATCAGCACAGCACTACATTAAGGCCTTTCATATCAAATATTGATCGGCTCTCTAAAATAAACACTGTTAGTTCCAAATGATGCAAACAACTCATTTATTTTATTTATCAACATGAAATGGAATGGCAATGAGTATTGTTTTTATTTTTATTTAATGATTAATAAAAAGTATGTTCATACATATATCTCCGATGAATATGGATTTTTTAAAATTAATTTTCAATGAAACAAGTAAACTCATAAAAACTTGATATTCATACATGGAATGATACTTCAAGGACCTTTTAATTGGAATCTATAAGTATTTTAGAAAATTATAATAATTGTGTAAATAAAAAGTAAATAAATGAATAATCACTAGATTATGCAGAAAATATTATATTATTAATGTAAAAATAACTATTTTTTGAAATTTATTTTGTTTATTTTAATCAATATATATTATTACCTGCTTGCATATCAATTCAATAACTTGAGGTACACATGATGGTATAGAAGGATTAATACAATTAGGATTGATGAATTAATTGCCACTTCTATTAGAAATATTTTTATTTGAAAACTTGTTTCTTATGTTAAAAATTCATTATCACTTCTAAACACATACAAATTTTTTTTAATTCAGCACTTTGTTACATGGATTATATTTAATAGTTCAAGTTCAAAAAAAAAAAAAATAGTGGACTAAATGCGTAGAATGTGAAAAGGGCAGGTAGAGATGGGTCCTTTTGGTTTTCCTTATGACTGGCTGGTTTTTTTTCATTATTATTAGAAACAAATTTAAATTTGGACTTATACAAATATTTATTTGGTCATTTAAACAAAAATGTGGATTTCTTTTAAATGAATGTATGATTTCTTATGATTCATAAATATTTAATTTTAGGCTATTTTCTACTTGAAATATTAGTTTCAATCCCGAATCTTTGCCAAATTTATGGTTATTTTCATTTAAATGGAGGGTGAAGGAAGTTGGAATTCTGTTCATTTCACAGTTCATTTAGTCCGCTATAGGTCCTAAAATCTTACAGAAGTCTATATGCCTCCTTAGGTGAAAACAAATATATTTAATTTCTTCTCTAACATTTTTAAATAATTTAATATGAACTGCGCAAAAATGAATAGGGATATTGGTAATTTTGTGATATTTACTTTTCCAAGCACTTATATATATTTTCATATTATAAAATGCATTGATATTTATTAGAAAAAACATTTCTAATAAATATCAGTGCATTTTATAATATAAAAATAATAATATAATAATAAAATAATAATAATATATACACAGGTGCTTGGAAAAGTAAATATTACAAAATTACCAATATCCCTATTCATTTTTGCGCAGTATATATCACACCTTCCATGGAATACTGTAACATCTTGAAAATCTCAACGTATAGGAAATGGCCTTTTTTTATTATCATTTTTTTCTAGTCGTAGGTTGTTTTTTTCTGGTCCACATGCGGGCGAAGCAATATTTACGATGTACTAATAGACAGTGTATGATTTGTTAGTCTTTCCTGAATGGCATCCATTAATTCCCCTATTTTCGAAAAATAACTTCCGTCTCTCCTTGGCGACCTCAACAACTAAACTTATTACTGTTTATAACACATTATGATAACATAATTTGAATGATTAGGTGTAAAAAAAATCAAATTTTTTGGAGATGTAAAAGTATTCCATAAAAGGTACAATATGTTTTGAAAAATATTTGTGTTTTTAGAACCGGTGATGAACATTCAACATTCGAAACTACTTTTCAAATAAAAATTCCAATAGAATAGAATTCCAATAGAAGTGAAAATTATTTTATCAATCATAATAAAAAATAGCAACAACCTTTTTATTTTGGGATTTTTTTCTGGATAATAACAAAAATAGGTTAAATCATAAAAAATATATTGCCCTATTAGGAGCAAACTAAATAGGATCAGAAGAATACAAGCTTTTCTGTTAATCATTAAGCTTCTAAAACTCAACTTGAGAAGTGACTGATATAGCAGTTCAATATGCAATTTCTCATTAGGATCTCTCCAGAATGTATAAAAAGTAAGTATTATGGTTTTTTTTTTTTTTTTTTTTTTAAGGATCTTCTTTTAATTGAAAAGAAAGAATATAATAAAATAATAAAGTTTGTTGACTGAATTGAAAAAATTAAATTATGAAAATGGGAAAAACAGTTAAGATTGGAAAATAAATAGAAAACATATACTGAAAAAATAAATTTATTGAATATTATTTGTTATTCACAGCTCAATAAAACACTTAATGGCACTTGAAAAAATGAAACATATTCTCTAATACATAACTATATAACAGAGCAAAAATATAATGAAAGGTAGAAACAAACTACCTAAACTGGAACCTGTAAATTAACATTTATATCTTACTTTATATTGTTATATTTATCTGTGAGGTAGATGGTTCGTTGGAAACTGCTTCAGTCTTCACAACTATTTCATTAGATTTGCTGTCTGTCAAAAATATATCCTCAAGATTTGGTAAGCTCTGTGAAAAAATAATAGAAGGATTTACACATTTAACATGGTGAATTCAAACGCACATTTATAACTTAAGATACTAGGCTACTGTTTCATGCAACAGTATATTTGTTTGTTAATTGGGGTCTAGAGTCTAGAGTTCATAGTAATAAAATTAGGGAAGGTAGGATGGGTTGTATTACCTGTGGTACTAAAACCCATGAAGGGTCTTGGGTTGTAGTGCTACAGGTAAGGATGTATGGTTTCTGGGTCAACGGTTATAAAAGGAGATTTGACCAGAATACTAGCTCAACCACCAAGTTTTCTCACCAATTAAGGGTACCCACTTTAAAGAGGCTGATTGTGCTCCAGGAGAGTCTCCTGACCTCGAAACCAAACCACAGCCAAAATAACAGAAAATAAATTTTCTGGCTGGTCTGAATCGAACTTGGGCACAGGAGCTTGGTAGTCAAGCAGCACCTTACCCACTGAGCTACCGCGCATCCCATAGGTTATCTTACAGTTTATCAAATTTTATAAGTCAGAGTGAGGTTATGATTAATTTTTCAATAGTGAACCCAACCAGGTTGTATTCAAACCAACACCACTTTATAGTAAATCTAATTTAGTCTTTTTTAATTGTGAGGATCCTAATATCTGCAATATCTAATTATTAAAATATT
This sequence comes from Euschistus heros, assembly GCA_003667255.2. Taxonomy (NCBI): domain Eukaryota; kingdom Metazoa; phylum Arthropoda; class Insecta; order Hemiptera; family Pentatomidae; genus Euschistus; species Euschistus heros. The sequence continues at coordinate 813,313 of RCWM02000139.1, forward strand.
TACACTATAATATAATGTAATACTCATTCAAGATAAAACCAGTGAAAATGACCTAATATTATTTATATAACTTTTTTTTTTTTTTTTTTTTTTTTTTAATGCACTCCTGATCAAAATTAACACACTACCATAACATTAGAATATAAATCCTGCACCTTATGAACCTTATTCCTTTGTTATGATTCAGAAATAACCAAGGATTGTTTACAAACAGCAATCATTGTCTTCAATCCTATTTCAAATGAAATTTATTAAATCAATGATTTTTCTCTATTGTTAGATTCCTCAGTTTAGTTAGTAAGTTTTACTGTACTTGCTTCCAAGTAAACACTTGTTTTTACAAAATTTATTGATTTGAATCAGTTTAAATTTTTATTTAAGGCCCCCTTATGACATTTAACCAGGTATGATGCTGTCAGGGCTTTGACCCTTTTTGGTGAAGGATACAGCCAACGTGAAGTTGCCAGGAGACTTGGATTTCATCACACAACTATTGGGAGAGTTCTCCAGCAGTTCCAAAAGACCAGCACACATGCAAGAAGGCATGGACAAGAGCTTCCAAGAGCCACAACCAAGAGAGATGATTGGTTCTTACACCTACAGGCTTTCAGAAGAAGACAAGTTACAATTTCTAAACTCAGTAACCTTGTTCAAAGTGTTACAAGTTTACTTGAGGTATGCATGATGGTATAGAAGGATCAATACAATTAGGACTGATGAATTAATTGCTACTTCTATTGGGATTATTTTATTAGAAAACTAGTTTTGAATACTAAACATTCATCTCCAGTTCTTAGGAGATCTCCTTAGTTATCTCTTAGATCTCCTGATTAACCTCATCAGCCTTTAGAAAAAGCAAATTGACCTTCGCTAAGGCTTATAAGAAGAACAAGGCGTTGCAGGAAGTGGCTGCAGTATTCACCAACCCATTTTAAACACCAGCACAAATTGAAAGAGCTGGTAATACTGCCATCCTCAAGTGGTACGGAGCAGGATGTAAAGAGAAATCTTTAAATGAATTCCGTTACAAGTCATTCCTAAAGTTGGTTGCCACTATCAAGCCGACATCTCTACCCTCCCACCAGCTGAAGGTACAGTGAAATACCATTCATATCGAGCGTTATACCAAGTCCAACAATGGTTGGGGAATTCTCTGCCCACTGATTTGTGGGGGGAAGGGATTCCAGGATGGGAATTGAGGAATCAGGAGCTAACTCCTTCATTCACAGATCAAAATCCAGCCCCTGACGATCTCCTGCACACTATTTTCTGCCGTTGTCAGAAAACTTGCGACAGTGGCAAATGTAGCTGCAAAAAAGCTGCCCTTAACTGCTCAGCAGCATGCCTCAACGGCACCCAAATGAACAAGGATGAAGACATAGATCCCGAATTTAATTATTCCTCCAGTTCTTCTACAAATTAGTTGAGGTAGGGGTTGTATAGGATGATACCTACATTAACACTAGGTAAATTATTAGAAAATGAAAACTAGATAAATAATAGAGACTCGATTCATAGTCAAACTCACGAATGCCTTTTATTAATTCAAATCATCAGTCACAAACCGCTAACATATGTTTTTGTCATCTGTTTCAATTGGAGTCATTACAGGTTGTACAGTACTGTATATTTTTATAAGTAAGAAATAAACCATTTTCTGAACACTGTGCCTCTCATTATAGTCCCCTAATACCACTTTGTTTCAGGTATCATAGTCAAGTGGAACCAACCATTTAGTAACATATATATAATATATAAATATAATATATAACGGTTCGTTCCTCTTGACAATATTTTCAAAAAAATATTGTTTTGATAAAGGCAGGCAGGCCTTACTATTAAAGGTTCAAAATCGTTTCCTTTCTTGTAATAATAAATCTATAAATACAATAAGTCTATAAACGTAATTATATATATATTGTAGTGATATTTTGGAGTCGAGATAAATTGTATGTAAAATGATTTAAGTTTGAATTTGTTACGCCGATCTAATTGTTACATAATTTTTGTTTATAAATTTGAATTAAGGTATGTAAAATAATAAATAAAATTTCTAAATGTTTTTGTAATGTATGAATTAAGTTCTATTTCATTTTAAGTGATAAGTCGTTAAGACGTAGTAAAGACGAAGGCCGTGAAGGTTTAGACTTGTCCATAACGGTTTTTTGGGCACGCAGTTCCGGTGTTGAGACCTTCTTCTTGTCTGGAATCTCGAGGTGTCAACATCTCTCTGTTACTTCAGTGAGTCATTAGTCACATGTGTGAAGAGTTAATAAATTACTTTAACATTAGAGTTATGTGATGAGTGTGTCAATAGACTAATGAAGAAATGTTAGAAGGAAATTGGAACAAAAGGGAGAAGTTGATGAACAATTTGAATTATGAAGATCTATAATTGTTTCGAAGATGGAAGGTATATTAATTACTAATATGTCAAATGTTATATACCATCTGGTGTAAAATGTATTTAATTGTTTTTTTATAAAATATATTCTTGAATCAGAATCACTATCTTTGAAAAGCTCAACCCTTGATATTCCCTCAAATTTTAATTAAACAAAGAAAGATAATTTTAAAATTAAAAATTTATTTGGACAATTAATTGACAACTAATTAGAAAATTAATTAACTTCAACTTAATTAGACTTTACTTTTACTAAATTTAAAATTAAAGAACATTACAATATGTGTATATATATATATATATATATGTGTGTATATATATAGATATATATACATGTATGTGTGTATATATATATATATATATATGTATATATATATATATTTTTTTTTTTTTTTTTTTTTTTTTTTTTTTTTTTTTATCAAAGTACCCTTTGAAAGGATATACGTTCCATACAAATGTATATATAATTGTCATATACATTTACATATATATATATATATATATATATATATATAAAAGAAACAAATATATATATATATATATATATATATATATATGAAAACAAATTTACGTGGTATAGCAGGAAATGTAATCCAGTAAAAGTAAATAGGATGTGATAATATCCTCTTTAAACAAGGTTTGAGGTGTTTATTAGAAGCCAATTTGGTCAAAAGGGTGACAAAAAGAAGATTTAAAAAAATTGTCATTTTTCAAAATTCAGTAACTCAAAAAAGGATGAAAATAAAAAGGGTCTAAAAATTTATTCTTTTAGTAAATTTTATCAGCTTTCTTTTAGGAAAGAATAATTTTTTTTTGTGGGACGCATAGTTTTCAAGTTATAGGCAATCAAAAAAGTCCGAGATTTCGGCAGTTTTTGGCCCCCCACCACTTTGGATCTAGGTCTAGGGTCGGGGACTTTTAGTATGTTTGCCTCCTAACTACCCCAAATACATTCCTGAAGTAAAAAATTCTCGTCCTAGATTTGTAGCCTAGGATCGTTCATTGACTGGACTATTAATTCTCTTCTTTTTTTGGTGGTGCTCAATCATGTTCTGCGTTGATATCACAATGGAGGCTCACACAGAGTCAGTGATTACTCGAGGACAATCTCTGAATGCAGCAAGGTATACAGAAGAAATCCGAGATAAAGCATGCTGTAACTTTTGGTAGAACTTTGGGAGAAGGATTTTTATTCATGCAAGATAATGCAAGGCCACACCGGCCTGTATCAGTAGAAAATTTTTGAACAAAGAAGACATTAAAAGGATTGACTGGCCAGCTCGAAGACCTATCCTCAACCATATTGAGCATGTATGGGATCTGCGTATGTGAACCAGCTCCCACCAACCTGACACACTTGGAGTAAGCTGCATTGGAAGAGTGGGAGAAAATTCCTCAAAACAGAATTGCGAATCTCATCAAAAGCATGACGAGGCGTCTGGAAGTAGTAATCATGGCCAGAGGAAGCAACACTAAGTACTCAAAAAACTGTAAATTTTAGAAACTGATTTTAAAATTTTGATCAAATTTCAAGTTTTTGTTAATTTATAAAAAAAAAAAAAGTTATTAAAGAAAAATGTTTATTTTGATGTTAGATTATTAATTACCTAATTTCCTAAATAGAAAGTAAAGCTGAGTATTAGCAATGGATTCAAAAATTTTCAAGAATTTTTAAAAAAATAATGATGTGCTTTAATTTTGATGAAGAGCTTACAATCTCAAATACAAGTAAAAATAAAAAGAATAAATAAATAAAAAGAATGGTCTCTTCCTTACACACACAACACGCGCCCAGCCCATTCCTAGCAAGTTAATCAGTTATAATTAAAATAGGATTCACAACCCCTCCCTCCCCAACTAGAAAGGCTTAACGAGTAGTGAAATAAAAAATTAAGTATGCGTATAATATATTAACTTATTAGATAAATCACCTAAATTACAAATCAATACAGTAAAATAAATATGAATGACAATTATAATTTTTTATCTCCATCAAAATAAATTTCACAAATTTATCAATTTTTTATATTTAAAACATTTTACTTCCATTGCATGCATAAAATATAAAATAAATTCATGCTGAACTATACTTAGGTAAACCCGTAATAAAAACTAAAAAAACAAACAAAAAACCTCACCTTATTGGGATTGATCGCTTCATACTGATGTCGAAGAGACTGTATTTCGAACTCACAAGTAGAAATAGCCGTTTTTAGCTCACAAAGAAGGTAGACATCACTCCTCAAGTCATTGAAGTGTTGGCAAATTTCTTCAGTTGGTAATGGATTTAAATCTGAAAAATAATAAAGTATTTATAATTAATAGAATAAATGAATATTTTTTAATTTCAGGTGACAATTTCTCAATGTTATTTCATGTTAAAATTTATGGACAGAGTAGGAGTAATGGAGAACTCTGAAACAGGAATATTTTATTAAATAGAAGAAATATTTCACCACAATTCTCACAAGAGATAGGATATGATAGCTACTAAGTGCACCACATCTGTTTTCAGAGACAAAATTAACTCTCTCTCTCTCTCTTAACAATTATTCACTTTTCTAATTCGTATAAAGGATTCATATATCCAAGATTGCATTACCTATATTTAACTCCGTAAGTTGTTGCTCGATGGCTTTCATCTTCTTCTGGCCAATGGTTGTAGGAAATTTCATGCGCTGGGACCTTAATGTCACGCCACTCCCTTTAATATCTGGAAACTTAATACCCGACAGTTCGCCAAACTACAATCAAAATAGAAATATTTAAATTATTCCTAAGGTTCAAAATATAAATAGAGCTAACGAAACATGCAATCCACGCATGCAAAACACGGTCAAAGAAACTTCTTCATTCATCAATAACTATACAATAAAGTTTGATTTCTTCTCATGCCAGCTAAATGAAAGAAAAAGTAAGAAGAGGGAAGAGAGTTAACAGCAAATTAAAACTTTAATAAGGAAAATCAAATTAACATCTAGACATTTATAAATGCATTTCAATCCATGAAATGAGCATCATGCATTACCATCCATATGGTAAATAATTTTATATATCATCAAGTAACACTGATATAACTATTTCTATTTTTAATAACAAAATTTATGAAATATTATGAAAGTACAATATATATTATACAGTAATTAGTAAAATGCTACAAACATAGTAACACTGTTGAGTAAAAAAATAAATATATCATAATATAACAATAACTTTTCAAAAATTCAGTAAATAGAAATAGAAGAAGTTGTAGATTCTGGTTAGCAGGGTTGGGCTCTAAAATTTAATCACAGGCTACTAATTTCCTGGAATCAATCACCTAATTTAATAATGATAAAATCATTCAGTCTTTTTTTTTTTTTGTTGAACTAATGATTATTTGACTGAAAAAAATCATTATTAAATTAGGTGATAGATTCCAAGAAATTGGTGCTTCAAAACATATGTTTCAATTCAACCTGAAAATGAGCTAGTAATAACTTTACTCAACAGATACAATAATAATTTCGACCCTGTAAACTATTTATGAATACCTAAACCACTAATATGACAAATAATCCTCACAGCCTCATACATTACAGTTTAAAAAAAAACATCAGCAGATTTAAGTTTCATAAAACTAGCCAATTAACATGCACTATAATAATATTAAACTACTCACCAAATTGTCCATTCTCGGTTTTGAGAAAGGAAATTTTTTCCTTGGAAACTTCCTTTCTGTTTTCTTTGGTTCCTCTTGATTATCCGCAGCAGTGATTAATTTCTGAAGATCTTGAGTCTTTCTATCCCTCTCCTTCTTTCTTGCTTCTATCTTCCTCAATTCTGTCTGAAGCATCTGCTCTTCCTCAACCTAACAAGGAAAAAGAAATGAGTGGTACCTACATTAAAAGTATTTACATTTACTTCTGAAAAATGAAAAATCATATAACTTCCTATGAAATGCCAAATGCACAGGTGTATAACATAATCAGCAATGATTTTACCTCCAAACATTTAACCTTCACACTTTATATTCTTAATTTCAACACTTATGTTTCTAATAGGCAAACTGAAGGGAGTGAACTACCTTATGTTTCATGAGGTCTTCAGCAGAACAGGCACTGGTATTTGTCATAAACAAACTGGCAAGTGGGCCTATTGGTCCTTTATGACAATTCCCAACGGCAACCAAGAGTTTGCCACCTTGTAATAACCAGGGTGGAATCATGAAATTCATTTTGCAGGACTGTTGAGAAATAAATATTGACCAACCCAGGCAATAATAGAACTCACGACCTTCTGATTCAGGGGGTCTAGTACCCTGGCCCCAATGTGCTCGGCAATCATGATCCCTTGCATTACTAGGCTATTCATAGCTCAATAACCAGTCCCTTTGTGGTCAATTCATTACAACTCTTCTCACTAATGTATGCTCAAACCCTCAGGTTCCAAGAAATTAACTAACTGATCTATATTCATGGATTATGGTAGATCAGAGTTAGGCAACCTTGAACCGACATATTTTTTCTCCAAACAGATCATTAAGGAGGCTAATTTATAACCCAGAACAAAAAAATCACCAATTTAGATATTAAGGGTCACTCCGTCACTCCAACGGTAGTCCTCCATTTTTGCTTGCATAGATGCTTATTATGCTTGAATGTGCATAAAATTGATTACCAGGAGGGCACCGGCTTGAACCTACTCGGCCATCGTGGTCACCGCTTATGACACTTATAATTAGGTAGCCAACAACTCATTCATGGAAGATTTTTCTTGAAATTCTTACAATCTATTACATACATCTGACTTGTAAAAACCAACTTTTTATAAAACGCTCGAAAATTAGAAAATATGATATTCCACTGTTTATGAGATGAAATATCTGTGCAGGATGGTCAGTAAAACAAGAACAGACCGTGTGCACAATCAGAGTACAAGGGAACAATTACAAGTTGTAGAACTCAAGAGCTGCCTTAAAAAAACAACAACTAAAGTGGATTGGCCATATATGTCACATGGATGAAGAATGGCAATCTAAAAAGGTAATGGAAGTCCACCCACTGGTTAGAAAACCCAGTGGACACCCAAGGATTTTTTATGAAGACCATATCCAGAGATTAGGAGCAAGAAGAGGGAAAACTCTCGCTCAAATAAAGAGGGTGTGTCAGAACCGGATGGACTGGCTCCATTGGATTAAGGAAAGGCTCTCTCTACACTAGGAAAGGCAGAAAGAGGAAGCGAAAGAAGATATTTCACTGTGAATAAAAATCATGAAAACATTTACTTTGTATCAATAAGGAACTAAAAAATACCATACCTGTTCTGGAGTACGGCTAAATAACCTCTCAAGCTGTTCCTTTCTTCTCCTCTCGTGATCTGCATCAAAGAAATACTCTTTGGCCTCTGGGGGAAGGCCAGGACCAGTTTTGACCTAGAAATATATCAAACAAAAGTAAAATTTGTATGATCTATATTAATTAAATTGATATTAATTTTCAAGCAAAGTTCTAAATTGTGTGATAATATTAAAGTTTTCTTCCAATAAATATTTAATCAATTAACTTCTTTCCTCCTTTATCATCATTAATTATTTGATATAAGAATAGAGTTAGCTTGCTAGGGACCATTAGAATACAACATAACTTACTTTGGCTAAGGCAGTGACAATTCCGTAGTACCTCTCCTTCAGGTCTTCTATAGATCTCTTTCTAAAGCGTGTCGAATCCCAGCGATCAGCCATAACACCAAACCTTAGATCAAATCTAGCAGCCAAATCAAACAGGTGGTCAGTTTCAGAATGAGTCCAATCCTCCTTCTCAAGATAAGTACTGTATTCAATGTCAGTATAGGTGGGAATTTCAACCTTCTATTAAAAAAGAAACATATCAAAAATTATGTTTTGTAAGGTTTGCAATGAGCAAAGCTGACAGCCTTTAACAAACTTTGTTACCTTGTTGAATCTTGCAAAAGGATATTCCTTTCCTTCATCGCACACTCTTCTCCAATGATGAAATATAGCATTGTCTGCCCTTCCAGGATTTGTGAATGGCATCCACTTCCAAGGCCGGACACTTTTCATCCCCAGTTTTGCTTTCATGTTCTTGTAACCTTGCCCTTATAATATTTGCAATTGTTAATATCAACTTGAGAATAATTAAATGATATATAGGAGCACTCACTGTAATATGGGTCTAGGAGGAGTGAAACCGCCTAAGTTATAGCAAGGGCAGGAAGGTATGAATAATAATGTACAGACCCAATGAAATAAACACAAAATAACTGATTCTTTAATTGATTTATTTTTTGAGTCTAAAATACAGAATAAGAAATAAGAAAAAAAAAAATGCATCCTGCAGTTAAATTATTATAAAACGTATCATAGATCGGAAACAGACTTATTTACCCTAATAGCGGTACCACAAGGATCCAGTGAAATGTTATATAAAAATAGGTTTATAATTAGAATTTTATACTTAAGAATCAAAATATTTTAAAAGAAAATACATAAGTGGGTAGTGTTCCAACAACTGGTTTTGTAGAAAATATTTAAAGAAATTATAAAGGAGTACGTAATCGATCTGGTACTGAATAATTTTAATTCTTTAGTACTTTAAGTATGAAAACAATGAATTTCAAAACGGATCATCATTAACGGTCCCATACTTACACTTCGAACTCAAAGTTCTATTCTAATTAATTCAGTAAGAGCAGTACTGATCCCCTAAATGGTCATTTCAGAAGATATAACTAAAAAGATACATTAACTGCCAATACGTATTGTACAAATCATTTAAGAAAAAAAGTTGTTATATTTGTAAAATATAAATGGATTTGAATTACCCATCACATTTCTGAAGTTAACAACAACACCAATCTAATCCATCTGCATTCAATTGAAAAAGAATATTATACAGAAGTATTGTTTTTTCATTCAAACTATTATGGATTTGAAAGGTCTTAATGTAAATTAAAATACTGTGCTTTTTTTCATTTACTATTCACAATGATATTAAACTTTATATCGTAAACGCTTTGGACTCAGTGTATTAGTTTGAGACCATGACATAAGTTACAGAAAGTATTTATATGTATTATATGACTGAATACAAAGTGGAAACTTTTAAGAAAATACACCCTCCTAACATTGTAGGAATAAATAAGGATACAATAAATAAATAAGACCTAAAAGGTTTAATTAATGTAAAGAATGAGAAGTCAATATAACGTTCCTCATAAAAAGCAAACTTTTTTCTTTTTTTTTTATCGACACATTACAATAAAATAATTCAATCAAATTATAACATTACCAGGTCTAACAACTTATTCCTTAAGAATAAAATGATTATACGAACCTGTATCAGATGGAAAAAGTGGAGGTGGGTCATTTTTGTCATGATATAATAAAGCAAATAATTCACGGGCCATTCCTTCTGGCTTCTTGGAATGTTTTGGTGCTCCGAATTTCTTGTTCTTTTTTTCCGGGCCAACAATAGATTCCTTTGTCACCTCTCCACCACCAGATCGGTCAATATCCAATATGTCACACACATCTACCATTATGATCTGCTGCAATAATAAGATAAGATTCAACCTATTTTGAATTACTATCTGAAACAGTTTTTTATAACAATGAAAATAAAACAAATCAACTAAATAATAAAAGAATAATCAGGTATTTATTTCTGACGATATAAGGTGCTAATTACGTTTAAAAAAATTCAAAAATATTTGTGGTAATTCAACATGAATGAAGAATTATTCCAGTGATGGATATGAGAAATATGGTTAGAGACCATGTTGCCTGCCAATGGATCTAAGGCAAAGAACTTGTTTTGCTTTATGTAGAAATGTTGACCTAGAGATAAATCAAGGCTACGACAGTTGGACCATGGAAAATGAATAGATCAGTGAAAAAAATGATTATATCTAATTACTAGACATGCGCCAAACACCATATCTTTAATTCAAAATGTGAAAAAAAAGAAAATTGATATTGAAATATGATAGATTTTAATGAAAGGGTTCTATAAATTTAAATAAGTAATAAATCATGCAATATATTTGATACTGAAATTAGTTGTATTCATTTTGGTTTTGTTTTTTTGTCATGTACAGTTTTATTTACACTTTGATGTATAATATAAGCTGGCTAATTGGGAACTTTTTGCTATCAATAACATTCCAAACTGTAAAAAATAACAAATAGATGCTAAGATTACTTGATTTTAAAATCAACCATGTATCCACAAAAAAAAATTTGTCAATAATACCACATCATACTTCATATACAACTGTTTAAAAAAATTTCAAGAAAATTAAAAAATAATTAATGCCAAGGGTATTTCTTTCTATATGTCCAGAAACTAAAAATCACGAAGGACTCAGGTGAAAAGGGATGAACATAATTTTAATTAAAAGTGATCAACAAGTGACAAGATATTTAGAACTTAAAAGACACTAAAGGTGAAGAATGTAGTAGAACAAAGTAGTAACCAACATTTAGAATTTTCCAGCTGTGATATAATCATGAAAAGATGAAAAGGATTACTACAAAGTTCCATAATGCATTCTATATGCGTTAGGTCCAGAATGCCAAATATGTGATCAAAATTAAAATTAATTACATTGTAGACACACTAAATGTAAAATTTTGGAAACTTTGTTACAAACAAAACTAATAAGACTGCAAAATAATGAATTCAGACTTTAAAATAAACGTATATGAATTATCATACACAAGAAGAATAAAGGATTTGCTTTTTTCAAAGAAAAAACTGAAAATAAAAGACTTTTTTTACTTCAGCCTAATGTCAATTAACAAAATGCCAAGATATATTCCTCATGATAGTTATTAACAAAGTCTCATTAGCCTGTAGTAATGAATAAACCGAAAATATTAACAAACTAGATCTGGAAGAACAAAATGTAAATATTAATGTCGAAAATAAGAATAATGGGTAAATTGTTTTTTAGCCATGTGAAAAAAAATTGAAAGAAATTTGTATTTAGTTGATTCTTCATTCAAAATATGTATTGTTATACCTCGAGAAAACTTACTTAAAGAGTCAAATACTTGGTAAACTTACTAATTAATTATCAACTAAAACACCTAATAGATGGACAGGCGAAATTCAAAATCCGCTGTATAAAAGAACAGGTTGAAACTCGCGAACGGGCCATTAAACTTTCTTAGCTCTATGGAAACTACAAAGCCTAAGTGTTATAACAGCCTGTGACGTTTTAATAGAAGCTAAGAATACCACAAGAAACCTGTTTTTTGATGTTTTAGACAAAAGGGAACCAGGAAGTGCTGTATGTAAACTGTAAAACAGAACCTTACTTAGAAAAAGCGGTGCATCTTTAATGGATTTATTGTTTACTTCGTTCGGCTATTTTTACTTTTTTTATTGCATTATTTATTTAATTTGTTAACTGTAAAAATATATTTACAACCAGCAAATGTGATAGTGAAAAATAGAATAATGTGTCATGAAGCTAGAGGAAATCCAATGATAACTCTCTAAATTATAATTTTAAGTAAATGATTTCCCTATTCCAGGTCCTGAAGAAGAGGTGGTTGTAATGTTGGTAAGTCTCATGTAGACAGTCTCTGAATTAAAGAATTTAAATGAGCTTTAAGTTTGCAGATCCGAGCCAGCTCAACAAAATAAAGAATTTACCGAACCGCCACTACCACCAATTTTCGAATCAAATATAGAGGATTATCTTCCGTTTTGTCAAGCAAATCTTATAGGCCAAACAAACTTCCAATGTTTTTCACGCGTTATAAAAATTAACACCACTACTAAAGAACTAAAAAAAAAAATTCTTTTTTCGTCTACTAAAAACTATAACTTCCATTGTTATCAGTTAAAAAAAGATAAAGCCTACAGAGTGGTCTTAAGAGGCCTTCATAATACCACCCCTATAGAAGCTATAAAGAGAGATATTGAAGAGATTGGCCACAACGTGGGAAACATCTCGAATGTTCTCGACCCAACACAAAAGCTTCCCCTACCTTTATTTTATGTAGACTTGGAACCAGCCAGCAATAATATTGAAATATTAAAATTACAAGAGTGGTTTACTCAGTTGTCCGATTTGAGCAGCCCATACAAAAACCGTCAATTGTGCAGTGCACCAGATGCCAAACTCTGGGGCATACAAAGTCATATTGTCACCATCCAGCCAGATGTGTTAAATGTGCTGGACCACATTCTACAGCAACATGCTTGAAGACCAGAGAAACGACCACAAAATGTGTCCTCTGCGGTGAAGACCATCCAGCAAATTACAGAACGTGCGTCGTACATAAAAACCTTCAAAGGCAAACACATTTGCAAGCAATTTCAAAAAATCGACCTCACAACTCTCAAGAAGATCTCGACCTCCGAAAACCCTTCATGAAGAATATGAAGATCAAGTTTTCACCAATGAGCCCAAGCCGTCTATTTCATCCACCACTCATCCTTCTCAACAGGGAAAACGAGGGAATCTAAATTCTTCGTCATATTCAAATATTACAGGAAATCGTCAGGCTCGACATCAAGCGCCTCAAAGCTCCCGACCACAGCCTGTACTTTTCAAACCTCAACCTCCTCCTCAACGTCGAAATCAGAACATTCCTCCATATCATCTAACTCGACGTGTAAAACTACCACCATAGAGTCAACAACCAGTTCCAATCCAAACTTCTTCCATAATAAATCTCTCAACCCAAACATATACTTTTAAGTTGACGCTGTTCCTTGTATCTCAAGACAGGTCCAAATCCCAGTTAGCATTCCTAGATACAATCCTTCACCTCAGTTCCCTGAATCATATCTTTTTCCAAACCCAGCAGACATTAATAACATCCTATTATCCTTCTTATTCAAGCTAAAAGAAACGATCGCACCGCTCATTTCACTCCTTACCAGAGTTCTTTCCCTAGTCCCATTCAATATTCCACAATGGCCCAAAGCCTCTAACTATCATTTTGTGGAATGCGAATGGACTACATAACCACCGAGGCGAACTCGACATATTTCTCCATGACAATAACATTGATATTCCTTTATTTACGGAGACCCACTTCACAAACCGATCCCATTTCCGCATACGTGTCTATATCATTTATCGTCCAGACCATCCAGACAACACAGCACATGCAGGTTCTTGTATCTTTATCCATAAATCCTTACCCCCTTTCCCTTATTCCTTCCATTCCATCTGTATCCAGTTGAAATCCAAATAACCTCAGTTATCATATCAACAAGCTCTTACAATTCAACTTTCTCAGCTGTATATTGCCCTCCAAATATTCCCCTTTCCTATAATCATTTTGAATCCTTATTCCGATCCCTAGGACCTCGCTTCATAGCAGGAGGAGACTACAACGCTAAACACCAACGATGGGGTTAGATGGGGATCATCTAACTCCCGTAGCAGCATCCTATCCCTAGTCTCTACATCCAATAGCTATTCCATCATTTCACCTATGAACCCTACATATTGGCCAACATCCCTCAAAAAACGACCTGATGTCCTTGATATATCCATCACTTCCCAGATATCATCATCCCAGTTTACAATAAAATCCTTAAATGACCTCTCATCCGATCATAGTCCTGAACTGCTTTCCCTGCCTTCAACTTGTGCTCCTAATCCCACCCATCTTTCGTTGATTACAGGCCGAGTAGACTGGGACAGTTTTCGATATTATTTGGAAATTAAAAAAGACTTAAAAATTCCACTCAAAACAAAACAAGATATTGATACTGCCATGAAAATACTAAATACATCAATACACAATAACATTACTGATAACACCTCAAAAAGAAAAAAATTACAATTCTCTCCTGTCATTTACCACATCTTCGCATCCTATTGAGAGAAAAGCGTAGAGAAAGAGTTTGGTGGAACAGGGTCAAATATCTGTCAGACAAAAATAACTACTCTATCTTGCCAATCATGGGTAAAATACTAGAAAAACTCATATTAAAACACATGTATCCCATCCTAGATTCCAATTACATAATCCCAGATAACCAGTTTCGATTCCTAAAATCATATTCCACAATCCAGCAATGTCATCGTGTGGTGGACGTCGTCTTCTCCACATTGGAGCGCGGAATGTACTGCACGGGAGCCTTTCTCGATGTAGAAAAGAGTTTGATCGAGTCTGGCACTAGGGACTGCTCTACGAACTCCGTAAATTCCTACCTCTAACATTCTTCCTTATTATCCACTCCTATCTCAGTGATAGAACTTTTAAAGTTAATTACAACCTTTCCTATTCTTCTGTCTTTACCCAATCTGCCGGAGTTCCTCCGGAAGCATCCTAGGTCGTTCCTCTACACGGTGTATACAGCTGATATCCTGATGCATCCTAGCACCATCCTCAACATGCTGATGGCACTTGTTATCAGTAAACAAATATCCCTCCATTGCCTCCCAGACACTCCAATTCCATATTATCAACCTTCAAGAATGGAGTAAAAAATGGAGAACCAAATAAATCCCAAAAAATAACCTTCACCCTTCGTCGTAAACCTACGACTTCCTGTGCTACAGTATCCTTTAATGATGTTCCACTAATCCCCGTTGAACAGATCCGCTACCTAGGATTCCATCAGGACAAATGTCTTACATGGAATCCACATACAAGACTAAAACACAAGAAACTGCCAGTCGTTTTTGACTACTTCAACATTTACTTGACAAACGTTCAACCCTTCCAATTAATTACAAAAGACTCATTTACAAAACAGTAATTATACCAATTTGGACATACGGAGTTGAGCTTAGGGGCTCCAATAAATCCAATCCTTACAATCCAAAATCCTAAATGTTCCTTACTTCGTCAAAAACAAACTTATCCACAAAGATCTTCATACACCATACGTTTCTGACTTAGCTCCAACCAGATATCTATCCTTTCATAGCAAACTCCACAACCACTCAAATCCATTAGTATCACAACTTGCTTCTCATTCCATTTCAGATAACCCTCCGAGGTGCCTGAAAAGAAGATGGCCTCGGGACCTTCTAAGTGCCACCAATGGGTAGTTGCTTTAAAAACAAGTGACGTGTCATTTTTACTATTATTATCATATTTACTTGATGTATTATATTTTATATTGAATATACAGTTATAAATTTCAATAAATATCTAATAAAAAAGTTCTCAGATCATCGGCAGAGCCAAGTAGCTGGATCCCTTGTTAATAATTGCACCTCCTACTTGGATTCCTGTGTCCGTGACAGTGGGACTTTTCAAATCCCAGATTAAATAGGAAACATGCCAGTATCTCTCCCTGCCGGACGCCAATGATAGGGCTAAGAGGATTAGATAATCCTTAATTGTTTGTTGAAGCTTAACGAATTCAAACAATCTGATTGGACCCTGGTATAACATTTAGTGCATTCCATTGTGATTTTTGCCGGATGATGCTTTATCCAGCTCATTTAGATTAATGCTGTCATATGGATTTCTGTAATCAACGGATTGGTAACGCTCTAGAATATTAAATTATCCTCCTTTCTCGAATATCTGTCGAAGCGAGAACTATAGATCCACCAGGGATTTCCCTACGCAAAATCCGCAAGCCGTAGTACTATCTTAGGTAATTGATAGTCTTTGCTGATTGAATCTCATTTAAATGATCATTGTGGCTCGTCACGTTTTCCTTTAGGAAATAGTGTTTCTATTGTCTTTGCCCGCGGTGATATTCGTCACTGTTTTCTCGAGTAAGGTACTGCACAGTGGGGCAAACAGCTGAAAAGCGGGAAAAAAAACTCTTTTTCTGGAAAATGCAGATAGTTTCATTAGATTCATAATGGAATAGTTACTAAATTGAACAATTATATTATTTTATTCTATAATCATATTGACAACTCAAGTGCAAATATTTTAAATTGTTTTATAAAATATAATTTAACATAATTTTTTATTAATTTAATGTAATTTGTATTACATGAATGAATTATTTCATTATAACCTGATACCAATAAACTGAAAAGGATTTATGAAAGCTTTCTTCAGTCAACACCTCTCCCAATAAACAGGAGAGAACAAACAGTAATAACAAGACTCAGAATTGGGCACAGTAAGTTGACACATCGCCATCTACTTGAAGACAATCCTCCACCAGAATGCAGCTCTTGTAACTGCCTCCTTACAACGGAGCACATTATCAAGGATTGCACCCAGCTTTTATCTTACAGGACTTCGTTGCATCTCCAAAGGTACTGCGAGGCTTTAAAACCCCAAAACTGGAAAAAACTGTTTACCGTACTCAAAGAAAACAACTTGTATCGACTAATCTAGAAGTCTAATGACAAATGTTATGTAATGGTGCCTCTAGCCCGAGTTGTTGTACACGGCACCTAAAACAGTAATCAAATAAATAAATCTAATTTAACATAATTCCATTCCAATTTAACTATATTTTGATAGAAAGTTGCTTCAATTTTTCGATTTTCACATTTTTATGTCGATTATGGTAGAATAAGTTGGTTTAGATTAGGATTGATGAATTAATTGCTACTTCTATCGGTATTATTTTATTAGAATACTAGTTTCGAATGCTAACATTCATCTTCAATTCTAAAACATACAAAATTGTCAACACAGTACTATGTTACATGGATTATATATACTAAAGTTTTCAAAAATGTAAGACAAGAAATAAAACATCGGTACTCACCTGAGGGGATCTAAGAGATATCTGAAATATATCCATCGTGGGAAGGGGCATGGAGTTATAAACAAGTGGAGGTGGCTTACCTCCCAATCGCTGAGACCGTAACTGACCAGACGCAGCCATTTTGAATCGCACCATATCGCTCATGGGCTACAAAAGTGGCACAACTCAAAAAATCATTTTTTGGGATAAGTGGGTTTAAAGTTTTCATTGCTAAGGAAAATGCATATGCAATAGACTATTATGGTGAAATTTAAGGCACTTACCACAACGTATAATGCGGAAATAGTCTTCAATAAAAACCATTTGGTGTCTTAGGTTTACCCAGTTGTAGCGAAACAGCTCCCTGAAGGCGACGCCCACTTCAATGACGACGCGTCGGTACTTATTCCTCTCCCGGTTTCCAGCTCCAAGATACAGCGAATATTTTCTTTCTTCAAACATATATATTCGTTTTGAGTCAACTAAATTTTGCGATTTTATTTCCTCTTCTACATTTCTAATGATCAGCCTAGGTTTCAACTTATTGTTAGTCAGTTTCTGGTAAGTCACTTTGTTGGATTTTTTATCGCATCTTCAATTTTTCCAAGATCTATATCTTTCGAAATTTCTACTATTAATGACTTAGTTTAGGAGTCTTTTAGGAAATTTATTTTACAATCCTTCGGATCGACTAAATTTTTGAGCTTCTGGACTGTTTCTTTGCAGTCCTCTTAGTTTTATGATCTCTTTATAAGAGGTTCTGCATTGAACTTCAGTGAAATTTCTTCTTGTTACCTCTGAAAAAGACAAATTAGCACTAGCTGTTTTATTAATATTATTGGTGGCTGTGGTTGAAGGAGTATTTTCAGTTACTTAAATAATTTTCAATTAATGCTATCCAGGTGCTAACGCTGCTTCAGAAATCCTTCCTAAGTGTCATGAAGTTGCAAGGACGAATTGCAAATCGCATACTAGACCTAGCATCTTGCAGGGATAAGTCGTTTCCTGCTGTTTACAAACTTCAAAGGGTGCCCATTTCAAAAGTATAGCACCATAATGTGAACACTTCGACAGCTGGAGCCAGACTGATGATGTAAACTACCCTTCAAAAGTTTCCAACACTTGGAAATATTTGAATTTTATAAAAGTGTATTATTTTTTTTTTTTTTATGTTAAGGAAAGGTTCTGAAGTCTATAATAAACATTCCTAAATAAGATATAAACAATTTTTATTATAATAAATTACAATGTTACTCCCAATCCCAATAAACAAAAAAGATAAAACTTACTTTTTCAAATTTTAATTCTTTACTATTTTAACTTTTAAATTTATATTTAATAAGACATATTGCCCCCTCTGGCTTGAATAATTGCTTCTACTAGTCTTGGCATACTTGTAAATAACGAAAGGAGTGATAAACATGGACTAAAGGAAATTTGAAAAAAATAATCTAAAATTCCATTGTTTCCAATTAACAGGGAAAAACATTGATGTGTCTAATCCTTAATGTCTCATGTTTAATAAATAAACATAAACCAAGTATGGATTAAGGTAAAATCCAGGAAAATCTCGAGAATTATGGGTATTGCAATACATATATACACAATCCCAAATAAGTTTCACTTCAAAAATCGAAGTTGTCCAAACCTGCATAAAAAATAAATAAATAAAAATAATAATCATATGAAAAATAATAAGATAATAGAGAGCATTGAATTGTATGTTTGATCCTGATTGTCCCTTGTCCCATTTAACATAAGTAATATTTTTCTCTTTCCCTTTTATGTTATACCATTCCAATTTTCTGATGTGAAAGTTATAGCTTGAAAAAAATAATAGAATTTAATTAAATTATACATGTAATTTTTATTAGTTTTATTCAACAGTTATTAAAAATAAAATAAAATGATGAATATGACTATATTATAAAAGAGGATCATTGGATGGAAACATATTTCAAGAAATATCAGAAAATAATAAGAATATTATTTATTATGCAATGTATTTCAGTATCTTAATTTATATGGTTTTTCAGAACTTAACAGTTCCACAATAAGATATAAATCCATCTAGTAAATATAAATATTTCTTATATTAGTCTTAATTATCACAGAAGTTGGTTTCATGGCAAAATTTACTTAACTAGACACAGCATAATATTTATAAAACAGTACTTAAGAAACAGATTAATTTGAAAACTGTAGCGAACATTAGAATTTTATGCAACTTAAACTAAATTTACTGAAATATTCATTTAGTATAAATTAATTATTGGTGGATATATTGTCATATCATTACTGACAACTTTATTGCCTCACTTCTCTAATGATAGTATGAATTAAATATAAAACTGATTCAAAATCTGGGTAGATACAAACAAATGAAAATTAATATCAAAGTAGAATCATTAAAGTAATATCTGCTGTTCTTAAAATAAACTTTTTAAAACTAAAAAAACAAATATAAGTATGAAGGGAAATCCAACATTAAATGGCTGACTTCATTTTAGATAACCATAGAAATCATTGAAAAATATTATTAAAATTATAATCATAAATAATTACTAAAAGAAAGTTTGATGAAATCATTCTTAAGTAGTATATAACTGATTTTAGTATTATTGTTGTGATTAAAATTTAATAACTGTAAATGTGCACAATATTTTGGAATGCCTACAGATACAGATAAAGACTTCCGTTAAATATGAATAGCTAAACTTTTTATTAAAAATAAATTAAGTAATTAATATTTATTTCACATTCTCTTCTGAATAACATCACATAATTATAAAAACAAAACTAAATTCATAAATTTATTTAGTTTCTTAACCATTGCATAAAGATTTCATTATTCTTTAACAACTATAGGCTATGAATAATTATTTTAGATATTGTGAGATAAATAATAATACATAACTGTACTCTTTTGGCCTGGCCTTCTTGTAAGCATATACTTAAACAAAATATAACAATAACACATTTTTTTAAAACTTTAATACACCACTGAGCCTAATAGGAACAATATAAAGTAATATACATAGGTATATCACAAGAATAATAAAAATATATCCAACAAAAACTTTTTAATTATATCATAACTAAAAATTACAATATTCACTTAAATCATAATTATTTATTACTTAAATGTTATAAACTGCATCTGCATTTGAAATCAATTTTTATTTAATCTAAATAACTAATATACTGCATCAAAATAAAGTAAGTAGAATTTGGTTTTGAAATAGTTACATCCAAAATCTAATATACTCATGATAAAAATGAATGAAAATTTGAAAGGACCTAGTATACATATTAATCTAGACAAGAAAAATAATAGTTATATAGACAAGTTAAACAATGTGCAACTCTTAACAGTAATGTGCAAATGGTAATTACAAAAAAGTAATCCCCAAAATAGCTTTATCTGTCAATATTACATAAAATAGTCTTTAAATATTTTGATCTGCGCCAGTGAACACAACAGTCATTAGATTTCTACATTTTCCAATAGATTAGAGGACTTATATGGTATCATAAACTTCAGGGTTTTGACAGCCTCTCATTAAGTACATACACATCTGGAAAATCAACAAATTTAAATAAGCAACCAATAAACTGGAAAGAATGACAATAGTTCTGATAATTTTTAAACATTTAAGTTGATGATAGCCATTGATTTGAATTTTTTAAAGATATAAGAACTCCAATGGGATCTTTTTAAACAGATCTAGTTCCAAAGCCAAGTCCAAAAAAAATATTACTTTTGTACTAGACAAGAGCAACTGAACCACAACTCTAAATCTATACATTATCAGAGAAAAACAAATACTGCAAAGGTGCTCCTAGATTGTATAATACAATATCAATAATATAAATTAATAATTAAAAACTTGATCAATATCTAATCCTAACAGTTGATCTTGATGCCAAAACAGATGTTAATTTGATTTACATACTGAGATCCCCATGCTTCATCAGCACCAATGATCAATAGTTGACCTCTTATGTGAGAGGCTCAGTTGAAATTTACAGTAATGATATTAACTTTTACTAATCTATAGTAACAAATTTTAGACAACTGATTGTGTCACACTTAACATTTTGATCCTCGAACTTAACACTCTATATCGAATTTTGACTAAAACATTAATATGTCCTGTTCTCAAGTCAAATTTAAAAGTAAAGTGTGTTTCCAGGAATGTTAAGTAAATATTTGAGGAATTTAATCTGTCCATGTCCAATATGCTCTGCTTAACAGCTAATTCGCAGTTTGTTTGACCTAAAGCTGTTTTAGGAGCTTCACTGAATTTACCACAATATTAGGGATTCTGTACACTCCAGCCTGATCAATGCTACAATCCATGACTATGATTATTCTAAAAACATAAGTGACAAAAATGTTTCATCAGGCAATGATCAGAAAGTTTAACTTGTTACAGAAAAATATGCCATCTTAGAAATATAAGCTAATAAGCTCCTACCTCAATTCAGAAACTGAAAAATGTGAGAAGACAAAGAATAATAACAATTATAAATAAGAACAAATAAATAAATTATAATTTTATACATGCATTTATATAATTATATACAGCTTAAGAATTATAGATAAATCTTTTATAAGAGATCCTTTAGGACAATAAAAATAATAACTATGATACCTTTTTAAGATAGGTCAATAACGATTTCCAAAATTCACCATTAGGTATGGCTTCCCAGCCACGAGCTCCTCTAATGAACCTCAATACCAAAAATCCACATGTGAAATAAAAGAAGAAAAGAACGAGAATAATTAGAAAGAATGTTGTGAATACTGAGTGTCCTTCATTTGTAACTGTAGTGACACAGGCATATTCTGAAACGAGCTTTAACTCCTGAAATATATTGAACAAAATCATTAATTTAAAACTTTTATGTTTTGTTTATCATTTCTATTTTTTTTTTTTTTTTTTTTTTTTTAAAGAAATTTATAACACGCACAAATGATACACTTTCAAAAATTATTTCTAAGTTGTGTATATTGTATATTCTTCTATGATTTGAACATTAGTTTTTTTTTTGTTTTTTTTAATATATTAAATTAAATTAAAAGGCTTAGCAAACCCCAAGGTTTGCTGACACCACCAACCCTTGAGCACACACCTCTCTC
The DNA here is from genome assembly GCA_003667255.2 of Euschistus heros. Classification (NCBI taxonomy): domain Eukaryota; kingdom Metazoa; phylum Arthropoda; class Insecta; order Hemiptera; family Pentatomidae; genus Euschistus; species Euschistus heros. Next base: position 835,514 of record RCWM02000139.1, read on the forward strand.
CAACCCCCTCCCTCAAAACCCAAATCCCCAAGACTGGCCCTGATCCAATCCTCCCATTTACGTCTTGGTCTACCCCTTGGTCATATACCCAATGGCTCAAAACGGGTTTCTTTTTTCAGAATTCAGTCATTACTAAACCCAACGATTTTACATGCCACATTTTAACAGTTGAGCTGCTATTATCCTAACTATATTAGTCCAGTCAATGAATAATCCTAGGCTACAAATCTAGGACGAGAATTAAAAAAGGGGACTATAATGAGAAGCACAGTGTTCGGAAAATGGTTTATTTCTTACTTAAAAATATATACAGTACTGTACAACCTGTAACGACTCCAATTGAAACAGATGACAAAAACATATGTTAGCAGTTGGTGACTGATGAGTTGAATTAATAAAAGGCATTCATGAGTTTTACTGTGAATTGAGTCTCTATTATTTATCTAGTTTTCATTTTCTAATAATTTACCTAGTGTTAATGTAACTATCATCCTATACAACCCCTACCTCAACTAATTTGTAGAAGAACTGGAGGAATAATTAAATTCGGGATCTATGTCTTCATCCTCGTTCATTTGGGTGCCAACAGCCTAGACAGTTGAGGCATGCTGCTGAGCAGTTAAGGGCAGCTTTTTTACAACTACATCTGCCACTGTCACAAGTTTTCTGACAACGGCAGAAAATAGTTTGCAGGAGATCGTCGGGGGCTGGATTTTGATCTGTGAATGTAGGAGTTAGATCCTTATTCCTCAATTCCCATCCTGGAATCCCTTCCCCCCACACACCAGTGAGCAGAGAATTCCCCAACCATTGTTGGACATGGTAAAACGCTCAATATGAATGGTATTTCAGTGCACCTTCAGTTGGTGGGAGGGTAGAGATGTCGGCTTTGATAGTGGCAACCAACTTTAGGAATGACTTGTAACGGAATTCACTTAAAGATTTCTCCTTACATCCTCCTCAGTACCACTTGAGGATGGCAGTGTTACCAGCTCTTTCAATTTGTGCTGGTGTTGAAAATGGGTTGGTGAATACTGCAGCCACTTCCTGCAATGCCTTGTTCTTCTTATAAGCCTTAGTGAAGGTCAATTTGCTTTTTCTAAAGGCTGATGAGGTAGTGTCACAGCCTGTGAAGGCATGCAGGAACAAAATGTCTTTAAAACCGAGCTGCTGCAGCTCTTTGGAGGAGTAAGTCGCAGTTCAGGTTTTACCTTTTCCAGGCTTTACCAGGAATATGTCTTGATAGGGTGGTGTTCTTGCAATAAGTAGGACTGCCAAGTCTATGTCTTCTCCGATCACTGCCACTGGGGAGGATGAAGACTTGCTTATAGCGGTCAAAATGATGCTTAGATCAGCATCGTCATTAGCCTGCAAAGTCGTGATGTTATTGTTATCCAATCCAATTCCATTAGCATTTCAATAAGGAGACCCTTATTCTTTGGGTTGGACAGGAACACATCTTGTGTTATGGTTATGGGTGTGTCCATTGTGAAGTGGATGTCCACACACTTTTTGAGTCAATAACGTCGATTCTGTTCAGCAGCTTTAGTGCTGGTTGATGAATGCGAATAGCCATCAAACACTACCGTGCAGCTTTTTCCAGCGTAATGTTTTTTCAAAAATCGCACATATGCATTGCAAATATCTGAAACCTTGGGTTCTTTCGACCACACCACCTTGTGCATCAGAAATCCCCCATCGACCACAATGCCCACATTTTTGAACTCGAACTCCCTTTCAGTGGCCTTGAATAGGGTGTATAATGATTTGATGCTACCATCGCACAAAACACACTTTTTTAAGGCATTTTGGGTTTCACAGTTCATTCAAATCGCAATTTACTGATTCACGGTGCGTTATTTTACGTTACCAAGTCACAAGACAAGATCTAGACGACAACTGGTATAGCAGGAAATGTAATCTTGTAAAAGTAAATAGGGTGTGATAATATACTCTTTAAACAAGGTTTGAGGTGTTTATTAGAAGCCAACTTGGTCAGAAGAGAGACAAAAAGACAAGTTCAAAAAATTGGCATTTTTCAAAATCCTGTAACTCAAAAAAGGATGAAAATAAAAGGGGTCTAAAAATTGATTCTTTTAGTAAATTTTATCAGCTTTCTTTTAGGAAAGAATAATTTTTTTTCGTGGGACGGATAGTTTTCAAGTTATATAAGTTTTATAAAAAAAGAAATCCGTAGGAGTAGACCAAGACGTAAGACCGAGGGGTAGACCAAGGAGGATTGCATCAGGGCCAATCTTGGGGATTTGGGTTTCGAGGGAGGTGTGTGCTCAAGGGTTGGTGGTGTCAGCAAACCTTCGGGTTTGCTAAGCCTTTTAATTTAATTTAATATATTTAAAAAAAAAAAACTAATGTTCAAATCATAGAAGAATATACAATATACAAAATTTAGAAATAATTTTTGAAAGTGTATCATTTGTGCGTGTTATAAATTATTATAAGTTATAAATAAAGGCAAAAAAAAAACAAAAAAAGTCCGAAATTTCGGCAGTTTTTGGCCCCCCCCCACCTCTGTGGCTCTGGGTCTAGGGTCGGGGACTTTTAGTATGTTTACCTCCTAACTACCTCAAACACATTCCTGAAGTAAAAAATTCTAGTCCAAATTTTTAGCCTAGACCCTTTTTTGAGCATTCATTGACTGGACTATATTTACCAGATAGAACTCCCTAGTTCTGCATTGTGAAGCCTTCTAAATTTTCTTGTTTCTTTGTACTTTTTTTGGGGCCAAAAATTCTATGCAGTACTTTCAAATATTACATTATTTTTGAAAACTTTAAGGTTCCTCCTTCCCATAAGTGACCAGGTTTTGCATCCACAGAAAACTGTTAATAGCATATTAGTCTTAAATATCCTAATTTTTAAATTTCTGAAGAGTTAACATGAACTGAGTAGTTTTGTGACTGAGAAATAACAAGGATTACAAACTTTAAAAAAGTATAAAAACTAAATAAAGTAAATAATTAAATCAATACTCACAAAATGTTGGTCATTTATAATAGACTCAATTTCCAAAGAGGATGGTTTAGAATTGTCACATTCTAAGATGATTTTTGTTGACCTGAAATAAAGTCCTTAGAGCATTTTGAGATCAAAAGTATGTTAATATTCATACTTTACTTACTTATTAAGATGTTGAAAATTTATTTCTGGCTTAAGGTTTATGTTCTCCCATTTGAAATTACTCTCATTTAAGGTTCCCAAGTTAAACAATTTAGTTTCGTTACCAATATGTTTTTCCAAGCAAAGCTAAAAAAAAAAATGTATATAAATACATATATATAAATAATGTAACTAATCCTACTTTATTATCAATAGTAAAACAAAATAAAGATAGATAGAAAATATCACTTACAGAAACACCAGCTTCACATTCATTTGAGGTTGCATTGGCCACAGTTATGTTGGTATTATTGCAAGGGTTAAAATGTAAGAATTCACCATTATTTGCAGATATACTAATAAAAAAAACAAAACAATATTTTTAATTCATAAAAAAATAATACATAAATGATCATAGCAATAAAATTGTAGCCAATCAGTGGTTATAATGTAAATTTATTTATATACATTATAACATGGATTGCATGTATTCATATGTAATACATTAATATTGATTCCGCAAAAAGTGGAACAGCAATCTATTCCTAAAGGCTCTAATGAGATAATCCTTTTTAAGCCTAATATAAAATGGTCAACTCGAGACAAATTGAAATCATAGGAAGATGAAGGCTTTTGTCGCCCTTCATAAATTCCAATCAGAATTTATATAGAACTGTAACCTGAATGAATCCTTTTCAATGCTACAAACAGAATCTGAGGGGAAGTTTTTTTCTGGAAAGAAAATCAGAAATTGATTTTGTTGGACATAGGTAGAGCTGATGACTCTATGGATAATAAGTGGATCCTAAAAATCTAAAGGAATAGCTCTATAGAATAGGTACAGGATAAAAATTTAAAACTTCTATAGGAGAGATAGTTCTGCTCCAAGACAGAACATCTACTTCTGAAACCAAGACTTCAGAGAGTCACCTTTAAGTGATATCTTGTTTTTACAATTAATCAATAACCTGGCTTCACAATTACAAAAACAATAACATGGTGGTTTTATTTATAGATGACAGCCTGGTTATGAAATGATTCTCAACTTTACGACACAAAATTCAAGCACATATTTTGTTGAAAATCATTCATATCTAAGCTGGAAGGTTTTAGATTGATCAAGCATACATAAAAATTCAAATTTATCTACAACCTCAGTTACACAACTGAGGAGTTGATAGGACCTTCCCCTTACACATTTATCAGTTTTATTCCTTTAATTAAAATTAATCAATTGATTAACAACTAAGATATTGTTATTTATCTCGCTTAATACCTAAATTAACTCCACCAAGGAGGGGTGAAAAAGATGTCTTACATCCCTCCTACAAAGTAAATAAGGGATTAAAACTGTCTACAGGTCAGAACTAAGGTAAACTGGATGCTTCTTGTTTCTTATCTATATAGGTGTCTTTTGGCATGAGGATATAAACTGAATCTACAATTACGGTTGACAATATTGTATCATAATATTCTTTTAATACGCTACTGTCAGTTGAACCAGAGTTGAAAAAATAACTCCATACAGTATTTTTATCAATAGAACATAAACGAAAAAGCAGTAAAATAATTGGTTTAAGAATATATTGATAATACTTAAAAAAATTATAACAGACGTAAATAATTTATTGAAATTACAGACTTACTTAAAGTGAGATCCTTTAAGAAATATCAAATCAACCCCCATACCATTAGGAAATTCACATTTACAAAATCCGGTTTTTTCACAAGGTACATTTTTATTCCCTGAAGAATAATTAATGAATATAACCAAAAGTGTATGAAAAAACAATATTGCACTTGAATTTCGATAATGCATAACTAAACGTAAAAAATAACTAATATAAAGCTAAGAATATAAACGCAATTCTCATTTTACTAGCAACAATCCTAAACTGGGAGTAGGTTATGTAACAGTTCGCCCTTAGTTATATTCCTGATAAGGTTTGAACGCTCGCATGTTGTTATTAACAGCAGATCGAGGCTTAAGCTCTGACACTTCTCAGGATTGTTTTTCTGTATCGTTTTTCTTTTAATTTCAAGATATAATGTCGTGGACTTATGGTTTATTGGATGCAATGAAGGATCCTCGTTTACAGATTTATAATGATCACGATATTGTCATTATAAAAGATTGTTATCCTAAAGCAGAGGTCCATTTTTTAGTTCTGCCATGGAAAAACATCCCATCAATAAAAGATCTGACTGGTTCTCATCTATATATTGTAAAAAAAATGGAACTCAAAGCCCGAGAAATCGCAAGGGAAAAAGGCGGTGGAAGGAAATTCAAGTATGCTAGTTTTAGTATTGTTGATTAATGTTGTTCATTTATTAATTTCTGTGACTGAATTTGTTTTATACTTTTCTTAAAGTGTTATCAATGTTTTGTATCTACCCTTTGGATTATAACCATATTTATTTTATTTTTATGGAATCTTCAAGTTGTGTTTTTAACTTCAATAAATTTTTAAAAATATTTTTATATGAGAGTTCACTTTACTTCTTGAATCACCTATTTCCAATTATAATTACTTACTGGTATTATTATAGACTACATGTTTATCCTTTAAAATGTATTTAAAATTAATTTCTTTTATAGATATGGTTACCACGCTGAACCTTCTATGAAAAGACTGCATATGCACGTTATCAGTGATGACTTCAATTCACCTACTCTAAAGACAAAGAAACATTGGAATTCTTATACAACTGGTTTTTTCATTACTTCTGAAAGTAATTTTATTTTATGATCTTAAGATATTCTATGTTTTATGTTAAGGTATGATGTCAAAGTGATTGGAATTTAATATTATCTGCTTGATTTGATAAAAAAACCATGAGTGTAGTGATTAAGGGTGGTAATGACTAAATAAAAAAAAAAAAAAAAAACTAATGAAGAAATTTTGAGCTATACCTTTTTTATTCTGGATGTGTGATTTCTTTTTCTTTTACATTTTTGAACTTGATTTGATGAAAATTTACAAGATAATTTGATTCAGAACTTTTTCTGTATAATTCTTTGTTGATTTTGGAAAATTAGATGTTTAATGCCAATGATAATACACCTTGTAAGTCTAAACAGTGAAAATATTTACCCTAATTATTAGTATGAGGCAAACATAGACCAATGTTTTTTTGAGATGTTATTTTTCTTCTTAGAAATTATAATATTTTAACTTTTAAATATGTTCTATATTGCTAAACGTAGAATAGAATAGAATAGAAACATAATTTTATTCTGGGACAATGTCCCCTAAGAATAACAGATATGTACAAGTATTAACTAAATTAAGTCTGGTTAGAGACGTAATGAGATAAAAAACAAAGACAATAATACATTAATGAACAGTATGTACATAGATGATATTTAAATAAACGGAAAAGAAAATAAGATAACATTCTACAAATTAGAGAAGATAAAATTAAATAAGAAAAAAATAAAATAAAATTATATAGAAAAATCTTTGGTACAATGATTAGTTTTGTATATACAATAGAACCTAATGTTATATTCATGGAAAGTGAAATTTGAATTTAAGGAATCTCAATTATTCCTGAACTGAATCCAGCAATGCAACGGTAATTTTTGATTAAGTAGGTAGATAGTTAGCAAGCGTCAACTTGAATGAGGAGGAGGTATTGGAACTAGAAATATTTGAATGTTTTCAGGGATTTAGCTTGTCTGATGTGAGGAGGGATGGAGTTCCAGAGGATTGGTGAGCGGAAAAGGAAGGAGCGTTGGAATGTTGAAGTTCTATGGGATGGGGTATACAAATCAGAGAGACGGGATCTTGTATGTATAGGATTGACTGCAGATCTGAATTGAAGCTTGTTGTAGATATAAAAAGGTTGAAGGGTATTGATAGTTTGGTACAGGAATGTTCCATGGAAATATTGTTTACGGAAAGTGGGATAGAGCCAATTTAGTTGGGAATAGAGGTGGGAACGCCTCGGACTACCGAAGACAAACCTGACGAAACAGTTCATGATTCGCTTCAGTCTGTCCTCCAGAACCCTCGAGAGGCCACCGTAAACCAGACAACCATAGTCAATGCAAGGGAATAATAAGGAAGAGACTAAAAGCTTACGGGTTGGCTGGGGAAGAAGGTCACGGATTCGGTGGAACAATTTGAGAAGACCTATGGAACGGCGGGAAATTTGGGCAATCTGAGATTTCCAAGAGAGGGTTTGATCAAAAACAATCCCAAGATTTTTTACAGAGGAGTAGAAAGAGATAGGATGATTATTTAAGGTTAAAGGAGGGTAGTGTGAGTGGGAATTAAGGAGGGAGCTAGAACCTATTATAATGGCCTGAGTCTTCTTTTCATTGAGTTGTAATTTGTTTAAGGTAGCCCAGGCACTGATTCTGTCCAGGTCTTCCTGAATTTTAGCGAAAGCAGTGGATAGCTCTGAAGGGGAGAAGGAGAGGTAGACTTGGGAATCATCTGCATAGAGGTGGTAGGAACAGTGATAAATTGAATTAGGAAGATCATTAATGTAGGAATTGAAAAGGAGAGGAGAAATACTGGATCCCTGAGCAATACCTGAGGTAAGAGTGAGAAAAGATGATAGGGGTTGGTTTGGTATTTTAACTGCTTGGGAACGGTGAGAAAGAAAAGATTGAAACCAGCGGATGGAACTGTAGGAAAAGTTTAATGATTTTAATTTGGAGAATAGGATAGAGTGATCAAGGGAATCGAAGGCTTTAGAAAAGTCAAGGAGTACCAGGACGGTTAATTTTTTGTCATCTATTGCGGTAAATATGTCATTAGTGATTTTTAGGAGAGCAGACTGGGTGGAGCAGCCGGGACGAAAACCAGATTGAAGGGGGTCGAGGAGGTTGGATTCTTCAAGGAATTTGGAAATTTGAGATTGAACTAATCTTTCCAAGGGTTTAGAAAGATTAGACAAGATGGAAATAGGACGATAGTCGTTTGGGGATATGGGGTTTAATGTTTTATTTATTGGATGAATTAATGCTTTTTTCCATGAGGTTGGGAAAACTGAATTTTGGAGGGAAAAGTTATAAATGAATAGGAGGACTGGTATGATTTCGGGTATACATAGTTTTATTAGTTTTAGTGGGAATATCATCTGCGCCCGTAGAATTGGAATGGGAATTCATTATGGAGGAAATAAGTTCAGAGGGGGAGATATCGGAAAAATAAAAATTAGAATCATTGAATGTAGGAGCTGGGGTTAAATAGGGGGAAGGATGAAGAGAAAAGGTGGAAACAAAAAACGAATTTAATTCATCGGGAGATACAGGATAGGTAGATGAGCATACAGGGGAATCACAAAGTGAAAGTTTACGGAGGATATGCCATTTCGATTTGGGATCTGGGGCAGAGGAGAGGGCTTCATGGTAATAATTGGCTTTTGCTCGACGAATCGAGGCTTGTGTTGAGTTACGGAGCATCTTGAACCTATGGTAGTCATCCGTCATCCTCGTGCGTCTGAAGCGTCTTCGGGCTGCTTCTCGGTTTCTTTGGAGCTGCTTTATTTCTGAAGTTATCCAAGGAGCAGGGCGACGACGAGCTGAGAAGGATTTGAGGGGTGCGTGGATATCAAGGATATTTAGGAGGTTAGTGGTGAGGATATTTACCATGGAATCAATCGAGGAGGAGGAGTAAATTTCAGCCCAGTTCTGTGCTTCAAGGTCTGGAAGGATCATCTCGCAGGTTAAGGATTCTATATTGCGGAATGAAATAGTTTTTGGAAGGAATGGAGGTGCTAGAGTATTGTATGATATTTGAATAAGATCATGAGAAGAAAGGAAAGGAACAGGTAACTGAGAAGAAGAGAGGAGGTTTTTTGCCGAATCAATGACAAATAGGTCAAGCCAAGTATCGGAGGAGGAAGTATGGTGGGTGGGAGAGAATGGAACGACGAAGAGATGAAGGGAAAAAAAGAGGTTTTCTAGGAACAATTTATCATGTGAATCAGAAAGGAAATTAGAATTCAGGTCCCCAGAAATAATGACATTAGTATAAAAGGGAACGTAGTTATACAGGGAAGTCTCAAAAGATGGATCAAAAGGAACATGGGGTGGGCGGTAAACTACAACATACAGGAGATGGAGAGTTTTATAGGAAATTTCAACGAGAAGGAACTCTATTTGTGGTAGATCAGTTGGATGTGAATTCGGAACTTGAGGCTATCATGGACAAATAAACCTACACCACCGCCCGTCCGGACAACCCGGTCATGGTGGTTAAGCGTGTAGTTAGGAAGGGAAACCAGGGAAGAGGGTATGAAAGGTTTGAGCCAAGTTTCAGATACTGCGATGATATGGTAGGAATTTCGGGTAAAATACTGTAGAAATTCGTCATAATGAGCAGATAAGGATTGGGCATTTATGTGACATGTAGTTAGGACATCGGTCATTTTGAGGATATGGTGAGAAGGAAGGAATTTGATAGGAAGACGCAAGCTTTCAGATAATTGGTAAGACTCCAAATAAGCGATCTAGTATGAAGGAGAAATAACATTAGGGAACAATTAGATACTAAAAAAATATGAAAGAAATACTAAATGTAAAAACAAGAATGTAAGAGTATAAAAATAAAAATTGAAAATTAAAAATGAATAAGAATAGAAACAAAAAAAGATATTTGCATTTTCTAGAGTCAAAGAAAAATAATAAGAAATAATTGAAAAGTGCTAATACTAAATGATATATCGAGAACCGTAGAGTAAAGCCTGTTGATATAGACCGAAGAAGGCAGACATGTTGACCGGTTCCAAAAAGTCAGAAGGCGTCGAGGTCTTGAGACTGGTCTATGATGACAACTGGGTGGCCATCATCTTTTCGACAGCGAATGCTTTCTTGATGATTCTTTGCTAATACGGAGAAAATAACTAATAATAATTCAAATTAGTAAGATAATAATTATATAGATCTGATTAAAAAAAAAAAAATGAACTAATTTGAACAAAAAACACTTTTAGATGAATAGATATATAGAGCTGATGTTCATGGGTTGCCGTCTCAAGCCAGACTCTTGTCTATGTGTAAAGTATGAAATCGCCTTATGGTTATGCACTCATATATTTCTGCTTCATTATTTTAATATAAGCATTTATATTTATTTGAAGATATTATGGTAAAGGTCGGCTTAAGAGGAGGCAACCCCTACGCACGCCCAGAATACCTTCTATCGATTCTTACCTTCCGATTTATTTCGGTGTTTTAGTCACTACTTTTCAAGGGGAAAGCTTATTCTCATTTATTTACAGAGAAACTTTAAATCCCTGTTCAAAGTAATATTAACTTCTGTTTACCTTATGATATTAAAATGAGAAATAAGAAAATGATGAAGTGGAAATAAGAAAATGTCAAAATATAAGACACTAAATCAATTTTGAATTTATTTTATATTAAATCAGAATTAATATAATGCGAAACCACCAGTAATGATAATTCTTGATAAACTTTATGATGTGAGGGAAGTGTAAATAACAAATTATAAATATTTAAAAAACAGAATCCTTAAGTATTTATTTGATGTAACTCCTATTTATTTAACATTTGTAGCTACATGTTTCAGAGAAAATGCTCCATCATCAGGCTTCTAAAAATTTTTAAAAATACGTTGATCTATAACATTATACCAATAGTTCTACAATTATATGATATGTCATTTACCCCTTAATCTGTGATTATTTTCACATTGTCCATTCTCCATGTTATAAGGGATTATATAATATAATACAGAATCCTTGTTGAAAGTTATGATGCTAATTTCTGCTATATTTTCTCAAGGGAAGTGGGAATAAGAAAATATGAAACCTTTTATATACTTTCTCACATTTATTTTTAGATCGATATGTTTTATTGAAATAATTATACAATCTGTCTCACTTTAGGGCAATAAGTATTATGGATGACAAAGAATGCATTCACAAAATATGCATACTGAAATTTTATCACTTAAATTTATACAACAAATAAAAATATATAAAACACCAAATCCATGTACAAATTAATGTTCTTAAGTTTTGTAACACTTTTACACATTAGATAAGAGGGAATAAGAAAACATGAATTGATAAAACACTTAATCCTTTATGAAACTCATTTTGTTAACTTCTGTTTCACTTATTTAAATTTAAGAAGACTAAGTATCAATATAACACACTAAACAACACAATCCAAGTTGAAACTGTAGAAGTGATTGTTTACATGTGAGGTTATAGGAAAGATCCATCAATAAATGTTAACTCGAAGTGAAGCGTAAGCATCGATCGAACTGGTGGGTGTAGCGAGGGTCAAGCCAGTTTGGTGCTTCCTCTTAAGCTGACCATTACCGATATTATGGCTAGAGGTATAGATTTTTTTTTTTAAGGAATGGTTAGACTAGGCAAAGTGTGGGTTTGTAACCATTTTCCTGGCAAAAACAGAAGTATTGGGATTTTTTTTAGAGTCTTTTGAAAAATCTAAGTTTAGCCTTCACAAATTAAAAAACGATTATCTATTCCGGCCACAATTGGTTTTAATTGTTTTTATTGTCATTCATCAAAAAAGGGAACTGTGGTTCCCCTTGCCTGGTTACCATCTAACCAGTCAAATTTGAATCTTATTAAACGTATCATAAAATTGTAAACTATATCGAAAACAAACATCAGCTGCTTTCTGAGATTATAGAAAGGTATAAATTCACTCTTTCAGCATCACATTGGTGTCAACTTAAAAACTATTTGAATTCTACATTAACTAAAAGAAATTATTTCTAAGAATAATAAACAAAAATCAAGAAAATATGACTCTAAAATGAAATAAAAATGGATCTTAAAAAGAATGAAAAATTTTAGAAGGACAACTCAGACCTCCCTACGTAAATTAAAATGAAAAGACTATTGCTATCATGGTACGACTGATACTGGAAGTGATGTGGTACTGAAAGGATAGTTTCTGGTAAGAACTGTCAATTTTTGATCAGAGAAAAATTGTTTTGTTGATGTGACATGGAGAATATTTACCTTTCCCTGTGAACAATCTGGAAATATTCACCACCTGAAGTCTCATCGAAATTTCATCAGGCACGAAGCGCGACCAGGCTCCATTCCTGGATACAGACCCAACTCCAGCAAGGATGAGCTATTAGGCAACATCAGCCCTGGATTCTTTTAGAGAAAATTCTCGCAAATTTGTTGCTCTCTTCTTTCTGCTAGGCGTTTTATCTGCATTTTTCTTTATTTCTCATTCTTCATTTTCATGATTTTTTTTTACAAAGATTTTTATTCAGGCAAGAAGTAAAATCAATCACCTTTTTTTCAATACTTGTATCCAGGCTAGGGGAACTAAGGTTCCCCTAGTTGATGTACTGGTAACCTGGCATGGGGAACTGAGGTTCCCTTTTCAATTTCTTCGATTATAAAACTGTGAATGTAAGTTTTTATTATTTTTTTGCTGTTTTCTTTAATAAACAACTCAATCTATATGGGTCGAAAGATCACAGGCCTCAGAAACTACAAATAACTAATAAAAACTTGTTGTAAACATGCCTAACTCACCAAGCCAACCATGGTCATCAGCCCAACCAACCAGCCGCAAATACCATCAAAAAGCTAAGCTCCACGCGTTTCTCCCACCCTGTAGGTCCGTCTTCTTGTTGAGAAGGGTCTTCTAAAAAGTACAACACTGTTTGTGATGTCACCATTCAGCTAGTGATTTCATATACTTTGACCAAAGTTGAGGGGAACTGTAGTTCTCCAGCACTCTTCAGAAGTTTTCATCAGTTGAATAATGTTATTGACAATCAGAAGAGTTCCACAGAATTAATTGTTAATTTATGTATGTATATGGGAAGGTTATCACAACCTGAAAAATGTAGAACTAAAAAAAGAACACGTGCTGTTGTGGACTGGATTGGGTTTATATGGAAGCAATATTTTAATATAAAACTCTGCATTATTAAATTTGTTTAGTAATCATTTTTATCAGTATTGTATGAAGTTATAATTCAATGTGCTCGGAGTTGATTGATTGTATGATATCTAAAAACTGTTTTTGAATTATGATTGAGTTTACAATATTTCCAATTTTAAAATGATATAATTGTGGTATTTAATATTTTACTAAATCATACCTGAATGTGGAGGTTAGAAATAGCAGAAATTGTTGTTAGCTATGTTCTTGTATATTTATCAAACAGCTAAGAGGACTGAAGTTAATATACATTTATAATAGAATTAGTATTTTTTTTTAAAACTTCTTTTAATGTGTTTTTTATTTGTATTTTGTTGTAAATAATTAATCTTACCTTTCATGTAGTATTTATGGACCTACTTATTAAATTAATTATTATTTCACCAAAATATGTATCCTAATTATTGACAATTGAATGTTTCAGAAGTAATTAAAGACCTGGAGTCCTTAGGGAGGGTAAATCTTCCATCAACATCACAATGTAGTTTACATTTGAAGACACCTTTGAAATGTCATAAATGTCCTTACCTTCCTGGAAACATGCCAGCCCTCAAAATACACTTGGCTAAACATTTAGAATAAGAATATTTATTTATGAAATTAAAGGAAAAGAAAAAACAATGATATGCTTATTTATTTATTTATGTATAAACGAAAGGGATCTAAGCATATTGTGAATTTTAGCCAAATGGTTGCAAGGTTGTAATGTACAAAAATACAACCCTCGGATCAGCTTTAAATATTATTAGGTTGGGCGATTTAATGATTTATATGCCAACTGATGAACATTTATGGTTGATTAAGCACTTTAGACATCAATTTTGTACTAGTGAGTCTTGGTAACTTAAATTCTTAGAATTTTTTAATATTTTTCATCTATAATTTTGTTTTACTTATGGAAACGGAAATTAGTTTTGAACAATTTTTTTTTTTTATTTTGATTAGTACTATAATTTAACAATGGAGAACTCTCTGACAAAAGAAACTTCTGGTATAAAATCAAGGTAAGAATATTTATATATTCTTTATAAATTATCTCTCTCTCTCTCTCTCTCTCTCTCTCTCTCTCTCTCTCTCTCTCTCTCTCTCTCTCTCTCTCTCTCTCTCTCTCTCTCTCTCTCTCTCTCTCTCTCTCTCTCTCTCTCTCTCTCTCTCTCTCTCTCTCTCTCCTCTCTCTCTCTCTCTCTCTCTCTCTCTCTCTCTCTCTCTCTCTCTCTCTCTCTCTCTCTCACTCTCTTTTTATTTTATTTTATTTTTTTTATATATATATATATATAAAAATTATGTTTAAATTATAATTATATAAAATATGTAAGTTTTGTTCCTATCGGTTTTATGATAGATAAGCGTAATAATAGTTTCTGATTGATGTAAATAATTTTTTGATTCTAATATTTTTATTCCTTTTTCTTTCTTTTTTTTGAATGAAGGTAAATCATATTACTATTTTCATCCAATGCCCAGTTAAGATGTCATAAAAAACATAATCTATTTGTACAATTACTTAATGTTTTCTATTTTCGCTTTTATTGAAACTATCTTGTTTTGGTCATTCAATATGATCAATATAGTATTAGTAAATAAGTTTTTCAGTATTATTCCTTAAACAGCTATGGTTTACCCTATTCTTTTTGTGTATTGGTTTCTCAGTCAATTTTGTTCTCTTATCAGGTATTTTCCAAAGAAATTTTATTGAAGGTTCAGAATCCTGCAAAACAATAATCATGATAATTACTTAAAATACTATTATTTGTAAATAACTTAATTACTAATAATTGTAATAAGAATAATTCAAAATTCAGAAATGCTATTCAATTGTTGTCAATATATAGAATATTTTTATTTACCAAATAGTTATTAGGTAGATACCAAATAGTCATTTTTTTATTATGACAATATATAAATAACATAATTAAGTAGTAACCCATTATACTGAGTTTTGAGCTGCTGTTCAAAATGATTTAATATCTTGCTTTTTAAAAATCATTCTAAAATTTTAATTGTTTCCATTCATCACTCTTGTCTAATTGTAATTTTATTTTACTTTAATCGAGTTTATCGTTTTATTCATTCCAATGTATTTGCGTAAAAATAAGTCTATCCTCCTGAGTAGTTTCAACCAAAGTTTCCAATAAATAGATTCTTTCAAATCTTGAGTTAGGAGAAATTTATATTAGCCCATGAGCTAGATTATTGCCTTCATTGATTATTTAATTGTTCTAAGTCAAACAATGTCATTGCGATTTCATATACTTCTCTCCTCTATTGTATTTATTTTCAGATCTGATCCAAACAAAAGACTTTTAACAGCTATGTTAGATCCAGAACAGGTAATTTTTAGCAACAGCCTTTTTGTTGTTTTGGAAGATCTGTACCCAAAATCAAAATGGCACTACTTAGTGGTACCTTGGAAAGATATTCCGACAATT
Organism: Euschistus heros; assembly: GCA_003667255.2. NCBI lineage: Eukaryota > Metazoa > Arthropoda > Insecta > Hemiptera > Pentatomidae > Euschistus > Euschistus heros. The sequence continues at coordinate 850,991 of RCWM02000139.1, forward strand.
AGAGAGGTTACTTTTGATGATCTAGAGCTGTTAAAAATTATGGATACCTTTGAAAGGAAGTAGCCAAAGAAAATATGGGGGACCAGTCATTTTGGTGTGTATTTTGTAATTCAATTATTTATATGTAACTGGTAGTGTGTAAACACTCAAAATTTGCTAAGGAATTGGCAAACAATCCTGAAAATAATTTATGAAATAATGTTTTGATTTTATCTCTTATTTTGATATCCTTTATTTGTTTGTATCAAAGAATTAAGGATTTATAAATTTCTTAAACTTGCAAAGATTTATTCTTTTAATTGAACTGTCAGTTATGTTTTTCTTCAAAATGTTTCAGTTTTCTATTACATTTGTAAATAACACTTTTTTTCTCACATCAATGTATATCTTTTATTATGGAAAGAAGGCCTCAATGCAACAGAAGAAAAGCTGATGTCCCATTTCATACTTTGAACTGTTCTTAACTTGAAGTTGCTAATTCTTTAAATGTTTCAACAAGCTTTGTTTGACATGCTTATTTTATAACAGCTAAATGAAGTCCTTTTAAAGGAAAGACTGCTAGGATGAGGATAAATACCACCAATACCTTTTTTCAGGAGCTTGGAAGTTACAAAACCATTCTTTTGAATCCTTTAGGATGAAAATTTCAGTTTAAGTTAAAAGAAACAAATTGAGAGATGTTTTTTGTTATTATCACTCTGTAGAAGTTATGCATAGGTAAACACCTGGCTGAAAGTGAATCAAATATAAATTTTATTTAGTGTAGTAACGAGTTCAGATTTTGTTAAATGCCCATCCCCATCACTGCCTGTATATTCTCTCGATTTAAACCTGCTTGAGTACTTATGGAATAATGTACTAAAATATCAAAGTAACAATCAGCATCAACCCAGGAACCTTAAAAGCTCCCAAAGTCTTTAATGTGCTAGAAGAAATTCCATTAAAGTAAATTGTAGCTGTTATTTGGATCTAAAGAAGTGATTATAAAACGTTTTTAAGTACAACTGATACAAAAAACAATTTTTAAAAAAACATACAATATGCCAAGAAAACAAAAAAAAATCAAAAAGTTTTCCTCAAATTGATAGCAGATTCCAAGTTTTGTTGAATCTTTGTTTTATCTGTTTGTTTATGAACAACAATAGCAAATACAAATTATTAAATAAATATTTTAAAAATGATTTTATGTTATATGTGGATACATTTATAAAAAAAACAAAAAAAATATATATATATATCTAATCTTTTGATATTTCTCTTTTGATTCCTTAGCAGCTTTTGAGTACTTTAGTCCATTTTTAGTTTAATCAATATTTAATGATTATTATTGATAGGAATTAAATTTTTCAGTTAAACATATTGTACATTTTTTTAACTCAAAAGATTAAACAATTTTTTTAGTAGAAAATGATCTTTTAAAATTGGATAATTCATCATTGGATTTAACTATTTAGTTGCTACCGCATTAATTTAGGTACGAATATTTTTTAATAATTTATCAAAATGTTAAATTCATAAACAAAATTTGTATTTATTTGTCTATTTTTATAAAATACTAGCATTCCCCGTCGCGTCTTCGCCCACTCTTATAAGTTCTGAATTTAGATAATTTCAATCACAATCAATGGTACAGTTTATTTAAGAAATTTGAAATACCTGAATAAATTTCAAAAATCAATTCATTGACCATAGTCACTATCTTATCTACTTCTTCATTTACAGTTGTATCTTCAGCTTAGTTTCCAATTTTTTGTAAATGAACTGGAAATTCAGAGTCTCCTCCATCATAATAAACGCTCACATATTTTTTGTAAGCATAGTCGTTCAGTATTGTTCCCAATACGTGAAGACTTTAAACATTGTATTTTATCTGCTTTAGAACCATTTTGAGTCGGATAAAGTCTGCTGAAATCTCCAGCAAAAATAAAGGTTATGCCACTAACTAACTTATTGTTTGTGGATATTTTTTTACACATTTACTGTAAAATATGCAAGGAGAGGATAAATTAAATTATCTGAGCGGCCCATGAATTATGGGCCTCACCCTTATTTTATTGATTTCGTCTGGTTGGATTTTAGTTTATAAGCATAAATGTATATGGCAAACCTCGTTTCTTCTACTCAAGACCATACATTTAAATTAAGTAAACTTTATTAATGTAGACCTTCCTAGAATTATGAAGGTTTTGTAGTTAAAATTAGGTGGAGTTGGTTTCAATAGTTTTACCATTGCAAAATCTGTTGCAGAATGCTAAACCTAGCTTAAACTGCACTGGAATCCACATATTTATAGTTTTTTAAAAAACAATTTATTTGAAAATAATTAAATTATCAAACTTCACTGTGCAAAAAAACACCTTATTTATTATTATATCTTCCTTTTATATAATAGTTTATATTATTTATTAAATTCTGAGATGTATTATTTTTAAACTAATACTTAAAATGATTTACCATAGAATATTGGTTCCAGGATGGGTTACCATGTTGAACCAACAATGTACAGGCTTCATCTTCATGTCCTAAGTACAGATTTGTGTGGCATTGGAATGAATTCAGTAAGACATTGGAATTCATTCACAACTCCGTTCTTTGTGGAATCAGAAAGTACTTTATTATTCTCAGTCATGATTTGTCACAACTAAGCTCTTAGTATCTTTCCTCAATATTAGTTTATTAAAGATCTTGAATGTATAATACACATTCAAGATCTTTGTTTATTGAACTATGGTGTTGTCCATGTAGTTCAGTCAGGATTCGATAATAATGACACTTTTCTTTTTCTTTAAGTATCCTTAATGATATTGTATTTTTGAGCTATATGATTAAGTGGCCATAATTTTCGTCATGAAGTTATCTATAAAAGTATATCTTCACAACAAACAAAATATAAATAGAAAATGAAACAGTCAATTCATATTTAGAAATAAATACAAGGAGAAAAAAAATATTCTTTTGGAGATAGATAATGGATGTAGACATATCATTTAAATGTGGAAGAGAAGGGAAGAATGGAGTGCATCTAAGTTCTAAATAGAAGCAAAATAATGTTAATGGTTAGGACTAAAGATTCTTAACTCTCTTGCCAAAGTTTCATTCTGGCTGTTGCAGAAAATTTATTTTCTGTTAAATTAGCTGTATATGCATTCTGAAAGCAAGGTACTCTACTGGAGATTACCAAGTCCTTCACCAGATTTGGGATAAATTTGACAGTTAAGCTTGGATTTTGACTATTATCATTTTCTCATGTGACCATTGGTCAAGAAACAGTGCACTCTTACCAGTAATGGATCCAAAATATGTTTTTTTTTCTAAACTCAATTTCACCATTTTCCTTTCTATAACTTTGTGTGTTTAGTTATTGTCATTTGCATTACTCAATTACTTTTATTATCCAACAAAATAGTATGTATCTTAATTTTTTTTTTTTTTATTATCTAGTTTGTGTTATAAATATTTTTAATTGATGTTGGCTTTATTGCATGTTGCAGGAGTGATTCATGAATTGGAGAAGTATAAAAAAATAAATCTCCCTTCTATATTCCAATGTAAGAATTTCTTGATAACTCTATTAAAGTGTCACAGATGTTCTCATATGCCAAAGAATATTAATGATCTTAATAATCATTTATTAATGCATATGGAATAATTATTGCAACAGATCTACGAGAATACTTAAGATAAATTGAGTCCAGGATATAATGTATTTGTATTTTTTTTCTAAACATATGTATAAAAAAAATTCATGTGTTTAGAAATTAAATAATAAATTTTTTGGAGCAATAAATATTATGTAAAATAGTTGGTGATGGATTTATTGAAATTATTATTAATAAAGAAATAATTATTCAGTTGTTATCCCAATGTGTTATTTATGAATTTTATTTTACACAGGTAGTTCCTTTGTTTAAATCATTATTTGGTTAAGGTATTTTCATGGGTAATAGTTAGTGCGCCAATTGTGTCATTATTATTGTTTGTACTAAATCTTAATTATGAATGAGATTAGTGAGCTGTATGAAATATTGGCTGCTCAAAGAAGATTGCCGAGAATGTAACGTCTAACACTTTGATGATATAACACTTATATCATGTAAGAAACCTCATGATACATATATGATTTTTATTACTTTATAGGCCCCCGATGAGAAGGGATCTTCTATTTTGGATGGATGAACCAAAAGCTTTCGTACATTCCACTGATAATGTTATAGTAATAAAAGAAAAACATCCTAAGTCAGAAATGCATTTTTTAGTTTTGCCAAAAAGAGACATCCCTTCTATAAAAGATGTAAAAGCAGAAGATCTGGACATCTTAAAAGTGATGGATAAGGTCGGCAGATTCATAGCTTCAACATATGGGAGGGAAAGAAAATTTTGGTAATTGTAGTCGCGGTTGAAAATTGCTTTATTTTATTACTTACTAATTATTTAATAATAGGTTTAGTGTTCATTATTTTTATATTTAGCCGATATGTATTTCATCAAAAAAGAGTTCAGTGTTTAATTTTATGAACTAATCTATTATTTATTTTATTCATTTTTGAGGGTTGTTTAATAATGTTAACTATGTCTGAATTGTTAGATGGTATATCAACTTTTTTTTTGTGTTAGTGTGTGTGTGTTATTTAGCTTCTTTTTTTTGTGTTATTTAACTGTACCTGAGACAGAAAAATATTAAATGTTAATAGTAATAATAAGTTAAATAATAAAATAAGTGCTTTAGTGAGTAAAATACATTGGTCAATACTCTAATTAATTTAAATTAAAATATTTAATATTGTGCAACTGTTTTGATCATCTCCTAAACTGTTATTGATGGCGAAAGAAACATTCTGTTTATTTAAACTGTTTGCTATTGAACTACTACTATGTATCAGTAAATGGATAGTGTCCAATAGGCTGGTCATCGTTTTACCTGAGTTCCTTTAGATTTAGGTGACAAGGCGATATCCTTTTGTGATTCTTACAGAAATATTCAAAACTTCATACTTCAGGTAGAAAAAATGTGTATATAGTCTGTGGTACGAAAATGGAGAGACTCTCAGGGTCTTTTTTCTTAATAGAGAGAACCGAAAAAAATGAGCTTTGATAGAGGTATAGTCAAATGGGTTGTCTGTGGGAGATATCTATCTGAGAGGAAAATCCTTCTTATCCACTTTATAAAATCAGGTAAGTATATATTTTATTTTATCTCATAAAATTTATCCTATATCAGCCAATAAATAACGCTTAATTGTCACTATTTATCATAATATAAATATATATATTATTACATATTATATTATGACATAAATATATTATGTCACTATAAATATAAATATATTTATCATTATCTGATAGTGAAAATCAGTTAAATATTTCACTTTAATCTATTATCTATGATGGATTAAAATGAATTTACTAATGTTTGAGATTAGAAGAAATCTTTCTATTAGAAAGATTCTCTACAGTTAGTAGAACAAAAGACACAAAAATCATGCCAGATTCCCCCCTACCCCGACCATACTGCCCTATGGTTAAATACTTATCTGAAACCAAAGCTGATATTCATACCCATCAGCTTAAAGATGATAGCTTACTGAGGGTCCTTGTGAGGAACCTCCATCCAACAACACTAACTGAAGTTATTTAAGAATTAATAGCCATGTGCTATAAAGTTTGTCAGGTAACCAATGTCCTGAAAGGCAACATGTAATATCCTGGAGCTAATGTAAACTCCATTGCCTTAATTCTCTGTGGATCTTGAACCAATCTCTGGAGTAGAAAAGATTTATGAGATCTCATCCATGTTTTATACAAGAGTAAAAATAAAAAGAAGGGTGCCCCAAACATGATATCATTCAATGTCACAACAACCAGGCGTATGGCCATACAAAAACTTATTGCCACCACATACAATGATATGGCTAGTACAAATGTAGTGGTATGCTTTTTTTTTCGTATTTTACTCCTTGAAAATTCGGTAGGTTAAGTAATGTAGCCAGATAATATGATTATTTTTGTCTACTGGATCGTGAAATCTTCATTCTAAATTCTTTTACTTCTTTAGGTATAGTATTTAAACTTTAAAATAAGTCAATGAAGTGTTACTAACTTCTATGATACTTATTGTATTTGTAGACTTGAATCAAACGCTAGTCATTCACTTTCAGCTCTAAAAGCATACAAAACATCAGTAATATAAAGTTGTAAGACATGAAACCAAATGCCTGCTGGACTCACCAGGTTTCTGAGAGAAGTAGTTTAACTTCTTGCAGCTCTGGATTCATTCTTCAACTATCCATTCTTATAATCCAGAGCTGATAATTCTCTAACACCTTTGTATTTTATGGGTTAATATCCCATGAGATACAATATTTCTTAAATTTGTTTTTGCGAGTTTTTCGGAACTCTCAGCTCGATCGATTACGTAACAAAATTTTATAGTAATTTTTTAATATTAGAGTGATCATACGTTTTCCAATTTGAGACAGTACATTTGCTTTTATTATTTTCTTATTTATTTTAACTATCGAATCTACGAGTAATTTCCTGAAACTTCATGAGGAATTCTACCTATATATAGGTATATATGTGGGAAACAAAAAGAGTGCTAAAAAATGTATCCCAAGTGGAGTTCGGCCTTGCAACTGACCACAAAATTTTTTTGTTTTGCCAAAACATCAGACGCATTTGACATAGTAGGAGAGAAAACGAGGGGGTGTTAGGTAAGGCCCCTTTCACACTGCGATACCGAGCAGCCATACAAGTATCCAAGCTACTAATAGAACAAAGGAATCATTGTTAAAAGGCCATGCCTCTTCAGACTGCGATTCCAGCAGCCGACGCTTATCCGATACTCTAAACGAGTAGCCTGTCCCCGTCAGCCGCCACGATACTTTTTGAATAGGCTTCTCAGAATCCTAGTGTGAATGGGGGAAGATTCACACTGAGATTCCGAAGCGTGCTACTCCACTAGTTTTTGTTGTCTGTTAAATAATTCTAATAGTTTAATTTAATAGCTGTAATATAATAATTTTAATAGTTAAATATTTAATTTTTTAAAATGAATACATTTTTTGATAACGATAAATTTATTAGTTTAATCTAAAATCAAACGGCATTATGGGACAACAGTTCCGTAGAATATTATGATAAAAATAAGAGAGACAATGCGTGACGAACAGTTATTTCGGAAATGTACGGAAAGGAAGAAATACTGGGTTGGGATGTGAAAGGAAAGAATGAAATTGGTAAGTGACCATTACATTTTATTCATTAGAAGCAAATTAAATTAAACATTACAACAAATGTGGGTACATGTGGAAGGTGTAGAGAGAAAAGTGGGAGAAACAGCATCCGAGCGGCTGAATCACGATTCTTTTTGCGTCTCATACAGCGTGGGATACGTGTATCGGCTGCTCGGTATCGCAGTGAGAAACCGGCCTAAGGGGTCGTACGAAATATTATCCCGAAAACTTAATTTTCGGAGTAAAATGGTGAATTTTAAGAAACAAAGATTTTTTTTTTCCTTCTGTCAGTTGAAATTTGATCGTTCTTTTTATTAGTATGAATATGAATAACTTTCATTAACGCTGGCAGCTTCCTGCAAGAGAACATTATTGAATTCATCTCTAAGGAAAATTTCATAAATTTCCGAGGAATTTACTTGTCATGGGCATATTTACATATCAAAATATTTGCCAACATCTACTATTCTGAACAATAATTAGCCGGATAATCTTTGACCTAGTTAGTCGTAAGCAATGAGTAGAGAAATGGTGATGGTCTATTTCAGTGTTTTCAATCATCAAATAGGGTTGTAACTTGCATCGAAATTGTATTAGGATATTATTTAGAGTACTGCTTTGAAATGTATTCTGATATCTTATCCTATGTATTTATTCGGTAACATCTGGTCTCTACCAAAATAATGCTGAGTTCTTGCTTCTTATCACTTTGAAAAAATTAATGAAGTAGAAGCCATTACCGGTAAATTTAGTGCACTCATGGCTTATTCGTCCTTCTTCAAACGAAAGTGTGATGTTTTTTCCATTTTTAAGGAAATAAAATAAAGAACAAATACGGATACAAGAAAGCCCTAGTATTAGAAATAATACGAATTGAATTGCTAACGCAATGATAGGAACCATGATATTCTTAAGTTCGAAGGAGAGAAGGTTGGTTTGATCTAAAGCTGTGTTGTGCGTTCGCCCTATCTGCTACAGCTTGAAAACATATCAGCATAGTTTATCGCTGTTCTAAGGAACGTTAACAGAGAAGAAAAAAAAAAAAAAAAAAAGCATCCAATGAACCATTTAAGAGAAATGTGGTTTTAATTTTGAAATGTTGTGGCCACCATTATTCCATATTTTTATAAATATATTTTATAATTATATTTTAGTTTTTAAATGAAAATTTTTGTTTTATTTGGAAACAGAACCATCAATAACAATGTAAATTTTGAATAAGAATAAAACAGTTTGAGTAAAACACCGATAACAGTTAACTATTTTCCCAAAATAACTATTTTTGATAAAGGGAGAATTGAGAAATACCAGATTTCGCTCTGTTTTAACCTATAATAAAAAAATAGCATAATAGCCTACACCTATTTATAAAAATATATTTAAAACTTAAAATCACCCCGATAGAACTGAAAAGTGAGTTTTGTTGTAGTTACATTATTATTTACATTTTAAATCCCATTAGGAAATGAATAAAAGTGAATATTTATACAATTAATAAAAAAGTAAAAATCTTATATTAATTAGAAACCATATACGGATTAATAGTGAAATAGAAAACGTCAGCGCAGGTGTAAAAACTTTACTTCCATAGGTTTAATTAAGAGTTTGTAGTGATTTAGTATGAATGGATAATTATGTCCAAGAATGTATTAATAGGAATAGATTTGATAAGCAAACATGTTTTTGTTTACTCCTCATAAGCATGACGTAGGGTAAGGTATTGTCTTCGAAAACATTGGTAAAGTCAAAACAAAAGTATTATGAATGTTCTTTTTTTATTTTCTGTTGTCACTAAGGTTCGTTGAACTGTTAGCCATATCTTTTGTCATTTAAAAATTCACCCAACCCACGTAGTTATTAAAAATAAAAATTATATTTCTTTTTGTAATTTCAAAGCATCTGTGTGAAATGGTTGTTACAACCAGATAGTAGTGGTATTTTTTTGTTTTCTTGATGCATGCAGATCTGCAATTTTCCCTTCAGTTAGTATGATATTGTTAATTTTTATTGCTAGAAATAAAATTGAATACCAAGGTGAAAAAAAACTAAATTGATCAATTAAAAAAAAAGAAAAGGAAACAATATAAAGATGAATACAGGAGTAACCCACCCTCTTCTTCCTAAATGTTCTCGTAAAGGTTGCAATAGAATACAGAGTAATCTTGCTAATCCGAACATCGGTAATTCGAACACTCCAGTAATTCGAACTGGCGAGTTAAGGTAGGCGCACACCTTTTGTCATCGGACGGATCGGATTTTTAGATTCGACCAATTATTTTAATAGGAAGTGCGCACACCTTTCAGCATCGTACGTATCGGAATTCGGAAATGCCGACAAGAATCTCGAGAGGGGCATTCAAGCCGACAGCTCCTTTTGTAATGGATGACGTCACCGGCAATTCTGAGAAAGAAACAATGAAATATAACGTTAATTACATGTTTCATTAGGTAATTATTTGTCTTTTGCTAATGCAATTTGGCAATAAGATTGTGCTTTCTAGTTATTGTTATTTTTTCATATTCGAATTTTCATAAAGGTTTGTTTGCAGTAAAAAAAAAACAAAAAAAAACTTGGCATAATCTTCAACCAAGTCGGGGAATAGTTTATTGTACTCTCCGTAATTCATCCTTTTCAGATTGATTTTATTAATTAACATTTTCCATTTTCTGTTCTTCCGTCGCTGTTCCTCTTCTTCTTCTTCTGCTAACAAACAACTAATAATTACAACTTCTTCTTCACTAATGGGGAGTGGAACGCCGAAAATGTAGTTGCTCCGATGCTGCTATGTGTGCGCAGTAACGTCGAAAATCCGAACCTGTCCGTCCGATGACGAAAGGTGTGCGCCTACCTTTAGTAGAATGTTTTTAAAAATTTAATATATTTACATATAATTTTTAAAAAATCTATTTTATTGGCTGTTATCAAATGAATAAAAAAATAATATACAAATATGTAATTGATAAATAAAAAGATAAACAACAAAACAAAATAAAAATATTCCAATGAGCCCATACTCAGTCAACATTTTGGTGTTGATCTTTTAATTAAATAATCCCTCCATCTGAGACTTTGTTCTCAAAATCATTTCGTAAATATATACGTATTACATACAATGTTTATTCTGATTTGTCCTTAACGTCTGTTAACCGATTTTTTCGCTAATCCGAACACCTTCCAGCGACAATTAGTTCGGATTAGCGAGATCCCACTGTAGTACATAAATTAAAATATTTCCCGAGCCTGTCAGATACACATCCTAGAAGTGAAAACGGTTTAGTTAATGATAGCCTGTTCATTTATCCGTCAGCTTTATGATGTACAACTTTTGGTGAACTTTGATATACATTTCTTCATTCATACATTGTCAATTTAAGTAAATCGCATTTAAGCCTTAATTCTGCTGTGTCCCGTAAATTTTATTAGCATAAGTTCAATCACAAAGTCAGAGACTGAAAATGGGTTGATTTAAACACTACTGACAAAAATTTTCAGCGACAATACTTCACTCATTCCCTTCCACTAATACATAATAAATAATATTCTTACTTAAAGTGTTATGAATTCTCGTATTTAAAGTAGAGAAACAAGGCTGTAAAGAAGATGACATGTGCAATTGTAATGCTTGTTTTAGCATAAGAGATAGCAAATGTCGTGCGAAGAAAACAAAGATGACAGATCGATTTGATGTGAAAGAGTGAGGCTAAAAGATGAAAAAAAGTGATTTGACGAATGATCAGATCTAGCTGTTCGGTTTTTAAAGGGCAACTACCTCGAGTTAGTGCATGTGGTTATGGAATAATAAATATTTTGATTATGGAATATAAATATTTTTAATAAAATTTCAAGTTGAACCTAATAGATAGATATCCGTTTCCAAGAAAAGTATAAATAGCCTTCTTAAAAGTTCACAGTTTCATTATTTACTGCTTCTAAATATCTTTTAATCTACGATTTTTTTAAATAATGTTTCATGTAATAATAATTTTTATGTCCATAAGGTATTAATGATGTTTTTTCACTAGGTCATAGTACCTGGAGTTTTATTTAGATACGTTGTTTTTTAAGGTTTATAATCATTTTATTTTAAAAATATTTTTGTAGCTCAGTAACATTTTCAGGGGTTGCAATTCTTGACAGAAACCGTTGGCAATCATTTCAACCGTTTCAGCAAGCTAACAATGGATTGAACCGGCCATACTCCACCAAAGTTTAATCATTATTTCAAAATGGAACATATTTTACCCGTGGCCTAGTTTTGGTCAAAAGTGATATATTTTGGGGGAGCGCGATGGCGTTAGGCGTAGTTAGTCCAGTCAATCTTGACCAAAAATGGGCTATCAGAGGAATTAAAAATAATAGTTCCAATTTTTTCTCCAATCCGCCGTATTGTTCTTCTCCAATCTGGCAATCGAATACTCTTCTTATTCTAGTCTCCAGTATTCTAGAGTAGATTTTTGCAGGCACGCTGAGGAGAGATTTCCCTCGATGATTGCTGCACTCCCGATTGTCTCCTTTCTTCAGAATGGGCACAATCACAGCTACTTCCCAGTCCTTGGAGATCTTTTTCTCCTTTCAGATCAGGTTTAGAAGATGGAGGAACATCTTATGGTCTTTATTGCCCATGTACTTGATCATTTCCGGGGCAATTTCTTCAATTCCTGCAGCCTTTTCTAGTCTTACTTTTGCAATGGCTTCCTAGAGCTCCTCTCCGCTAATGTAGTCGTCTTCAACCCTGTCTTCTTCTGCCCTTTTCTGGTTAACATTTAAGGCATCGTCTCTTTCTTCCAGCAGGTCTTTAAAATACTCCCTCCATCTTTCCATGATGCATTCCTCACGCCATATGATGTCCCCGTTTTTATCTTTAATACCTTTTAGCACCAACTTGGAGAACAATATGGCTTCAGGAATCAAAGAAGCACGCAGGATCTCATCTTTACTATACTATGAGACAAATCACGGAAAAGGCTGTTGAGAGGAATCAAGAGCTCTCCATCTGCCTCGTGCACCTCCAAATGGCTTTCGACAGAGTGAGGAAGGAAGATATAGAGCGGGCACTACCCGAGAGAGGTATAGACCGAGGAACAACATTGGCTGTGATGAGTCTCTATAAAAATAGAAGGAATGTGGTTAGAACCAGAAACCACATATCAAAAAAAATTTGAGACGTCAATAGGTATCCGCCAAGGTTGTAGCTTAAGTCCGCTGCTTTTTATAATAACCCTGGATTTGGCACTAAGGAGGGCCAAATTTCAAATGAGGCAGTTCCAGGAACACAGAAACCAGCAACCCATCCGATTTTCCTTGTTAGCCTTTGCTGATGGCCTCGTCTTGCTAGCTGCTAATGACCGAGACCTCCAACACAACATAAATGTACTACAAGAGGAACTAGCAAAACTTAATATGATAATCAATCCCGGGAAAACTAAGTGTATGAGAAAAGGAAAGAAGAAGAAGACCGGAAGAATAATAAGAGTACTGAGAGTTGGCGGAGAGAGATTGGAGCAGGTAAAAAGTTTTTAAAATCTTGGTGCCCATCTCAACGAAAGCGGCTATATTGACGAGGAAATAGTTCAGAGGATAGGAGCGGCTGGGATAATGTTTAATATGGTCCGAAGGGTTTTCCTGGGAAGAAGAGAGGTGACCAAACAGACTAAAGTGGCAGTCTACAAGTCAACATTCCTGCCGATCCTGTCATATTCATCGGAATCATGGACCCTCACATCAAAGCACAATGGCCAGATTCAGGCTATGGAATACCTACAAAGGCTATGGAGGTACCTGCAAAAAGTAGAAAGGAAGACCTGACGAGACAGGATCAGGAATGACACCATAAGGGCCAGTCTCGACGTAAAATCGGCAGAGACCATCCTGGAGGAACACAAGATGGTGCGGACACCTCCTTAGAATGGATCAAGAGAGAATCGCCAGAAAAACATATGAGACACGAATGGAAGGAAGAAGGCCCAAAGAAAGACCCCGCATCTCCTGGGAGGACGGTGTTTAGGACACCGGAAGCGAGGCATTGAATAGAGCTGAAGAAGAGAGCTGGTTCAGGAACGAGACATTTGGTCCAGACTCTATAAAAGGAAGCCACACAGTGCACAACGGTTTTAGATGGTGCTATGAATATAATGAATATGATGATGAGTTCCAATTTTTTCAGGAATGTGTAGGGGATGATCCCTTGAACAAGAACTAATAAAGTCCCTCCAAATCCCGGTGCCGCTGAGGGGGGGGGGGGCTTTAAATGTCCAATTTTTAAGTTTTAAGTTTTTGGATTATAACTCGAAAACAGTGCGTTCCATTGAAAAAGTTCTTTAGTATGAAAGTGAAGCTTATTAAATTTTCTACAAGTTTAGTAATATACGATAAACAGTTTTCGTGCTACCGGCTCCAAAAAAGTTTTAATTTTCGGGAAAATTGTATTTTACTCATGTTTTTTGTATATTTTTGTCTTATAGATCCTCACTCGTTCATTTTAGAGGAAAGTCGTCAGGATATTACTTATAAAGCATTATAAAAGCTGGTTAAATTTACTATTAGACCCACTAAAAAAATTGTAATCAAGTTCCGTAAAATAAACCTGCCAGGACGCTAAAAAAACTTTTGAAAACCAGTGGATTTTACAACAGTACGTGTTTTTTAGCGTCATGGCAAATGTATTTTACGGGACTTGATCAAAATTTCGTAAGCGGGTCAAATAGTAAATAAATTTAACCAGCTTTTAGATGGTAAAAATAAGTTATGGATCTCACTGATAGTTTCGGAGTTATACGTGTTTTCGCGGAGAAATGCTTGATGAAAGGTTTTTTTTACAAGGTTTGAATACGCACCCGATTATGTCATTTTTCGCTAAGGCTTATCACCTACTGAGTGTAATTTAGCAGCAGTATAAATTTCAGCTGTTTATGTTTCCGTTGAACAGAACATCAAAATTTAATTAGAAAATCAGGATTTTCGTTGAAATATTTAATCTCATTTACATCTTGCTGTAAGTTGCAACATGTTCAAAATAAATGAGCATATGATATATATTCTTATAGGGAATTTAATGCTGCATAGGTTCTATCCTGACGACTTTTCCCTAAAATGAACGAGTGAGGATCTATAAGACAAAAATTAAAAAAAACACAAGTAAAAAACAATTTTTTTGAAAATTAAAACTTTTTTGGAGCCGGTAGCACGAAAACAGTTTATCGTAAAAATGTATATTACTAAACTTGTAGAAAATTTAATAAGCTTCAATTTCATACTAAAAAACTTTTTCAATGGCACACACCGTTTTCGAGTTACAATCCAAAAACTTAAAACTTAAAAATTGGACATTTAAAGCCCCCCTCCCCTTCCCCCCCTCAGTGGCATCGGGATTTGGTGGGACTTTATTAGTTCTTGTTCAAGGGACCATCCCCTACACATTCCTGAAAAAATCGGAACTAGTATTTTTAATTTCTCTGATTTTCCTATTTTGATTGGACTGTTTGACACTAGCTCTGTTGGCGTCGCATGGATCGAAAATTTGAAGAAAGTTTCCTCATCAGAAATGAGAACCTACAGTTTAGGAGACATATTGGTTTGAATGAAAAAAGTAACGTTTGAAACACCTATTTGTAAGTGTAGTGGCTTTTTTGACACGGTCTAGCTCGGATCGAAAATTTGCTAATAGTTTCCCCATCAGAAATTTAATGGAAAATTTATTTTGTTTTATAACATTTATCGCTAGGACCTACCGTTTAGGGGCTATATTGGTTTGGATGAAAAATAAATAAGAAACATATGAATGAGCATCGACGGTCAAGGGGGCAAACCCTGAAATATGTTCCATATTATTCTTTCTTTAGTCGATAGGTTCAAGGGAACCTTTACTTAATTTTTTTATTTTTTTTTTTTTTTGGAGGGGTTAAGATTTGGTTTAGGCATATGTTGAGGTTTTTCATTCCAATTATGCTGCTGTCCAGATTTTCTACAGTTATCGTATAACACTCACTTTTCTTCGCAGGTGTCCCAGACAATCTAAAAAAAGCTCATTTCTGTTACGAAATAAGGAACAAGTCTCAAATCGAGAGAGGTCCTGGTCCTAGGTTAGCTCATGTGGCACCCACTCTATGGTCGACCCTAAATTAAACGAATTTCTACGGTAGCTATACTTTTACGAAAATTAATTTTTGTGTTGTTTTACCTTCAAATTAAAAACTAAGACTGATAACGAAAAAATATTAAATACTCTTTCAAACGGTATGCATATCATTATTGTTTGAGCACAGATAGGCTATTCCCACATTAAAATAAAGTAGAATAAAATTAAATAAATATATATTTATATATAAATTATATATATAAACAAAACTAACATTTCATATGTTTCATCCTTTAAGAAAGCTTATAAAAAAAGAAAGAACAGGAGGCAATAAAAAGGAGGGGGAAACAGAGGAAAAGTTTTCAAATAAAAACCGACCTATAAATAGAGACGGAAAGGAGAAGAATATGTATATACAGTTCATCAGAAGACGATAGTTCTAGGACCTCTTAAAATCGAAGAAATGATAACGTCGGCATACTGTGTGAAGAGGAGGAATGTCGTAATTTCTCGAAAGGAGATACCGAAATGACCCATAAGAATGAAAACGCCCAAATTACATGGAGGTGACTTGATTTCTTGGCAAAAATTGGATCTATCAAATATGTATCTAGTAAAAAATGTGAAGGAAAGTGAAAATTTTAGTTAACAAATTATGGTCATGGAAGATAATGGGAAATAATTTCATTTATAATGTGACGAACAGCAGAACGTTAGCCGTAAATGAAGTGCTGGTCAAGTATACAAAATTACTGGTCATTGAACATTCTAGAAAGAAGCAATAGCAGTTTCTCAGTTCTACGGCGGATATCATTTGATAGATTTTGCATACACATATTTATAATTATAAGCTGTTATGATTTGCTATGGCATTTCTTCATTATATTCCAGGTTCGTCACAGCATTATACAATAATAAAACTTTGTGTTTTAAATATGGCACCTATAGGAGGCAACCCACACCGACCGGGCGTCGGATTGAAGATCCTACTGCGTTTATGTTCCCAGGAGGAAAATAAGTTTAAGGTTTACTTTGTCTGTAGAGCTAATAAAAATATATATTAAAAAAAAAACGAGCAAGATCAAACATACAATTTTTTGTTCTGTGGAAGGATTTGTTATTGCACAGTTGTAAATTTCAATTAGTAAATGAAAAAAAAAAACTTTAATTTTTTTTCGTAACTTACATTTATAGGAAAACAATGGGCAACCGAATCAGAAAAAAAATGTTTAGTCATATAGCTTCTTTATTTTGACATGAGTGTGTCTTTTGGCTGGGGGTCTATACTTTTTTGAAGTAACGTTTTTTTCACATTCAAAAATGTAACATTTTAACACACTCTAGCTCTGGTTAAAAATGTAATGGATAATTTTTTGTTATATAACATTTGTAGCTAAGACCTACGTTTAGAAGCAATTTTGGTTTGAATGGAATAAGTCAAGTTTTACGAACATTTTTTTTAATGCTGGGGAATTTTTTGACACGCAGAGCTAGAGCTAGAGACCATAATAAAACTACTCTTATTTTACACAACAAACATCAATCTTTAATTTTAACATAACATATCATTGAATGCGTATCATCAAGAGTTAACAACAAATGTTGAGATAAAAAAAATGATACCCTTACACCAAAAAAAAAAGTCTGGAAACACTTATGTAATGGAAGAGAATAAAACATTTTAACAATAACTGTAATATGCTCGATGCGGGCTTTAAGGACAAAGGACAGAAAAAAAACTCTCATGATTAGAAATCCTTTTAGCCAACGATTACCATTCATGATGAAAGTGCCAAAAGCCATTCGCGAGTCAATTGTTTCCATACGAAATCAAGGCAAAACTGCGAGGGACATTGGAAGGATTGTTACTGAAAACGCGGGTACAGTATCTAAAATTATAAAATTATATCACAGACATTGAAATTATACCTAAAGCATTGTGTTACCTTATATTAATGTAACAAAATAAGCAAATAATTTTTTATTAAGTATCGAAACAATAAAAACCCAGTTATAAAAAATATTGGGAACTATATAAAAAATAGTACAAAAAATAGTACATAATAGAACTAAACATTTATTATTGTGGTATACCAATCTATTTTATTTATTGTTATTTTACATATACTTGTGTATGTATGTATATGCATATATATTTGCATATGTATGTGTATGTATGTAGATATGTGTCTATGTGGGTATGTAAGAGTATGTGTGTATGCACATAAAAATATACAGATATTTAAAAATGTTTAGTTACAATTATTGTTTATTTTATTACTTGGGTGTTTTTTTTTTCTTTTTTATTCTTCAATTTTTTTTTTTTAATTTTTTTCATTGTATATTATGATTACATCTACATAAATAATTTGTTCAATACTATTCTATTTTAAGTTTCAGACTAGTATTTTTTTTTCTTTTCTTTTTTGGTACACCATGTAATTTTGTGAATTGTAAAAAATTATGTAAGAAATAAAGAAAAAAAAATTAAAAATAAATAAATAAAAAGATATGAAGTATTCCGCTGTGCATCCAAGAGACCACTTTATGGGCGTTCACCCAAGATAAATAAATTCCTCAAGCAGGAAATTTTTAAAAAACTGTCCATGACAAACCGTGCACTAGCGCTCCGACAATTGCTTCGAACTTGTCTCGCGACTAAGGTGTAACAGTTACCCCTCTAACTGTGATTAACAAGTTACGAGAAAGTGGTTGTTTTGGTCGAATCTCCAGGGAGAAATCGTTCATTAGCGAGTTAAATTGTAAGCGACATTTGGAGTTTGCTAAAGAGTATGTACAAAAGCCTCCATCGTTCTGGAATCTGTTATTTCTTCGGATGAAAGTCGATTTAAAATTGTTTGCTCAGAGGGCCGTCAAAAAGTGTGGCAAAAAGCGAAAAAAGCTTTGGAAACAAAAAAACATCAAACGTGGAGGAGGTGGTATTATGGTTTTGGGCTGTATGAGTGCGATGGGAGTTGGTGCTTTACATGTTATAAATGGCAGTAGGGACCAACATGACTACATTAAAATTTTAAAACATAATTTGCAACAAAGTGCAAAATAAATTGGGTCTAGATCGTTCATTTGTCTTCAAGCAAGATAATGGCCCGAAGCATACGGCTATGAAAACTAAGGAATGGCTGTTATACAATGCACTCTGGCAAGTGAGGACAATTCCTCAGTCTTAAGATCTTAATATTATCGAACAAATATGGGCTGAAATCAACAGACGAGTACGGACGGATAAGAGAGGTAACAAACAAAGAAGGACTGAAAACAGCTTTACTCGAAGGGGAGAAGTTTCAAACAGAAGTAACTCACAACCTGGTTGGATCAATGAGAAAGCGTTTATTAGAAGTAATTAGAAATAAAGGAGCTCCCACTAGATTCTAATAGCAACAAAGTATATTATTATATTACTTAATATTTTTAAGTCGACACTGTTTCCAGACTTTTTTTTATATGTTTTTGTTTCTAACGTTTTCTATTGACTATTGTTGCTATATATCATTGTTGTATTTATTTAAAATAAATGTTAAATGTTTGTTGAGAAAAATAAGAGTAGTTTCACTATGGAAACAAGGGGTCACCTGTGGTATAGTGGTTAGCATAGCAACCTACTAAACCCAAGATCGCGGGTTCGCAGCCCGGCAGATGACCTTAGGATTTTTTAAAGGGAGTAAAAAATCCTTAGCTATGCCGTCCTTCGGAAGGGACGTAAAATGGGGGTCCCGAGCCTGTGCGATGTCAGGTACTCGCTAAAGATCCCTAACCTAATTATACCTGGATAGGCGAAATTTAGGACTCTCACCGTAGCATCGTCCGATTAGCCATAGCAGCATAAAGTGACGTTAAACGAAATAAACAAACAAACTATGGAAACAATCTGTTTTAGACAGGAGGAGCATAAGTGTAAAACTTTGGTAAGTGTTTCCAGACTTATTTTGTCCAGTTTATTGGTTTGGATAAAAAAAGGTAACGTTTCGCTAGCTCTGTTGTTGCTCGGATTGAAAATTTGAAGACAGTTTCTTCATCAGAAGCAGTAGATAAAATGACCCGTAGATTATACATAGACATATCTATTGTTTTTCCCAGTCAGGGAGTAATTTAGTTTTTAAGGAAGATGTTTAGTATTTAATTTTTCAAAGCTCCTTGAAGACAATACCTGTTGTCTTCGTTAAAAGGGTGTTAGTAAAGCTGAAGACATTCATAACAAATTTAAAACCTTCTAAACTACAGCATCAGTCATTTCCTACTCGAAACTGAAGATATTGGTAGTTCTATCTAAGTTCTTCACTAGAAGGAGTTGATTTCTATGGGGCTTTTTAGCCTAGGCGGATAGACAGGCACAAAAGATTCAATTTTATCGATTTTGAAATATAATAATAGAATTTTAAATAAATGTACAAGGCAGTATCCTAGTTCCCATCCTCTTCACGGTGTATACAGCTGATATCTCGACTCTTCCTACCACTGTCCTCACCACTTACGCCGACCACTTGTGTGTTATCAGTAAATAATAATCCTTTCATTGCATCCCAATCACTACAATCTCATATTACTAACATTCAAGAATGGTGTCGAAATTGGAGAATAAAAATAAATCCAAACAAATCCCATCAAATAACTTTTACCCTTCGTCGTAAACCTACGACTTCCTGCCCTACAGTATCCTTTAATGATATTACACTAATACCTGTTGAACAGATCCGCTACCTAGGACTCCACTTAGACAAACGTCTTACTTGGAATCCACATACAAGACTAAAACGACAAGAAACTGCTCGTCGTTACAGACTACTTCAACATTTACTAGACAAACGTTCTAAGCTTCCAATAAATTACAAAAGACTCATTAACATGACTGTGATAAGAACTATTTGGACATACGGAGTTGAGCTTTGGGGCTCCACTAAACCATCCAATTCACCTCGTATCCAATCCTCACAATCCAAAATCCTTCGAAAAATCCTCAATGCTCCTTATTTTGTGACCAATAAACTTATCCATAAAGATCTTAATGTTCCATATGTTGCTGATTTAGCCCAAATCAGATACGTATTCTTCCATAGTAAGCTCCATAACCACTCAAATCCACTAGTCTCCCAACTTGCTTCCCACTTCATTCCCGATAATCCTCCGAGGCGTCTGAAAAGAAGATGGCCTAGAGACCTTTTAGTGTAGATATTATTGAAGTGCTACTAGTGAGTAGTTCTTCACAAGTTATTTACATGCCAATGTATTCACTATCAACACATTTACTTAATTTATATTGTTTTGTACAGTTGTAAATATCAATAAATGAGAAAAAAATAAAATAAAAAAATAAATGTATATACAAGAGTAAACTTTAATAAAATGTGTCCACTGAATGCTTTTAATTATGCTACAGCTTATGCTAATCTAGGCTATATGATGTTCAGCCTATTTTCTATAATTACTTAGACCGAGATATAATTTCATTGCCGTAGGTTCGGCTTTCATGCATTCCAGTTGCAGCAAAGGCTCCACCTGCACGTCCTAAGCAACGATCTTTGCGGCACTGGAATGAATACCATTTGGCACTGGAACTCGTTCACTACGCCTTTTTTCATGAAATCAGAAGGTAACGTATACAGAAGACTTTTTGTAGGTACATTACTAGCGATTAATATTTATTTCTGATTGACAGAAGTAATTGAACAACTCTCCAAGAAAGGCTTTATCAAATTGCCTTCGTTGAGGCAGTGCTTGGGCTGGCTCAATGGCCCAGTGCTCTGTCACTTCTGTTCGCACTGTCCTTTCGATGTTTATCTCCTTAAGGATCATGTCAAAGAACACTTCAACGGGACTGACATCTTCCATCCCCTACCCAAGAGGAAAAAGGCTACCGTGCTACCATCCTTCAGTAGCACAAGAACTACCTCTAATGTCAGTAGGACCTCCAGCACTTCTCGAACCAGATCTAAGAAAAATAGGAGTGAAAGTAAAATAAGGTCACTTCCAAGGAAGAGCCCCATTGTTTGAGATTGTGTATGAAATGTTAACATGTTAAATGTACTTCAAATAAAGTGATTATTTCTTTTCAAAACTAAATCTGTTAAGGTGAGGGACACTTTATGTGTCTATAGAAGTCGATTATCTACTATATACTGTATCTTTATCGATTAAAACTAGCAGTTGTTCTTTTCAAAAGATTTGTTTCCAAAGTTTAACAGCATCCAAACTGTTAGTTCTTACACTACAACTGTTAATTCATAACTTTAGTGATAAAAGAATAATATGTAGAAACAATAATTACTGGCCCGATGGTCGGAGGAGATTTGTCCGAAATCATGCTTAGCTGCCAGGATTTTTCCCTATAAGGTACCCCACTTTATAAAGGCTGAATGTACCACAGGATGGTCTCCGGACCTCAAATTCGATCCATGACTATAATGACTAGCTAGACCGAACTAGAACTTGGGCCCGGGAGCATGATAGTCTCAGCATGGCGAATCACCAAAAGGCTCTTTTCAGTGGAGGCCAGACCCTTGTAAACCAAGTTTTTATATTTCAATTTTATCCTATAATTGATGTTCTGTGACTCCCTATAAAAGTTTCTGATAAATCAAAACATCGCAAAGTTAACATAATAATATATATGTTATATAAATTATAATCAAACCGTTTTTTATCATAACCTTGTTACTCTTTTAAATAACTCTTGGCATTTCTGTTTTCTCGAGCAACAGTGGGCCGAACCTATCCTGGTTTACCTGAGCACTGCCTGCCAGTACCATAATTATTGTAGCTTATAAACGCCATATCAGTCCTCTCTTGAGTTACACCCTAATGTAATGGAATTTGACAATGAATCACTATGGAATAGTGAGATGTATTGCCACCACTACAAGTACCAGTGCAATGCTTAAGGAATATAACATGTACAATATTTGTTTTATATTTTTTTAGTAGATGTATTTGTTTAATCTGAACAACTAAATCAACTTAGCAGTTTACTTTCAATTGTTGCTCATTCATGAACAAGATGCACTTACAAATATAGGCTATCCTCAATAATATCATTAAAACCTATCCTTCAAATCTGACTATCCTCACTACTTATTGCTCTACCTCAATAATCCTCAGATTCAGTTCCAAAACTCCATTAAAAACCTCTGAGACACCTTCGATCAATAGGTATAGATATGCTGCAACCAACATATCACCGAAATCTCTAGAAAAGCCATCTTAATTCTCAAACAGCTCAATTGATTTTGTGATTCTATTCCCCAAGACACCCATAAACTTTAAGTTTCCTCATACTTCCCTATTCTGATTACTAAAAATCAAAACACCTTTCTGCATTCTTGACCTAATTACTCTGTGTTCTTCAATCCAACTCCTAGTTACAAGACACCAAACTTTCAACCTGTATACCCACTCCCTAGAACTGCTTCCTTTGAAAAATCTTTTATCATTCCTGCAACCTCCTTTCGGAATTTCATACCCATTCTTATTCATAGAACTTCTTTTAATTCAAAACATAATTTATTTTTACACCTCCTAGATAGTTTATCATCCAGAAGTACACGAATAATTATTAATATATTTAGATGTTCTATTTTTCAAATATGATTACTTTTTTTTTTTCAATAATTTCTAGTGTGATTACTAAGGTAGATTGGTAAATAATGCAGCCAGACAATTGTACCAGTGATTATACACTATTCTCATTTTTAGGGGACCGTATGTCCCAGAATAAAGTTAAAAAAATAAATTAACTTTTATGAAGAAACATCTTCATTAATTTTTAAGTGTAAAGTGAATGGGATAAAAAAACATATAAAATTCATAAATAACCGATTAAAAAAAAAATTTATACACTCAACTCAGCATAAGGAGGGTTTTGAGTTTTTTAAAAACTTTACCTCCAGCCTCTCATATAAGGAAGGTAACAGTAAAAAAACAAATATAAGCTAATGTAATTTAGCTGTTATCATGAATAAAATTTCTGACTAAATAAAACTTTTAAAAAGCTACAATTTATTTATTTACTTTTGACAACTGTGTAATTTCAATATCGCATTTCTCTTTAAATTGAATGAATTGGGTTGTAATAAGGATTTAGAATAGAGGTAAGAGAAAAATGTTCATTAATTACTACATATCATTTTATTATATATATTTTTTAATGTTTCTATTATTATCATATACAAACACAAAGAAATAAATGAAATAAATATTTAAAATACTGCAGTTCACTAAGTTATTGAAAACAGTTAATTTTCCAATAGTCGAGAACACTGACTAGAGGAAAATAATTTAAGAATAAAGTAATAATTTAAGTGAATACTTAAATTAATAATATAGGACACAAATTATTCTATAAATGAAATTGTCAATGTTAAGGCTACATAATTTTTATTTTTTAGAATAAGTTCTCAAGAGGGTAAGCATTTTCTAAAAAATTTAGAATTAACAGACCACTGCCAAATTATAATGGATGTTTTATATTTCTTAAAATATTGGGTGATGAACCAATAATTTGTGTATTGTCAAAATACAACCTTCTGATTCAAGGAACATAACATAAATTTTATTTTTCAAATCCAACCCTCTTACTTAAGGAACATAACATTTAAAATAAGAATTTAAAAAAAATAAGCTAACATCTCACACAATAGTATAACGGTTGCCGGCAACCGTTGATAGGGCAGTATCAATAATACAGGTTTGGCTTTGTCCTAGTGACTATGCCCATTTAATTAATCAGTTAACAATTTCCCTAATCAAGTCATTTATGGACTTTGCAAAACACAAATGTACTTCAAACATGAGCAAAGCAAGCTGCCAGTAGAAGTACATACTTTCTCTATACGTGAAATGTTACATGAATCTCTCCCTCTCGCGTCACAAATCATTAAGGTAAGTTTCATTAATAGAGTTTGGTAACATTTATCCCGTATGAAATACAATTGAACTAATTCTCGTCAGAGATAAATAACAAATTATCTAAAAATTATTATTACTAGTAATAAATAGACTGTGTGCCAGTTTATAAAAAATATTTATTACATTGCAAAGTAGAAAACTCAATAAATAAAATAATAAAATAAATTCAAACTATATTAAATAATAAATTGTCTAAATCAAATTCTTCTTAAGTCGATTCAGAATTCAATACTCAATTTCCATTTCCTAACTACTCACATAATATCAATCACGGTAATAAATAAATTAAGATATATACATAATGTACATTAACCTTTGTACATCTAAACAATATTTAAACTAATAGACTCCTCTGGAATGCCTGAACACAAATAGTGAACCTCCTATTGCGAGAGAGAGAATCAAACACATTTAGTACAAGGAGTTTTATATAATAATACAGATTGTACACAATGTGCATTCGTTTAGGCGCGTGTCATTTATATAAATCGATAACGCAGGTTCAG
This sequence comes from Euschistus heros, assembly GCA_003667255.2. Lineage (NCBI taxonomy): Eukaryota > Metazoa > Arthropoda > Insecta > Hemiptera > Pentatomidae > Euschistus > Euschistus heros. The sequence continues at coordinate 875,720 of RCWM02000139.1, forward strand.
TGACCCTTCTTATTTGCTAGTATCACAGTCGAATGTTTGCGGTTTCTGCAGCAACGCTTGAGGTTATACTTTTTTCCCACTACAGAACGCTTTCACTTCTTCAATTGCTTTACACCAGTCAAGAGCATATCCTTCAGGGTCCTCAAGATAGTAAGTCCTATTCGGCTGAAAAAAAAAAAAAAAAAAAAAAAAAATATATATATATATATATATATATATATCTTCGTATTAAAATATATTTACAGTAAAACGTCATATATTGAAATTTCAACATTAGCACAAAGAAAGGATTTTCAGTTTGTAGAAACTAAAGCATTTTCCCAGTTCCATACAAAAATAAGTTACATATTCTTTATTTTTAAATTACTAGCTTGAGGCACTTCTTTTTAACCAAATAGCCCATGAGTTTCAAGATATTACAAAATAGAAATCACAATTAATTATATATACTAATAAATTAACCAGTCAAAAACTCTCCAATTATATTGCTGTACAAATAAAGGTACTTTTAAAAAATTATTTTTAGGACAATAAATTGTGATATTTGGGATGCTTTATCAAGTTGGGCTGTCTGTTCATTAATTATCAATAAACTCTTCAAATATAGATTATAACAGGAGTATACTTACAGTGTGGACGAAAAAGATCTTGAAGTTCTTCGGTTCTGGTGTAATCTCATCTGACCATGGGATTTCTCCTTTCAGGGTCATAGAGACTGGGTCAACATAATACAAGTGTGGCCCTTCAGTCAACAAAAGCATTCGTTTCCTCGCAAAAAGACCCTGTCAAGAATAAACGTTATAAGTAAATTTTCAAATACATCATTTAAAGCAAAACTTCAAATCAAGTATCATTTATTGCATAATTATTACAAGACTATTTTTAAGGTTCATTATTAAACAGATCAATGATAAGGTGTATTTATAATTTAAAATGGGAGCTTACCTTCCTCTTGTTGACAAGCCCTTGCTTGAGAATAAGCCTTCCTTCAACCAGGGAGTGCCACCTCGATTCTGCTGCTTGGCTTTCAAGCTTGGATGCCCTTAGTTCCTTATTCGAAAGAATTTCAACAGCTTGGCTTCTTCTTGACTTAGGACTTCCGGATTCAGGCTCAAGGCCAAGCAGTCGACTAAGCTGGCTGTCCAATCCTGGTTCGAGGTGGTCAGGCACCTTTTGAAACAATAAAAATACAATTACTAATCACTGAATTTAACTTTTAATTTAAAATATGAAAAATGAACTCTTGTTGCACAAAAATGAACTTTTTTTACACGTTAAGAAAGGATGCTTACCTTGTAATCAAGATTGACATCAGAAGAAGGTAGGTAAGGTGAGATAGCAGGAGGGGTTGTGAGGTGCAATCGGGCAAAATCCAAACCAGCAAACATTGGATGTGATTTGATCGATGGGTAGCCATCCTTGTCATTTGCTCCCAATCTCTCATTGCAGTTTAACACTAAGAGTTTTTGAACTAAATCCTGCGCTTGAGAGTCGAATTCTTCAGGAAATTCATACTCAAGTTTGAGAATTTTTTGGAATATTGCATATTCATGCCTGGAAAAAGAGAAATAAAAAAAAAATGTCAAAATGATAAAAACAAATTTGTTAAACTGTTAAAAAACTGTTACTATAACAGTAATATGACAACCATTATTACATATATAAAACTCACCTTGCTCTAAAAGGAGGAAGACCCGAAATCATTTGATATATGATACACCCCAGAGCCCAGAGATCTGATGCATAGTGTGCCACCTTGTCAGTGAGCAGCTCAGGGCTAACATACTGCGCGGTCCCGACAAAACTGTTTTTCTCCTCCTCCTTGTCTCATCTTCACTATCATCAGCCTCTTCATCATTTTTGACAATTTTTCCCGAACCAAAGTCCGTTATGAGGATATGCATCTTCTCATCAAGGAGTATATTTTCTGGTTTGAGATCCCTGGAAAACAAAAGCAAAAGTCATTTTTAAAATTTTTTTTTAAGTCACAAAGTATCACCTATTCTCTCATTAATATTTAATAAATATATTCAACACGGGAAAACTAAATTGTCAATTCACCTGTGGATGATGTTGAGCCTTTGAAGATGTTCCAATGCCTGCAAGATCTCGCCAGCGTAGAATCTTGTACATTCGATATCAAAAGCACCAACTTTGTTAATATAAGGCAGGAGTTCGCCATTCTTTGCATAGGACAAGACAAAGTAAAGGCTGTCATTGTCTTGGAAGGTACAGTACAACTTGACAAAGAAAGGGACGCCAGCTGAACTGATCATATTCAGGATGTCCCTTTCTCGTTTTATGTACTCAGTCTTTTTCTCCTTGATTATGTGCCTTTTGTCGCATACCTTAACTGAAAAAAAAAAAAAAAAAAAAATTAAGTTAGTTTGAAAAAATTAGAGAGTTGATCAAAAACGGGTTAAACATCAAGAATAACTTACTGGCATACTCCTTGGCGGAATGAATGTCTTTAGTGAGGTAGACAGTTGAAAAACTCCCTTCTCCAATGACCTTGCCAAAGATGAAGTCTTTGGTGGATCTCTTTGCCGGCGGTTGGACGGGTACGATCTTGGGTGTGTCGAGACCTGCTCTAGACATCACAGGCAACGTACCCACTCTCTGAAAAAAAAAAAAAAATATTGCATTAATACATCGATAAATTAAAAATCGAATTGGAGAAACAAAAGCGATACGGTTTTATAAAGCATTGTGTATTCAGTGGTTAAAGGCACCGAAGCAGCCCTACGAACACAGAAGGTGGGAGGACTCGGAGAATGTGGGCGGCAATTAGGAGTGACTCATTCGACTGGCATCCAGGGCACATGTTCCCTTCCTAGGCCACCACAGCTTCTTGGCCCTTTAAAGTGTCACAGTGTCTATTATTTAAATAGGGATATGCTACCAAAGTGACTGCGCAACAATAACTGACTAAATCTGTTATGACTTTTTGAATTAAGTTCATTCGTCTGTTCACTTATATTAATAAGACAAATAAGATTTAGACTGAAGTTTTGTATAATCTTAGAAAACGATGAATTATAAACTGAACATCTCAAATCAACAGAAATAAGATCTAAGCTAGGTAACGAATATTTGACTTATTTGTATAAGACACATGAGTGAGTTTTATCAGAAAACTCTTTAAAATGACATTTCAAGATTACTGACTAAAGGGGGAAAGAGCACCTTGGAAATGACTAATGACGGATGGCAGCCAGCGAAGGCAAAGTTCAAGGCCCTCCTGGACGTTGACTGCCCCCTTCCCGGCATCCGATCCTAGTCCGCTATCTTAACCAGTTGACCAACAATAACTGACTGATTCTCTGTAATTCATTAATTAGAATCCACGAAAAAAGCAAATAGTTCAGATATCTGATAGTATTCAATAGTCGTTGAGATCATTGAAGTGTCAATAACTAATGGAGAATAGAACTGAGAGAGAGGAGAATATTTCATGAGACAGAATTAGTTACTTTAAATCACCTAGAAGGATAAATAAACAAGTAACTTCAGTATAGTTTAGAGATGAACTTTAACCTATTTTTTAAGCACAACTACCTCAATAAAATGTGATCCATTGATATTAAATCGAAAATCTTCAAACTGGGCAGTTAGGAAATGGCATGAAGAATATACCGAAATTAAGATAACATGGATATGTGATAGGAGGCCAGTGTTATCAGAGCATTGGGAGCAACAAGAAGAGCGATTGTAAGGAACAATAAGGTGAGAGAGATGCAGAGAGAGGATGCCCGTTTTACGACTGGCACGTGGCTTTACGACTTCTCTCTCTAGGGCACGGCTATCTCTATCTCTATTTAATTGCCATCCGCTTCATTTCCATCTTTATCGGCTACACGAGCGTTAGTTTACTACACTCCGATTTACGAGGTTCCGTACTACAATACATTTTCTTTGTCATTTAAAGATTTTCAATTGATATGAATCGTTAGGATAATGATACTAACAGAACACTTTTCGAGCAACGAGAGAAAATCTTTTTTTCTCAGCGGGATAGCTGACTTTGAGGATGAAAGAAGATCACAGCGGTACAAAGATAGTATGTTCAGGCTATGATCATACAATCGGGGGATGGAATGGGAACAATAAGAATCAGCCAGGACATATGAATCGAGAAGATAGTTACGCAAGAGCAAGGGACTGGCGGCCTCGCAGCAAGGACGTTCGCAATCGCCATCCTGTTCCTTACGTAACCCAAGGATAAAAACCTGAGGAATCTGCTGCACTTTCCCTCCCTCTTGCCTCTATGTATCTCCTTGCATCATAGCAACAGCCTGCAATCCTAACAACAGCTCGACCGTCTCTCATCAACTGAATTAGGTAAATATAACATGATGGGACCTACTGGAAGATCCTTACACAAGTTATTAATGTTTCAAAATCGACAATAATTTAATTAGACACTACATCCATTGGTATGGTAGCAACTTAATACTCACAGAGTCCCTCATTCGGCGTGCTGGCAGACTATGCAACAATTTGACGAATTCACTGGCAATTAGAGATGGAGGAAGGAAGAGGCGGCTACAACCGGAACCTCCTTCGTCAATAGTAGCGAGCACACTGACCGGCCTCGAGGGGAGGGGAGAGGCCACCTCTGTTTTTGGGGGTTAGTGAACTGGAAGACCAGCTCTGGGGGCCGTTAGCAACCTTCCCACGGGCTCTAAGTAAATAAAGGAGGTTAATAAGGAATACAGAGCAAAATTGTTTTGACGGAACCTAACAACTGAAATTTTAATTTTTTTAATTACATTCCTTGAAGCAGTCGAGTTAATACTCAATAAACAAATAAGTAATATATGCAAGATTAACTTTTTAAAGCTAAAATATGACAAAAAAAACGGGTAACAGTTATATAAAGAGATAAAGGTGCTCAGCAGATGGGTGGCGACGTCACATGAATCCTTCTATCCTCCTATTGGCCAACCGGAAACGCCTACCTTTGACGCCTTCTGCTCAATGCGGCTGTTTCCGGTCCCACGGCTGACTGGATCATCGTGGTTCCCATTCCAGAACGCGTGGGATGCAAGTCACCTTCCGAATCACGTCATAAAAGACGTCAATGGTAAATATTAAGCTTTCACAGAGTATTGCTAAAAACATTACATACGAAAGTCGAAACGCACATTTCATTTTTTAGCAGATCGAGGTCACTATCTGCCAATGTAGTTAGCAGCATCCTGTCACACGGATTGATAATGGGGGGCACAGAGTGATCGAGGTTTTCTGTTATCTCATGTTGTGATAAGATTGATTTAAGCACTCAATGAGCTCATGTCTTCTGTATGGAATGTTTGGACTTATTTTTGTGATATACAAGAGACTTCATTTATAATTTATTGGTTATTTATAGCCCTTGCTAAATGTAATTTTAAAACGAGAAAATTTGACAATTTGTAAAAAAATTTAAAAGAAATCTTTTCTGATTCATAAAACATTAAATAGCAATATGTAAAAATCAGAATAATAATAATTCCGTTAAGACAAATAATGATCAGAGGGGATCAATTGATTGTCTATAATAATCCATGTTAATAATAACCAAAGGTACATGACTGTAATTTATGAATATTATTGTTTATTTTAATACGATATATAGTAATATATAAAGTGTAGCCAAACTAGGTACTAGTAAACTTACGTGGGTGAAGAGAGAGGCTAACATGATGAAAGGGCCCAGAAACGACAAACGAACTAAGAGAGATAGGATCCTACTGATCTCAACGATTTAACTAACAACTGAGCGGTGCGTGATAGCTCCATCTGGCGGCCGTTTCGCAACATTCGGCGCCTGCGTCCTCAGTCCATATTAACAAGGTCCGAGCCTTTCACTATCACCCACAACGGTATCCAGCCCTAACCGAAATATTAACAACATTGTGCCTTGGTCCTTTTCACATCAAGGCGGGTTATTAATAGTCAGTACAAGTTGGAGGATGAACTTAATTTCGTAAAGAATTTCGAGTGGGAGAAGCTGTGACGAAGACAAAGAAGATTTGGCCAAGCTATTAATATCAAAAGAGTAAGCGAGTCGTCTGCAAACCAAGCCAAATCTTCCTATTTGCCAAAGGCAATGGAGGACGTAGTCAAGAATTTAGGAACCGATAAAATAATGTTGGCAATGACATCATCAAGGTCCAACATTGACGACTGCACACCGAGCCAACTGTTCCCCAATAAATAATTTTTACTTTGACGGTGGTAATATTTTTTTATATTTACACTGAATCAAGTTCAATATATATACAAACCTATAAATACATAATAATAAAAAAAAATTTACTTCCATCCACAAATAAATACAAAGGTCGGTCAGAACACAAGGGTCACTGCTTTTCTAATGTATCCTTTAATGGCCATTAGAGGTGACTAGTGAGAAAATCCTGACTGTTGGTTTGTTCAATTAAGATGGCGCCATTAATTTACACTGAAAAAAAACTTTGCTTGCAATGAAGTAGTATTGAGCAATGTTCTTTCCAATCATTATCAGAATAAAAAAATAATCACTAGAAAAAAACTAAAAGGCATTTTGCTTTGAAGGTTCAAAGGAATTACTCGTAATACATTTCCAGCAGCCGCCGCATCATGAGAAGACTGCTAATCTTGTCCTTTCAGGTCGAGGAAATTTTTCGCTAAACAAAGAAGTTCCTGGGATATCTTTGTCGTTAAAGAGCGAATGTCTTCTCAGAAAGTTGTGGAGAGGGGGGATTCAGAGAAACTACGCCCACCGAAACGCTCCTATCACCGCCGAACAAATGTTCCGAGGCGACAACCTCGATACGCATTCCAGCACTTAGTATCGGCAGGTAGTAACTTCCTCAATCGTAAGCGCCAACCTCCATCAAGTAGCTAGGTTATTAGAGCAATAAAATATTGAAAGTATTTAAACCAATAGCACTCTGTTCTTTGAATAATTTTCATTTTTTTTTAAGCAGCAATTGAATGTTAATATGATAGAATTTGAATAACCTTGAGATTGAAAATAAAAATCATCCTTAATTGCCAAGGCATCTTTTAACTAATACACGGGTAATCAATACCGTTACCACATTTTTTTCTGGTGCGTAGAATCTTCTGTAGCTATATTTAGGATGACCCTCTGCCAATGCTGACAAGATTAACGATCAAAACGCTCTGAAGGGCAGAGCTAAAATCGGAAGCAAAATGATTATAACAGAACAATCAATAAACCGCAACAATCACAAACATTAAGCAGAAACTAAACTAAACTTCAAAACAGTTTAGTAGTCAAATCCCGATACATTTAAATAATATTATGTTACGTGAAACGCAAAAATATTTACATTATAAAAAAACTGGGGTAGATCATTTTGGAAGAATGGTCGGTAAAAGGTATAATAGGTTTTGAGAACCTTTCCTTGTTTCTGGCGTGTAACTGAGGCGGTAACCTCGTCCAAGTTTGTTTAAAAAAACATTGTGGATCGTCAGCCGTTAAGTTAGTAGAGCGAGAACGTTTGCTGGCGCTTCTTGAGGTCGAATATCATAAGGTTAGATTTAATAGGTCTATAGCTATTTATAGTATGAATATTTTATTTAATTAACAGGGAGATCTTCAAATATAATAAATGCCGAATCTACATATTGCGAAAGTAAACAACTTTTTAAATTATAAACATAACTAAGGTTTTATTAATGAATATTTCATCTGGTAAAAATTTAGAAACAAAGTTTACTCAATTACTTTTAAATAATTAAAGGAATAAAATGCGAGGACAAAATATTTTGCAGTTCGTAATTCAATATAAATTAAAGCTTCGGAATGTTGAATTAAAATGAAACTGATATTGAATTTTTATTTTTGATTGCGTTTAAAGAAATTTAATTTTGTAATGTGATTATTAAATTATTATTTATTTTTGTATAAAAAAATATTTATAGGTATTTTAAAAAATATATTTATAAGTTTGAGTGTAACTATACTATTTTGGGACGCAGTTAGTTAAGATACTATTAATATATATAATAGCAAATAGTAGCGATCGTGAAATATGTAAAAGGAGAAGGATGAGCCTATTTGTGACCGGCGGTTAGATTAAAAATTCCGGGAAGGCAAGTGCAGTTAACTGCTCCACGTGGCAGTGCACTAAATATAAGCCTAGCTAGGAGCGTGCATTTTATTGCTTTCTAGTGCCAAGGTCCCGGCCAACGGCTGCCAGCTCTCCTCCCGGATTTATGATTTAGCCATCATAATTATTGACAGCAATGAGTGACTTCCAAGACTTGAGTAACAGATCCTGGAAGCAAACAGGTCCTTTTAAACTGTCCATCCTAGAGGGTCGTTGAAGGCTTCCATTGAAGAATTGGTTCCAGCGAAAGTTTTATGGAGGGACAGGTCCCAAGGGCTGCTACTTAGCGCAGCAAAACAAACAATAGGCTATAGTGCCATGGTCGTAAAAGGGAACAAGGGTATTACAAAACCGGATGCGCCCTAATGGAAGACAGTCCCAAGGTGCAAGGGGATCCTTGAAGAGGGGGGGGGGGGGAGCATGCTACAGCCCAATACCATCGTTATTCTACTTTGACGCAAAGTAATATCCTATAACAAAAAATAAAACGCAAATATGTACTCAGCCAACAACAATAAAATTTGTGATCGTTATAGATAAACATAATGCTATTGACGTCAACCAGGTGATTCTACAATAGGTATTGTGTGTGATACCGAAATAACATGCAAATGAACGATGCAATCATTATGAGCTCTTTAATTGCCTTGAAATAACATTAAATTTTATAATACACGTGTAAGATTTTTTATTGACGATTCGTTAATAACGATTATGTTTTGCCGATATGTTTTTATTTTGACTTTCAAAGAATTGTGCCTAGGCTACCGGACATGATCATACTGTCAAATAAAAATAAAAACATAAATACAAAACATGTTAGAAACCTCACCACAAAACACACAATTATCATGAATGAATGAAGAGCATTCGTGGCGAGGTTATCAATGGAGCACCCTTATCAGCTTTATCAATAGCCACGTTTTCCCATTCACTACAGGACAACAGCTTCCGACCGAAACGGGCTGTTCCTGCCCCTCAACTGATGCTGAGCTCAGTCACAGTCACACTCTTCTAGAAAAGTTACTAAAATTATTCCAAACCCTTAAACACCAGAATAAAACATCTAATCTTATCAAAAATAGCAATTTTAACGTATATAAAAATTGAAATAGGTCCTTTATCAAATATCCAAGAACGAAAAACTTGAAGGTTAGCTATTCATGGAATTGCTAAAATAGCAATTTCTGGAAAGTAAGGAAAGTAAAAACTGACTATTGACCATTCCTTCAGGATAAACATGGCTGTTTCTTTTGAGAAACAAACAGAAAGAAGAAATATGTAGAAAAGCAGCAATTGACACTGAGAGTAGAATATCTATAATAAATGAATGCTGTGTTTCATGACGGCCTGAAGATAAACTAAGAGCAAAATCTGGCAAATACACGTGCCCAACGCAGCGAGGTAGACGCATCTTTATATAAACATTTCATTAACTGTGACAGCTCCTCACCAAATAGGTAAACAATTGTCAAACCCTTTCACTTTCTGCATTGTCATTCCAACTGTCATCTTTGTTTTTCTTTCTTGGCAAGTCCCATCCCTCATGGTAATATAAGCATTACAACCGCATATTCGGTATTCTCTAGTTCCATAAGCAATGTACTATGGAATTCATTTATATTTATTCATACCAGATGTTCTTTCTGATTATTAAATGTGGAATAATAAACAAATAAAAATGTCATAATAAACCAACTGCCGATATTTTCAAAATTATAACATTAATAAACAAGAACTACCATGCCTTCAGCTTAAATAAGTAAAGTATTGACAGACTAAGGGAATTTATAGATAAGTCTAAATAAATCCAAATACGCTTAATAAATAGTCACCACGATTTGCGACTTAGTCATCTTGAAGATTGTTAGCACGTAGTCATTTACGTACATCGATGAAGCTAACAAGAAGATGAGAGCCCCCTATAAGATAATATCTATGGACCACTTCCGGCCATTAGCATTCATATTTTGCCACCACCCCCTCCCCCGTCCGACCTCTGCGAGAGTACCGCAGCTTCGTTCGGCAATAATTGCAATTATTATTACGATTTACAATAATAGCAGTTAATGGGGTATTTTTCAAGTCAACAATAAAATTTTTATTGTTAAGCTATGATTACCATGGTAAATGAAAGAAACCAAGTATTAAAATATTCGAAATATAAACGACAAAATTAAAAAAGCAACTCAGTAAAATCCTAGTTTCTTTTTCCTTATCATAATTATCTGTGTCAGGAATGCAAGAATAGCAAATCTCAGAGAAATAAAAAAAGGCAGCACGTGCGATATCGGAAAAGGAGAAAACAATTAAAAATGGGTCAATTAAAACTAAAAAATGCAGCGTAAACAGTGTTAATCGTTGCCTCCAATTCAACAAGGAATGATTGAAACAACAATAAACCATATTTGCAAATTGTTTCGATGGGATTTTCACTAAAGCATACTCCTTAGCAGGAATAGTTGCGAAATTGAAGGCAGTCCAAAGAGCAACAGGCTTCTACTTGGTCCTTATTTAGCCAACTGAGGGCTCCGGCATCTCCTTTATGTATCTATCATTAATCACAGTAATATATTACATTATATGAAAATTGATACAATTTATTTAATATAACCGACTGAAAGTATTAATAAAAGATTTTAAGATCTCATTTCCAGGTAAACAGCCATTCGCTATTACATCTAAATTACAATAAATTCTTATGAGCGAATGAAATAGCTAGCACATTAAGGAATAATGTTAGATATGGTTCCTGAATAGAGAATTCTCTGCTGTTTGAATTATAAGATCCCAATTTCCCTCAATAGTTTTATATAGCATTTTAACAGCATTATATCTAAAAAGAAAATAATATGTTACGAACAGAGAAGACTGATATTTATAAATAAATATTAATATATTTTATATTAAAAATTAATATAATGATGAGACTACAAGCCACGTGTCCCACAGACCACAGGTCAGCAATGCCTCTTCCTTAACGAGTCAGCATAAACCCAGATAGCTTTCTCACCGCCCGGTTACGAAATCAGAACAATTGAACATTAAGAATTTGCTACCCTGGAAATAATTTTTGCGCCGTCAGAAAATTAAATTTATAAAAACAAATTACAATTTTCTAATTGTTTATTTCTTTATTACAAAACAATCGAGAGGAAATTTCGTTTTAAGGGACTCCTAAAACGTGATGAATGAGTGATATTTTGGAAATACAAACAACGATTTAGCGAGTTAAAAAAATAAGAAAAGAAAATCTACAACGCCTTTGTTATCTAAAGCCTTGGCACACAGCTTTACCACGTGTAACGGACCTTATTACAGGCAATCCTCAGAAAAGAGATAACAAAAAGGTGACGTTGGAAGATATCTTTCGTCATGGATACCTATTATCTACGACAATATATTTAACTACAGTTAAATCGTTCATTGAAATAATAAAAAATGCTGAAAAGATGAACATATAGAACAGCAGCAGCTGGGGCCAGGCAACTCTAATTGGCCTCATTATTGAAACAGTTGGTTGGGATTAGAATGTTTATAAATTAAAACTTGAGGTTCATTAATGTTTCAAATATAGAAATGAAAATTATTTAAAGCCGAGCCAACTACTGCTAAAATATCTGTAACAGCCCCTCCCCCCACCCAAGATCTAGAGATCGGTCTCGACATAGAACGAGGCAGCTCACCATGGGTCACAGCGATGACTCAGACCATCTGTTCATCAATGGCACTGCCTTCTCTATATTTACACATTACTCGGGAGTATATTTAGAGTTACTGAGAACTGCCGTTTTAATGGTACTTTCTTGAGTGAATAATCTCTTCGAAGACTGAACGAAAAAATAAAAACAAACAAAGTCATTGCAAATATTAAACTAATACTTCAAGATAAAGATTATATACCTTGACACCATAAATAACGAGAGCGACATAGGGAAGATATCTATTTTTCAGATAAATCCTTCGCACAACCTTGTTTACCAATAACATTCTATAATCAGGAATATTCGGTGTTTTTTTCCCTTGATAAATCGTGTTATTATATTCACTATTCACGGCAATGTTTTGTATCCACAAACAGCAATCTTCCTAATAGTAGATCAAAATTATGTCCCTGATTTTACCGAACTCCAATGCCTAAGCTGCTTCTTCAAAGATGACAGTAGGAAAAGCAAAGAGAATGATGGATTTAGGTAGAATAGCCAACGAGATGTCACTTCCCGATCACGTGTTCACTGCCAAAGCATGGGTGGTCCTGTTTATTGAACGGATGTGAATAACAATACTGCTGTTCGAGAGAAGAACCTTCATCAAGCAGCTTCAGGCCTATTCAAGTTAAATATTAATATAAGATAATTGTGATAAGCAATTATTCTACGTTACTAGAACTAATAGTCGGACATTACCGACTACTAATTCAGTAATGAAGACATGGAAAGGTCTAAGACCCGAGGAGGCGCCGCACAATTGCGACTGTAGTTCCGGCCCGTTATCTCTACACTCAACAAGCTCCTCTTCGTAGGGTTAATTTTAATACGTCCAAGGAAAGATGTTTTGGATGTATTTTACCGTAAAATCATTTAAATATATATATATATATATATATATATATATATATATATATATATATATATATATAAACGTTATTTACCTAAACTTGACACCAATACATTAGATAAAGCTATTAATGGATAGGACAGCTAGAATTCACTTTACGAACTGACAAAACCGCTAGCTCCCACCTGTTTACGATATTTGCAGCCACCGCGGATAAACAAGACACGAGATGAATATTTATAAGGCTGAAAAAAAGAGCCTCCAGCAGCATCTGAAGCTGTTGGCTGTTTGGGACAGTGGGACTGCATACATTAAACATACTGCCAAAAAATAAAAGCACCAATCTCGAGATGGATGACGCTCACCGCCCCAAGAATCTCAAAACTAATCCTGTCGATCAGCATTATAATAAATAAGCATGGGAATAAGGTAAACAAATCTGACATCTAGTGAGAGACTAACTGCCGGAATAAATGGAAATGAGGCAGAGACAAGGATGAGCTCCAACAACGGGCCCAACATTGCCTTTGTCATTACAATTGCTAATTATGGACATCACATCCTGCTTCGCCATCCTTGCAGTTAAAATTATCACAATATAATGTTTTTATTTACTTTTTTATAAATGCGTCTTGATTTTACTTTTTCACACCAATATAATAATTAAATAACAAGATAATTAAATCATAGTTAAAAAACGAACTGAAATTTATATTAGAAGAAAATCAATGACACAAAGAAAAGGAAAAAATGTCATTGCACGCGTTTTTTTTTTTTTTGCACGCGTGTTTTATAAATTATGCAACTTTAGATAAAATCATGAGGATATACATACATATATTTATATTTTCTAATTTTTTTAGCATTTTTATGTGAAATAAAAAAACCATGATTTCTGATAATAATATTTTTTAAAAACATCAGTTTCATTCCAAATTTCAAGAAAAAATAATATAATTCGTTTTTTATGGACTCAACTGATTATCTATCTCGAATGCGATAGTTGGAGGCGAAGAGTCCATTCCAAACAAGGAAGGAAAACAAAAGAGTTAAAAATTAAAAAAAAAAAAAAAGTATAAAAAACAGATTAAAATTGCCATAGATTTACCATGCAAAGGACACAGTTAAAAATAAATAAAAACGAGACAGACAGTTTTGGAGCAGCTGCGCAGCCAAGACATCTATGCGTTAGAGCACCTGCCCTGTTAAAGGTAAGCTATACAAGAAGAGGGGCAGGTGATGCGCAGGTGTGCCGGGGTCTTTGGTCGGTGCGTTCACCTCGCCACGCTAGGCTACCTGTCTACTTACTACAAGGCCCTTACAACAAAACAATTCCTGTCCTTAGAGTAAAAGCGTAAGCCTGACAATACTCATGTCTTCGAGTAAACACCATCATATTAGCACACCAAATTCATAGGCCACTGTTTAGCACGCTTATTTATCGTAGGATTGTTTATTATGTAATGGTTTACGTTCTATTAGAAGTACTAAGCCAAAACTTATAAATAAACCATGAGAAAAACTAAGCTTTTTTATTCAGTTTGTTCTTTTAAGAGAGAAATCGGATATTAAAGAACCATGTATTGGACCAACAATGTTAAAAATCATTCATTACACAGCATAACCAATCGGCATAAAATCAACTTCTACATCTTTACTTCTACCGATAAAATATCATAGAGCGACAACAAGTCAGCCAAAGGTTAATGACTGAGGCTCTGGAGGAGAGGCGAGCGGGCTGGAGTGTGTACGGCTGGAATGCTAGGAATTTTAACGGGCCCCTTGTTGTGACCAAGTGGTTGCAACATTCCATACCCCCAACCTCTCAGCTCTTTCATCCACTCCTTCTAGGAACGGTCCATACTACGCAGCACCGTATCGTCACACACACACATATATATATATATATATATATATATATATATATATATATATATATATAATATAAGTGAGTGCGTGTGTATGTATACATATCCATGAAACGTGTATTGCAAGCTACGGAAAGTTTATTTTAAAAGTAATTCGTTTTAAATTACTTCTCTAATGAGAAGTTTGATTAAACAACAATAATAACAAGCTACCTTTAAACACTTCTTGAAGCCGAAGATATGCTCGGGTTTCATCGTCAAATCGTCTGATATAAATGGTGAGATAAAGCCTCTTCAGAATGCCACCTTAAGACTGGCAGATATAGTGGCCATCGTTAAAGAAGGATAAATGACGCTGACGTAAGAGCAACGGTGCGCCTGCGTCAGGGATCTGCCCGATGACGTCTGTTCAATTCCGACTATTGTCTATTTGGACAACTGTCTCCCTTGGGCCGTCACGTTGGAGCAACGTGAGAAGTTAATTTTTGGCCGAATCCTCTGTACTACACGCACGTGAGCGTCACGAGACCCAAGCCGTCACAGCGCAACCCCAACTGGGACAAGGCTCGGTGACAATACACTGCCCCTAACCTTGTTCCACTCCCGCGGCTCTGTTTACGTTACGAATCAGCGGCCCGCGACGGAACAACAATAGCGACGGAATAAATTATGTATTTCTATACGCTCAGGTAATAGGCGATATTGGGTCAAAGTCGTTTTATTATTATTGCTTTGACAAAATGCATTTATTTCGATTACCTACCACGAATAAAATTCATTAGGGAATCATATTAGGACAGAAAATAAATTTAAAAATAAAATCAGATGTTTGCAATCGTACGGGAATCATCTTGTTTACCATATTTATCCGCCACTAGCCACGAGCTGTTAAAATAACAGATCTTTACACTTAATCTCTTTATTTAAATAAATTATACTCTGAAAGAGATGTCCCATTGGTTTTGAAAACCTAGTAATAATAAATCCAAATAACGGTGAAAGAAAGTTTTAATTGTCAACAGCTGCCCTCGGGAAGGAGAGACAAAATGGCTGCATGAGAAATAAGGCCGTTTGTCGATTCCCACGTCAGTTAATCTAATTTAATCGGCACAACTTGAAGTCCCCGTGAGAACAGACCTAGAAGGCGATGGATACTCCCAATATATTCAATTGAATTAAATCAAGAACTGTAATTATACTAATAGCTCGTTTGATCTGCGGACTATTGCGTTTAATTTCAATCAAACGGAGATAAAAAAAATAAAATAAAAATGTTTATGGTACCAATTGTAAGGCTGGGTCAAAAACCTCAAGAGTATTTAATTGGCTACGAC
This sequence comes from Euschistus heros, assembly GCA_003667255.2. NCBI lineage: Eukaryota > Metazoa > Arthropoda > Insecta > Hemiptera > Pentatomidae > Euschistus > Euschistus heros. The sequence continues at coordinate 891,587 of RCWM02000139.1, forward strand.
AAGGTTAACAATGTTTAGTTTTGTGAGATAGCAGTTACAGTTACGTTATCTAACGCGGTCGGAGCCAGGTTTTTCTAATCGTATTAATCAAACATGATTTCAAATATTCTAAAATAACAACTAAATAATTTCAAGTGTCACTAATCCATTGTGCATAATTATACTAGATATGTCAAAGAGAATTTACAAATTAAAATACCCTTCAATTTATTTGTATTATGCAGCATTATCATAACACCAGGTACAATTACTACATTTTCCACCAAAGAGAAGAAAAAGACAAACAGCGTAAAACGTACACCTGATATAGTATACTTGGCCAAGCTGATGCAAGTGCGTAAATAAAACCGCTTCGCAATATACAGCTCTTGGAAAGAGATTAGATAACTCAAATGGGATAGGCTTGTAACCGATATTAAACAAGGGTCGTTTGTCATCGCTGTTGCTATCGAGATTATGAGAATCGATAAGGGATATTTGAGATTATGAATGAAACAGTAAGATAGCATTTTGATAAACTTATAAAATCCTATTAATCATGAAATAACAACCAATATTAATGGATTTGTCGGTATTCATTTATTATTAGAAATTTACAACTGTATTAGAAAACACAACTAGTAAATATGTAATATACAATGCAACGTAATGACATGATTAAAACTTGTAGGGGAACTACCCATTAGTAGTACTCTAATTCTAAACATAATCATAAGAAAAAAATCTGGATAGCCGTTTTGTTAACTTTTGATTTTATTTCTATATTCTAGGCAGACAACTTTGAAGAGACAACTCTTAGGACGCCAGTCATGTTTCTCAATGTTCTTGATGACAGTTATTACAGTAATTCATTGACCGATAATAAACTACTGAACCTTGGAGAACCATCAACGGAACAAAGGGGAGCTGGGAAAGTCCTTGGCTAATCACAATCACAAAGTCTCCTAGCTCACAAATTCTCATATATGTTTTTAAAAAAATTATTCCAGCTATTTTTTGCATGTATACAATAATGTTTTTGAAAAAAAAAGAAAATCCGAAAAAAAAAAAAAAAATGGATTTAATGGTGAAAATGAAGTTTATTGTCAGAAGGAATATAAAAAGGCTGCTCAACCAAATCCTTGGACCTTCGTAGCTATTGACCCAGGACCCGACATGACAGCATTAAGATGCAGCCTTTCAAGTACAGCCACTAGGCAACCCGCCTGCACTGAAGGCTGTCCAAGGTCGTTCACTCACGATAACAAAGTGAGTGAGCGGGCCTAGATCCGGCTCAAATCCACAGCTGATCGCCGTCCTTCAGCCCCGCCCTTTAGCATACTATTTATACGGCACTGCATCCGCTTCACCTTGTCTTATCTCAGATAACCCCGTTTCCGTTCCAGGCAGACAATAGGCACCCAAGAAACTTAATATAGCCTAGCTATTAATGACCCCCATTTTCGCTTAAAGAATACATTGCTAATATCGATTTATAGAGTATATGATATCCAGAGGGAGCTGCTATAGAAAAAAATATTAAATGCATTGAAAACACACTCACAAACAGGTTATAAAGAATTTTAGTATAAAAATTCTACTGATTAAATAAAAGAAAACTTTTTGGAAACAAAAAAATAAGATAAAACAAGATGAAAGGGCTATACGGCGGACGAAGACGGAAGATAAACAAGATGAGAGCTGGAGGTAGCTGATGACGTCAGAGTTGGCGCAACTCAGGTCCTTGTGTAAGTGGGTAAAGGACTCCGCCGCTAACCGGGTTACCTGCACAACCTCTCTGTCGTCATGGCTGCCTCTCTGTCGCAAGGGGCTGGTGCAACCCGCCAACTGACCTGCCTTCTTGCCTATTTACCCTCTCTGTTATAGGTTAGGGCGCCATTACCTGCCCGGTCAATATAAATAAATACCGGCCAACGGGAATATTTCAAATTGTAAACGGAAATGGTAAGGGCTAAAATATTATTTTGTAGCTGGATTAAAACATACTGACTTCACCTAACACCGGAAATCAACGATTTATGAATAGTTTTGACAAAAAATATTTGTATTTTAAAAGTAAAAGTTGTATTTTAAAATTTAAAAAGTTGTATTTAAATACTGATGCACATTTAAATAAAAATTTTCATTACATATATGTATACATGTCCACACATACACAATTTCGAAATGTGGCGCTATAAGAAGGAAAGGTCCTACATATAACGCCAGCTACACAGAGGTCAGTCGGTCAAGGGTCCGATAAATAAGTTTCATCATGAGAAACGCCTTGCCAACTGCATCCTAATGCAATGAGATCTATTAGTTAACGATTGCTTAAGGTCGGGACCCCCACCACCGCCGAGGAAGGCAAATCTAGAAGGACTCAAAACACAAACATCCTACACACCTAGTGTTATGGCTTTCTTCCGCCATCGGTCCGTGTTTACATCCGCGTCACACTTCCCTAGATCGATGCGAGGCCGCCCATTCAGGAGGCCTTGGTCGGATATGGCTCTTGGGCAAGGGCGAAACATTAATAGCTGGCAACTCTGTCGTACAAAATACTTCTTTAAATTACACAGAACGACAAAAGGTAACGATTCTAAACAATTGAAGTCAGTTATGCAATTATTGCATTTGTTTACCATGGGAAGAGACATTGTTTACAACGCATGTCAACAACAAGCTGATATGATTCTCCTCATGGTCGGCTCATAAATCAATAGCAAAAATGTATGAAAGTAACTTGATCAATATTCAAAAAGTATTTTGTTTGGCTAACAACTGGCTAATATAAACCCTTGTTTCCTAATTATCACCATCGGGATTTCAGCTTAAAAAAGAAAAAAGAAGAGAATCAAATCCTTTATATTTTACTTGCAGTCTATTTTGAACAGCAAAGGAGGACAATGTTGACTAAGACGTAGAAAGCAGGACTGAGAAGAGAGAGCGCAGCTTGGAGCCAGGCAGTCTCATCAACCACATGCAACAAATGGATCGTACCGAAGGTATCGGGCGATTCTCAATCAAAATCATTGCAACGGCCTCTTGAAAATTTAATACTCTGTAAAGGACCGTGAATTATTACAAAAATTAAAATTGAAAATACAAATAGCTCATTACGAATAAATTTACAAATATTTAAAATAACTCTAATAATACTGGAAAAAAGGAGATACAATATTAATCTCGAATTCTTAAATCGGTACCGAAAAATTGTAGATTGGACTTAAATCAGTTAAGATCCTGATAATTTTTAAACATATCAAAGACAAGAGAAGAAGGTATGGGAAGACGATTGGAAAGGAGGGGGCAGTGTTTACAGAGCAAGGCAGACACAACACAAGGAGAAAGTTGATTTCTCTTCCTGGCGGGAACCTAACGGTGTACCCCCACTGTTTTGGCCGCCCTGCCACTTTCTAGGCGCTTCTGCGCAGTTTATCTTAAGGGGGGTAAGGTTTGTTATGGTATTCTGTAACAGCTGTTGTAATTATCTCAATGGTGACCTACTTACGGTGATAAGGGCTCCTTTGGTATTAATATAGCGTGGCGAAATATTAACAGCATGGATAAAATAAAATAGATAAAAGATAGTACAATCCAATGAGTCATAGCCCAAGATAGAAGAAATAAAATGACTTAAGCACCAATTGTTTTACAATGATGTAAATTTACTCACAACAGTTGTAGTTTGGTGTACGGTAGCCATTACTCACCTGTAACAAACAGAAAAATGCATCATTACTAAATATTTACTAATTAGTTTTAATTATTGCAATAACAGTTGTTTTAAAATTTTGTTTACAATTATCTTAATTTAATACCAAATTTGTCACGCCGCTTACTCTAGGTTATTACTATTATTATTATTATTGGTTTATTGTTCTGTTATTATTATTTCCTGTCCCCCATTAGGGGGGGGGGGTTAGTTGTAGAAACTGAGTGCTGTGAAAACATTTTTGTAACCTGGCAACACTGTGTGCTTCATAAACCAATTATAAATTCCAATTAATATTATTATATTACAGACACGTGTTTTTTTTTATTTCTTTTTTTGTGATTGCACACATATATATTACACATGTTTTGAGTTCACTTATCCAGTGTGCGAACTGTTTCTTTTATTTATATATTGCGTATTCCTATGCAGTCAGTAAGTCTGTAGTCTGTAGCGAATAATCACAAGAGGCTTTTCAAGATTGTTGAAAAAAATGATTTATAAAATGCACTTAAAGATTACTATAATTTTTAATATAAAATATATATATATATATATAAACCGAATTGAAAGATATAAAGGTAATAATACTTGTAAAATTTTTTAAATATATATCGTGTAAAAACAAATAATACATCCAAAACATTCATTAATATCTCTTTGAGGTCACCATGTCTTATCAGTATAATGAAAATGATAACAATGACACGTGTTAAAAATAACAATCGTTTTCCAATAAACACAGTTATTTAAGGAGTTATCACGGAACCTATCGATAACAAATGTATAACGAACTGCTACAACAGAAAAAATCATATATGCAACAAAAAAAAAAAAAAAAAAAAAAAAAAAAAAAAAAAAAAAAAAAAAAAAAAAAAAAAAAAAAAAAAAAAAAAAAAAAAAAAAAAAAGCGACATTGGGTAAAAATTAGTTCGCCATTGAGGAGATCTGCCAACACATCAAAAAGAACAATTCATTATATATGCAGTATTCATTGGTGAACGGATATTGCACAATGTCCAGGCCAACAGAGAGTGAATGTGGCGTAATATTTGGAAAAGGTTGCGTAGGCGGGAGTGCGTCCACTGCCCTTAGGAGAAAATCAATTTGATCAAATGAGTGCCCTGTACCATCCAGTCAGTTAGTTAGTGAGTCCTTCCTCGTCCCTTTAAAAATAATTCGTAGCATAGGTATGTTAATGAACAGATATAAATTTAAGAAATAATGTAGATTAAAATAAGCCATCTAACGATATATAATTGTCAAACAAATTAATGAATTAAAAATAAATTAGTTTACTATTAGCGCTAAAAATCTCCGAACTAACAACTAACTATAACAATTTGATATAATTTATTTTTTTTCCATATGTAAAGCCATCTTGGCCAACTTATACCTTTCCGAAGGTAAAAAAACATTGAATTAATTAGAAAAAAAGAAAAGGTTGAACAACGGTAATTAATTTACTATTTTATGAGTTGAGCTAAGTAAGAGATTTTTGAAGTCTGCTTAAAGCCCCGCATCGCGCAGCTGCCGTGCGGGTTTGTCTTAACGCCGTAACTATAATAAAATCATTAATTTTCATATCATCTACTTGAAAGCGAAAGTACTGTATGTCAATATAATCAAGGCATTGTATAAAACATACAGTCAAATAGTTTTAATTTAATATTGATTTATTGTAGAACGAAAAAGTTGACCAGTTTTAAAAATTAATTGTTCATTTCAGAATAAAAAAATTTGTTGATTTTTGGATATTATTTATACAAAAAACTTATATATGTTTTGTTTAATAAAATCACAGTAGTCTCATACACAAATAAAATTCTGTAAAGGGCCAGGCTGAACTTTCGCTATACATTAATCTCTCCTCTTACTTTTATCGCAAGAAATTGCCTTTCACAATTTTTTTTTTATATAATTATTTATTGATATTTACAACTGTATGCATTATATATAACAAGTAAATTTAAGGAAAATGATTGCAATAACACCTCAATACCATGTAAAGAACTATTCATGATCATTATAGATAAGTTTGTTTGTGACATAATAAAGAGCATTGAGGATTTAAGGGAGGATGGGATACGAAAAGAATTGGAAGGTTTAGTGGATCTCCAAAGCTCAACTCCGATGAATCCCCAATTAGGAATAACTTTTAACCAGACATGTTAAGACGTTTTGCATTTAAGAAATTCGCAACAAAAAAAAAATTTAATCTTCATAAAATAAAATGGAGATCTATATGATCAAATATGTTTATAGATCCCCTGGTTACATGGACTACTAAGCCGATAAGCTCTTCTAAGAAGCTGCTACCGAAATAGCAACAATCTGTCAGGTGAAAGGGAAAGGGGTATCGGCAAAGGATGACACGGGCGACCTATTTCCCCCGCCCAATACGCCCACTCCAGACCCCGTCTAAAAACGGTCCGCCCACCTCCGTCTACTGTCCATCAGTCTTCCCATCTGGGAGCTTTACAGCTAACCAAAAATGTGCTACTTTTAATTTCAATACCTCAAAGGCTGAAATTAAAAGAAAAACGAGTATTTTAAACATTCGGAAAGAATAGTTCTGAAATAACGGGACTAAATAAAAAAAACAAAAAAACAAAACAGAATTTAACAGGTGAAACTACTTTAACAGAACCTACGATGGGCCTTTTATAAGAATTTCATATTTAAAAAATAAATCAATTTCTCCCTGACTGGGAAAGACAATAAATCATGGGCATATCTAACTATAATCTACTGCTTTTTCCAATTTACAAACCTTTTAGAATCCCCCCTCCTCCGCAATAATCATAGAACTGTGCACTGAAGAACAAATACATCGACACAAGGAAGTAGTAGAGGTGACGCAATGGGGATTTCGCAGGATAGAAGGACGTCACATGCAGCGATAAGAAAACAAATGAGAGAAGGAGTTCCTCTACTCTTGTTGTAAGGCACTATAATGAAGTCAAGAGGAAAAATACATGCTGGCACCTCACGAAGACCGATCTATGACCCTCAGATCTAGCTCTATGCCAAAATGGTTTCACGCCGTTCACCTTGGCTCATCTGAAATAGATTCCGAAGGCCCATTCACAGATGGTATGAAGTAGGACCTACTTTTCGAGGTCTATCAATTGGTCTCATAGGTCTGGAAATATTTAGCGAAGGAGAGAAGTGGTACGTACTAAGCATACTTCCTGGTGGTCAGCTCCAGCATAGCAATCATATTAGAACATAAAAAGGATAAAAAAACAGGATATTAGTAGATGTTTTGACGAAAAGTTATTAATCGATTATAAAAAGATCATTCCTTTGTAATGCGTCGAAACAAAATAATATTTCAAAAACTTTAATGTATAAAAAATATCATTTATTTTGAACTTTAATTTCATTTAAATTATTAAGGTCAAACATCCATGTTAAATAGGTCCTGCTGTCTTTTTAAGATACCGCCCCTTAATTTTTTAAAACTGATTTGTTTACAAAGCTGATTCGTTTTTATTCAGTTTAACATTAAAGAAAATTATCCGTGTAACAAGGCAACATAAGCTGCGTATTTACCTTTTGTAGAAAGCCTACACCGTGAAAAGCGGCCATCAAAGGACGATGTAGCCACGGTTGAGGGGAGGCGACAAGTCCTTTGACAGGTCGAGCGAGATGTATGTCAAGTTCGAGCCCCGCCAGGGTACAAGTTAACAGTGAAAAATGTACAAGAGCCCGGTACAGTGAGCGGGATACCATTAAATCTAAAACTATATTATAACTAAAGATAAATTGTGATTAACATTAAGTGTATGCCTATGATTAAAAACCATAAGTTTAAAAAAATGTTAATAAATTTTAAACATAAACTTATCAATGAAATAGTAGGATGACTAACAGGGCTCCAACAGATGACAACTCGACCTCACTCGGCTATGGCGGAGAGCGGAGTGACGCAGTAAGGGCTGAAGGGAGAGCTGCGGTACAGACCCTTCCATCGATCCACAACGTCATCAGTGACGCTAAATGTGACGTCATATCGGCATTATTTCGTCACCGGCCCTTCGCCACGTGCAGAAGGGCTCGTCGATTCCTACTCGCCTCAAGCAATGCAATAAATTCACTTTAATGCAAATTTGGTTAATGAAGCTATGCGAAAAGACTTTATAAAACTTCCACTCCAGGGATTAAAAATAAACAAATCTCTCTCATATAAGACTCATATCTTCAAAGCTATAAGACTGAGAAGACTTAGTCTACAAGAACACGTGGCTCCAGGTGCAACGGTTGGCAGCCCTGAAGGGGCAGGTGGGTCACCACGTGCTCTTATAGGTTACCACCCTACCTTTTGAGGGATCTACCCTCTGCTCTCAATAGATCATCTATTTCTTTACCAACTGTCTCGTTTCTTTGTCCTGGAGATTCTCAAGCATGTTCCTGGTGGCAGCTGAGGAAACTGGATTTCCGTTAACAATAGAGGGTCACATTGTAGGGGGCTAGTGTATAGATATATAAAAAACAATTCAATATCCAGGTATTTTAAAGAAGATACATTCACTCATATCAACGTTCGTATTTTTATTATACAACGGTCTTGTCCAGAATATGTATAAGAATGATAAGTCTAACGTTAGATGTTTGCATAAGTCTAAAAATGATTGTGGTAGACGCTAAAAAAAAAAATAACGTCTGGAGGTCATTACATGGCCTTCCGTCCGAATGTCGATGTAACGTCAAAAATTGATTTTGACCATAGTATTGCTTCGGTAGTTTAAAAAAGGAAATATATACAACAAGGAACCTTTATGGACAGCCACTGAGCAATTTAAAGTGCAGATAGAAAAATTCGGTGACGTTGATTCAGAGGCTACGATAGATCGAACAAGAATAGCAACCGTCCAAAAGGGTTCGAGACATAGTGCCAACCTGGACCAGGCATCATCTGTACCTCTTCTATTCTTATCTAGGAATCAAAACCTACAGCCTATTTACGACGGCTACATTGCTGATAGTGGAGAGCTCTGCAGTCGTAAATAAACACCACTACTTAGATGAGATTTAATCGATCTACTATAGGTTACAGAATAATTAAACTCAATTCGGAATATAATTTTTAAGAATATTCAAGTATTAAAAAATTATAAAATAAATAATTAAAATGTCGGCAAATTAAGTAACAAAAAAAAAAAAACCTTGTAACATGTCCAAGACGTCTTAAACTGCTACCTGGTGGCCATAAACGAGGCGATAAAGACCCCCCGGCTAGACGCCTAAAAAGAGGATCCTTGGCCCCCTTCCGCCAAAGGATAAGTCCCACCCCGCTTGCGACAACGTCTAGCATTTTTGGCTATAACCAACGATTTCAAAATGAACGAGGAAAGAAGAGGAGGAAACATCTTCAACTGTTTAAGCACGTCCTTTCCTTGTGAGTCAAGTTGTTTATCGCCATGGGAATAACAGGGGAGGAAAAATGAACGGATAAAATAAGAATGATTATAAACTTTATTAGAGACTTATAAACATAAATAAATCTCTTAATAGTTCTATTTATGCTTAAACCTAAATTAATAAGTTATTTACAGGGAATATTTTCTGACATTTTTTTTTTTTTTTAACGGATAAAGGACCACATAGCTAATTTAGACAAATAATTTAAGGACGAAAGAAACATACACAAATAGCATTAGGATAGGATATAATGATTTAATAAAACTCCTGGTAATAATGGCATGAACAAAATAACTTGTTGCAGAATAGAAGACACGTGCCATCCTGCGGGATCAGCGCTAGCAGCAGACACTACGTATGGCCTACTACTTCCTTCTGAGTCAGCTCTATGAGCAGCAAGGGCTGCTGTACTCAAATTCTTATACTTACTTATACTTCTACATAACATCTGTATCTGTATGTGTGTGTTTGTGTATCTATAGATATTTTTGTGAGTGGGCGAGATATATTTATATATACAGGAAGTAAATACTCAATTTAATAAATATAAATATTAAATATATAATAAAATTAATAGAGATAGATTTAAAAAATACAAGATCCACTTTTTACATTACCGAGAGAACAGTAATAAAATTCAAGACCTATAAATTAAGTTAGGTTTCGAAAAGTATAAGGTCGGAATATATCATAAAATGAGAGTATTAAAATAATGTGAATAAATACTATATTTAAAAGAAAAACTGTATCAATTCTATCCACTGATTACTGACTATAACCTAACTAGATTGTTACATAAAACTAAAATCTACAAAATGAATTATTTTCGAAATAGATTACGCTAGAAATAGGAACTTGCTCTAGGAGGGGTCCTTATGTAATCAATGAAGAGTAGATGTAATTAATAGATATTATGTAAAAGCCTTATATAATGGGACAATGATCGGAGATGCAATGCAGTTTATGTTTACTGCACCGCGCTGTGTGCAACCGTTTCAACAGCAGCTAGGGTATTGGGGTCGCTCGATGGTGATGACCTACATTCTCTCTTTGCCTCGGGTCGACTCCACGCTATACACTCTAAATACTGTAACTCACCCCCTCTCCATACGTCTATTTTGGTTTGTATTTATTTACACACCCTATTTATAGCTAACTCATGTATTAGGCTAGCATTTTAATCAATTGTCGTAGGACAACTGAACCAGACAACCGTTATATTAAAAATAGCCAATTCCCTAATGCGAGGGATTGCAGATAGCAGCTTCCTAGAAAGAGATAAAGACGACAACAATAGCCCAGGATATCAACTAATGAATGTTTGCAACGAATCGGAATGATAGCCTTTCTATTATATCTTGTTTTCAAAAATAAGATTGTCAACATGTTAAGGAATGTTTCAAATCTTAGAAACTCGATTTTCAATCTTCAATAACAAATTGATGAATTTAGATTATTTGTCAATAACATATATCATAACCAAAATGAAAATAAATATATGAATTCATACATCCACAAATATACATAATATTGATAATGAAGTAATCAATATACATATAGGAAATAGATAAGAAGCACCATTTTGAAGATAAAATGCTATAAAAAAATTAATGATATTCGCAAAAATTTCACTAATACCTAAACCTAATCAAATTGAAGGTGAATCTTGCTCGTGTGCCTGAGACAACTCTCGAACAAATCTTGAATTCCGAAATTCCTTTTTTTAACAAATATATCCGGAGGATATGTAAACTCACGGTCTAGTGAGGTATTGGAAAATAAATGCATACATAGATGGCAACGCTTTGTTTAGTTACGGTACTCTTATCAGCAGAAATTCTATGACCACAAACATCTAAATCATTCATGGAGTTATCATCATTTTCTTGACTTTTTGTTTTGTCACTCAATTCCTCAGAACCTTTTACCGGACGCCCCCCTCAAAAGATACAACCGTTCTGTATTAGTAATCGAAATAATATAAATTCTTAAAAAAAGTAAATTACTTTACAAAAATTAATAACTATTATAAAATGATTCCATAATTCATTGATTGTAATTTTGACAGTAAAAATGTATCTAAAAATAGAAATGAAGTTATTAATTAGTCAATGTAACAAATGAAAGGATTTAGCAACCAATAAAATAAAATAAAAAGCAATGAGCAGGAAATAACAAATCTGCTAAAACTATTTGTATAGTATCCTTCGTATAGCTACTAGCTAGACTCTTAGGGTATTAAGATAATAGTTTAATTCTTGATTAAACGGCTGTAATAGAAACGATAACACTGATTAGAGACCGTAAACAAGCTAAAGAATGTTGTGGAAAGCGTATAGGATTGTTGTGGGAACGGTGCAATTGCTGCTGGCTGGAGAGAGAGAGCCTGGAACGCTTTGGAATGTTAAAAATGCATCAGGTGAAAGTGACAAGTGGGCCACCGCTAGTGGGGAGGGGGTTCTTATGCAACGGTTGCTGCACGGATAAATAGGACAACATCTAAACAGTATAAACAAAAACAAAGCTGCAAAACAGCTATTCCAGTGTATAAAAATACACTAAAAAAATATGTGAAAGCAGAGAAAGGAATGTGTGGACAAACAGAAAATCTTAAGTGTAAAATAGCACGAACAGAAGACCACATACCTTTATTTTGTTCATCTTCTTCTTGGCGGGCAACTTAAATAGGGAGGTGACAGCGGCAGCGATGATGGACGGCGACCAGAGCGACTTGGTGTCCATGCTGGCACTAGCGGGGTCGCTGAAGCACTGAACTTGAGGTCCCATCCCCTCTACTTCTCCCTCCACCGTCTTGGGTCGGCCCCCCACCAACCCCCACCACACTCTGGCTCCGCCCACCAGCACTACCAACCTAACGGCTCCTCATCCACAAACTATTCCAGGAAGCTCGTTTCTATTCTAAAAATAGATCCGACATTTGAAGTCGGTCTTTCCTATCGTGGGCTAGCAGGAAAAAAAGACTTTCTGGAAATAGGCGAGGCATCTTGGGAGTATATTTATAGAGGATGCCATCATCTGCTGTTTGTATAGGCCAGGGAAGAATGTCGGGCGGAACCGGAGGAAGCACGAACTGAAAGCGTGTTTGTTTACGTTCCAACTGCCGCAGCGATAACAAGAATTACTTCAAGATTCGAGATGTTTTTTTATTAATATAGAGATTGTTTTGCAAACTGAATGAGGAAACAGCCCAGAAAAAAAAACTTAATCACAGAATCCACATTTCCTGCAGTTTGTTCGAGTACAATCAAAAGATAACGTCGCGAGTCTCCACCAACACACAAGATGTAAATTAAGCAGTACCTAGCCTTATTTATGCATGTATATATGTATGAAATAATAATCCTTCGAGTAGGGAATTCAGTCACGTAACTCAAAGATATTAGGACATTCTTATATGTCCTATATGATACATTTTAAGGGAATATATGTAATCATAAGACGTAATATTCTTATCTGTAAAAGCTCAATATTGTCCTTGTCGTTATTAACTGCATAAAATTTCATGTTTAAGAGTAAACAAATTATGAAACCAACTCCGTCGCATTGCCCAATTTAAAAATACTAAAATGTCTCCAGTTTTGAAATTAACAAACATACTTCATATTTTTTAACACAAACATTTTTAATTGTCTGACTAGATATGAGAGGGGAAGGAAAATCACCCAAATAACTGGCAAAACCAATCCTCTGATGGAAAATTTAAAAACCGCTTGAACCGAGAAAGAGAATATTTTTCTTGTCCTTGCATATTCATAAGTCCAACCATTTTCATCGATTTTTGTAAATGTTATACCCAAAATAAATAAGAATGTGAATCGAGTATGAAACATAATAATGAACTATATAAAAAATTACTAAAACTGGATATGAACAGGTACTTTAAAAAAAAAAAACAATTTAGAAACATGCTCTAGTGCTAGCTGAATGGATGTACACCTACTACCTGAGCCATTCATTAACCTGGGCTATCCTAATCCTAATGACCTGCTCATAGACCCTCTGTCTCAATGATGAAAGGCCACAAACGGTCAGTATTAAACAACCAAGTGTTCCTTTGTCATATCCATTAATGATAATAATAACATTAAAAAAACTAACATTTTTCACTTCGGAGAAATTTTACGAACACAATTTAAAATCGGAGAAATTCGAAAAAGGTGTTTCTTCAACATTAACGGGCCGATTTACAGAAGGGTCAGTTTTCGACCCTTATTGTATAATTCTGTCATTAATTTCTGTAATAATTTCATTCTTTATGTTCTCAAAAATAATTCTTGTCTTCATTGAAACCTGGATTACGAGTATATAACTATTATTAAATGATGTTATAGAAAATACTGCTTACCAGGTTTACTATTTATTTCAATTAAGAATACTTACTAAATATTAAAATGAAACATTCGATGACTTCGAATCAAGCTTATCCCTCCTTTTACGGATGTCTAAACGGCATTCTAGGTATTAGCGATTCTCCCATAACGATCACACTCATATTGAAAGATTGTAGTAGCAACGAACCTCCAGAAGTAGTGTAGAAAATCTTGCCATAATTTCAAAACCGCTCATATCACCAACCCCTATATTCCTGTTAGGAGGGTCATTAGAATTAGATAAGCTAGAAATGTTACATTAGGAATGTGCTAATTTGGATGATAGGCAAGGCTTTTGGGTGGAATAACGTTTAAATCATACGTCACTGAGATTCTGAATATGTAGGGTATTGTTAGACAGATAATGCGGTGCTTAAACTTAAAAATGAACATAGGGATGGATAAGTTTAGTGTTCAAAAAGTTAGCTGTCCCTGAGGTAACAGACGGTGAGAGCGCCCAGGTAGGTAAATTGGATTAGGATCCATAAGAAAAATGCCTAGCTTTTATTATATCTTGATGCACTCACGGGTGTAAGGTGTGATATGGAACAAATCAAACTATACTTGGACACAGTAACACTGAACGCACCAAAGTTGATTACTCTAAAAAAGGGTCATTCTACACTAACTAGAACTAAATAATATAGTTAAAACCCTGAAAGAAATCGTTCACACGGTGGTAACATAACCATGACAGTTGCTAGGTCACATTGATGATAGTTTAGGAACAGATCACCGCACCCTCTACCCCCAACAGATCTAATATTGTAGACCCCAACGGCAGCAAGATATCCCGGAAGGGAGGAAATCGATCGGCAGTAGGCCTCGCCGTGGGGGCAGTGACCCCGCCCCAACTTGCTTCTTCTTCATTCTAATACCAATCCACCACTGAGTGTCATCACAACATTAGCTCCATTAATTCAGTTGTGTTGTAAATTGAGAAATTTTGATACAATAGTGCTAGAAGCGATGGGTGCCTATGTGATCGCAACGTTTCGACCTGAACATAGATGCTATCTTTACGGCTATAACATACTAGTACATCCCCTCCCCGGGCGCGGCTTCACCCGCTCTCATAAGTACAAAATTTATGAGTTATTAATGTTAGCTAATAATTATAGTTTTATTTCTTCACCAACAAAAATCTAGTATTGAAAATTGTATGCAATTTTTTCAACGATATTTTCACGCCTTGCAGTAATTTTTAAAATTGCGCTAATCAGGTGTTTAAAGATTCCGTAAAAGCATAATCAGACAAGCAGTTTTTATAAGATGAGCTGGTAATCCTGATTGTCCATCTGCCCGAGACTATTAAGAAACACGGGGATAATGGACTGCATCATCAGTGCTTACAGCTAAAGGCCCATGAATCATATTTTTAAACACGATATCAAAAAGCAAAGGATCAACATTTTATCAATACATGAAAGTGTGGTAAACTTCGTTTCTGCCACTCAATATTGTACATTTGAACATTGTTATTGCTAAACCTCCTAAAAACAATGAAAATGTGATGTAGTTAAACGTTGGTAGAGATGGGTTCAGTATTTTTACCATTGTCGACCCTGCTAACAATATTTCCATCGATTTTTCATGTTCACTGGGAACCACATGTGGTACAATAATTCAAATCTTATTTAATAATTTAATTGAATATAAAAAATTTTTATTATCAATTTCAAGCTCTATATAACATTGTGAAATTGTAACAACTCATGTAGCATGGCGCTGACACCTATCGGTAAATTTTTAAACTTAACTGTTATCAACATATTATCTCTTTTTATTAACAAATTAATTACAAATTTTTTAATTATTGCTAAATCTTCTTGGAACTGCGTACATGATTTGGTACAGATTAGTTCAGTAGTTTTCGTGGTTGATGATCAAAAACGAAAAATGTCATATCCTTTTATATAATAGTATACATAGAGGGGGTAAAGATAAGAAAGATTTACAGGAAGAGACTAATAGCGTTGAAATATATAGCTCAATAATTAATTACTTAAATGACTCTACAGATATTTTCCTTGTACATGTCAAAGCTGTATTAAATATATTTAATATATATTAAGATATTTTTAATTTAAAAGAGATTTAAATTGACAAAATATTTTAGCGATTACTGACATATCGGCCTCAAATATGGTCCCGAGATAGTTACTAAGGTTATTTTACAGCTTCGATTACCCAGATGGGGATTAGCAGTGCAAAGATGTCTACACTAACTGATGGAAACCCGGAGTGAAAAATCAATGTAGAGAGATGTGCTTTATTAATATTTAAAAAAACATATTGCAGTCCTACAATAATGGATTGCTGATCTGTCTAATTAAAGATAACCATATTCTAATAAACAATAAGATGACCATAATTCATAATATTTATAATATGGGTAAAGAGATACTGTCAAACCAATGAAATCATATATTTCTTTTATCTTCTACTTTAGTATAATCCTACCAGTTCTTTTAAATGAAAACCAGCCAAGTGAGTTGTGAAACTTGGTTAATGGTCTTTTAATTTATTATAATTTTTTTCTTTCCCTCTTTCAAAAATTAATATTATCCCTACCTAACATATAAGTATAAACAAAAAGAAAGTAAATTAGTATACAGATATATTCAATAACCATAAATAGTAGGATCAGCCTGTTCTATATACCATGCACGTGGTGGTGGATAATGCCCAGAGAGTCCAAGATTATTTTCGGCCATTATCGCAATATCCCTCGCATCCACATCAAGGTCCTCCAAGAAGCTCCTTGTTTTGCTTGACATAACTCCGCGAGACCCAAACCATAAGCCTTTTACGTAGAAATTTCTATTTTAAAATGCCTCACGCAATTTTTCTTAAGAAAGGGGACAAACTTTTCATATGTTTCCATTTGCTCTCTTTCTACTTCACCTGATTGATAGAGGTTATTATTTTCATATCTTGCAGTAGGATTCAAAATAAGCGATGACCACCCTTCCTTCGGAAATGTCTGCATACCACGAGGATCCGTTGGTATCAGTCATCTGGGTTTTCTTCCTGAATAAAATTTTCATTTTATTCTATTTTATCAATACAGTAAACCTCGTCAATGTATATTAAACATAACATGGATATATACATTCATTAAACATTGAGAATTTCGTTTTTCTCTTACCGTTCTTATTGAGATTTAGAAGGTGTAATTCAATATAAATTGTAAATAATCAAATAGTTTCTTTTGTTGGACTCATCTCTCTATTTAACTTGTTGCTTACAATTAGATAGTTTGGCCCTCCACTCTGCTGGCGTAAGCCCAGCTTTCTTCTTTCTTTAATGTTGTTTACTTTTTTAAGTTAATCCTTAGCCTTGGGGGATATCAGATACGGAAGCAGCAGTCTAGACTTTCTGCCGAAGGCTGTCTGCCTTACAATAGGTAAATAACACAACAATGGTAGTTTTTGTACTCCTATAAAATTAAATTAATTACACTTTCAGTAAAGAATTTATTTCAGCTGCTAAATGAGTTTCCATTCATTTAATGTAAAAGTGGCGAGTTGCTTATCTTTATTATATCAATTCTTCAAAAAAAAAAAAAAAAAAAAAAAAAAAAAAATCGGGTGAAATATTTTTGATATAAATTAAAACTTTCATTCACTAAACTTTTTTCGCCCAGAGCTCGATAAGTTACAAATCAAAGTTGAAAATTTTAGTTAGCATTCAAAATTAAAGAGGGTTAGAATAAAACTAGTAATAATTATAAATGAGTCTAAATTTTAAACTTGGAGATCGTTGGGCCAAGCCATGTCGGTGTATATATTTATATCTTATACTAAAATGTTTTATTTCATAGGCCTGCTCAATATTAGTAATATTAGTTTTTAATTTACAACAGCGATACTCTTTCTTACTTCGTACAGTACTGTTTTTAATTTAGCGATACTCTTTCTTACTTCGTACAGTACTGTAGTAATTTACAGAAAAGAAGCTTAGATCCAGGAATACATAGCCGTATAATATTTTTACTTTATATATATATATATATATATATATATATATATATATATATATATATATATATATATATATATATATATATCAATTTATTGAAATTGACAACTGTATAAATATATACATTAAGTAAATGAGCTGATAATGATTACAATAACATGTCAAAACTTGAAGAAAACTACTCATCAGTAGCACTTCAAAAAAATTCTACACTAGAAGATCTCTAGTACATCTTCTTTTCAGACGTCTCGGAGGATTATCGGGAATGGAGTGGGAAGCAAGTTGAGAAACTAATAAATTTGAGTGGTTATGGAGCTTACTATGAACGGATAGGTATCTGGTTTTGGCTAACTCAGTAACATATGGAACATTAAGGTCTTTATGGCTAAGGTTATAGGTGACAAAGTAAGGGGCATTTAGGATTAGCTGGTCATACACGGACGGATTTCGTTGAGGGAGCTGATCCTACGGATCTGATTTGGCAATCTGGTTTGAGGGATCTGATCTCTCGTGCCCCTTAACATTACCTCCGATCCGTCAAACCCGATCCGTCGAAAATGTGCGATGGATCTCCGTGACGGATCTAAACTCTTCTGCTCCTTAACGAACCGTTCTGGTTTGTCAGGTTTGAAACAGTCAAGCCACATCCGTCGATAATCTTCCCGTGTGTGGGGCAAATCCGTCGGATCTAGGACCGAAACACACCAAATCTCACGGATCCAGATTTACGAGCATGTACGTCGGATTTCTGAAATACACCACGGATCTAGTGTGCCAGTTCCCCTAGGTAAGCGATGTGTTCGCTGGTGAATTTGGGTACCTCACGTCAAATTGCTGCCCTTGTCGGTGGTATGTTTAGTGTATCATATCTTATGAAAAAGAGAAATCGCCAGAAGTGGGTAAAATCGTGGATAGCTATAAGGCAATAACTGAGTCATATGCCTTTGATTAAACAATTAAAGTTGAATGAACCGTAAGACCTCAAAAACTACCTGCGGATTAATAAAAGCTACTTTGAATTTCGTTTAAGTAAGTAACTAGCAAACGCTATTCGTAACCCTAGCTGATATTCTAACGCAACATTTGTTGTTTATTCCTTAAGGGCACATGGTACTTATGTTTTACGTAATTAACTTTTTACCTTAGATTAAAGCTTGATTCCTCAATTTTCCAATATTCATGCTTACAGGGAAAATCGAGAAAAGGCTAAAGAAGCATGAAACGGTGATGCGGCAGAGTATCCCACCTACAGAAAGATTAATTGCTACCCTGCTTTTCTTTGGCAGCTTTTACTTTCCCCATTATTATTGAACAATAAGGAAGTTAAATTTAATAAAATCTTGACTTTAAAGAATCAATTATGATCCGACTACTATCAGGTATACACGTCGCTCCACTACTGCAAAATCCGAGCGTTAAAGCAGAGCGCACACTAAGACAGGCATGCCATGACGGGACGTTTATTTTCGCTTACATTTGTATTTATAGGAAAGGCGCACACTAAGCCAGGCAACGGACAGGCAGGCACTTCTGAGAAAATTCCATGCCGTACCGATATCGCTTTTTGAGGGAAAACTTCCTGTGCCTGGCTCTCCCATCACGTCCTCCTCGAAGCTGCGCATGCTCTCTCCCATTCACCCTTTGAGCTAGGGCCTTGGCGAAACCTAAAAACCTGTGAAAACTATGGAGTGGTAGGGGGAAGGGACGTGCATCCCGCCCTGTCTTAGTGTGCGGAAGAGGCATAGGCAGAGGGTATAAACGTCCTGTCATGTTCCCGTCATGTCATATTCTTGTCATTGCACGCCTGTCTTAGTGTGCGCTCTGCTTAAGGGGATCGGCGTAACCCTCCCGAACGGACCTGTGATTCACAGATTTCTTCAAGGACATCTGTTAGTGGAGGAACGCTCGGATCCAGGCCCGCCAGATCCGTCACTGATTGCGCCCTCCCTGTTCTCCACTAAAGCGTGGATTTTAACGCCGAAAGTCCCTGGAAACATCCCTTACAGTCCGCTCCCTTAAGACCGTGCCCTCTTGCTTCCCCACTAGCGCACGGATTTACTCAGAGATATTGAGATCCGTCGGAGAAATCCGTCCGTGTATAGCTAGCTATCGGATACGAGATGAATTGGATGGTTTAGCCCCAAAGCTCAACTCCGATCTTCCAAATAGGTCTAATCACAATCGTGTGAATAAGTCTTTGTAATGAATTGGGAGCTTTGTTCGTTTGTCTAGTAAATGTTGAAGTAGTCTGGAACGACGGGCAGTTTCTTGTCGCTTTAGTCTCCGCTACAACCTTATGTCACTTATAATGACATTTTATAAGCATGTCTCTTTTTATTTATTGAAATAGAAGGTTGGCAGCCTTACCCAAAGTAAAAATCAAAAGTTCCATACCAGGGGATAAGGAAATTTGTTTTCGTTCAATAGCAAATTCTACATTTGCTTATTATATTTGCTTACTTGGAAACAGTACCAATCACTTTCTGCTTAAATTTAAGAGAGCACAGTTCCTTTAACCACTCTTAGCAAAACCAGAAACTTGTAGCACATTACTGTTTATAGTAATGTATATTATTTAAAAAGTTAACTTGAAGAAAAAAGTGGAATTATAAAGCAGAAAAAGAAAAATCACTAAAATAAAATATTAAATTCCGTTTAATCCTGAGTGCCTGAAATATAGGCCGTATTAGCAGTACTGAGATGTAAAAAGAAAACTGAAAATCAAATATCATTATAAACTATATAGCAACAAAGCAAATTCAATGAATGAGGAAAGCCTTTACAACAATATCATCTGGTTATGTAATGTTAGAAAGCACATGGTTCAAAACATTAATAAATAATAAAATAAGGAAACTCATTAACATAGAGATATTACAAAGTGATGAAGTAAATTAATTCATGAAAACCGAAGAAAGAATGATAATCGTGTATTTATGCATTTTACATATATATATATATATATATATATATATATCAATCAATATATATATATATATATATATATATATATATATATATATATATATATATATATATATATATATATATATATCAGAGTATATTTGACTAGAAATTAGCAGATTTTAATTTTAATTTTTTTCAAATGTCAATAAACATATTAAATTAAACCGCTTGCCAAGATCTAGTATATTGTAGTGAATGAAGAAATCCCGCAAATAAAAATGTTCAATAGTAGTTTTGATAAACCAACTACTAATACAACTACTATTTCTCACTCATTCATCCACTTTCTGGATATCATAGTGAGAATCTAGAAATACAGAAAGGGAAGATGAAAGGGAAATCAATGGGAGATGGAGCGGACTGGTAGACCCATATTCCGCCGCCTATCTCCAGCCCACGTGTCAGGGAGATAGTGATGGCGTCAGTACTCCACACAACTTTCTGCCCTAGCCCATTTAGCAACGAAATATTTAAATATGAAGAACCTGTTTTACAATGATCAAATAGTTAAAATATAAATAGTTTTATAACAAAATAGAATTTCCATAACTGACAATGAGTAATAACTAAAGATCATGATATATCACAACGATTTAACATTATTACTCACACGTGGCTGTGTACACGCTCAAGTCTTGGCCCGTTAAAAAAACAATTTTCGAAAATTACTCTTCATAAAATCATTGAAATAATAATTATCTCAAAATATTGGGAATTTATAATTTAAATCTTACAGTTTATTCATTCAGTGATATCTTACTTTAAATTAAAATAATTTTAACTGCAATAACCAAGGAATAAAAGAACATACAAATTTTTAATGTAGTCAATGTACAGAAATTACATTATTATACTATCCAATGATATCAAAATTTTTCTTCAATAATTATTTGTACGAAAATTCCTAAACATGGAAAAAATAATATTAAGAAGAATTCGTGGACTTAAAATCACCTAACTAGGATTCGGGTGGTCTTGAGGTCAAATCAAGAAACTTATGGGAAAAGAAGGCACAAATTATACAATCCCACAATATTAAATGAATGATAATCATCCTTTAAAAATTTTATTTTAAAAATACTCATTTGCTCAAGAAGCTAATTTTATGAAAAAATACACAAAATGAAAAGTCTAGATTATAACTAAATATGTAAAAAGAACTACGATAACAATTAAATTAGCAATATAAATTGTTTAGACAGGGAAACATTTAGAAAACAAATTGGTTTTCAGAAGGTTATTGTTGAAGATAACAAAAACTATAACGGCAGGTTAACTAAAGACTTTGGGAGAGGAGGTCCCTTCATTCTGAAAGAATTAAAGACATACGAAAAAAAGAAGAAAGAGAAGGGAGTAAAGAATATGTGATATTTGCCTGTTCAAAAAATAATAATAATAAAAAATTTGATTTATTTCAGAACAAAAATAAAATCTGCAACGCACACATAATTAAATTATGTAGTGGAATGAAAGGTTTTGGGTTGCCTTCGGCACCTGAAAAGGCTCTTAAATACACACTAAGTGTATCCAAGCCTGTTACCAACTTTGTATTAATTATTCTGATGTTATCTATTATTGATGTAATGGCAGCTAATATTTCATTAATATTTTCAAAGTCACGCGCTGGGATACCAAGTTACTTCGAATGGCAATATTTTATTAAAAACATGGAAATTACATAATATATCTTCTCAAGGATCTGATCCTGTTATCGATATTGTATAACGAAAATTTATAATCATATTTTGCTTCCAATATTCCATCCTTAACAGGCGTTTACGATGTTGACCAGGAAACGACATGCGAGTCGAACCCAAAATTTATTTATATTACTTTCATAAATATATTTACATTTAGGATAAATGTATCTTTATATGGCTTCTTTTTATTTTTGTTTTTAGTTGTGTTTTTTCATTAGCCGATCAGTGAGAATGAACAAAAATAAGGAATAATATAGCAAGACCACAAATATAATAGCAACCACAAAATTCTATAATATAATAGAAAACCACAAAATACGAGGAACATTAAAAACTGTAATTCCCCACAACTCTCAAAGAAGACTCTCAAAGATCTGGATAAGAAACTGTTCAATATATTTATTTTATCATTATTATCTTTTTTTTAAAAATTTATCCTCCATTATTAAAAATGTAACGTCGAGAGAAATATCCAATGGCAAATACAGCTTTCTTTCAAGCCACATTTCATCTATATTTTTTATATGAGCAAATCTGATGGTTTGGGCTTATTGGAAATGTGTAGATTGAAAAAAAAAAGATAAAAAGCATAATGAATATTTATCTTGCAAGACATAGTAACCGTACTAAACCTAAATTATTTCCAGCTAAAAAATTGTTTATTAATAAAACAAACTAAATTTATATAATGAAAATAAAAAAAAAAATAAAGAAAAAAAAATGCAGCTAAGAGGACTGAACATCAGTCCAAACAAAAGCAATGTCATGTGTGTTGGAAGGGACAATGTGAAGCCTGGTATCATATGTAATGGAGAACCCTTGAAAATAGCAAATACATACACGTATCTGGGGACAATCATAGGCAAGGATGTTATAATAGACTTGGAGATACTAAATCGGTTGATGAAGGCCAATGGAGTATTCTATCAAATATCAAGAATCATTATAGGCAAGCAGGGAGTAGAGAGGCCAAGAGCGGCAATTAAAATGGTATGCCCACAATTGCAGAATGACAGATACTCGAAAGACCAAATGGTTCTTTGAAGCTTGACCGGAAGGCAGACATCCTCGGGGCAGACCGGAAAACTGGGGAGAGCAAGAGGATGCACCATATGCAAGAGGATGCATCCATACCGGAGATGAAAAGACTAGCAAGAGATAGGGACCAGTGGGTTAGATGGACCAGAACTGCAATACAACGCTTAATGGCAACACAATTAAAATATCAATTTTAATTTATTGTGGCGAAGTTCCGGCCTACAATGTAAGCCTTCATCAGGACTAGAAGAAAGACAAATAAAAAGATATGACAAAATGGGGAATTTGAAAAAGATAAGAAGTACGAAAAAAAAAATTACAAGTTTAATAAAGCAAGAAAAATAAATTAAAATAAATATTTAAATATTTTGTTTTCACAAAGATAAACAAGATATTACGACAAAAGACAAGTAGATATACAAAGTATAACATTTGGTAGATGAAAAATATAGTTGATAAATATATACATAAAGTATAACAATTAAACAGTAAATATTAGTATTGATCCCTAATATATATCTACTGTCTAATATTTTAGTTATTTATTTTAATTTATTTTTCTTGCTTTTTAAACTTGTAATTTTTTTTTTTCGTACTTCTTATCTTTTTAAATTCCCCCATTTTGTCATATCTTTTTATTTGTCTTTCTTCTAGTCCTGATGAAGGCTTACATTGTAGCTTAAATTTATCTTTTAATTTTGTTGCCATTACTGCACATCCCAGACTATCTATATCTTCATTCCACAGTCAAAAAATATATAAATTTATATAATATAGAAGATAATTCAAAATTAAGCGTTTTAAAAATGACTTTTCATAAAAGTAGCATTGTTTTATTTTCATTTTTTTGTAATGTTCACCAACCAGAGTTGAGCAAAGTTTAATCATAACTAATGATTGACAATCACCTAGTTTAATCGTGATAAAATTATTTGACAAATTCGTTATGATTAAAAATTTACCCAACTCTGTAAACTACTGGTTTACTTCATAATTACCGTAGCTCTGCGGTATCTATGGTCCCCCACAACACTGATGTTGGTGCAGAGGTCCCCCCTGATGGATTGCTTCCAACTACATAGCCTCCTAGCTTTTGTACACTGACACTGACTGACCAGTTTCCTAAAGTAATCCTTCTCTTGTCCTCCTCCACTCGGTGAGCTAAGCCCAGCCGGGTTCCCGATGGCCCCTGGCTATCTTACCCTAAATCCCTGAATCCTACTTTATAAGTTGCCAAACAGAGATCAGGCCAACAGAAAATTATAGCAGGCTTAGATTATAGCATAACACTCCAAACCAGAAACTAACAATATATAATGATATAACAATAATATTTGTAGTAAAACTAATAAACGACATTTAATTAAAGAAAAAAAAAATTATACAGCAAACTGATGTATTTGTGTTTAACAAAATTATACTTTCAAGGTTTAACAACTACATAACTTCTGATAAGTAGCCTTTGACTTGTTAATTGTAAATGTAGTACTATATTTATATTTGTATCCAATCCTTACAATCCAAAATCCTTCGAAAACTCCTCAATGCTCCTTACTTTGTCACAAACAAATTAATCCACAAAGATCTTAATATACCTTATGTTTTTTACTTAGCTCAAACCAGATACCTGTCCTTTCATAGGAAACTCCACAACCATTTAAATCCATTAGTATCACAACTTGCTTCTCAATCCATTCTAGATAATCCTCCTAGGCGCCTGAAAAGAAGATGGCCTCGGGAGATTTTGATATAGTACTTCATTATATTGAACCTTTATAAGTGCTAACAATGGGAAGTTGCTTTGAAAACAAGTAGCGTGTCATTTTTAGCTTTATCGTCACATTTATGTGATACGTTATGTTTATATTGTATACCGTTGTAATATCAATAAATAAATTTAAAACATATATTTGTATTTATATATTTTTCTATAACAACTAACTTAGAATACCACTATTTTAAGATGACATTTAAAATGGTCTAGATAGAAATGAAGAAAACGCTAAAATCCCTCTCTAATGAAGTGATAACTTTTCCTGAGCCTAATTCCCAGCAAAACACCGATAATTTACAACAAAATTAAAAATTAATTAAAACTAGAAGACGAAAGCTTTGCTTGTACAGACTCCATTGCGGCTATGATATCTCTCCCCAACATAGATACCAACGTTCCAATCATAAGAAAAATATAAGCATATGCCAGGATGATATCGCAAAAAAGCTTGGTAATTATCTCGATTCGTTCCACGTGGGGATAAAAGGGAATGAAGATGCAGATAAAACAGTTAAGGAAGCTGTAATTTCCCCACCAGACGTCAAAAGCTTCTATAACCCTTCAGATATGTGCAACTTCTTGAAATATTGCGCTGACAATACTTGGAAAAACCAGAAGAGAAGAAGTGGTAATAGCAAGACTGAGGATTGGCCATACTCGCCTTTCGTTGTCCTATAAAGAGAGAAACTTCACCGAAGTGTGTATCTTGTATGTCTCACAATCAGTTAACAATCGTTGTGACATATTCTCGAGCAATGTCCGCTTAACTAAACCTATTTTCAGCACTTATTGAATTTCTAAAACAATACAATTCTTTTGAATAAATATAATAAACCAAAACTATTAAGTAAAAGCAACAGGACATAGAAGACTTTACATTAAAAAATATTGCCATGAACTCATTTTAAACATAATAAAGCCAGGAACATTTCAAAAGGCATTAGCGACCATTAAGGCCAACTGCACCGTACATCTGAGTCAACAATCAAATACCCCCAATTCAATGATCGATGGGGTCCTGGGCATGACTTACTTTTCAGTCTTATGCCATCCTTACTGAATTCTTTAAATGAAAACCGTCAAGAATTCGTTGAAACCTAGTATCAGAAAATTTCATCGGCTTTCCAAATGGTGTTTTTTGGTGAAAAAAATGCGAATTTGCAAGAATTTGAAGACTGGACTCATCGCTAAATAGTGATTACTTGCTAAATCTGATAAAACTTAAGATTTTTTTACTAAACTTATATTGCATAGTTTTCATGTACTAGCTCAACTACTAAAATTTTGAAAAATGATTTAACATTAGTAATGCAAGCCAACGTCAAATTATTGAAAATATGTATTTGGTATTTTAAACTGAAGAGATAAGATATTTCAATTTCGGTATGCCAAAGCAGAAGCAATTAAGAGATAAATAGTACCATTTTATGTTATTTTATTTTTATTTTCCCAGAACACAGATTATTTTTCGTAACGATATTAATATCGATAAGATATTCATTATGGTTTTCAATCACTATTACATTATTAAAACAGTATTCAAGGAATTATCAGCCCATCCTAACATGTACATTGTTTAATTAGAGGTTTGCAAGTCCTAAGTAATAAATGCAACCCAGATCATCTGGAATAGTGAAATTATTATTATTTTTTTTTTTTTAATCAATATATTGAAATTTACAACTGTCCGCATATATAAATCAAGTAAATGTGTTAATAACATGTCAAGACTTGAAAAGAACATTATGGATAATTTTATAGGTGACAAAGTTAGAAGCATTTAGGATTTTACAAAGGGTTTTCGATTGTAAGGATTGGATACGAGATCTTAAATAAGAATTAGTAAAATGAATTATGTTTCATTGTCTTAGCTCTAGTTTATAGAAACGAGTGTTCTACCACTAAGCTATCGATGCTGTTAGCTGTAGTATTAACTCGTATATTAAATTTTATAGATAATAAATTCTATTTGCCGATTACTAATTTATTTCTAGAATAATTATTATTATTTTTTTTTTTTTTAAAGATTTGGATTGACTTTTTAGCTCTCATGTGAACTAATTTTTTAGTATCGGTACTGATATCGATAAATAAAACATGCCATAGTTAAAAAAACCAACAGAACTATCTTACGTCATGAAAAACATTTTTTACTATCTCAAATGATAGTTCGGCTATACCTAACTCAAGACAGTTTCATGTTCCACCAATAAAATATGATAGTGGATATATAAAACTACAGCGACAATATAATATCAATACTATCATACATCATACAGCTGTCGAGAAGAAGTCGATAAGTCAAAATTGTGCACTTGTCAGTCGGGCATTTTTTTTTTAGGGTTTTACGAAATCCTGCAATTAATTTTTTTTTTTTTTAATTAGTTTTATTGTATAAATATTAAAGGCTGCCGCTCTGAAGGGCAATAAATAATATGGATGACATAGGATCCATTTATACGGTATGTACAATTAAATTAAATAAAAAGAAAAATAATCCTCTAACCATACAAGATGCAAAATATAGTAAATATTTAATTACTCTAAAAATTCCATTAGATACTCAAACACCTTAAAAAAAAGCCTAACTTAACCACTTTTTTAATAACGCAGACAACTAAAACCTAGCTTTGAAGACTAAAATAGTTAACACGCTTTAAAGGTAATTTGACTTATAAACTTCATCAAGACAACCACCGATATAAATAAAAATATCTGTCTTTGCGTTGTTTGCCTATAATATATTTCATATTTCAGTAAAATCACAATTATTCACAAGTCACAAAATGATGCACCGTCGTTTTCTTTTTTTATCTAACCAAGCTTAGTGAATAGTAGTGTAGCTCTTAAATTATTACACGTAATAAAAAAAAAGTATGGTGTGTATAGCGGTATAATTTTACACTTTTAAAAACTGCATGTTAACTTCAAGAATTACAGATTGGCGACACGTGGAAATGGAATGGTTTGATATTTTTACAGATAAAAAAAAAATGATATAGCATATACTTTGCCAAGTTTAAAACTGAAGCCATTGGTGGAAAAATGTGAACACTTTTATAAAAATGTTCAGGTGAAGCATTTCCACGTTACAGGTTAGGAACTTTTATGGACGTTGTATTTTCTTCATAAAATTGTTTCTATTTATAATCCATTGTTTATTTTGGTTATTTGACAAACCTTACACTAATGTTTTTAAATAAATCTATTGATAACTCATTGCTTAAGAAAACAAAATCATTTTCTTGAGATCCATATTTTAATTTGCAATTTAAGCGAATTCGCGCTTCTAGTGGCATTTCTGCGTACAAAAACGATAAAAACATGAATAAACTGAAAAAAAAAATATTGAAACCAATTTGAAGGGTTTTTTGCAAAAAGAAGTAGTTCCACTTAACAACTTTTCGGGAAAAAAATATAACTAGTTTGAAAATTCAACAAACTTGCTACAAACAAGAGAGGATGTTTTGAGTCACAATTGGAGCTAACTCAAGTCGTCTAATAATACAAATATTTATCTTTTTTTTTTGTATAGAAAATTCTAGATAAGCTTCGATCTCTAGTAAACTGGAGGTACCTCATTTTTTGCAGCCAAGCCTATAATTACCATAATTTATTTTTGTACTATTCAAAATATTTGTTTAAAAATTATAATCAGTCTTATCATTGTAATTTTACAACATTAATTAATAGTTTTTGGCGCATTATCTGTGAGCTACGAAGATTACTTTTAAAAATGTTATTACGAAAAAATACAATCCATATTAAATACTTGGGAACAACAGGCAACATTCACAAACATTGTTATTTGCCGAAATAGAAAAACAGTTGAAGAAGCCTGAAAAATAATTTTCTTTGAAATTTCTTAGACTGGGGTTAATGCTCCTGAATGGGATAACAGGCCCTAACTGCGCCTCTACTGGAAGTAGTAAACAACAACAGCCGCGGGGTCAACAACAAACAACAAAGCGTCGAGGGACAGATAAAACGCAACAAACAACCGGGTCAGCGTTCTGTTGTAGAATCGGATCCTGTGGCAGCGAAGAGGGTCGCTTCCTCCAATCAGTAACAAATATTTACTCTCAAGAAGAAAATTAAAATGGAGTGTTTCGGTTAACTGGAAGTGTGCTAGAAATTATTTTTCAGAAATCCAGGAAAAATTACACGTTGGTTTATTCAATATAACACAAAGTGGCAAGCAAAACAGGTTACAATCTTACCGTTCTTCAGCGAATGTTAAAACTAAATCAATAGTATTATTAGGATTGATGTATTGTTCCCCAATTCTATTAGAATTTTTTTTTTTTATATTAACACTAGTTTCGAATATTTAACATTCATCATCAGTTCTGAAAACATAGAAATAAATCAAACAGCATTTTGCTACACAGATTGTATATAAGTATACATTTCTTTTCTCATTTATTGATATTTACAACTGTACAAAACAATATACATTAAGTAAATGTGTTGATAGTGAATTCATTGGCATGTAAATAACTTGTGAAGAACTACTCACTAGTAGCACTTCAATAATATCTACACTAAAAGGTCTCTAGGCCATCTTCTTTTCAGACGCCTCGGAGGATTATCAGGAATAGTGTGGGAAGCAAGTTGATAAATTAGAGGATTTGAGTGGTTATGGAGCTTACTATGAAAGGATAGATATCTGGTTTGGGCTAAATCTGCAACTTATGGAACATTAAGATCTTTATGGATAAGTTTATTGGTCACAAAATAGGAGCATTGAGGATTTTTCGAAGGATTTTGGATTGTAAGGATTGGATACGAGATGAATTGGATGGTTTAGTGGAGCCCCAAAGCTCAACTCCATATATCCAGATAGGTCTAATCACAGTCATGCATATTAGTCTTTTGTAATTAATTGGGAGCTTTGAACGTTTGTCTAATAAATGTTGAAGTAATCTGTAACGACAGGCAGTTTCGTGTCTTTTTAGTCTTGTATGTGGATTCCAAGTAAGACGTTTGTCCAAGTGGAGTCCTAGGTAGCGGATCTGTTCAACAGGGATTAGTGGAATATCATTAAAGGATACTGTAGGGCAGGATGTCGTAGGTTTACGACGAAGGGTAAAAGTTATTTGATGGGATTTGTTTGGATTTATTTTTATTCTCCAATTTTGACACCATTCTTGAATGTTAGTAATATGAGATTGTAGTGATTGGGATGCAATGAAAGGATTATTATTTACTGATAACACATAAGTATCATCGGCGTAAGTGGTGAGGACAGTGGTAGGATGAGTCGGGATGTCAGCTGTATACACCGTGAAGAGGATGGGACCTAGGATACTGCCTTGAGGAACTCCGGCAGATTGGGTAAAGAGGGGTGAATAGGAAAATTTATGGTTAACTTTGAAGGTGCGGTCACTGAGGTAGGATCTAATAATAAGGAAATATGTAGAAGGTAGAAATTGACGGAGCTTATACAGCAGTCCCGGGTGCCAGACTCGGTCAAACGCTTGTTCTACATCAAGAAAGGCTCCCGTGCAGTACATTCCGCGCTCCAATGCAGTGGAGACAACGTCCACCACACGATGACATTGTTGGATTGTTGAATGTGATGTTCGGAATCCAAACTGGTGATCTGGAATTACATGATGGGATTCTAGGATAGGATAAAAACGTTTTAAAAGGAGTTTTTCTAGGATTTTACCCATGATTGGTAAGAGAGAAATAGGACGGTACGAGGATGGGAACTCAGGTGGCTTTTTGGGTTTAGGTATCATTTTAACTATTGATAATTTCCAGGAGTCAGGGAAATATGTGGTGCGGAGTACCGCATTATATATGTATGTTAGGAATAGGATGGCTTTACGAGGAAGGAGTTTTAGGATGTGGGATGTAATTAGGTCGTGTCCAGGAGCTTTGTTTGAAGGTAATTTGTGAATTATGTTTAATATTTCTGAAGGATGGAATGCTTTAGGGGGAGGAGACATTTGGAGTGGGATGTTGAGTTCTGCTCTGCTTCAATATATTCTAGGTGAGCAAGATTAAGGATATCAGGACGAGGGTTAAAGTTTGGAAAAGGTGCTGACCAAAAATGAGTGATTTTTCATCGTCAGATTTTGACCAGGTTTTGGCTTCGGTTAGTAGAGGATGATTACAGTTTCTGTAGTTCAGTTTTTTGGTAATATTCCATAAAGATTTGTCAGTGGTATTAAGGTTTTCTGTATCGTTATGTAATTTTTGAATTTTGTATTTTTTATTTCTGTCTTTAGTTTGTTTGTTAATTTGCAGTAATTATTTTTATCTGATGGATATCTGGTCCTATGCCACTTCGCTCTTGCTCTACGTTTTTCTGTTATTAAGTCGCGAATATGGTATGGCAAGTTAGTCTGAATAGAATTTAATTTTTGTCTGTGTGAGGTGTTATCGTTAATGCTTGTGGATATTGATGTGGTAAGTTTGTCTATGGCAGTGTCTATATGATGTTTTGTTTTGAGTGGAATTTTCAAATCTATTTCGTTTTCTAAATCGTAACGGAATTTGTCCCAATCTACTCGTCCCGTAATCAGTCTAGGAGGAGAGGGCTTAGGAACAGGATGTGAATGCAAGTGAAGCAGAATAGGGCTATGGTCTGATGAAAGGTCACGTATAGTGTTGTAGTCACGTATGTAAAAATATGACCGTTGAGTAAAGTGGGTTTCAGTCAACAGGGCAATGTCTATTTGATTGTCATGGAGAAAAATGTCAAGTTCGTCGCGGTGGTTTTGTAGTCCGTTAGCATTCCATAAAATGACAGCCAGAGGCTTAGCGCTCATCTAGCGACATTGAATGGAATTTCGGAAAGGGGTCTGGTAAGCAGGGTGATGAGGGGCTTGATGGTGTCTTTCAGTTCAGAAAGGATGGCATTTATATCATTTGTATAAGGATGGGGTTGAGGAAATGAATCTGGAGCTTGGTGGGGATTATATGACTGAGTAGGTGCACAGGTAAGGGGCTGGGCTCTTCCTAGGATACGAGGATCAGAATCTATCTGTAATGGTATTTGAGGTGAAGAGTTGCTCTGAACAGATGGATGGATTGGAAGTGGGTGTTCCTTCTGAGGCGGTAATTTTACTTTTAAAGGCAAATTATTAACAGGAGTGTGCTGTTTATGGGGTTGAGGTTGAGGTTGGGAGGTCTGGGGATGTGAATAGGAGATTCGAGGCGCCTGACGTCGAGTTTGATATCTGATCTTATCGGAGTATGATGCTCCCTGTTGTTGATGATCGGGTGTTGAAGTCGATTGCTGTGGTTCTATTCTATGGGAATTGGCTTCTTGAGTTTCTTGAAGTATTTGTGGACAGTAGATTTCAGGTACATTGCTTGTATGATTTTGTGATTTTATGTTCGTCAACTTTGATGTTCTCTGGCTGTGCACACTTTTATATACTGAGCAGCCTCTGTAGCTTGCTGGGTGGTCTTGACCTCCCAGCAGCTCGATATGCACATGAAATTATTGAGGAATACCTCCATTCAACTAGGGATCTCATTGGGAGAGATTTTCGATTTCTGGATGAAAACGCTCGACCTCATAGAGGAATAGTTGTTCATTAAGTTTTAGAAAACCTGGGAATTTCCCGCCTGCCCCTTCCCCCATTGTCTCCAGACCTCAATCCTATTGAGCACACGTGGGGCGCCTTACAGAGAAGGCTTTTTAATCATCATCCGCCGCTAATCATCCTACAAAAACTGAGTGCAGCATTGCAACATCTCTGGTGTGAAATTCGTCAAGAAACCAGTGACAACATAATTAATAGTATGCCTAATAGGTGCACACAGGTTTTGGCTAACAGAGGACATTAATTATTAATTGTTTCCAAAAACTAATCTGTTCAAAAAAAAAAATTATGCAACTAAAACGTTTTATTTTTGTTATTTTTTAAAACCCATTAATTGTATTTTATTTCAGCAAAAAACATTATAATATCTAATGAATATTAATGCAGTTTATAATAAAAATAATACAAAAATGGTAGGCAAAGTAAATAACACAAAATTAGCAATATCCCTATTCATTTTTGCGCAGTTTTATTTTTTTTTTTTTTTTTTTTTTTTTTTTTTTTCCCCTTCTTTGCTTATGGAATCGATTATGAATGTTAACAATCGAAACTAGCCTTCGATTAAAAAACAAGAACATCGAATCAAAGCGCCAAAAAATTCATCAATCCTAATTGGATTGATCCTTCTTGCAATAATTCATCATGTGTACCTCGCGCAAATCAACAAATGAAAGGCTAATTTTCCGAACTTTTTACCTATTTCTTTGTTCTTAAAAAAATTATATAAGACGTTCATGAGTCGATGATCTCGACCTTCGATGATATCAGAAACGGAAGCATCTGTCTAGACCGTGGCCAGCAGAATATTATTGCAGCCTGCAATTATTGCATGCTGTAGACTGGATCAGTTGTAAAATCTTAGTTATTGTAATGTAAGTTATTTATTAGTGCAAGGTGAATATTGGTACCAGTATTGCGACGACTAAGGAAATCTAAAAAAAAAACTGCTAAACCAAGCTTAATCCGCATTAATAGAAATCAGTTTGATCTCTCTAACACACACAGGTACACTAATACGCAAAAAGTGATAAATTATTCAATTCACAAGGATCGAGTGTTATTTTGAACATTGATCTGTTTATTCGCTGATTTACTAATTGCCTATATAGGTTTTAATAACTATAGATAAGTGTTCCAACGCCAAACGTGGGCCCTGTGAATGACACAGCTAACAGATAACAGTGTTCCTGGAAGAGCAATCGAAATCGAGAGTCGTTATTTTGCAGATATTTACCGAAAACTAAAAAACTGACATCGTGATTGCATTTCTCCATTAGTCGTTTTAAAAAAAGTCAATAACCTGATTTTCCTGTAAATATTTTTAATGAAAATTCGGTACAACACAGAGTTATTTTTGATTTTGTGTAATTATTCTTGAACAAACAAAAAAAGAATTACTGTTTGTTCTCTTTTTTTAATTATTATTCTAAACTTATAATTTATAAACAATAAACTTACAATTCTATTAGTAGAAATTCAGTATTAAGTCTGTGCCCGTACTCACCTGAAACAAAATAATGAACATAAATTATATTAATAACTTCAAATGTCTGGGTGAAATTCTCGAACCTTCCGGACTTGAGAAAAGATCACAAGAAAGCAGGGAACTGAAGCTATAGGAAGTCTATGGAAGAACTTATGATATCTACAATAAAAAGTTCTTATACATTCAAGCAAAGATTAGGCACTACAACGCGTGGAAAGTACAACCAGTGTTCGGAATAAGAAATAATAATAAGAGTTCTTCCAGAACTTGGTCGGAAGATAAGAAGAAAGAACATACAGAAAAGATGAGGATCATTTGGGCGCGTCTAATAATAATAATTAAAGTACCTGTACTTTTTAAATAACTTGCACAATGCGGTTTTTGAAAGATAGCTTGAGGGGAATACGGCTCAATTTTATATATCAATTGAGAACAAAAAATGAATCATCATTCATAGTTGACAAATGGATCCCTGAATCTAGTGAAATGTGGAATATCATTACATTTAGGTGTTCAATTAAGAGCCCTACGAGAACAGCACTGGAGAAGACCCAAAAGCAAAGCCCAACTTAAAAAGTAATCGGCATATTGCTCAATGCTGAAACTGC
The DNA here is from genome assembly GCA_003667255.2 of Euschistus heros. Taxonomy (NCBI): domain Eukaryota; kingdom Metazoa; phylum Arthropoda; class Insecta; order Hemiptera; family Pentatomidae; genus Euschistus; species Euschistus heros. The sequence goes on from RCWM02000139.1 coordinate 926,224, forward strand.
GAGGGTTGGGGTATGTGAACAAAAAATGGAGCCCGTAGACAACGAAAAACATTGTTGAATAGTGCATCCGAAGATAGGCAGATCCCGGCACTGATGGCATGATGATCTGGAGGTATTGCGAAAAGAGAAATTGGAGGAACCTAGCGAGAGACTTTGAGGAATCTAGAAAGATGAGGCCTGCAGCACCCTGTAGTGTAATGTAGTTCAATTTCGAGAGCTCATTACATATATGAGGTAGATTTTTAAAAAAAATACTAATTTTTTCCACTTTGATTTTAAATTCGTTACGTTATTATCAAAAATAGCACAAACATTATTTGAATATTTGTGTCTTCGTTTATTTATGTTATATATATCAAGGATAGGTTATAATTAAAATAATAACAAGGCCTACGTCTAGCCTGCATCTCACCATAACTCAATATTGGTATCCATACCTTTCCCGGATCTCAACCATTTGTTAGGATAGTCAGTTTATGTGTACTAAATCTCTAGATATATGTAATAGTTTAATGTTTAAGTTTTTTTTACTTATTTCAAAACACATATGAAGGTGCACGTGGTACGAGTAATTTTAAGGTTTTTTGAACATGGTTGGTCTATTTATATGTCAGTATCTTCTTAATCGATATTTGAACTTTTAAATATGAACATTTAAAAATATTTATTTCCAGCCCATAGCATAGCAACTGGTTCTGCATTAAAAAAAAAGAAGATATTTAGTGTTTTGCGTATTAGAAGTAAGTATTCTTGGTTACTTGTCTTGTTATTCTTGGATGAAATCATTTACTTTAAGCCATTCTAGTACAAGATCTTACTATTAAATAAAAAAATAAATGACCAATAGGCCCAGCAGACGGTTTTCCATATTGTATTTTTCAACACCTAGTAATAGGACATGGTGGTCCACCCCTGGGACTCTCAACACCTGCCCCTGGACTCAGCCTGCTCCCCGTGGGTTCTCTCGACGGCCTTCTTCATGTTCGGGCCAATGGTTAGACCCTCAATAACTAATTAAATCCAAATTACCAATGGGCGTTGATGACCTAGCTGTAAAACGCCCTCTCAAACCAACAAAACAAACAAACAACAAGGCCAAGAATGAAGGATTATCGTACAGGTTATCAACATATTCAAGATTTGGAAGGCCGAAAAATATTCCAGTATTTTGTTTAGAATAGACACTACAGAGGTTTCGAGAAAGCTTAAGTGCTTGACACTTAAACACACTTGGCCACCACTGATCTAATCAAAGGTAACTCATGTTTTGACTTCCTTTCATACTGTTCGTTTATCTGTAATGAAATTCTAACTAATTAATTAAAAAGTTACTAATTAATTAAAACGGCTAAGCTCAAGTGATAAACCAACCCTCAAAGTATCCTTTTCAGTAAAGATCCAAGGCCTTAGTCTACAAAATCAACATCAACAAAATATTTCTGAATCAGCTATTCCATACTATTTTGCATACTTAATACACAAACTCTTATAATGGTAATAATATTAGTGTTATATTTATAAAGTAGGAGGATGAAGGTTTCGTAGATATCTGAATTTTAAAACTTAATTGTAAAGTAACCACCATTTCTTTTTCAGTTTGAAAGAACAATATATACAAAGACGTGGATGTGCGTGTCCTTAATTCGACAGGAAAGATGTATAATGAATGAAGAAACAATCAAAAGCCAATTGTGTTTATTGAAGGTAAGGTTTCGAAGGTGGACTAAGCCCAACTGTTATTTCCTGTTGTGTAACTTTATGTAAAATCCAAGACATAAATCCAACCGTGGGAACGCAAATTTGCATCTGGTTTCATCAGCTAGGTCCTTAAAATCATTAACATACGAAAATTACCATCCTAATCATGACTTAACAGTTGTTTTCATATGATTAATTACATAGCACGATGAGCCATCCCAGGAAAGAATCACAGTATGGTAACAAATATATATTTAGTCGGAAAAAAATTGATACAGGATCTGACTTTTAACGCCTAAGAATAAATTTTGAAGATTTTCTTTTCTCACAGAAAATGCAACAAAATTAAAGCAAAACTGTTAATTAGTCTTAGAGGCCTTTACCAATTCTAAGCTTCATTGGACTAATTGGGCCAAAACTTTACTATACAATAAAGATTTTTTTTGTTTCATGAGCTCACTAGGAAAAATCAAAGCCAATCTTCAGTATTTTATTTTCCGGTTTTTACAGAACTTTTATTCAGTAAATTACAACAATCCCATAATATTAGTCTAACATCGCCACTAAATGTCGCTCTTTAAAATTTAAAATGTTTTACTAACCCTAATTCACAATAAAGCATCCAAAAGAATGATAATTTAAAGAAATACGTTTAGATACATTATATTTTAATGATGTTTGTATCAATGTATTATGTTTTTTAAAATAAAGATGTTATGCAATAAAAAAAAAAAAAAAACTAGACTCCCACCACCTACTGGAACAACCGTCGAGAAAAATGTTGTTTTTATTTCTTTTACGGAACTTGGAATTTCCAGCCTCTTGAGATAAACAGTGATATTCCAAGTCACACCCAACATATAAAATAATATAATTAAAGAAGGAAAGTTTCTTTGGCAAAACAGAATTAATCGTTACTTGAGGTACACATGATGGTATAGAAGGATCAATCCTAATAGAATTAATCGTTACAATAAAATATAATTATTTCTTTTTCAATCTTGAAGGACATAGTTGGGCATCTTTGTTGTGAATATGTGATGTATGTTATGTATATATTTATTAGGATGACCTAGATGTCGATCGTGAAATATTAGTAGCAGGTCTGTATATGTGCCTTGATGATAGCATATGCAAGGCCGTACGGAGAGTGTCACATACCGTGTCCATTGTGTTGTCCTAAACGTTTTTGCTTGAATGTGTCCAAATAGGTTTCAATATTTTTTTGTCAATTAGGAAGTAAAGTAAATTTAGTTCTAATGTTTTATGTTTCGCCGAGGTGTACGAGGCCCATGCCATCCTTCGGTAAAGTATTAGACCAAGGTAACGTACTCTGTCAGATAGCCGAATTTGTTCGTTTTCGATAAATACTGGGGGACAGGCCTCTTTTTGAAGTGACAATGCAATGCGATGAAATTTGTTTAAGTTCAATCTTATTTTCCATCGCTTCCACCAGTAGTTTAATCTTTGTACGTGATGTTAAGTCTAAGATGCTAATGTGGGGTGTGGGGTCTAGGTGTTTCGAAATAATATAAGTAGGATTGATCCTTCTATACCATCATGCGTACCTCAAGTAATAATATAAGTGTCGTCTGCATATGCAATTGTCTGACTGTCATTTGTAACGGTTATGTCGTGCGTGAAAGTTATGTATAGCAATGGTGCAAGAGTCAATCCTTGAGGCACCTCGACGAAAATTTACAATATATATTCATATATTGATATCAATTAAATGTATTATTTAATAACAATTGAAGAAACAAAAAAAAAAAGAAAGAAAAAAAACTACTCTAAGAGGTAGAAACAGAATACATTTATTTCTTTCTTGTTTTTAAATTAATTTCAAGAATTGAGAATTTAAAAGGTAATGTTTTATGTAACGACTTGTTTGTCGATAAAGGAATCAATTTTCCGTCCATTTGTTGTTCCCAAATGTTTCGAAATATTTTACGATCTTCTGATCTGAGCGCTGTTTGATAAACAGTTCTGGGAAGTCCGCAATCTCCAGGCAAAACCCGTCGGGGATTCCCAGGATATTTTTACAGAAAACCATTCAGGGGACCTTTTTATTAAGAGATTGTAAGCTGCTATATTCCAATTCAGTAAATTTTTATAACATTGGACATTGAATCTTATTTTGGCAGCATTTGTAACCATCAGTTGACCACCGTCATGTGTGGGGCTACATAAAAATGACCAGCATTGAGGTCCTAAAGACGAGAATAGCGTCTGACTTTAGCAGTGACCGTAGGGGCTGTGAGAAAGAGAGCAAGAAGCTGCATTCGAAATAATGGAGGATAACGGATATATTCTAATGAATCATCAAGCGATTATCATAATGTCTTATTTTACCAAAGTATATATGCTAAATGAGAACACCATATATATGAGCGCTGAAGTATTATAAGAAATTGTAATCCAGAAAGAAAAGTTCAGTCCAGGAAAAACTGACCAAATGTCTAAGTGATATAACCATCCAAATGAAATACCTCAAAGTCTTAAATAATTTTTAAGTTTTATAAAGAAAATAATAAAAAGTTAATGGTGATCTGCTCTCAATTCATCATAAAGAGAAGTACATTGACATTCCGCAAAAACAATGCTGGTTAAGTAAACTTAATTACTGGATCGAGTGCAGAAAAAAAATTATATGTACAAAACTGACACATCTTGTATGAAATTACATTTTTTCAAAATGATGGGCATGCATTGGGAATGAGTACTACAGCAAACGGCAAGACTTCGAGAAAAAAAACAATCCTCTAACCACGTGCGATACATCGTTTAAAATTATGTAAACATTAACTTATAACCAACTAATTATTAGTTAAACCAAACGTTTACTTTGCTCAATTCAAAATCATCAAACATCCATACCTAATTCAATCATCAAATACGCCATTAAATACACTGGTGAAAATCGTACAAATAGTGGATACTCTAAAATCTATGAAAGGAAATTCATTGTAAGATACTAAAATATGTTTTTTACAAACCTAATTGACCATCAGGAATCATTGAAATCTTTAACAAGGAGACAACTTGATGAAATATAACATTCGACAAGACAAAATATTTTAAGTCGTCTATAATCAACAGGTGGTTTCTAAAGAAGTTTAATTTTCATAAACAGCCTCTATATGATGGCAACTACATTTACTGTTTGTTTTGAACAAGAATAAAAAAATTACTGCCTTATTATAAAAGTCTAATTTTATAAGTAACCGATACCGGAACGATGTCTGCGTACAGTTCATTATCCTTAATTAAAAAAAAATACAATGTATAAAATGTTAAGTAACATACGTATGTTTTAATATCAACTTAGTTATGTCCTAAGTTGACTTCAATGTATCCACTATTACCTTGATAAACTTGATAAGATACATTACAATGGGTCAAAGCGCAAAGGGTTCTCAAGAACGACTGGCGATATATCACTGTAAAGAATTTAAATAAAGAGCTCCATTTTTTTTCTTAAGGGTCCCTAAAACTATTGAGGGTAAAGCTAAAAATATTTGTCGAAACTGTGATGGGGTGCCACCGAGCGTGGGCGAGCGTTGGAGGCGGCAGTGACGCCCACGAGATACAGTTGGCAGCGGCGGCGGCCGTCATCGGATTACCGCCACAAATAGGTCCCTCCCCCTCCCTCTCGATGAAGGAGGTGGGATGATAACATGAATATTAAGTAAAGTCAGTAATATTGAGTACCGTTCATGATTAACTTTCAGTGAAATGAAATGAATGAAAAAAATAAACTTTATTCTGGGACTTACTGTCCCCTAAGAATAAAAATAATGCACAGTTAAAAGTACAATAGTCTGGTATGTTATTTACAAATTAAATGCATCAGTAATTACAGCATACACTTTTTATAGGGAAAAAAAATTAAATTAAATTTAAAAAAAATAAGCATATGAAATAATAATTATAGCTTAAAATACTATCATATATATATATATATATATATATATATATATATATATATATATATATATATATATATATATATATACAAACACACACACGCACGCACCCACGCACACGCACACACACACATACAAACATATATATATATGTACATACATACAAAAGATGACATATGTATCTATTTTAAAATAAAACCATATTATAAATATATACATGAGAAAGATACTAATAATACCACTAATATGCTAATATAATAATCACAATGCATTCAGAAAGATAAAAAATATAAAAAAGAAATCAATGAAATAAAACAAATATAGTGAATAGAAAGGAAAAGATATATAGAGAAAAAAAAATTAACTATTCGAATGTTAATAAGACAAAATATTTACAAATACCTGAAAATATATATTTACACATCTACTTACTGCCTCTTATATTATATAGTTATATGTTACAAAAATAAAAAGTAATTTTTTAGACAGGCAAATGATTAAAATTGGCAAATTTACCTATAATGATATAATTATTGAAGTAATTCATTGATATCGGATAAAGGTGAGATTGACTGACTGGATTTTTAATTATTACACATATTGGCGGCGTCTAACTGGGATTTAAGGAGATATTGGAACAGGAGAGTTTTATATGAGTTTAAGGAAGCTATGTAAACAATGTTACAACATTACACTTATGCAAACAAAAGCATGAAATAATAAAATATGTGTAAGGGATATTATTTGATGAAGTAGTTTAAGGACTTAACATGAGGCGATGCTGCTGACCGATGTTCGTAAAAATACACTTAACCTCCTGTTAACTCTACAATACTGCCCTGCCAAGGAGAAAAGCACTAGCCCAAAAATTGTGAATTAGTTATTTTTGGTATCGTTGGATCTGATGTGAACTTTTCGGTTCGATAATCCTTAGGAAAGCAGTGATTAGACTTTTTACTAATTTTCTACAGAATCGAAAATTTCAAAACGAATCTAACGATACCAATAAATCATTATAATACAATATTCAGTTTCTGTTTTTCTCCTAGGGCAGGGCAAAATAGAAGTTTATTTAAATTAAAAAAATCAAGTATTCAGGCACTAATTGTGATGTTTAGTCACGTTGTATATTTCTGGTATCTCCATTCTATTCTTAATATCGATAGTGTTAATTTATAAGTAATGATGATATTAATGCTAATAGGTAGGAAGGTAGAATGTTTTTGGAGATTCAACATCGATGGTATTCAGAATCCTGTTCACACTATACCTAAGTTTTTTTGTTTATTATATTTTTCGAAGAATTTAAATTGTTTTAGAAACGTAATTACGTTATTAATATTAGATTTCTTATCTCCAACCATTGATGAGATCTTTCTTTCGGCCGTTCCAGCAGAAAATAGATTTCCAAAAGCGGGCATTCCTCGAAAATATTTTTGATTGTTAAATGAGTCTTACATGATAAGCAATTCGATGATGATCCACTCGTTATAAGATAGCTATTTGTAAAGCGAGTATGGCCAATCCTTAGACTTGCCATTATAATATCTTCTCTTTTGTTTTTTTTCAGATTCATTCCATTTTTCGATGTCACTTGAAGAAGCAATATGGGCGGCTCTTTTTATCCATTAGTATTGCGCTAGTTTTGATCACCTACCGCAAGATGCCCTTCCTGCAACTCTTTTAGCGCAATCGTCAAGTAAGTGGCATTGTCTCAAAACTGAAGTGGCCTATAAAAGGAGGCACGTGCTGCGAGATGACATGTCGCTTTATTTCACCATTTCCAAATATATCCCTTCCTTAAAGCGGAGCGAGGCCACATTTCGCATAACAATGATTTGCATTCTAAGTCCTCCACCTTTTAGTGATGTTTTGTTTGCCGCAAAAAAAGAAAATATACATGTATATATAAATAATAAGTGTTTTAGGAATATGCAAGAATGAAAATATTAACAGTGAAAGGCTTCATTAAAAGTTTTGATCGAACAGAATTTTTCGAATTCCAGGAATGGAGATGGGCAAACCTGTTCACCCGTTCTTTTCAAGGATTAGGACTGAACGACTCATTTAACATAACAAGCTGCTTATATTTCATCAATCTGAAAAAATCGTCCACAATATAGCTTTGCGGACCACTCATATACAGTTCACAACACTCGTCTTTTCACTGAATCACTATCTCATTTAAAGAATGCTTATACGCGTTTCTGCAATTTAATCTAATATGTGAAAAACAGCCATTGTTAAACTTTTAGTTTTATAAATGATTCTGAATCGCTTGAGTTAATTTCTAAAGTAGACAAAGAAGCGAAATAGTTTTGCGATTTCACAACTACTATTTATGGTTTTCTTCCACTATTTTCTACTATCTTTGTTCTCAATATCGTAGATATTTAGCGGGAAACTGTTGAACCATTTTCTACAAATGGGTAGAGAAAAGCGAAAATTCGAAAGAAAAAGCATGAATGTGGAAGGTGTTTTACCAGCCAATTGTACTGTATGCAGTACAATTTAAATTGAAATTGAAAAATGAAAGTTTCACTTTTCGAGCTTAACTTTTGTTCCTATTTCTTATTCTGATTTCACAACTGAAATTATCTCGGGTTTTCGAAATCAATTTTAAACTTCTATTTACATTGGTGAACGTAAACATTAAACAACACCAGAAAATAATTTTTACCAAATATGTTTATATAGCATTGCTGTGGAAATTTAATAATGAAAATAAGCAAAATAATGGAAAAGATTGAAAAATAAACAACAAAAAAAAATTATCTCAGGTTCAAAGCAAGGAAACATGATCATGTTTTTCGGATGAGTATATATTTACATTCGGGTAGTATCAGTATGTAAAATCATTTTCCGGTTATAACTAATATAGGTTTATGATAAGTAAAGTAGTTAATGTAGTTCTTACTGGTGAGGTTGATATTACGTGCAAACATCAAGTCTATACAAGAACCACTTGTACTGGAATTTTTGTTATTAACTACTAGTTTCTAGTGTGATCTTAAAGCGGGAATGTAATTTTAATATTTGTTATAAATGACTAGCAATGATAATTGCTATAAGAAGTAACAAACGGTTTTACTCTTGAAACACAGTTAGTCTCCGTAAAAAACGTAACATATTGAAAAAATATAAGATAGAAAACAGTCCCTTATACTTTTCCTTATTCGTGTCCAGCACACTGGCAGCCAAAATAGTAAACCACATTCATTCAAAAGTTCTTGCAAGCATCGGCCTCGGTAATGCGTCAATCGAGGTAGGAAATATAAATTAAACCATACTAAATATAAAATTGGGAAAAGACGTCAAGAAAGTATGCCAAAGATTCATTACGCCATTCTCTTGGCTACTTTCAATAGTTACTAGGGTGAATACACCCAGAGGCCAGCGAGCATGTTGTCCACGGTCCAGACCATTCTTCACGACGGGTCCGCCTTACGGACACCCGATCCTAAATGTCCCTCCAGCGACCAAATATATTTTTAGCAACATTTGTGCAAACTGTGAACAAGACCACTTGGCTCGGACACACGGAGACCCCACTACCACACCTTCACTGAGTCACCACCATCTCTGTGACCCAGTTCACCACTCACACAAACAACTCCAGCGGTAAACACCTGATAAATATCCAACAGCAAATAGGGCATGGGCTGGGTCAAGCTGAAGGGTGACAAAACAACTCAAGTATGCCGGGAATTCTAGAATCTGACAGGGGTGTATTAATTTTAGAATTTGAAGGATCTGTCTATAAATAAATAACAAGTGTAAACAGGTTTGTTATTTTCCAATAATTTTTAAAAATAGGGAAAATATCTGGATCAACCGAAGTGGAAAACAGCTTATCAAGTTCTTGGAAATATTCCATTTTAAATACAATAAAATCGAGCTAAGTAAAAAATAAAAGAATGCAATGAAAATTAAAAATATGCATTTCGGGAATTTTAATTCTAGAAATCGGCGTTCACAATCACAATACTTAACACATAAATCAAGATAAAAAATAATCTAAGGTTTATACCATAACCTTTATGTATATTTGTATCAATATATATCACAGAAAATTTTACATAATAATATACTTCAAAAGAAAAAAAAAATTAAATCAGTTTTGTAAAATTACAACAAAAATATTTAATATTCATAGCAGATACCTCTTACCAAATGAAATACTTCATACAGGCTGCGTGTCACATTCAGAATAAGAAGACCGGATTAACCGGAGATTTCAGTGAAACGTGTTTTCCATAGTTGAAAGAGTTATTATAATTACATTAAACTTTATATACTAACATTTTTGAAAAATAAAGGAAATAGAAACATACCTTTATATGCATTACTATAATTAATATATTCGTATAGATAAGGTTTAGCCAGATATTTACGGCATATACAAAATCATTGCCCGTAGTAACACTATATTTCGTAAAATTTGTAGCAAACTATGTCACTTTTGAAATCTTTCATAATGAAATTTGTTTGAGCAAATGTCCGCTACATTTTGAGAGCATTTCGAAAATTTAAAACTATAGATCCTTAGTCCCCGTTGAAGCTACAGAGCTTATTCTCTGCTTAAATTGCAGAAAATTCAGTCTAGTATAGTTCAATTTTTAATATAAAACAAGGTTTACATTATAACCAACTGCACAGATATTTTGTGGAACGTATAAAAACTTAAAAATTTGGATTTAAGCAAATATTGAGCACCACATGAGACTTCGAGGGAGGATTGAATTAGCGAAGTTCTACTATATTTATATATTGGTTTGGAATTATAAATATTATAAATAGTTTTCGTATTTACATTATATTGTAGTTACCCTGAGTTGCATTTATAAATGCATACTGTATGCATACTGTATGAGTAGCAACCCAATGAACTTGAGCATCAACGTGTTTTTTAATTAATGAAGCGAATCTCTATCCAAATATACCTTAAACTATTTTGTATCACAATGGTAGTTGAAAGGATAGGGGTGGGTGTAAATATAAACTTTTCCCTTGGCGATATTTTAAAGAAAACCGATAAAATAAATTCCATGAATCATATCGATTATTTATACCATTACTGACTCAGAATGAAACACACTTCCACTCCTAAATAGAATGAGACTCAGATAGATAATAACGTTAGAACTATAATAGTAAAGGGTGCCAATGAATTATAATCTATTTCCAGAAAAGAGCGACATGAGTGATATATGTAAAAGGAAGAAGTCTAGCGTCCTTCAAGGGGAAGTTGACAGGACTGGGGAGGATGTGGCACCCAGTCAACTGGGTGAGTAGTCGAGTCAAGTAAAGATGTCGTTCTTGCCCCGTCTCATTAATTTTTATTAGGTCTAATGTGTGTGTGTATCTGACATATATAAATTAATGATAGAACCTCAAGAACCCAATTTAACATATAATAGTAATAGTCAAGAAAATATATCATAATTAACACATTGAGTCAATAATGGAAAATATCTACAGTGGAAGAATGGGATTTTATGAAGAAATCAAATAAACACACGAACCTCACGTCAATCGCAATGATGAAGGAACTTCAGAAATCTAACAGAAAGCTGGTGAGTGCGAAAAAAAAAGACATTCCTACTTAGGTGCAGGGCATGATTATGAGAACAATATAGTCTCGAAACGTAGCCAAAATAAGTTGTTATTGTTTTGATAGAACCTCGAGAACCTTATTAAACATTAAACACATAGTGGTCTGAATAGTTTCCGACCAAGATGGCAGCACTCGTAAATGTAAGTCTAGTGAATTCGTTGTTCATCTGTTGACAGTTACTCATAAAAGTTTCAGCCATTTTGGACGGGCAGTTGTTATGTAACAGTCGTTTGAGTGAGTTTATGTGGGTATTTTTGTGAAAATGGAAAAAATCTGTCATTAAATATTTGTTTTTGAAAAGCAATACGCCTACACAAATCAAAGATGAGTTGGATTCTGTGTGTGGTGACTCTACACCATCATTTACCACACTGAAATTTTGGGCAGCTGAATTTAAACGTGGCCGTAAGAGCTTGGGAGACGATGAACGTTCGGGACGTCCGAAAACTGCAACTACCGACGAAAACAAAGTTCACCAAATGGTGCTAGACGACCGTTGAATTCAACTGAGAGAGATAGCAGAGGTTATGAACATGTCAAAAGAACGTGTTTGTCACATATTAAATCAACATTTAGGCAAGAGAAAGCTGTCCGCGCGTTAGGTGCCGCGTTTGCTCACGTTAGACCAAAAACGTGATTGAATGAATATTTCCAACGCTCTGTTGGCGCAGTTTAAGCGCAATAAACCCGAGTTTTGGCGCTGATTAATTACTGAAGATGAAACTTTGATACACCACTATACGCCCGAAACCAAAATACAGTACAAACTGAGGTCTTCAAAGAGGGAACCGGCACCAAAAAAAGAAAAAACTGTTTTTTTCGGCTGGGAAAGTGTTGACGACTGTTTTTTGGATTTATATTAATCGACCATCTTCAACAAAGAAAAACCATTACAGAAGCATACTACGCATCCTTACTTGACAAGCTGAAGGGAGCACATGTGAGAAAATGGCCACATTTGCAGAAAAAGAAAATCCTGTTTCACCTAGAAAACGCACCGTCTCACACCTCAGCGGTTGCCATGGCGAAAATCCACGAATTACGGTTTGAATTGTTTGAGCATCTGCCTTACTCACCAGATCTAGCCCCAAGCGACTTCTTTTTGTTCCCTCATCTAAAAATTGCGCTTGGAGGACAGAGATTTTCGTCAAATAAAGAGGCAATCACCTTAGTAAACAATTATTTTACAGAGAAAAACGCCGAGTACTATTTAGACGGGTTGCAGAGATAGGAGCATCGCTGGGAGAAGTGTGTTGAGTTACAAGGAGACTATGTTAAAAAATAATAAGAAAAAATCTCTTGTTACTTTGTTAGGTCGGAAACTTTTCAGACCAACCTCGTATATATATGTACATACACACACTAATACTGTATATATATATATATATATATATATATATATATATATATATATATATATATATATATATACGCAATAAAGGAAATTTATTAGTTTCTATCAGGTAATAGAAAGATAAACAGTTGAAAGCAGCTTTGAGGTAACAACGAATACACAGAGTAAAAAATACATTTTACAAAAAATGTGTTACGTGTTTATTTTGGCTGCACTACTGCGGCTTGAGGACGAGCGTGACCGCACAAGGCTTGTATTCGCTAATGCACTTAATATCCAAGAATAAACCTTTCCCGTATCACGTGTAACCGACTGAGGCAAAGTTGCGCCCTCAGCGGCCCCCGGTTTCACCAGTATTTTACAAGGTTGTGAAATCTACTGAAAACATTGCCGAATGATTTCGTGAAATTGCGGAACGATGAAAATTCAAACGGCTCGGCTAATAGTAAATTAATTTCACGTAATTAGTAAAGTTATAAGTAGTGATGAACGGAAAGAATCAGTCAAAAATCGGCTGGCACAGACGACAGATGAAGGCGCAGTTTTTCTACTTTTAGCTGACTAACATCTTACACCTTCAGACGGTGAGTAAACAGATATTATGTAAACAACTGCTCTTAGCATTGCATTTGATGAAAACATTACAAATGTTTTAATTATAATAATAACAACAAATATTTGAATGTTAAATTAATTGTAAACAATACGGGAGGGCGGCAATTATTTCAAGGGTAATAAAAAAAATAAATAAATAAATAATAAAAAAAATTCATTTGTTAAAACTAGGATTAAAAAGCGATATCAAATTTAACGAAATAATTACACATTAATAAACAATAAATTTAAATTATTGTGCATGCGTTCATGGATTAAGAGCATCAGTCCATTTTTTATCTGTGTATTCTATATTTAGAAGTTAAGAGTATGTGATTCCATGTTAAATGGGAATTTGCTCCAGCTTTCTTTTTCGGTAAAAAATGAGAGTCGGCCAGAATTAACTTTTAATATAATTCTATACAGCTTCTTAAAAACTAAATCATCTGTTCACCACGAAAAATAATAAACAGAATAATATACAGCGCATAACGTGACAAGTATGTATGTTAAACCGAGGCACGAACGAAGAACATACGACAATAAGACAATTAACAACAACCGCGCTAATACATCATACCAAGTTCACTATCCGAAGAGGGAGTGCTATTGGAACTAAGGATCAATTTTTTTTCTTTCTCTTAATCATTTCTTCATTTAAAACGTTTTCATATAAGCCGCAACATAATATTGTTAATTGTTACCAGAACACACTCACGGATTGACACAAAATTGCTTTCGAACTCGTTAACCCACGGAGATGTTCCAATAATTGTAAATTATGTAAATGCCTAACTCATTATGTTTTCGAAAATCTTCAAACTTAGGTCTCTATACGAACTTTAATAAAAATAATTTTCATACGTTTAAATCACTGCCTTTAATCTCGAATTATTATTTTTATTTTATTTTTCAACTATGAATTACGCTGTTTATAGTTTTCACTTGTGTTTGATCTATAGAAATAGTTCTCTATAATTATACTGGTCATTGATGAATCTATTCATTTCCAAGATTATTGTAGTATAATGTTTTTTAAAGAAGTTATGTTTGATTATTTATTTTAAATCTTAATAAATTTTGTTTCTACGAAAATCCTATTAAGTACTGTATTTCACATATGAATTGAAATTTCGTCACCTGATACTTGTGAACTCAAATGAATGGGTTCGCCAAAAAACGTTCTAAGCGACAAATAAAAAAATTTGAGTAAGCAGTGAAAGAAAATCAAAATACAAAGTTTTTGTTAGTTATTTAGGTTAGATTTTATATTCACATAATTACTTGTTATATTTTCTTGTAAAATAACATACTAAGGCGTACTATAATACATTTTAAAAAATTTAGAATCGCCACTTCGGAAATTATGTCGCTTAGAACATTTTTCGGCGGAGACTTTCAAATAATTATAAATCCATATACAAAATCATATAACAGTATTTGTAACAATGTTGTATTAAGCTTTAGTTTTAGAATTAAATTTTTACAAACCACTTTTTAGTGTTTAATTAATACATATACAATCTTTCTACTATGAGAATGACCCATAAAAAAAAAAGAAAAAAACAGTTAAGAACATATTTTATATGGAAAGTATCTATGTATATCTATGAATATTTAATATACAAAAAATTATTTTGGTTTAATAAAGCTAAAACCAATAAAAGTATATAAAATACAAAAGTTATAATAGATAACTGCATATAATTAAAAAATGTGGAGGAGTATGAATCTAGTTACAATTTTACTGATGTATATTGCTACCACAAACTACATACATACAAATATGTGTAGAGATTAACAAACTATAACAACAGTGTAGAACTGGACTGGAGACTAGGTTTAGGAGGCTAGGGTAGAGGGATAAGTGAGTTTTCCCGACCTCATTATGCTATTATGGTCACGGGAAAAACCAAAGGAACACAATAAATAAAAAAACAGGGAGTCTTAAAGACAAAGTTATAACTAAGTTATGAGGAACAAGTTTAAAAAATAATAGTTTTGCATATTTTTATTTGAAAGGTTACAATTCTTAATATATTTCTATTACGCAACTGAAGCCGATGCAATAACTGTTGCACTGTTTTACGAAATAGACTCGACAAGAACTGGTGCAAAAAATTATAGGCGCAACATGAATAACAGACTAAGGTTGCAGTGTTTCCTTTTTCAGCTTAGTAAATTGTTACTCGATCGAAGAGTGGGTGCAGTGATTTGTTTAGTGAAGGGTGCAGCTTGAACAAGTGTCATTTTCACTAAAGTTCAGATAAAGGAAACCATTCAGGTAGTTGTTAGACCTTCGAGATAGCAATGGAAGTGATATCTAGATTCTGATAAGAGACGAATGAGCTTGCGTAATTGTCAAGAAATCTATACGAAGGGCTTCAGAAAAGAACAGTCACTTTATTTTAAGACCCCATAATTTAAAAATACGGCATTCCTCCTGAAACAGCCCTCGCCTGATATTCTGTATATTTACCTATTAATGAATTTCATACTCAAATGATGTATATAAATCTTGTCAGTCGTAAAATACCTGCCACACATTACCGTTTTGTATAAATCGATTTTAATCCGCATTTTAAATTTCTTTCAGAAAAACCATCAAATCATTATCGACTATTAAGTCTCCCACTTCTTCAAGGACCACTATTATACAAATTAAATTAACACAGCTATGTTTCTAAATTAAAAAATGAAACCCATGCATAGAATAAGG
Organism: Euschistus heros; assembly: GCA_003667255.2. Taxonomy (NCBI): domain Eukaryota; kingdom Metazoa; phylum Arthropoda; class Insecta; order Hemiptera; family Pentatomidae; genus Euschistus; species Euschistus heros. Next base: position 942,132 of record RCWM02000139.1, read on the forward strand.
CACCACCGGACCAAGGGGTGACGGCATAGGGCCAGATATGGTCACTATCTTTAAAGTGGTACAACCAGGCGGTGCTAGGCGGTGATGCATTCACTTATCAAAGAGATACGGTTGAGGCAAATAGACCAGGAGATAAACATGTTTTTGTTTACCATTGTTTGAATCATGAGTATTATTTAAACCATTGAGTGAAATAATACACTTATAATACTGTTAAAAAAAAAAAAAAAATGTGAATAAATGAAATTTGTAGACTTATAAAAGTAACAGTTTTAAATGAAGTATATCTTCTCCCTTTCTTAATCCAATATAATCTCATTAGCTGAGAAAAATGTTTATGAGAAAAGCCAATACTCGTATAATCACAGGTAAGTTGATACCATTTGAACTATTAGTTCCTTATAGCATACACCAGTATGCTTGTATCAATAAAATATATTTAAGAAAAATACCAATGAAACACACGTTTTTCTAAGTTAAAAGTGTTTTGTAATTATATTAAAATATATATATATATATATATATATATATATATATATATATATATATATATATATATATATATATATATATATAATATAATAATAATATATTTATATTATATAATATAATATAATACACTAACAGACTAATATGTTTGCATAGGTATGTTTTAACCAGCTATTTATATAAAGAAGCATTGGCTGTAGTAACACTGTATTGTGTTAAGTTTGTAGCGAACTAACTCACCTTTAAAATTGTTCTTAATAAGCATACTCTTCAAGTGGTTTTTAAAGACCTTTAGAGCAAAACCGTAAAAAAAATCACAATTCCTACTAATTTTTTAGAGCATTACTAAAACTTGAAAGCTTGTATCTCAGTCCCCGAGCTTATTTTATGCTCAAATTGTATAAAAATTAGTTTAGTTTAATTTTAAATACAAAAAGCCTACCCGATCTTTTACAAATCAAAACGTAAAATTTTACTGGATTTTATTTAGATCCCGCGAAAATGTTGCACCCTCCTCCCAAGGACTCCGCGGGAGGGTCGGATTATCCGGAGAGTTGGACTACCGGGGGTGGTTTAATGAAGTTCTGTAAATGCAAACCAACCTTTAACTCCACTTTATACTATTTTCATATATATGATATATCCAATATCCATAAAAAGGATTGTTGTCTTCTATATTAGCGAAAATTTCCCGGAAGTAGTAATAAATAAGGAGTAAACAAAGTGATTCAGTGATTGCATTCCAAGAAGAAACTACTCTGATTCATCAGTGAGTCAGGGATCTCAATGGACCAAACAGGCTTCGGGGACTCTTTCTAAATCCAACCGAAGAACAGATCATCGGAAAGAATGTCATTGACTCATACCTGCAGGTTATGGCCGACATACTTTAACAGCTTTAAATAACAGAAATTTTATTCCTAAGCCAATGTAGCATTCTTGATTGAAAAAAAAAATACCTAAATAAAAATTAAATTTGACAATCTTAATAGGAATGGCAAACTGGTTCAATACTGAACCTACCGACATTTCATGTGTACATAGTTTCTACCATAATTTCTTGGTTAAAAAAACAATAAGAGAGAAGTAGATATTGAAAAAACACTTTTGATATAATGTTTAATAAAAGTAGTAAAATAAAATTTTATTCTTCTTTCAAAGAACAGCCAAAAAGTCCGTAAAGGGGTCATTTGACGCGTCTTGGTAGTTTTAGAGTTAATTAACTCCAATTTCTTCTTTTCATTATATCTAGCATCATTACCTGCTTTATGACCAATAATTTTTATTAGGCTATTCACAGGGAATTCCAAAACGGTTTTAAAATTACTTTTCAACAAATTGATAGAAATAAATTTAATACATTACAAGTGTTACCAAGGTTACATTTTACATTGTTTTGCTTCTATCTTCCTTCATTTAAATAAAAGTTATTTTATTTTACTTTATATACACATGAGGCGTAGAATTCCAAAACCAGCCAAGACTAATTTTTAGATATTTTTATTTAGATATTCTTTCTACCAGCTTACCTTTAGGTGGCAGGGATTCACCCAAAAGTAGTTAAATCACATTAAAAACCAATTTAATGGTCCTAATGGATCCATCTACGCTTCACACTAACAAACATACATGTATATGTGTATATACATATATAAAAAACCATCAACAGGTATTGTCTTGGGTACGATCATACCTTGTAAACTTATTTAAAAGATTTATGAGTTAAATCACAAACGTACATCAAAACAGGATGATATCGATAATTTATTATTTATTTTTAATTTTCGAATCGATTAGGGTTGATGAATTATTTTCTACTTCTATTATATTTTTTTTTATTCGAGACTAGTTTTGAATGTTAAGCATTTATAATCAGTTCTAAAAATACACAAACGATTTAAAACATCGCTACACATATTAAAATATATTAAATTTTAAAAAATGTAAGACAAGAAATCAAACATGTACTTACGTATATATTTTTAGAACTAATGATGAATGTTTAACAATAAAAAAAATCCAATAAAAATGACAAATAATTCGACATACTTTACCATCATGCGTACCTCAAGTGAGTTTTAAAAATCGTTTAGCTTTAAAATGAATATGCGAGAATAATAGAAAATAAAACGATTCTACATATAACTTTAAAAGTTATTGGCACAATGAAAGAAAAATCACTAGCTCCAAAACGTGTTTACAGAGAAAACTTGAAAATTTCTAGTTTTTTGTCATGGTCACGTTCATCTATTAGTAGTAAAAACTATACTAAACAAGGAAAAAAAAGACTTTTTTTTAATCATACATATTATAGAAAACAATACAATACTGAAATTTTAATAATATTCCATAAAAGAAAAAACATTATACTATTTTTCTCATTCTTTTCCTTTTAGCAACGTGTGCACGTCATGTACATATAATAATTTAAACTTTACACATGAAATTATTGCACGGTATTAATTACAGATTGAGTTTGATGAAGTAGTCCCTGAAGATATGAGGAACAGTTTCCTTGATACCAGAGATTATTTATTGGTTGACCAATAATGTATTAGCTAAGGTTGTAAACAGACCAATAAATCTTGAGAGGTATTCAAAATAACAAAATTTTGAAATTTGATTTATTTTAGAAACTAAAAAATATAGCAAATCACAGTTACATGAGAACAGCTAAGTCGTAAGGTATGCCAACTTATCTACTTATACTATCTCAATTTAATTTTAAAAATTCATCTTGCATATTTTTGCTAAATTAATAATGAACAATAGAGGAAATCAAGAGTTTACAGAAAAAACCTTAACGTTTTTAAAATTTCATCAGAACCTCTCTATTGAAGCAGTTCCATTGTTCTCAGTTCCGTTCCCTAATCAGTTCCTTTTAATCACTTTCTTCGAAAATAAAGAAGGCAGTAGGAGTGGATACCGAAGATCAAAACATTAAAAAACACTTTAATATATTCTATATATTAAATATTTTAATATATTTCAGACCTAGACGTCGAAATAAACAAAATATTTCGGAGCAATCAACAATTAACACATATTATGCAATTATAAGATACCCAATTAAGCCCATACAATATGTTTTAACCGTTCCTTTATCTCTTAAGACAGATTCAACGCAAACTGGTTTCACAGTGGCTACTGTTTTCCTAACGCATTCTTTAAACAGATTTCAACAAGTTTAGGTTTGTTTGATTTTCTATAATTAATAACATAAAAGCAATTAGCAGTCAGCCAAAAACAGGACACACAGATAGATGCCGGGATAAGATATTATTTTGAGGTATTTATTATATTTCGATTTTAATGCACACAAATCCGATCTTAAATAATGACATTACAACAAATATTCGGTTTATGTACTCAACTAAAGTTAGTACACTACCAACTACCTCCAATTATCTCAGATGGCGTTATATAACCTCAGATAAAGGAAATAGGAAAAGTTATACATCAGCCCTGAAAGGAGGGTAGTAAGCCATGAGGATTGTGGAATAATAATAAGCCAACAATGAGTTGTTTTGAAATGAGTTGGCTTAGTCTATTGACTCCGCTCGCCTATTTATATCCATGTATTTATAGATATATTTATTATCGATCGGTCCAGCTGTTAGGGACCAAATAGATTCTATTAATATGATTCCCAACTAGAGGACACGACAGAAATACATTTTAAAAATATCAATAGCCATTCACAATTATTTCCAATAGTTAAATTAGAATCAACCAAAATAAATATTTGCACCTGTTATTATTCTTCTTCGTTAGTTATATAACATGAATTAATTCTTTTAGGCAGATTAGGGCAAACATTAATCATAGCTAAATTTTTGAAACAATTTCTTAGAATCAATCACCTACTTTAATCATGATTAAATCATACAAACTGTAAAAGGTTCAATACTAGAAAAAGAAGTCATTTTTTAATAAAGGACAGTTAAACATACTTTTATCCAAATAATTAAAGGGTCAAATATCCAATAAAAGGTAATCAGGTGTACCATAGAAAGCTCTTCGATAACCAGGCACAATTAAGGGATTATTGATCAAAAAATAAATTCGCTGAAAGTGAGTCTCCTTACTGACATTAAAAAGCCAGTAATTTGTCCAAACAGTTATGTCAATATTTTATTCATTGATTTATTTTGTTTATTCTTTATTTTTAATTTTACAAGAGTTAAAAGACAAGAAACTGCTCGCCGTTTCCAACATCTACTAGACAAGCGTTCAAAGCTCCTAATAAATTACAAAAGACTTATTTACACGACAGTAATTAGACTGATTTAGACGTCACGTATACAATCTTTACAATCCAATATCCCCTGTAAATTCCTTAATGCTTCTTATTATGTCACAAACTTATCCACAAAGATCTTAATGTTCTATATTTTGCTGATTAAGCCCAAACCACATACCTATCCTTTCATAATTAAACTCTATACCCACTCGAATCCACTAGTCTCTCAACTTGCCTCACACTCAATTCCCGATAATCCCCCGAGACTGAAGATTGCCTCCTATAATGTAGAACTTTTATTGAAGCGCTACAGGTGAGTAGTTGTTTACAAGTTATTTACATGCCACTGTAAGCATTTCCCTCAAATTTACTTGTAGTATATAATGTATACAGTTTCAAATATAAATAAATAAAAAAAAAAAAGAAAACAAAAAAAAAGCTATACTCTATTCACAATATACACTCTTTCCTAGGGATCACCTAATCAAACCTGTCCCTCCACTTATGAAAGGACAATTCAGATCCGAGGAGATCTCTGCTGCTCTCCTAGCTGGGCGACTCGTGTAAAATCTCAGGAGTTGAGAAGGACTCGATAAAATCTATTGCCATTACTCCATATCCAATTTAATAAAGATCTCGAGACCACTACCTTTTCAACCTGCGAGGAGGATTACTGATTTGGGGTTTGAGGAAATGGATAGGGAACCCAAGGTTAGTATTAACTAAAAATTTCAAAATTATAAAAATAAAATACGTAGAATATCATACAATCTTCGAGATAATTTTATAAGAACACATTTATGAGCACAATATAGATTAAACTAAACATTCGAGCTATTCTTACAAATTATTATTACAAACATTTTTCTTTTGTTCTATTTTGATCACTAAACACTATCCTAATCACGCTTCATGCCTTCAGAGAACTGGAATATTCCGTTTCACGCCAATACTCTAAACAATACGTTAAATGGGCACCTCGACCTTCTGTCCCGGGTCCACCTGTTCATCACACATTGCGTCAAGTAATGTCATCGCTTTTATTATCACGATGGCGCCAATTACGACAGCTTGAAGCGATTGTTTGCTCAGTTACACGACGTCGTTACACCACATGGAACATCTTCTACCATCAATCAAAGCTAAAATTTTCCAAGAAATAAGTCGTGTAGTTTCTGTGAACAACCATTATTATCCTAGAGGTAAATAACGAAAACAGTACACGTGTAGTTAATACGAAAATGACAACGGCTGTGGGACTGACCTTAGCTTGTTTATTGTATGGATATCTGCTAAGGTAATTCAACAGGACTCGTGCTCACATATTCATAAAGTACCAAAAACAAACGATTATTAGCGCCATTTGTGAATATAATTTAATTTATGATAAACATAATGGAGGCGGATAGTTTATTTTTTATTTTTTTACTATTGTTCTCTCTAGCAAACAGCCTCATTAATAACAAGACATAATGATGAGTATAACAATAAATGTCATTTTCTAAAAGAGTAAACAGTAAATCGAATAAGTGACACAGTAAGGCAATATAATGCTTCATTTTGGGGGCAACTAACATAATTTGACGAAACTGATTATTTCGGGACTCAGGTCTCTTTGATCAAAAGTAAATTTTTCAAAAATAAAGTTTGTTTCAATTGTATTACATTAAACTATTAATTAATTAAAATTATATAATTTTTGGCCAAAATTGCATACAGTTTATCCTCCCGTAAGCAGAGTTAGATTTTAAGGCTAAGATTGCTCTTATCAATTGGAAATGAGAAATGTGCTGAGTTTTCATACAGGTAATATAGTAAGCCAGTGAAGTATTAAAAATGATTGTTTCAGTCGAAGCCAAACTTCTAAAAAAAAAGAAGTCCCAGACAAATAACCATGTGACGTCATAGTTAAGATTTAATTTCCATGACTTATCGTACTTTAGCGTGTGTTGTTCGGATATTTGAAATATGAGGGAGTGGCTAGTAAAAGAATAAATAAAAAGTAATCAGGATAAAGTATCGGCTATGCCTCCGAAAAAACAAAACTAAGGCTTATACGTTCTATCAGTAAAACCAAGTACGGAAAGAAAAGAGTTGAAGAGGTACATTTTAGCTTATACTGGTATCTAATGAAGAACTAAGCATATATTTACGTCAACAATTATAAAGCGCTTGTTGTTGCAGTCAGGATAGCTCTTGACATTTGCAACTCGGTAATTGAAAATGTTCCGAAGAAATTCATCACTCAGTTTGACAAGTGGCAAATAAGACTCTGACGTAAGACGCCTCCACACCTTTTCGGTTCCGAGAACTGTTTGCAATGGATCGATTGCTCAAGCTGGAGGGGACAAGCCCTAACCCCCGGGACCAGATCTTGAGGGAGGTCAGAAGGAGGCTGGTTGCCAACAGGCACAACCCAATATCGATTTAAAATGGCACACGTGTCCCTGTTCTTGGGCCACGTGAACTGTCCCAAGGCTGCGGCTAAGCACGTGTGGACGCAATCCCACAACCTTGTAACACTTGTTTGTTCATCAAATATATTTGCAAAAAAAAAAAAATAAATAAATAGATATTCACTCTATGCACTAAGTGGCGATGAACAAGGAAGTAAAAATATAAAATCATGGATAATGTTTTTTATTCTGCTTGAACAATTACTGACAATCAACTAAATATTTCAACTTATGTAAACATGATGGTATCAACTTTAAAATCACACAACTTTAAGGTATTTTCAAATATAGGTTATCATGTATGTTTTTATTAAAAAATAATATATTAAATCAAGTATAAAATAATAATCAATTGATTCATGCAAATCTTACACCAATATTAATTAAAAATAGTTTAAATTAAAAAACAAATTTCTATAATATGTATTGATTTAAAAAAGGAAATATAAATGCTTCACAAGAGGAATACAATATTTCTTTTTTTTTTTAAACTATTTATTGATATTTACAACTGTATACATTATATACGAGTAAATGTGAGGAAAATTATTACAATGACATGTCAGTAACATCAAAAGAATTACTCACTAGTGGCACTTCAATAGTTCTACATTAGAAGGTCTCTCGGCCGTCTTCTTTTCAGACGCATCGGAGATAATCGGGAATGGAGTACAAGTTGGAAGATTTTATGAAGGATTTTGGACAGTGAGGTTTAGACAGGAGAAGAATTGGGAGCTTTGAATGCTTGTTCAGTAAATTCTAGAGTAGTCGGAAACGACGACCAGTTTATTGTCATTTTAGTCTGGTGAAGGAAAAACAACATTAAAAAAAAAAAAAAAAAAAAAAAAATCTAACAGATAAAATTCGAAATAATTATATTGAATATTTAATTGTTATTTAAATTACAAAAAAATAAATAAATAATCATAATGAATACATGAAAGATTCTTTTTAGCAAATCCCAGACTAAAATTAGAACAACTAAATAAACGGTTTTAATATTCTATGGAAAACTTAACTGTATATACACAGACAAAAATAACTAAAGGTTAAAGTCGTTTTGGAATCAAGTTTATAATTAGACTCTAAAGTTGACATAAATTACACGTGGCGCGGTTAAAAACGAATTGCCTACGTAATAGAGTGTCCACCAAAATAGATTAAGTTAAATTTAAAACCGCCAATCGTTGGAGAACCCTCTGGAAAGAAATAGGCTTAAATGCTTTCGTATATATATATATATATATACGAAATTTACAAATATTTTAAGATTGAAAGTTAACTGTCTAACTGAACCATTTAATGCTAGTAGAGAGCCGATGTCGGTTTTATGATTCTGTTGTTCCAAGATCATTTCGCCCAGGAGCATTATTGCAAATAGATAGAGAAATATGATATAAAACTATTGAGTTTGGATCATATATAGATATATACATATGTGTGTATATATAGTAAGAGTAAATGAATAATATTAATATTTTATGGATAGTTTTATCTAATACATATGTGAAAGTGAAGACATTTGGAAGGATTTCGTATTATAAATAAGGTTTGGATTCAGGAGAAACACAATGGTTTCATATCTACACAAAGTTTGAATTCGTGGATCTAGATAGACAAATTATTATATAAATTGAATTTAAAGGAAATGTTCAGATCCTGAGAGTTCCTTCCTGTTCCTGTTGACAGTGAGAATTTGATGCTAGCTAAAAATCCTGAGTCACGAATGGTTGAAATCCCTCCATCCACGTCTCGGTCTGCACCTCAAACAATTTCTTGCCGTTTTAGCAAAATGGTTCCTTGATTGACCAAAAATATTACACACCCATATAATTCGTCGTGATATTATTCAAACTCTATTTAACGGGTACCGATCAGGCAATGCTGAATTTCGAAACCGTTGAATTGTTAAATAAATAATATTTTTCAAAGACCTTGAGGTGTTTTTCTTCCCTTGACGTAAGCAGCAAAGAACCACTGAAACTAGAATTATTATTACTATTCTTTTTTTACAATTGCTTTAAAAATATTTGTATAAATCAGCCGCTTATTTTCTGTAAGGCTACTCCATGGGACGGCATTTCCTAATCACACGTTTTATCAATAAACTGATAATGAAACTGAAATATTTAACATATTTCAGTAGTTGATCTTTTTAAGGCTTGAATTTGCGAAAAAAGGAAGAAACAGATAAAACTGTCCAGGTTTTGTTATTTAATACGCACTAACAAATTCCCAGCTAGGTCATTATGTCTTCAATAGGAAAATGGCATAGATAAAAGTATAAGTAATCTAAAGTCGTTATCATTTTAATTTTTAAAAATGTAAATGACGCAGACAAAATATCAGGGCTGTTATAAATTAAAAACAGAGCGATTGGTCAGTATGGCAATGCCTAACATCGATTGGTTTATAATTAAACAGAATGTTATTTAATGAATTTGTAGGTAGTTGGGAGAGGGGGGGAGAGGGGTATACAGTCAAGAATACACAATTAATATTTATATTTTCATTGTGAATCCTAGACTCCATACCCCATCTACCTACATCTTCATTAGTTCCACAGTCAACAAATACCTCATCAGAATGTTATTTATACTTAAACGGCTTTAGTATTTAGACTTGGATTTACCATTTGGTCCAAAACTTTTCCTCCCCATATTTTGTCGAAATAATTAATATTCTGCATAGTATTAATGTAATATCATATTTATATTGATTTTACATATACACATTTGAATACGATAATTCCAGTAGTTTTTATTTATTCGTAATTGAATTATACTCATCCCCACGAAGGAAACAGAAACTATCAATTGTTTTTTAACTTTTGTAATGAATTCAAATAATTCAAGTATTTAAATCATGCACATATTTTTTTTTCTTATTATGATTTCATTTCTTGGACTCAAGTTTTACTAAACAAGCCCAATGATCTTACAGGCATATGAAATGAATATTATGTTGTTATAAGAGATTTTTGGTGGGACCAGTCAGAAAAAATTAAGCAATGTTTCAAAATTAACAAACATTTTAGTTTTATTTATTATTTTTTAAAATTTTATTAGCCTGCATGCTCTCTGGGAAAATTCCAATAGAAATTTTAATAGAAAAAATAGATAAAAGCCTTGGAAATTCCAGGACAACAAACTATTATTTTAATTTGTTACATTCAAAATAGTCAACCTGTCCATCGCACTATCTCATACCAAATTTTCCTTTTAGATTTTGAAATGCCTAATTCTTTTTACTGTCTGATCCCACCCAAAGCTCTTTCAATATATTCACTCAGCCATTCAACATAGCTCTTCAAGAATATTACGTTGTGTTAAATTATATGATACAATAATGAAGAAAAAAATAATAATGGCGAAAAGAAAAATAAATGCAACATAGTAAATAAATATAAAGAAACAATAACAACATGCCGAAAAGAACTTTAATTAGTAACTTTCTAATCTTCGTCAGTCTTAAGCCAATGTTTTGTTAATCAGAAATAAAGATATATTTAATACAATATATAATTGTGTGTATTATACATATACACATACATGTATAAATATCATTTTTATGAAAAACAAAATAGTTATGTATCCTTGAAATCTGACCATGCTCTCATGGGCATTCCCAATAGAAACTGTGATAGAAAAAACATAGATAAAAGCCTCGGGAAATCCAGGACATCAACACAATTATCTTAATTTATTATAACCAAAATAGACAGTATGTCCATCGCACTATCTTACACCAAATTTTCCAGTAGATTTTCAACCTCGTGATTCCAGCGTATTTTCAAAAGTGTGTCAGATAAGTTATGGTATGAGTCTCGAACTTTCCTTTATAATATCCACCCTGAAATTTATTTTTACTTTATAATTTAATCAGGTTGTGAATATACTCGGTATAAAACATATGCAAAACAGAAAATATTTGAGATAATTATACTGTAAAAGGTTATATTCGGAAGTTGCTTTTAATGGGTTATTGCTTTTTTTTTTTTTTTTTTTTTCCTCCCCCCACAAAATATACAAATTTTAACAGGCGCCAGTAATTTCGTTGTGTGCAGAATAACGTTGCTATTTACAATACTACTGCTACGACCTTCACCTTAAACAGTGGAATATTCCACCCCACGCAGTTTCAGAATAGCTTATGTAGTGAGTGTGTGAAAGTACATACAATGTACTCAGTATTTTAAATATCTTTGTTCATAAATTACCTATTTCTAGTTTTCTAATTATCATTAATTGTAACTGATTAATATTATAATTTATGGCTGTCAGGACGAGGTCGATGCAGAAACAGAGCAATTTTTTTTCAATTTCAAGGCATTTTTATAGTTTTCCTGAACCCTGTTGTCTCTAAATATACCATTTGTAACGAAATAGATAGTTTAAGGCGTTACTAGGAAGCACAACATATGGTAAACAATTTAACAGATGTTGAAAATCCTGCATTGAATGAGTGTTAATAGCTAACTCGTTTTAAAATTACTTTGACTTATTCACTTCTTCATAATATATAAAGCTATTTTTTTTTTTTTTTTTAATTTAATTTGAAATAAAGAAAAAGAATCCGAAAAATCCCCGTAAATCAAAAACACTTTAAAAGCTTAAAAATAGCTTTAAACAAAACCCTCAATATTTCAAAATCAATAAAATTTAGTATTTATAATTCAATATCAAAAAAGTTTTCAATTGAGATTAGGAAAAAGATAATGAAATTCTTTGGTCATCTCAGCCGACTACCAGAGAATCGACTGACGAAAAAAATAATAGATTATGTAACTTCACTAAAGAATTCCACACCTTGGCTAGATGAAATTCGAAAGTACGTCAAAAATACAAACATAAGACCAGTAGACATTTTAGAAAGAAACATCTTTAGACACAAAGTGGACAAATGGGAAGTTGTACCGGAGCAACGAAAAAAAACAACAGTACAGACCAAATGATCAGAAGAGCGTAAACAAGCCTTTTATGAAGGAATGAATGTCTATTGCAAGAATAGGAAGAACCTAAAGAATTGATCTAGTTAATTGCTTAACATCTTCCATTTCTGAGAAGAATTCGCGGGGGGGAAAAAAAAAATAATAATAATAATTCAATATAAAAAAATTGTAGCATGATAATTGGAGTGTCACACTGAAGCACATACTCGTATAATAGAGGGCTCTATAATCGAGTCTCAATCAACGTTTCGGCCAACATTTAAGACCTTCAGAGGGTGAGTTGTGGCATTAAAAAAAAAATAATATATATATATATATATATATATATATATATATATATATATATATATTTTTTATCAAAAATAAAAAATATATTTAAAAAATATTTATTAATCAAGAATTATTTCATAGTTTAATATATATAGGACAGCTCGTCAATAGATCCATTTAAAAGTAATGTTCAAATTGAACATTCATCCCCGAATTGTACATCGCAATTGCGAGTGCCCGGGGGTATGGATCAGTGAAGAGAAAAGATTTCCCTGGTTCGGATACGAGCTCGGTGGCCTAGTGGATAAGGCGCCACGCTAGAGAGGTGGAGACTTGGGTTCGAATCCCAACCGGGGTCAAATCATATATATATATACATATATATATATATATATATATATATATATATATATATATATATATATATATATATATATATATATATATACATATATGCATAATTGCTTTTATTATTAGTTTAAAAAAAAAACATTGGGCATTAATAAGAAGAGACCAAAAAGTATCTTACTTATTTATATACTTTTTAAAATATTAATGCTCTTCTATATTTTTTTAACTAATTCTAATTGGGGATGATATCTTCTATCTAGATTGTTTTTTTTAAATTCTTCTAATCCGTTGTATTAGTCCTATAATTGCTTATCCTTTTCTATTCTTGCGGTTTGTACGTTTTGAAAGATTTTATGAAGACTGAGGGGCTGATTATTTTTTTTAAATGTATTAATGCGATAATGATAATATGAATTCATAGCCAGGGTATTTCCGTAGTTTAGTACAGACAGGTCTTGGGATTATTTCAAGGTAAATAATAACCAATTTTATTATTGTAAAAATCCGGTATTATCTTGTTTTACTAAATTTTTGATATACGTTATGTATGCAACTAATCGTTTCAGAAGTATAACTCAATTAACTATAAATAAAAATAATTGATTGCTTTAAATCTACGACTTTTTCGTCCCTGACATTGAAACAAATTTCGCCACGTGCAGCAGTCATTGTCATTGCATTCATTGTGTCACGGATGCATTGTACACTCGTCATTCACAACAGGTTATAGCCAGTAGTAATTCCGCATTTAAACCAACTAATAGAGGACATTTGTACTTAGAATTTTAAAGAGGAATTTAAGTAAAATGTAGATATCAACCTAATATAAAAGCAAGTAGATGTAGATCTAAGTATATAAAATTAAAATAAATTATATAAATTTAATTCACTGTTTATAATTACTATTATTCATTATTCCTTTCAAAATTCACCAGTTAAATACTGGCGCATTTAATGCTTTTCCCAATTTATATTTAAGAATTAAAATTATCAAATCAGTTTTAATTAAATTAAATTAACAATTAATGATTATTCGAAATAAACAAAATTGGGGGAAAATATGGGTCCCAAACGTGACTATTTTCATTCGAACCAATGCAGCACCTAAACGGTAGATCCTAGCGACAAATGTTATATTACTAAAAATGTTCTCCATTAAATTTCTGATGACTGAGAAACAGTCATTTAATTTTCGATCCGACTGTCACAACAGAGCTACAGCGTGTCAAAATGTAACATTTGTGAATGTAAAAAAAAAAAAGTTACAAATACTAAGGATGAAAAACATTTCTTATAATGTTATTAATTTTATTATTGCTAAATAAAGCTCCGTTAATTTTAAAGTTTTCATTATTTAATTTATTTATTAATTGTCTTGTAAGTGTTGGGATGTATTTCACTCTCTTATAAGTTTTATTTAAATTTATGTTAGATGATTTTGGCATTGTTTCTACTGTGTTCTCTTTTATACTATTATTTAGTTCTTCCTCAGTATTTTGTTTTTTAAAACGCTATGAATACTAAATGGATAAAAAAGGAAAAATCCAGCAATAGAATTTTAAACTTTTTCAGTGATCACCCCATATACTAAAAACTAAATGGCAAAATTAAAATAGGAAATAATAACAAAAAAAAGTGTCAACACAGACAAAATAAGCTGTAAAATAGGTAAGATAAATGAACAATTGAAAATCACTGACTTCTACCATAAAAAACAAAGTACTGAAGAAGAACTAAATAATAGTATAAAAGAGAATACAGTAGAAACAATGCTAAAATTTTGAATGTGTACATTAAACTGGAGAATGAGTCCCCATTGGCAAGGAATCGTAGAGTTGTGGCTAATCTATTGGCCGGTAAAATTGAATCTCCAAAGTTTGAATTTTTCCTTGATATTTGGCCTCCAACTTTGGCTAAAATGTTTTCGAATTCGGTAGGCGACATTCGCAAAAAATTTCTATAGCCCATTCCGTCTTCCATTTTTAATCTATTCAAAACTCCATGAGCGTAATGATTTCCCCCATTAAATAATTTTCCAACACACCATCGTTTAGTCCGTTTTTTCTTCAAACTTGTACTATTTTGAATAACTATTCCAAAAAGGGCTACGGAAATCCCTGACAAGACTAGCTGCTCCGTCATCGTTTCGGGAAGAACTGAATAAAATATGAGTCTTAGTGCGGACACGGTTCATTAGAATCGGGGCTGCGTCCGAACAGAGTAAAAACATGATCGAGTCCGGACATGAGTCGAAAATGTCTCGATTCAAATGTGTCCCAGTGCGTACTAGGCTTAACAGATGCTTCGTTTATCTTTGCACCTTATAACGATATCGTCGACTAAAATGTGATATATCATATGTGCACCTTCTAATAACTAGGGCTTACTAGGAATCACACCCTAGCCGACGATATACACATGACAGTTGGATATTTTATTTTTTAATCTCTACTCCAAAACTCTACCCTAATTCTCCAAATTCTTCTATCCTGTCTGATTATAATTATCTAAATGAGCCTTCTGTATATTCAGGCTCTTTATTAATATTTTTATTTTTTTATGAGGATTTTTAACTGTAGAAGAGGAATTACACCGAAGATGATTTAATAATTTGTTTTCTTTATTTGTTTATTATGATCTTCTAGTTGACGTATAATATTTTATTGAAGAGAATAGGATTCAGAAAATGGTTTGTTACTGAAGTGCAATCAGCGTACGTATTGAGGTGATAAAATGCTTTGGGATATCAGAAGTATACAGTGCTGAGGTTGGGACATAAAAAGAGGCAAAATTTAATCAGGATTAAATATTTGACAACTAATTTCGATACCAATCATTTAATTCAATTATGACTAAATCTCATGTTCATGCTCATCTAGTCAAATAATTAAATAAGAAAGCAGCTGATAGATTTAATCATGATTAAATTAGATGATTGATACGTAAATTAGTTGTCACATATTTAATCATAATTAGGAATGAGGACAACTCATTCTACAATTAGCTCAATTAATAAATAGTTAATAGGGAACATATTTGCGATGCATTAGGTATTTTTCGTGATTTTCCTTCTGCACTTTTACATACAACACTTGTACTTACAATATGTTAATGTGCTTTCAAGCGTTATAAGGGTTTTTGTAATTAACTTGTTTATTTTTGTGGTGTAGGAGTAAGGGACTGATTTTTTTTAATAATGCCATAAAATACCCCTTCTTTGCAAAGCTATCTTGTGCCAATTCTGCTCCTTTTAAAATCAAATCGCTTAGTGCATTCTGCAGCATATTTTGAGTATTTGATAATGTAATGGCCCGTAATTTCGAAAAATAAAGGGTTTTAGGAAGTAAATGAAAAACGTAAAACGTAATAAAATTTAGAGTTTGCTTTTTTAGCAGTGAATCCGAGCACAGATTGACAGGGCTAAATTACCTACTACTTACAGGGCAACCCTGAATAACCATTGCTTCCAAAATAAATAAAAATAATAGAGCAAAGAATTTATAAAGCCACAAATTAGAAATAGGATTATTTGTTAACTTTTCCTCAATATGTTTACTAACACCGCCTATAGACTCAGCACCATTACATACTAGCCCATGACATCAACACTTGATATTCCAAAGAAGTAGCTCACATCAAGACTAAATGCCTCCTTCCTCGCACTCTGTTTCCTCTCCCTTTCTGTTTCAATTTACATCTTCAGGTTCCACCGGTAATATCCAGCCAAGGACGGTTGCCATTCCGAACAGCACCATCCATAACCATCAGTCATACCCGCCTAATTAACATCAATTACTGTAGCACAACGTGTGACGTCCGGTTTCTGAGCCGCATTGAACTGGTTAAGATGACCAACACCACATATATGTTTCACCTGCGAATAATATGTTAAGCGAAAGAAGAAAAGTACAATTGAAAGTTCGGAATTTTTCCTAAAATCGACAAGTGATAAAATCTCAGTTTTAAGATTTGAAACATTTGACAAATCATTTCTCTTTATGGCGGTTCGTTTTATTTCAATTCTTTGAATTACCAATTGTTTTTAAAGGAATTTTTAGTTTGGACCCCACCTAGGCGCGTTAAAAGTTCCCTTCTCTCCGCCCTGGCTAGAATAGGTTGGTAAACGTAGGATAACCCTTTTTTCCTGTCCTTGTTAAAGTAGAAAAGGACGTTAAACCTCAATGAACAAACAACCTACTGCTTATATATTATATATTACATATATTAAGTGCCCAATAAAATGAGATAATTTTAAAGCTCCTGAACGGTAGGCCCTAACGACCTTTAATTTCTGATAGGAAATAAGAGTCAAATATTCAATCCGAGAAACACCAACAGGATGGATCGGTTTTCTCGGATTGTTACAATTTCGAAAATGAGAAAAAGTTACAAAAAAAAAACAACAAAATATATAGCCGCATAGCTTAGCCAAATAGACACAAATAAAAAGACAAACATTAGCTTACTATTTATACCCGTAACCCAAAATTTACAAAATTGCATCAAACTTACTATCCAAAAATGCCATAGATATTAAGTTTGAAAGGATAGGTAACTGGTTCGAGCCTCTCTAGTATATTAATGTGAAAGTCATTGTGGATTAGTTCGTTGGTGACATAATAAGGGACAATAAGGATTTTATGAGGCATTCCTTATTGGAGTGAAATAATATGGGAAGAATTCAACGATTGCGTTGAACCCCTTATAAAACGTAACCTCGTAAAATAAAAGTAATTGAACAGTGCATTCATGGCTTTCCGGATATAACAGCTTTTCAACTTCTTTTTTTATTTCAAAGGGTCATGTGAACATAATTTTAAAAAATTGTAATGTATGATATAACCCGAAGAAGATGATTTTAGTGAAAATTCGTTAAATCCTGACTAAAAAGAATTACAGACATAGTCTAGAAAAATATGCAATGTTGTCCCTAAACAATCAATTTGTTATGGATGGATGGAACTTTTTGATATAAAATCGAGCCTTGTTCCTGTTTTTTCAATAATAAATAAAAGCGTGAGTATGTAATTTCTCTTTAAATCTTCCAGGTTAAAATAATATTTGAATAAAAAACTTATAAAATAACGCATATCTAACTGTAATAATTTTTTAAAGAAATGTTTAGGCATTTAAACGGGTCAAAAAATAATAAAGAAAACTAAGATTAATTTATAAGATTTGATATTTATTTATTTGACTATTTATTTTTAGCCACTTGGAAGGACCCTTCACAAAAAAGTAAAGTTTATCAACTAAACTGCAATGACTGTGAAGCTAAATACCCGGAAAAGGCAAGACCATCACTGAAATCAGAAATGAACATCACAAAGGAACAAAATACAACACAATACGACGCAGAGTTTTGACTTCACAATACATTTATATGAAATAAAACACAAACCCATCAAAAACTGATTTAAGTGAAACTAATACACCAAACAGAAAAAAGTCTAACATAAAATATTCACGTACGATAAAAATAAATGAAATCATTTAAAACGTATGTGATAAATATTTGTTTAAATAAGCAAATATTTTCAATTATCGCAAATGGTGAACTACTGATTCATTCTCCAGTATTAGTAAGTTAAATTTAGAAATGTATAATTTGGTAAGTTATATTTAGAAAAAATATATAAACACCGTGTGACAAACAAATAAATGAGAAATTATTTATAATAATATAATAAATATAGCTAGTTTTTTTTTTTTTTTGTTACTTGGGTAGCTTTTTCCTTTTTTATTTCTTAATTTTACGGAATGTATGAATAATTAGTTCATCGCTACTTCAGTAACAACAAAACAAAGGGGTTAAATGGAGGACTCTTCATTTTTCATTAGTTAAATTTAAAGTTTCGAAAACTTTAATTTTGTCTTAAAAGTTTTATATTTTTATTTTGAATAATTACAAGCTGCCTCACTCAATGAAAATGAGTAATATGGATGACAAAAGACTCATTCACCCAATACATACAATGATATAAAATGAAGAAAAAAAGAAAATTATAATAAACAGTTTCTAATTATATAAGATATATAATAAAATGTAATAAATAGTAATGTAAAATTGGTAATAATTGTTGAAAATAATAAACAAAAGTTGAGGAGAAAAAAATAATGTTAAATACTATCATACTCTATATACAATATTTACGAGCATCCTAGGGAAACCCTGAACCAAGCTTGACCCCTTATATTTAAAGGTTTTTGTAATAGTAAAATATGTAAATCAGGTGTTATTATTATTATTCTTGTCATAAAATACTAAGTTCTATCAAGTTCTTTTAATAACAACAGTCTACAGCTTAAGCACCGACTCCAGAGGTACAGTAAACTAAAGGATTCTTTCTTATCAATGTACTATATGGTGGTAGTAGTAGAACTATAATGCTTTCCTCCTGGCTCACTTGGCGTGCTCCCGCCACAGGTCCAAGATGAATGACTGCACCCGTACCAGAGCTAACGGTTTGAGTATAACAGCAGTGAATGGACCACGTGGTCTGCTCGGTCTGGCGGGAGTGGGGAATGGCGGGCGCGGGAACTGTTCACGTGGGGTTATTTTGGCGGGAGAGAGGTGGCATTGAACCCCCCCTGGCCTTCAGCAGGCATTAACCTCCGCCCCGCCTCACCGCCCTCCAGGCTTCTATATCACCTTACCAACAATAATACTATTCTAATAAAATAGATAACTCGTATAAAACTAAAATAAATAAAGGTATTATTTGCTTCACAATATAATTATGCGTATCTTACAAACAATACCTAAATTACATAATAACTCAAGGCACAAGTGATGAAGGTGAATTAAATACATGAAACAAATTCTATGACTGCACGCTTTGATGGAAAAGTATATATTCATTCATTTACAAGAGATTTTTTTTTTTTTTTTTTTTTTTTTTTTTTTTTTTTAATTGTATTTAATCCGTTATTGCTTTTAAATTTATTATTATTATTAATAATATTTCCTTACGTACCCATCTTTAGAAATAAAAACATATTAAGATAAAATATAACGTAAAACACTTGGATTTTAAACTATCATATGTGGACACAATCTTTTAATATAATATTTTTAAAATATGACTATTTCACGCACCTTTCACCAACCGTTCCTTCCCTTCCCCGAAATTCCATGAAGGTACTAAATTAACATTTAAAACCAGTTTCTGTACTTTTGATTTTCATTCTAATTTAAATGACAATGAAAACGAAAACAAACAAAAAAAACATTTTGGAAACAAAACGTGAAGCTACACACAAACAACCCTTTCCCACATTTAAAATTTAAATTACTTACTTCACAAATAGCAAAAGGAAAATAATGACAATTATTTTACCGTTTATGTAAATGTAATATGCAATAAAATAATTAAAATTTTATTCATGATTTTAAAACTCAAAAAATTTTTTAGAAAACAAATCTGTATTTAAATGGCAAATAATTTTTTGTTCCAAAAAATAGATAAAAATAAAAAATAGATTAAGTAAATTGTGGAGTATGGAGTATTTTTTCATAATATATTTATCATTAAAATAATTTTCATAAGTAAAGACAAAACATGTTTTTCAGATACTTTATACATACCCCCCCCCCCCCCCCTCCGAGCCTAAACTAGGCAACAGACTAAAAAATACAATCCTTCCAAAATTTTAAATATATAATCCAGGATATTGTTCAGTGATGGTTGGTTAAATTCATGGAAAAATTGAGTTTTTCGATTAAGTAATTTCCTATATTTAAAAATAATATTTTTCTCACACAAAGCAGAAAGATATAGATCTCAAAGGAAACATCCTGCCCAGAACATTTCAACTTTCTTCAGAACTATCGATAAGCTGGCACAACATTTACACTTCTGTTATTGTAGTTTTTATTTGGTAGGAGCACTATCAATGGGTTCCCAAGTTCTAAGAGATAAAAGTTGGATCCAAACATCTTTGTATGAGGGCGGTTATCTGTTATCTATTTGAAGCCGTTATCAATGACTATTCAAACTCACAGTGAACGACCTGGTAGGATATTATGAATGAGAAGGGCTTATCAGTCGTTAATAATAACAATAACAGAAACAATAGGCTTTGTCCCTACTTAGGGTTGACAGTTCTTCCAAGATGTGTTGTCTCGACAATATAGACATCAGCAGGATAGATAAACAGTAAATTTTATCTTAGCTAGATTTCTGTGCCCTTTTGAGATTATTTTACGAGCGAAAGCCCTAAATAAATAATTAGTTATACGATATCCTAGTTTACGAGTACTAACAACGAATCCAAACATTAAATCCTTTTTTGCATATATTGCTTTATATTTATATTTTTATTTTCTTTATTTTATTATTTATTAAATTTTTAACATTGTATAGCTAGATGATTTTTCTATTTAATTTATTTTCATTTATTTGAATTGTACATATTACTGCTCGTTTTTACAGACTACTTCAACATTTACTAGAAAAAAGCTCCTAATTAATTTAAAAAAATTTATTTACATGACTGTGATTAGACCTATTAGACGTATGGAGTTGAGCTTTGGGGCTCCACTAAATCATCCTATTCATCTCGTATCCAACCCTTACAATCCAAAATCCTTCAGAAAACCCTTAATGGTCCTCACTTTATCACAAACAAACTTATCCATAAAGATCTTAATGTTACTTATTATACTGATTTAGCCCAAACCAGATACCTATCCTTCCATAGTAAGCTTCATAACCACTCAAATCCACTGGTTGCTCAACTTGCTCAAACCCACTCCATTCCCGATAACCCTCCGAGGCGCCTGAAAAGCAGTTGGCCTAGAGACCTTCTAGGGTAGAATTTTTATTGGAGTGTTACTGATGAGTAGTTTTTAAGTTTTGACATGATATCGTAATCATCATTAACGCATTTTTTTGAACTACATATTTGTACAGTTGTAAATTTCAATAAATGTATTATTTTTTTTAAATGCACCTATTGTATGAATGGATTTATTGTCATCCATATTATTTATTGCTCTTTAGAGAGGCAGCTTGTAATATTTATTCAATAAAACAAAAAATTTATCACCTCAATAAATAGCAAGGGATCTGGAAGGGTTTACGTTAGGTTGATATTATCAATAGTATTTATAGTCGTTATAATCCGAAAGGCTTTCGTAAGTAAACACTTCAAAATTATTAGACAAAATGCAAATTAAACTTAGAATAAACTAATTCAATGAAAGAAAATAACAAGAATAATATTAATTAAGAATACTTAATTAAAATAATTGAAGGGTTTGCTGCAAAAACGAGGAAGCTCTAATCTATTGTGTATTAGAACTCATACAAAATTTTATTATAAACATTAAAGATAAATATTTGTTTCTTCAGAGGACTTGGCTCCAATTGTTAGTTATACTCTTAATGTTTGTTCAATTTTCAAACTAGTTTTATATTTTATCCCGAAAAATCGATAAGTGGAGCTACCTCCTTTTTGCAGCGAACCAATTAATTTCTAATTAATGATGAATAAAGAAAATTTTGGAAAATATTTTATTTCATTTTAAGAAAGAATGGTGTTAAAGCTGAAAACATTTGGAGGTTTCTTTGTTTTGGTTTACTGACTAAGTAACCTTAAACAAATAAAATACTAAATTGTTGAAAATGCACTATCCCAACAGTGATACAGCAAACGCTAAACGCCAATTTCATTTGAATGTGAGAGAACCATTTAATAAACAATTACTGAATTTATTAGAAATGTTATGGTAGGAAGGAATAAAAAATAAAATGTTCCACAATTCTCCCTATATTATTTATATTATTTTCAATATTATTCACAGTGTCTGGGTCTTAACTTATTTCGCTATCTGCAGTGAAAACTAGCAAGTTATATACTCATATATGTATATTCAAAAAGTATAACGCATTCAATCACCATAGTTAATTTCAATTAACCATTGATTTATACAATAAAATTTATATTAGAGTATATAACTTGCTAGTTATCACTCATGATAGCGACACAAGTACAGACCCTGACACTGTGAATAATATTGAAAATAATATAAATTAATAACAATATATGTTATTATCTAATTTCCTCCATGATGGACTATTTGGTGCGAAAAGATTTCGGTATTAGAGCATAGAAAAAAAAAAGAAAAGGTAATTGGGAAAGTAGGCTAATTAAAATAAAAACCTAATTGGGAAAACATCTAGCAGCCATTGTTGTCTGTCAACTGTCTGAAAACATTTCCTAAAATTCAATTAGTTTCATACATAATAACAGTCTATAAATCAAAACTGTTTTGGTGGATAGATAATAAATTATTTATTTTATGTCTCATTCGAGATTATCATGACGGATCTTATTTTCACAGAACAGCAGAACTAAAATTTACGTTATACGATTTAACGAAGTGAAATCTTTAAATCGATATAAAATAGACTACGGTTCTGTCATAAATTTTATTTATATCTGTTATTTTGAGGTTTACCAACCTTTGGAACAGTTCTGATGTAAACAACAGTCGCGGAATTCCTTTGTACTATAGAAAATTGAATACATTTCTTGAAGCATATTTAAAAAATATTAAAAATATGTTGATTTGGGTTAGCAGGTAGTTGGGAAAACAAAACAAGTTATATAAATATATCAAACAATGATCAAATCAACATTTTATGTAACCATACATTTCCTGCCTTATCTTAACTATACAGATATCTCCAGTAGAGAATGTCGGTTATTTTTTTATTACTTAATATGACAGTTGCCTATCAACCTTGAACGGTTATAGGCAGTTAAATATTATATAATAACAGAAAAGACACCTTAGTAAATATATCGTGATGTTATAACAGATACATCAAAATTATTTATTTTTGTTTTTCTTTACCAAGAAATACCAAATTCACCAAGAAAAGCGGTTTATATCGGCAAAATATATACTTAGTATAAATACAATATATATACAAACCTTTATTTATTTATTTCCCAATTTTTTAAATTCAAATTAAGCAATGTGGCTCAAAAGAAACAATGGAAGTACGAAAATCGATCATTTTGACATCTTAGGTATGATGGTGTTATAAGGATCAATACAATTAGGAACTGTTGACTCCTATTGACAATTAAATCAATAAAAATAATAATTACAAATCCCAAGAAATAATAAAATAATCTGAAGCATAAAATTCCAAAACCAGTCAAGACCAATTTTTAACATTTTTACCAGCTGTTTTTTTTTTTTTTTTTTTTTTTTTTTTTTTTTTTTTTTTTTTTTTTTTTTTTTTTTTTTTTTTTTTTTTTTTTTTTTTTTTTTTTTTTTGCATGGCCGTTTTCAATATGCTTTTACTATTTTTGGGTGGGGGGAAACTTTCACCTAGTGATAATCTATTAGAAAATATATTAAAAAAATCTGGAAATTAATGTTTACATGACTTTATAAATATTTACAATTATCCTATTTTACATTTGTTTCCAGTAGGAACAGAAAAACCGACAAGTCATAGGGAAAACGGTTTTTCCTAAAGGCTTGCCTGTTTACCTAATTACTAAGCTATATACCAGGTATGCAAGTTTAAAATGTCGTTTTAATTCCAATAGAATGCGCTCTTAGCCTATTGAAGGATTTGCTTATCTCTAAACGCTATTTTGTTTGTTAGTCATTTGTTTACAAAAGTCAGTTGTTTTTAAGTCGTTTACGTGGACTTTGGTGTTAAAAATGTCTAATTTTAAGCCAAATAAAGAGCATTTGCGGCATGTCATGATTTTCTTATTTAATCAAAAGAAAAAGGCATCTGAATGTCATCGAATTCTTGTTGAGACTTATGGCGATGTTGCTCCAACCGTCAGGACATGTGAACGTTGGTTTCAAAGTTTCAAACGTGGTGATTTTGATGTTACTGATCAAAAACGAGAAAATCGACCAAAAAAGTTTGAGGACTTCGAATTGCAATCTTTATTAGACGAAGACAATACCCAAACCCAACAAATGATGGCAGAACAGTTGAATGTCACTAGGCAAGCCATTTCCGATCGCCTGAGAGCTATGGGAAAGATTCAAAAGGTTGGAAAATGGGTTCCACATGAATTGGACGAACGACAGATGAAAAAAAAAAAACGAAAAACTGTGTGCGAAATGCTGCTTTTACGCCACGAAAGAAAGGGTTTTTTGCATCGAGTTGTAACTGGCGATGAAAAATGGATTTATTTTCAGAATCCCAAACGAAAAAAAAATCATGGGTAACGCCAGGACAACCATCCACATCGAGTGCAAGACCGGATCGTTTTGGGAAGAAGACAATGCTGTGTGTGTGGTGGGATCAGAAGGGAGTAGTCTACTACGAGCTTCTCAAACCCGGCGAAACAGTCAATACCGAGCGCTACCGACAACAAATGATCAATTTGAGTCACGCATTGATCGAAAAACGTCCAGAATGGGCTCACAGGCACGCCAAAGTCATTTTTCAGCATGATAACGCTCCTGCACATTCAGCCAGATTGACTAAGGAAACGATTTCTTCGCTTGGTTGGGAACTCCTACCCCACCCGCCGTATTCACCTGACCTGGCGCCTTCTGATTATTACCTCTTCTCATCGATGGGACACTCATTGGCGGAGCAACACTTCAACAATTTCGAAAACGTACGAAAATGGCTCGATGAATGGATTTCAAATAAAGATGAAGCATTCTTTTGGAATGGTATCCATATATTGCCCGAGAGATGGGCAAAATGTGTAGAAAGCGAGGGTCAGTACTTTGAATAAAATATATTATACTTTTTTTTAAATTACTGTGTATATATTTTAAGAAATAAACGACATTTTAAACTTGCATACCTGGTAGACTGTCCCTCTCTATCACTTCACAGTTCACATTGAAGCAACAGCTTTGAGAAGCCCTCCCACCTCGCTTTCCTAGGCAGGTATTGATCGGCATTTGATTTCTTGCCATATATTAAAAAAATTACACATACATATGTAATTATTATAAAAGGAGATTAAGATATTTATAAGGATAAAGGTCAATGATATCTCCCATGAGATGTAGGGTGGCAAAAAATTATATATGATAGTATTTTATAATGAATAGTACTTTAATATTCTGATGAATAAGGTAAATATAAATACATTTTTAAATAGCTATGCACATACAATAATAAATTTAGCAACTATGACAATAATAATATGTATGATAAGTGATCTTATGTATTGTTCTTGCAGAAATCATTATATAAGGATTGAAGAAACATGTTGAAAAATTTTATTGACTATGAAATTTATTTAAGGTAATGAAGAAAATAATATCTATTTGTATATATAAATCAGAAACTAATGTAGCTTTGTCGTGGACTAAGATACAAGCTTTCAAATTTTCAGATCTGTCAACGTCCTTCAAAACGATGTTTAGAACATATTTTATTATTATGAACGATTTTGAAGGTGAGTTACAAACCTAACGAAATATAGTATTACAACGGCCAATGCTTCTACATGTAAATAGCTGGCTCAAACTAAATATACAATAATATTATTATATCAGTGCATATGTCGTACGTTTCTATTTCCTTTATTTTTTTTTTAAATGTTGATACGTAACTAATATAATTTTAATACTGTTTTAACAATGAAAAACATGTTTAATTAAAATCTCCGGTTAATCCGACTGGATTTAAAGCTCGTACACAGCTTAATACGAGGGTTTAATAAATTAGCAGGCTAAGGAAACTGAAGAAGGTTACACAATGCGGAACGATTAAATGTTATTTAAATAATAACGATGTGTAGCACCAAACTTTGCTGGAAAGGAGGAGAAGGAAGTAGAATAGAAGATTTTTATTATCTAAGCTTTTGCTTTTACAATAGAGAATAGCATAATATAATAATCATATATTATTTTTATTAAGTATTATGGTACAATAATGCATTAATCAGGATATTTTAGGAGAAGGAAGTATTAAAGAGGTAATTGGCCTAAACGCTCAATTCGAGACGAAGATGGATATAGTTGTCATCTTATAAATTTATGTATGTCTAACGGATAAATTATATTTAAATTTAAGGAATATAATAACAGACTCCTAATAGGATATATATATAAAGCACTTCATTAATAATAGTTAATGTTGTATACACAAGGCAAAGTACTCGGCAGAGATATGAAGAAAAACAAGAATCATGGGATCGCTATTTCGGTACCAAGTTCACCAGCGGCAGACGCGATGTGAACTTCAGCCTCTTGTTATCTTCAGCTTTGAAATATTTGTGCCTGTTGTCAGATCTCATGACTAATCACGTTTGTACATTGCTTAGAATGAATGACTAGTGGCATTCCAACCACCCGTGAAAGGGGATCAGAGTGCTAAATGCTTAAATTATTTATCTACGAGCAATAAATATATGTTGAAAGTTCTGTTTTTAACTTCTGGTAAAGTTTCTCACATAAGGGAAGTGGAAATAATGTTACTTACATTAGCTAAAACGATAAAAATAAACAAGAATAACGTTGTAACGCGAATGGAATATTTAAAATGGCATTTAGTTAAAAAATAAAATAATAACGATATATCGACATTTTTTGTCACCGATATATCGCTTATCGATTTAATAATATCGTCGATATGGAATATCTATGCTTTCATTACGATATCCATCCCTACTAAACACTGTAAATAAAAACCTATAATCCTATCGAATCTTTGCCTCCCGTTAGTGTATTCTAAGAGATCTTCATCTTACCCCACAACTTTGCAATCCTATCACACGCCACGGTGCACGTACTATGTTGAATCGAGAAGATGAGTCTACTGAGGAGCACAATTAATTAGAGCGTTTTCTCTGATTCGGGTCCCACATTGACTCTGATGTAACCAGTTCAGGATTGAAGTGGTTCTTACCTTCCTTCCGCAAACTAATTTCCCTAGACTCCTTCCGGTATCAGATCGTTCCCATACCATCTCCCATTGTCTTGAGGCTGCTCAAATTAAAATCTATATATTCTAGAACCATCCGAAGTAGTAGAAACCTCTCCCAATGAAAACTGACCATGGCACCTCTTAAAGTACTCTACTCTCCTTTGGGAGCGATGCAGATCAGTTTATAGGTAAAAAATGTATTCTGTATAAAATTATTATTCTAAGGACTAATGTGTTTTTTTTCTTTCATTGCCATTTAATCCATTAATATTCAGATAGACATATGTTTTAATATTCCTGGTACACCCAAGGACCTCATCCTTGATTGGGTTAACGAGGAAAACCTGAAATCGACCATTATGTTGACCACACTCCGTCCTGGAATAAACGTCGGTCAATAACCACTAATACCTTAGAAAGTATTTTAGGCGAAAACATTCAATGGCAGCTGTGAAGTACATAAAGGAAAACACAGCTTCAAGTGGTTCATTAATTGTATGTTCCAAGCGAATTATATTTTTCGATTATTATCTCCCTGCCCTAACTTTCCTTGTTTTTATTTATTTTTTATCATATTTTCCTCGAACCAATTATACTCTACGTTATCTCAGCTTAGTAATTGTAAACATCATTAAGGCTGTGCCTTGGAGTTGGATAACTGTCAGCGTTTTAGTTCGTGTTACCAAAACATTTTCTAGTGAAACACTCAATTTAAATAATTGACAATCACCACTTGAACCAGATTACAACTAAACACTTCGAAGTTTGACTTACACCTTTGTTTATTTATATTTAAAGCAAATCATCATGTAAAACTACATCAAATAAAGAACATACTTCAAAATTGTAGAAAAAGGTTTCTCAGTTTCTAGAAATAGGGCCTTTTGACTTCAAGAAAGCAGATACTTAATCCTTCACCTTCCTCTACCACTAGCCTTGCTTCTGTGGTTCATCGACTATCGCACCTCCGTTGGCCAACTTCCTCCAGGACCATTACTTCTCATCCGGGCACAGTTCCAGGTCGTGGAACACCTACATCGCGTGTAATTGAACTATAAATTAGCAGCCATCCTGCCCTTTGGGGTTCCTTGGTAGAGAAGGGCAGGTGTATCTTCGCAAAGTCTTAACTTAGTCCGCATCGACCTCCGCAGGGACCTCAACTGGACACGGGAACATTTTTGTCATTCGAAGTATTAAGTAAGTTTCGAAGATATTTCGTAAGACAACCAAAGGAAAAATGTTAACAGTTAAGAACTTGATGAACTCTTTCAAGTGCTACCATGAGGACAGCAGTCGGTAAACTAGTACAAAAGAAATTTTACGAGGATGGCCCAAACGTCAGCAAAATGTATATGAATATAATTTTTTCATAAGACATCATTATTATTTACTGATTATCGAACTTAAATTTTACAATCTCAAATTGGTCTCCTCTTCGCAAAAATGTTTCAGGTAATAGATGTGAAAAACAGAAATAAGTAATATTGTTTATTTGTGAAGATTGATCACAACTGAATATGTGGTTTGAATGAAGCTGGAAAAAACAACAAAATAAAAGCTGAAAAACAATTGGCAGCTAACCAGCAAAAGCAGCTGCAGAATATTTATGAATATACAACTCCAGAACATCTAGTTGGTGTTGAAACGAAGAGAGCCTGGTATTTATTAACATTATTGAAAGTTAAAAAATAATATACTGCTAATTGAGAGCCAGACTATGATTTGCTGTGAATTTATTAATAAATACTTTTCAGCGCAAGCAGAATGCCTGACTCTATCCAGACCAACGATTGACCTACCTGTCTGAGGAGAAACAAACAACATAAAACGACTATAACTTTTCTGGATGACGCCAGTAAGAGGGTGGACGACCTGGGAGCCCCGGAAATACAAGAATATCCAAGAGGAAGCCCTAATCTTCATATACATCTTCCCTGTCTTATATCGCCACTGGGAATAGCCTCAGCAATAGATGAAGACCTCAATGCACTGTCATTTGATACTTCCTCTGCAGAGAGAACCTAACCTGCTTGAGGAATACTGTTCGATTTTGTTTAAATTCGAAGCGATACTGTTATGATGGAGAAAAATAGAGTTTAAATCCAATTGTTACCTTAATACTTTGATAGGTTACTAATAATGGAGTGTATAAAACAAAAATCCTCAAATTAATAAATGCCAAGAACTATAAACACGTTTATCTTAATTATTGTTTATCAACAATTTATTCTTTTTATAGAACACTTATATAAGCTTATTTATCAACAATGAACTGCTTCGATAAAGCGCAAGTTCAGAAGTACTTACTAAAAAAGCAACCTTAGGAATTTTTTTCTATTTTAAGACATTGGATTAAAATCCTTGTTCAGCCACCGAATAGGTACGAAAAATCAACAAAAGTGAAGGTGTCCTTGACGAATGAACCGCCCGCCGTTGGTTTCAAAAATTTTATATTGGTGATACGTTCTTGGAAAGGAAGTAGGGAATTTTTTGGAATTGCGAAGGAGTAATGAATTTGTTCTTGGTTGACGTGCAATCAACTCTGATCTCTTTTGCGAACAGTTAGATAGGATATACTAAAACTTTTCGCAGCGTTATCCAGATTTAGTAAACCGCAAGGGATCTATGTTCCAGCAATACCTGTCCGCATAGTTTATACTTCTTAAAAGTATAAAAATCTTGAAGGTATCCATCACAATTTTTTACAAATTACAAATTTATTACAAAAAGACACCTAGTAAATATGCGGTACACAATGAAAAGTAATGAAACGATTTAAACTTGTAGAGGAACTACCTATTGGTAGTACTCTAATAGAAGAAGATCCTGAGACCATCTTCTCTTTCACAATATGATCCGCTCCATCATTTTGTAGTTGTTTCGACACATAGCCCACTTCTTAAATGGGGAAACATATAACAATATTAGCTTCCTCTAAACTAAATCGAAACTAGTTGCGAATGCTGAACATTCATCATCAGTTACAAAAAACATTATTATTCTCTATTTAACTTAATTATTCAGCCGAATATCTCACCTTCTTCCCACAGATCACTGAACGACACAATAGCTTCCAAAAGCCCGCCCGCTTAGCCCATATAGAAGAGTATCTACATGCTGATATACATTTGTAAATTAATATATATCATTTGTATATCAAACTGCTGAAGTTTCGAATTTTATTTTATTTTTTTGACTGATGATGAACGTTTAAAATCTGAAACTATTTTTCGAATAAAAATACCAATAAAAGTGCCAAATAATTCATTAATTCTTACTTATTAAGACCTTTTATTTTAATAGTAGTTAAAATTGCATTAAATTTAATTTTTCAATTAAAAAAAAAAAAAAACGCTATAAGCTTCGGTAAAACTAATAAACGCATAAACAAACAAACAAATTTAAAATATACAGCTAATCCATCAGTAAGAATCAATATAGACAATTGTTTTTGTTTACATTGTACTGTCAGGGATTTAAATGAAAACGAGCATAGTTTGTTAACAGTCTAGCCAGAAATTAACATAGACGTTACCAAAAGTTCAAAACTACGTTAAACACAAATAAAACGTCATGAAGATATTATCAATATTCCGACCTCGAATTTTATGTAATCTCCCTTTGAATGAAGGTCGTCTAAAAGGATTGCCAGGTGGTCCCCTTAGCAAAACATATTTTCAACATCGACTTTGCCAACAAGTGTCGTCTTCACAATTATATTTCATCCGTTGCCTCTTACGACAACAGAAATAGGAGCCATGGTAGCCAGAATTGGCAAGAGAATGTTCTACTGACCTACTCCAAGGTGGGTCACATACCGCGACGTCACAGCCTCAAAATACCAAAACAAGTATCATACCCCGAGCGAGTGACATGACATTTCTGTTTTCGAAAACAGATGCAAAGGCCATATCTTCCCGATGTATGAGAATATTTGAAATTCAATAAACTTGTCTATTACAAGAAGGGATTACTTTGAATTATTTATAAGTATATTACTGTTGGTCTTGTGAAAGTGACTAAGTTTATTCAACCATAATACACATTATACCATTATCAGAATACTCGAATAATAGGATTTCACAAGATCCCATAATCGGATTAAAAAATCAGTATTTCACAATATTTAAACGAAGATAAACAACTTTTTACCGACTTCAAAAATCATAGGGGAAGTCTTCTAAAAGAAAAATATTATAGATAATTTAGTAAAGAGAGGATTAATGTTTCTAGATTTCACAGTGGTTAAATAAATCTTTAAATGATATATTTCAAATGAAATACTCCATAATGACATGAAAATAAATAAACTCAATTTCTCTCTAAGAAAAACAACAGATCATGGATATAATCTAATGCATTTCCCAATCTACATTTAAGAACTCAAATAGTCAAATAACTTAAATTATTAATTATACTAAATTAACAATTAATGACTGCGTTGAGAGAAACAGGGTTTTAAACGTGACTTTTTGCATTAAAACGAATATATATCATAAACCGTAGATCCTAGTGGCAAATGCTATATAACAAAAAATATTCTCCATTAAATTTCTGATAAGAAAACGTTAGGCAAATTTTCGATCTGAGCAACACCAACAGAGTTAAAGCGTGTCAAAATGTTACATTTTTGTTAACAATGAAAAAAACGTTACAATATCACTTTTTAAATTTAAACCAATATAGACCCTAAACAATAGGTCCTAGTGATAAATGTTATATAACTAAAAATATTCTTTATTAAAATTTGCTAGGATTTCGAACGGAAACTGTTATCAAATTTTCGATCTGAAAGACGCCAACAGAGTTAGGTTTTTACAACTGTATAAAATACATAAGTAAATGTCAGAAAAACTAATCACAATAACTATAACCTATATGAAGATTAATAAAATACGGATCTCCTGTCGTTATTAATTTATTTTATTATTATCTTTTAAAAATTATATGTAAATATTTTTTCTCAGAAACACAAGAAATTTAAGAAATTATATTAATATTAACCCAGTTGCCACAAAAATAAATAAAAGTTATTTTTTTTGCTCAAAGTGGGTTTTATAATGATAAAAACAAAATTATATTTTACTTTTTTATAGTGATCTTGATTGTTTTTACAAACTAAGGGAAAATAGTATAGATTTTACTAGTACATTAATATTATATTTTTTTCTTCTTGACCAAATTATTTTGAATATGGAATATTTTCCGTAGGACTTAATCACTTAATTGTGATTGCACGTTCGGTAGATCTCTAGGAAGTAATAATATTATTAGTAGACAAGCAAACAGAAATACTAATCTACGTGGTTGAGACTAAAATGTTTTCTTTATCAATAAAAATGTTTTTTTAAGAGAGGTGACACAACATTATTGGAAAAAGGAATCAATGATAAAAGTTCCAAGCACAACGAGAGTTCCGAAGAATTCCGAAAAATGTATGAAAATGAATGATAGTAAACTTTTCAGTAACAATAAGAGTTCCAAAGAATTTCGAAAAATATCTTAGATTGAATTAATAATAAACTTTTCAATTACAATGAGTGTTCCAAAGAATTTCGCAAAAATTCAATAATTGTTTATAATTCAGTAAGTGGTTTATAATTGGTTTGTACAGTTCGAAGAGACGAAATAACATAAACTGTTTCGTATCACTCGGTAGTTGAAGTACCAGGAGTGGCTTTTAGACCGCGTGTAGGTACTTACTTCATATATGAAGATTTTTATAAATATCAAGTACGCAGTGATTTTATCTTAGGTCAAATATGAACCTTTTAATTAATTACAAATCAGTATTTAATTCAAACATTAAACTCAAACAAAACCTTAAAACTCAAGTCTTTTCAATCATGACTTCCAAATAAATGAAGATATACATGTTCCACAGTGGGCAGCCCAAATACAATCATAAGAAAAGCTTGTGCATCGTTTACAGATAGACTGTTTGAGAAAAAAATTCTAGAAAGTGATAGTTCGATACGCTAAATTTAAAAGTTTACTTATAACAGTTTTGAAAGCACAATGTGGCTAATTATTCAATAATGTATTCTACCTTTAATATATCGATGCCTTAGATCAAAAAAGTGTTAAGTGCAGTAAATAAAATCATACATTATTCAAATTTGAAACTTTGAAGCTCCAAAACTGGTATTAAAATTGTATTCTATTTAGTGGACACGAGTTTTTCGAACTATCTGAATTTATATTAGCACTTCAAACAAGATTTTAGTGAATATATGAATTTCTTAATGCTCTAATGATGCATTTAAAGCATTTTACCAAACATTTTCACTGAACTGAGCTAAGGCATCGAAATATTCTTATTATACCAAGGAATATATATATATTTTATTTATTTGTTATTTCAAGAAAAAATATAAATTAATGTTGAACCATTAATACATCAATGCATACATCAATCTTTATATATACCTTTTTCAAGTTTACTTAAACATTTTCAGAATAGTTTAATCTTTTTCCACTTCTGTTTAATCCATTTCCCCATTTATTTAATCTTTTCCAGTTATATTTAGTCTTTTCCCATTTTTATTTAGACTTTTCCATTTATATTTCAACTTTTGCATTCATATTTAAAAAATTTTCAATTATGTATATAATCTTTTACTATTGTATTTTAGACTATTTCATTTATATTATATTATATTTCATACTTTTTCTTATATTTTTCGTATTTTTCCATTTAGGTTGAAACATTTTCCAATTTTATTTGAACTTTTTCTAAATGGTTTAAGTAAACTTGAAAATATGTAATTCCGGTTTTATATCTTTTCAAGGTTACTTGAATTTCATCCATGAAGAACTAGGGCCCTTTTTTTTCACTCCGCATTTTTTTTAAGGTAGACGTTTAAATCTTTATGGGAAATCATTTATAATAATGGATATTTAATATTAACATGAAATTCAGTAGAGAATTTATTTGTAATTTGGAATAAAATACCAGCCATAAGGAACTTTTTTTACTCCATAATTGTCTAAACTAGAAGCATTTTAACTTTCCTCTTTTTGTACAACTTAAAAGGGGACATTTGGAGTTGTAACTCACAGATTTGAATGCCGATTTTTGTGTGAGTAGTAGGGACCAATAATAGTGCTAAACTAGAGTTATAGCCGCCAATGAGCATTAGGAGCCGAGAAAAAAAAAATGAAAATCACGTTTTATTTTTTTTCTCAGCTCTCAGTCAAGATAGAGACATGATTCTTTCACGTTTAATTGCAGTTATGTATGGTATTTTAAATAAAAATTCTTTCGTTATGCTCAAGAGACTACCCGGCTTTAGGGTTCACAAAAACTAAAAAAAAGAAACAAAATTCCTAGGAAATACGCTGTGAATCAGTGGAGACTTTTTTTCATGAACTACTCATCTCGGATCTCGATTTAACGCACCATAAAACCCTTATATGTGGAATTTTATCCAAATAAAAAAATATTGATGTTTTACCCCTTTCGAGGATGTTAAAATTTTGAAGTCGAGATCTCATCATCAATTTCTAAAGGCCACAACCACTGCTGTGTTCAACCGATTACAATGGTAATAGCATCACAAGAATCAGCTTACATTTTGATTTTTATCCATGCATATAACATTGGATTTACTCACGATTTTAGAGGACAAAAACTGATGTGAATGAAAAAATCCGAGGTCAGCTATAACTTGAGATATTTCAATAAGGGGAAATCCTGGGACCTCCGGATTTGGGCTAAACTATGCAGTTTTACGGCTTCTAGATGACAATAAATTTGTTCTTTATCAGTGGCGAAATATATGAGATAGCGCAAATTATTTACATTTTTTCAGAAATTGGCAGCCCCTACCTAAAATCCTACGAAATTTTAAAGGTAAAAAATAAATTTTTGATTTCGACAAAATTTAGCTTCTACATGTTATTTTGAGATGAGGAATCTAATATTAATATCAGGTTTTGGTTAAAAGTATTTTTATTTAAAAGATCATACATAACTGCAATTAAACGTGAAATAATCATGTCTCTTATCTTAACTGAGAGTTGAGAATAAAAATAAAACGTGATGTTCATATATATATTTTTTTTTTTTCTCGGCTCCCAATGCCCATTTTCAGCTATAACTCTAGTTTTGTACTATTTTAAGTCCCTACTACCCACACAAAAATCGGCATTCAAATATGTGAGTTACAACTACAAACGTCCCCTTGTTAGTAGAATAATTTGTATTTCTTTCTTATTGTATTTCATAAGAATAATGAATGATTCATTTTATATTTACATTATTGTACTGTTTAATATCTAATAATAAATACTGGATTGTCAGAATAAGACGTTTTGGCAATTATTCTGCTTTTTCACCAATTTCTCGTAAATATTTAGGCGTCTACTTTTATTTAGAAATTGGTTAAATAAAGATGGAAAAATATTAAACATAATTAAAAATGTTCAAATATCAATGTGAAAGTTGACATATAATTGGAAAAGTCTTAATAAAAACGGAAAAAGACTAAATATAACTGGAAAATAATAAATAAATGTGGAAACATGACTGGGAAAAGTTTAAACAATTGTATTTATATTCATATTTAAATAAATACACACTCGTAAATATGAGTTGCAAATTACTAAGAGATATAAATAAATATTATAAGAGCGATGTTCTAACAGTAATCACTCGAGTGACTCACAGGTGACATCACAGAATGACGCTATATCAGTGAACTTACCTTTGAACAATCTTCTTCACAGGTGAGTTCCACTTATAAATTGCTGTCGATATAATACATTTCTATAAGGATCACACTTTAGAGCATGACTGATATAATAAGAATTTTACATCATTTAGTAATAAAAAAATATACTAATTTATTTTAGGTATTTTTCTCCAGATATATTATTTAACAAAGTGGAGGACTTAATACAAAAATATATATAGCAGGTGGATCAAACAGGAAACGTATAAATTTTTATTTATAATATCGAGCTGGATTTGATAAGAGGGTAAATAATTATTAAATAAACAATTTATTAAATAATTATAACTCAAATAAATAAATCTTTAAATATTAGTAACATATATATGGATTCAATCTAATATACAACTAGACTTTAAAAAAAAGTTTATAAAGGCTAGTTATGTCTAACACATAAAGCTTTTTCGATAATACAAAATGGTGGGTTTAAAACGGCGAGATGAGCATCGAGAAACTAATGAGGAAACCAGAAATACAAAAACTTATCAGTCATAATTTGACAATATCTTATTGAGAAAAAAACCTGTCAAAATAACAATTGATTCTTTATACTAGAGCTACCATATTGAATTATGGGGATACACGACTCCTTTTATTGAGACATAATACAATATATGAAAAGCAATGTCATATCTTTATTTTCAAATCCTAACAACCACATTCATAAAATAAATAAATAAATAAATCGTTTTTATTCATAACTCATTTACGTTATGAAGTTACCATTTATTTAAATAGATATAAATAATACAATTTATTATAATTCAATAAAAAGGTTACCGTAATTTATGTTGCTCTTCATA
Organism: Euschistus heros; assembly: GCA_003667255.2. NCBI lineage: Eukaryota > Metazoa > Arthropoda > Insecta > Hemiptera > Pentatomidae > Euschistus > Euschistus heros. Next base: position 979,315 of record RCWM02000139.1, read on the forward strand.
GTAACCATAATAAAAGGAACACCACATACCTGTAAAAAAAAAAAAAATTATATTTTCCATTGCATTATATAAATTAATAAACTCTTTTTATCTTTGAGTTCAGATTATATATACTCTTATTTACTTTTTTTATACTTTAAAAATAGAAAATTATTTAAATAAATATATAAGATTTCTTATCTAAAAATGTAAAGCATAGAAAGGTACCATTTTCAATAAAAATGGCTGAACTCTGGGTTGTAATAATGATACGGTAATAGTTTGTAAATAGTAATATAAAGTGTAATAAATAAACTCTCTGTGTAATAGTTTTAAACTATTATACTTACACCCCAATTTTTCGGATGCTATTTTGAAAGCTATTTGTAAATCGTCGTTTTTGAAATGAAATAATTGATGTTAATCATTGTTTTGTCTTCTCGTATTTAAAAAACTTGTTAGAGATATTAAGGAAAATCAAAAATCTAGAATTTTTCAAGTTAAAAGTAACTTTAAATTATAAACAAAAGAGGGTGCCAATATTTGCACCTTTTTTTCCATAAATAAATATAAATATAATATTTATATATAACTCCACTTTATAATTCCTTTTTTTTTAATTTCACCTGTATGTAACGGAATATTGCATCTTAATTTTCACCTATTTCCAGCTATCTGATTATCTTGAAAATTTGCACACGTGTCAAGGGCCAATGACAATACAATAATTGCACAACTTTGTTTTAATATTCTTACTTAGTCCAGTCGAAATACCCCCAAAAAGGGGGCCTGCCTTGCAAAAGGTGGGGTAGTAGATTTTATGATTCAGGATGATCCAGATGGGTCCTGAGAATACAATGTGACAACATTTGATAAGGGGAAAATTTTTGGGGGACAAAAAACCCCAACATTTTTTTCACTTTTTTCAGATGTTTGTCGAACAAGTAAAAAAAAATGCTTTAAATCGAAAAGTATATTAAATTGTGCTTTTAAAGACATCTATTAAGCTGAATTCGATTAAGGCGTGTAGCCACAACCGATTTTCAAATATCGACGAATTTCCCAAACTTTCTCAAAAAGTTAGTTTTGGTCATGTTTAAGATTCTATAACACAAAAATGGCTAATCCAATCAAATAATTTTATATTCTAATAGTTGTAGATCATCAGATTTTGTCTGAGATAGGTTTAATTCGGTTTGCTATTAAAGCGTGTTTTTTAAACTATAATTTATTAAAACATATTTCAGTCATTTAAGTCTACCATATAATATTCATTTCGTAAATTTCGAAAACAATATTAATACCTTTTTGTTTATTATTTTATAGTAAACGTTTTACAAACACAAGCCAACAACAAGAGAATGTTCTCAAGCTGTAAGTTTACAAACACAAGCCAACAACAAGAGAATGTTCTCAAGCTGTAAGTCCTTGGTGCACAGGGTTTTTTCATGAGTTCCAGGAGTCGCTGCGTAAGATGGCATTACTGCTCTATTCGTCACGCAGCAGCTACGCGGATATATTGGATACTATATTTGGATTCTAATAATACAGATATCAGTAGTGAAGGACAATCCATGTCAACAGGAAAACAATGGCATTGGACAATAAAAACATTGAGCCCCTTCCCCCACTCTCTTTCCATTTGTTAATCGCCAGTTTTTGCGTATTTATTGGATTCAATAGCAAATTTTTTTTTTTTAATATCAATTTTTTGAAATTTACAACTGTACAAATATATAAATCAAGTAAATGAGCTGATAACGATTACAATAAAAAGTCAAAACTTGAAAAGAACTACTCATCAGTGGCACTTCAATAAACATTCTACACTAGAAGATCTCTAGGCCATCTTCTTTTCAGACGCCTCGGAGGATTATCGGGAATGGAGTGGGAAGCAAGTTGAGAAACTAATGGATTAGAGTGGCTATTGAGCTTACTATGAAATAGGTATCTCGTTTGGGCTAACTCAGCCACATATGGAACATTAAGGATTTTTTGAAGGATTTTGCATTGTAAGGATTGAATAAGATATGAATTGGACAGTTTAGTAGATCCCAAAACTCATCTCCGTAAGTCCAATTAGGCCTAATCACAGTCATGTAAATAAGTCTTTTATAATGAATTGGAGGCTTTGATCGTTTTTTTTAGTAAATGTTGAAGTAGTCTGTAACGACGGGTAGTTTCTTGTCGCTTTAGTCTTAATAGCAAAATTGAAAACGTAAAAGCTTAATTAAACAGAAAGTCTTGCATTTGGTAGATTTTTCAAATCACATCGTACAAAAAGAAAGGACAAAGCTGCCAATGTCGACTTTCTATTTAATTTTCAGATGAACTAAAAACTAAATTAAGATGGTTGATATTGATAAATAAAAAGCAATTCGATACCACAAATAACTTTCTCACACAAACCGTCCTCCAATGAACTTGATCCACTAGTATATCAGACCCACCCATATGATAAATAGTCTACCTCATATTTCTTAAACAACCAATTTTCATTTCAATAGCCCAAAATTGTTTGAAGTTTATATACATAATAATTCATGCAGTATGTACTATCAGTATAGCAGTGGTAACTATAAGGAATATATTATGAAATTATTGAATTTTTTCATATGTGCCTTATTAGTAATAAGTTATAACTGATGTTAAAGGAAAAACAGGCTTGATGGCGGAATGCCAGAAGATAATAGATTCGCGTGAAGAATGTATCACTGATAAACATGACGGTCTTGCAGAAATGTTATTATTATTATTTTTTTCTTTTGAGCACCATAAAAAGAAAATCTTTTGTCATTAAATTTTTCACCTTCCAAATATTTGAAATAATAATGGGATTAGCCAGGAAAACTGACAGTTTTTTTTGTGTCTGAAAACTGAATCGTAATTCTTCCTTTATTTACAATCAGGAGCTATCAATTGGGATAAGAGAATCATATTTTTATCTCTATAAATAATGTCGTATCTGTATAAAAAACTCTCTATCTGAGGTCAGTTAGTTTGTTCACAATGAAAGTAAAATACAAAATGCCCATAATTTAGATCTATTGTTTGAGAAGTAAGTTTTCAGGATCTGTGTACACTCGTTTAGTATGTGAATTTGAGAATGAAGATTCTTTAAATGACAAGACGGAGCCAAAGGTGGTTACTCAAATTTAATGGAGGTGCTGTGAGCTTTGAAAGGAACTCAGATTTATAAAGGCGTCATACTCTAAAATTTCATACCTGAAGGCAGTTCCTTCAATTCAGAGCTATATTGGAAAGGAATGTAAAGATTCTACAGTTGGTTTCTAGATTAGCGTCAAACAATAAACCACAAATGTTTGTTACTTAGATTTTTAAAAATCATGTAATAGAAAAATAATTTATTTTTTCTCACTCATCTCATTATATTACTTGCAAACATAATATTTTCATATTTGAAAAAGTTGTTGTTTTGAAAAAAATTCTTGATTATAAACCAAATCTTTGGCACGGCCCCAGTCGTAATAATCGAGCAGCGTGAGGCCTGGAGACCGTGCTGGCCACTCAATTGGACCCTCTCTTCCTATCCAGAATTGTGGGAAAAAGTTGTTTAAATATTCCCTTACAGGTAAGGTATAGTGGGCTTTTTCAAAACAACAAGTTATTCAAAAAATCAATGTCGCGTTTACCATAAAGAAGGAATCATTTATTTTAAGATCAACCGCCACAGAAATAAGAAATAGATATCGTGCTTGAGATCATTTTGAGCAATACATGTGATAATCTACAAATTAAATTTATGAATAATTTAAAATTTGTTTAATTTTGTTCCCTGATTTTTGTTTACAGAAATGTAGATAAAGTTTAGTCTGATAAAATCCAAATTTCGAGAAAGAAAGAGAAAATATGGAGTTAACCCTATACTATAAAGAAACACAACTATTTGTTACGTTTAACATAAAAAATATAATTCGATTCATAATTATTGTCAGTGTGCGCTGGCGGCGCCCTTTTGTTACTCCATAAATAAAAAAAAAATAGATGTGCTGCGTGCTTACAAATGGTATTTTTTTAAAGAGTATTAACTAGAGAAGTTTTTACAATAATTTGGGTTTGGCTGTAGGGCTTATTTATTTATTTTTTTTTTTTTTTTTTTTTTTTGAACCTAAACTTGAAGTTCTTAATTTCTTATTGTCTCTAACAAGATTTACCGATCTCCCGTTTTTTTTTGTATTTGTTTTTTTCATCAAATCTTTTTTATTTTACATGGACAATGAATTAGTAATTACAGCAAACAAAAAATGGCGTTGATATATCAGTAAACAATGGAGATATAAGGTATAAATGTTTGGATTTGGCCATTTTACAAAAAAATTCATTAAAAAAAAATCGTAAGACTTTATATACAGGTAAGTGACCTTAAATAGGTTCAAAATGAACCTCTCTACCCGAGATACCTTTTTGTCCCACGATCTTCCGAACACCCTGTATATTACAGTAAATCCAAATTTACTTTAAATATGATTTCCTGAATTTTATATACTATTTATAAATAATTATATGTTAGTCTCAGACAAGATGGCCGCTTCTACGCATCACATTTAGAATCGCTCTCTGTTTGTGACATTTTTCCTGTGTATTTAACTTATGTTACAGTTTCGTATTTATCGAATAGTGACAGTATGAACTATAGATCATTTTGAAAATAACTTTTAGTGAGGTGAGTTAAAACATTATTAACAGTGAACTGATTCAATATATATAGGTGAGGCAGTTTAACTGGCCAGCCTAGCCCGTAATCCTCCCGCCTGTTTGAATACAGCAGCACTATCAGACAAGGCCAAGGGCCTGTTATTGTTTTCTGTTACCTTTAGTTCGTAACCAAAGATTTAATTTAATTTAATTTTTTTTTTTTTTTTTTTTTACGTAAGAACTTTTTTATTTTTATTTTTTTCATTCTTGTTTTATAATCATGTATTTTTTAGTTTACATGTTGTGGATAATTATGCCATTATTTTAATTTTTAATTATTTACTTCACAGCTATCATTATTTTTGTTATTGTTATTGTTATTATTATTTTTTTTTTTTTTTTAATACTATTACATAATGGAAGTGGTAACATCTGATGACTCAGAGACTGAAACCCCTTCTTATTCAGAGTTCAGTGAGACTGAGTACCAGTCTAGAAGAACACTTCAGAAGCGCCATAGAAACGCAGCCCCAGGTTCAGCGGGCAACTCACCAAATAAAAATAAAAATAAAACTACAAAATCAAAAAAAAAAAACAATAATAATACAAATACTCTTCAAACTCGCAGTAAATCTACTGCAGCCAAAAAATCTCAGGAAACCACACTACCTACACCCAACCCGTCTACTTCAACTACCAGCAATAACAATATCATAAATCCGCATCATTCTTCTGAACCCGAACCACCTCCAATCTTTGTTGCAAAAATTGAAAATTTTATATCATTCTGTCAAGAAATATCAGCTTTGATCGGACAGACTAACTTCAACTGTTTCTCTCGTTTCAAAGACATTAAAATCAAAACTTCAACAAAAGAAAACTACAAAAAATTGGTAAATCATCTCACCATCAAAAACTACGACTTTCATTGTTACCAATTGAAAGAAGAAAAATCTTATAGAGTCGTATTGCGTGGTCTCCATTCCACCACCCCAACGAGCGCAATCAAACACGATTTGGAAGCAATAGGCCATAACGTGAGGCAAGTCTCTTGTGTGCTTCACCCAAAAGAAAAATATCCTTTGCCGTTATTCTTCGTCGATTTGGAGCCTGCCAGAAACAACGATGAAATATTCAATGTAACCAGGCTGGTATATTCAGTCGTGAGGTTTGAAGAGCCGAGAAGAAGGGCAACCATTGTCCAGTGCACCCGTTGTCAAAGCCTCGGACACACCAAGACGTACTGTCACCACCAAGCCAGGTGTGTGAAATGTGCTGGCCCTCATGCAACTGAGTCATGCCAAAAAACAAGGGATACCCCAGCAATATGCGCGCTGTGTGGTCAAGACCATCCAGCAAGCTACAGAGGCTGCTCAGTATATAAAAAAGTGTGCACAGTCAGAGGACATCAAATTCGACCATCAGAAAAATCACAAAATCATAGAAACAATGTGCCTGAAGTTCAAGAAATTCAAGAAGCCAATTCCCACAGAATAGAACCGCAGCAATCGACTTCAACATCCGATCATCATCCACAGGGAACATCATACTCCGATAAGATCAAGTATCAAATTCGACGGTAGGCACCTCGTATTTCCAATTCACAACCCCAGACCTCCCAACCTCAACCTCAACCCCTGAAACAGAACACTCCTGTTCATAATTTGCCTCTAAAAGTCAAATTACCGCCTCAGAAGGATCACCCACTTCCAATCCAACCACCTGTTCAGAGCAACTCTTTACTTCAAATACCATTACAGGTAGATTCTGCTCCTCGTACCCTAGGAAGAGTCCAGCCCCTAACCAATGCTCCTACTCAGTCATATTATCCCTGCCAAGCTCCAGATTCATTTCCTCTTCTCCATCCTTGTACAAATGATATAAACGCCATCCTTTCCTCATTCCTATCTGAACTAAAAGATACCATTAAGCCCCTTATCACCCTTCTTACTAGAGCCCTTTCGGAAATTCCATTTAATGTCGCTAGATGAGCGCTAAACCTCTAGCTGTCATTTTATGGAATGCTAACGGACTACAAAACCACCGAGACGAACTTGACATTTTTTTCTACACGACAATGAAATAGACATTGCCCTGCTGACTGAAACTCATTTTACTCAACGGTCATATTTTTACATACGCGACTACATCACTTACAGATCTGATCACCCAGACAACACCTCCCATGGTGGATCCTGCATCCTTATCCATAAATCAATACCTCATTCCCTTGTCCCTTCTACTTCAATTGACGCCATTCAATCCACCTCAGTATCCATTTCAACTCGTCCTTTCCATCTAACATTTTCAGCTGTATACTGCCCTCCTGGAAATTCCCTTTCTCATAACCTCCTTGATTCCTTATTCCGATCCTTCGGACCGCGCTTTATTGCAGGGGGGGATTACAATGCCAAACACCAGCGATGGGGTTGTAGAACCTCCAACTCCCGTGGCAGTATCTTATCCCGCATTACAACATCCAACTGTTATTCAGTCCTCTCACCGTTAAATCCTACTTATTGGCCTACATCCCTCAAAAAACGTCCTGATATCCTCGATATCTTCATTTCTTCCCAAATTTCCAACTCTCATACCTTTGTCAAATCCCTGGATGACCTTTCATCAGACCATAGTCCTGTTCTGCTTCACTTGTATTCATATCCTGTTCCGAAACCCTCTCCTCCTAGACTGATTACAGGACGAGTAGACTGGGACAAATTTCGTTACGATTTGGAAAACAAAATAGACTTGAAAATCCCTCTCAAAACAAAACATGATATCGACACTGCCATTGACAAACTTACCACATCAATATCCATCAGCATTAACGATAACACCTCACACAGACAAAAATTAAATTCTTTTCAGACTAACTTGCCACACCATATTCGCGACTTAATAGTAGAAAAACGTAGAGCAAGAGCGAAGTGGCACAGGACTAGATATCCATCAGATAAGAATAATTACTGCAAATTAACAAACAAACTTAGGACGGAAATTAAAAAATACAAAATTCAAAAATTACATTATAACACAGAAAATCTTAACACCACTGACAAATCTTTATGGAATACGACCAAAAAACTATTGAACTATAGAAACTTTAATCATCCTCTACTAACCGAAGCCAAAACATGGTCAAAATCTGACGATGAAAAATCACTCATTTTTGGCCAGCACCTTTTCCAAACTTTTAACCCACATCCTGATATCCTTAATCTTGCTCACCTAGAATATATTGAAACAGAACTCAACATCCCACTCCAAATGTCTCCTCCCCCTAAAGCATTCCATCCTTCAGAAACATTAAACATAATTCACAGATTACCTTCAAACAAAGCTCCTGGACACGACCTAATTACATCCCACATCCTTAAACTCCTTCCTCGTAAAGCCATCCTATTCCTAACATACATATATAATGCTGTAATCCGCACCACATATTTCCCTGATTCCTGGAAATTATCAATAGTTAAAATGATACCTAAACCCAAAAAGCCACCTGAGCTCCCATCCTCATACCGTCCTATTTCTCTCTTGCCAATCATGGGTAAAATCCTAGAAAAACTCATTTTAAAACGTTTGTATCCTATCCTAGATTCCCATCATGTAATCCCAGATCACCAGTTTGGATTCCGAACATCACACTCAACAATCCAGCAATGTCATCGTGTGGTGGACGTTATCTCCTCTGCAATGGAGCGCGGAATGTACTGCACGGGAGCCTTTCTTGATGTAGAACAAGCGTTTGACCGAGTCTGGCACCCGGGACTGCTGTATAAACTCCGTCAATTCCTACCTTCTACATATTTCCTTATTATTAGATCCTATCTCAGTGACCGAACCTTCAAAGTAAACCATAAATTTTCCTATTCTCCCCTCTTTACCCAGTCTGCCGGAGTCCCTCAAGGTAGTATCCTAGGTCCTATCCTCTACACAGTGTACACAGCTGACATTCCAACTCATCCTACCACTACCCTCACCACTTACGCTGATGACACATGTGTGTTATCAGTAAACAATGATACCTTTATCACCTCTCAAACACTCCAATCCCATATCCTAAACCTTCAAGAATGGTGTCAAAAATGGAGAATCAAGATAAATCCAAAAAAATCTCACCAAATAACCTTTACCCTTCGTCGTAAACCTACGACATCCTGCCCTACAGTATCCTTTAATGATATTCCACTAATCCCTGTTGAACAGATCAGCTACCTAGGACTCCACTTGGACAAACGTCTTACTTGGAATCCACATACAAGACTAAAACGACAAGAAACTGCCCGTCGTTACAGACTACTTCAACATTTACTAGACAAACGTTCAAAGCTCCCAATTAATTACAAAATACTCATTTACATGACAGTGATTAGACCTATTTGGACGTACGGAGTTGAGCTTTGGGGCTCTACTAAACCATCCAATTCATCTCGTATCCAATCTTTGCAATCCAAAATCCTTCGAAAAATCCTCAATGCTCCTTACTATGTGACCAATAAACTTATCCATAAAGATCTTAATGTTCCATATGTTTCTGATTTAGCCCAAACCAGATACCTATCCTTCCATAGTAAGCTTCATAACCACTCCAATCCACTAGTCTCCCAACTTGCTTCCTCCTCCATCCCTGATAATCCTCCGAGGCGTCTGAAAAGAAGATGGCCTAGAGATCTTTTAGTGTAGATTTTATTGAAGTGCTACTAGTGAGTAGTTCTTCACAAGTTATTTACATGCCATTGTATTCACTGTCAACACATTTACTTGTTGTATATTATTTTGTACAGTTGTAAATACCAATAAATGGAAAAAAAAAAAAAAAAATTATATGTTATTAAGGGTTTGGAACGAATGGAACAGTGGTTATATATTTACAGAAAAAGGAATGTGGTGAGATAAATATCACTAAATTGTAATACAGAAAGATTTAACTTAGATATTTAGGTAAATAAATACCATTAAAAGTTTGCCAATAACAAGAACTATCTACTCCGGCTATTACAAAACCATAGACTCTGCAACAATACTTCGCGGGGAGTTGCAACAGCCTATATGGGTCAGCGGAGATACCACCTTCAACAATAGCAACTGCATTTACTGCAATATCGATCTAACTATCGAAAGTCATCCTTTTTTAGCTGAATCGATTACTGCATGTATGCCACATATCTTTCAGTGCTATCAAAATCAATTAAAAAAATTTTAAAGAAGAATATGTCCAATTTGATCTGAGATGCAGGATGATATTATTTCATAGATAAATCCTATAAGAGTGTTTTTTTTTTTCAACTATTTATGGCAATGTTTACTTTGACTTAACCTTGTAACTTAAGTTAGCCTTATGGGTTCATTTACATCTTTTAAAACGAACGTGCAATGTCAAAAGAAAAAAGGTCAAAGAACTAAGGTATTACCGAAAAAAATGTGTGCCATCGAAGGAAAGTCAGTCATCTATCGATATACTGCCGAAATTTGGTTCTTTCTTCTACAGTGAGGAAGGAAAGTGGTGCTCTGTGTTTGGTGAAACTTCGAAGGCGTCTTGCGATTCGAGCTAGCTCCAGAGGGTAGATTACTGGATTAGAACAATGAACAGGTAGACAAAGTTCATGTACTTTTGAGTGTAAAGTACTCTGCCTTGGACAATTGGAACAGAGACATTTTGCAACACGACACTTCGTTCTCATTTGACCAAGGTAAAATTATGAAAAAGCATGGAGTAAACGATTTGCTTCATCCTGTGTATAGCTCAGATACACAGCTGATGTTTTATCAACTAAACTTACTAAAGTGTAGTTTTCGCTTTAATTTAAAAAAAAAAAAAAAAAAATTCTTATTGTATAACTCTATAATAGGATTTCTTTGTATAATCCTACATTGAAGGCGATAAGATACTTACCTGTATTTATAACTAGGTAAGGCTTAAATTATTACCTACAAGAAAGAACCCGGGGTATTTGGTTATATTTTGAGTCATTGAAGCGAATAGAAATAAAGTGAATTATTTTAATATTCACTATTAAACATGATCAATAGTATGCAGGACGTTTTACATTTCCGAGGCGCGCTAAAATCTAACCTAAAATATAGACATTTATTAGGATTGATGAATTAAATGCCACTTCTATTGAGATTATTTTATTTGAAAACTAGTTTCGAATGCTAAACATTCATCTTCAGTTCTAAAACATACAATAAAATTTTCAACACATCAGTACTATGTTACATAGATTAAATATACTAAGGTTTTTTAAAAAGATAAGACAAGAAATCAAGCATAGGCACTCACCTTCGAGGTAACTAAAACACTGAATTTGTGAGAAGTAAAAGGGGGGAGGCAGGTAGGTTAAGTTTTAGATTTACAACGGGGTTTCCCTTATGACTCATTGGGTTTTTTCGTTCCTATGGGAAATAAATTTAAAATGGGGCTATTGGATATGTTAATCTGATCATTTAAACAAAAATCTGGATCGGTTTTAAACGATTTTATTATTTCTAGTGATTCAAAAGTATTTAATTTTAGGCTATTTTCTACTTGATGTAATATTTTTACTCCCGAGTCTTTATTAAATTTGTGGTTATTTTCATTTAGATGGATAGCGAAATTGGAATTTTGGGTCTTATTAGTGTATGCTCTTATATGTTCATTTACTCTTTGATTTACTGATCGTCCGGTTTTTCCCGTGTATTTTGCTTCACAGTCATTACATTTTAATTCGTATACGCCGCTTTTTTGGAAAGGGTCTATTTTGTCTTTCGGTGAAGGGAAGTATGATGACAATGGCTTGTCTATTTTAAATGCAGGGTTTAAACCTAATTTTTTTAATTCTTTCCCGACTTTAACGGATATTGGGCCGTAGTATGGTATCAAAATATATTTTTTAGGGGTAGCTTTATCCTCTGGGGGTGTTTTGTATATATTATTCATAGTTTTTTTATGTATTTGTTTTCTTAAAATATTATCGATTGTGGTTTTACTGTATCCGTTGTTGTTAGCTATAGTGTGAATCGTTTGTATTTCTTTGTTAAAATTTCGTTCATTTAGCGGTATATTTAAAAGCCGGTATTTCATAGCATGATATACCGGCTTTTAAATATACCGCTAAATGAACGAAATTTTAACAAAGAAATACAAACGATTCACACTATAGCTAACAACAACGGATACAGTAAAACCACAATCGATAATATTTTAAGAAAACAAATACATAAAAAAACTATGAATAATATATACAAAACACCCCCAGAGGATAAAGCTACCCCTAAAAAATATATTTTGATACCATACTACGGCCCAATATCCGTTAAAGTCGGGAAAGAATTAAAAAAATTAGGTTTAAACCCTGCATTTAAAATAGACAAGCCATTGTCATCATACTTCCCTTCACCGAAAGACAAAATAGACCCTTTCCAAAAAAGCGGCGTATACGAATTAAAATGTAATGACTGTGAAGCAAAATACACGGGAAAAACCGGACGATCAGTAAATCAAAGAGTAAATGAACATATAAGAGCATACACTAATAAGACCCAAAATTCCAATTTCGCTATCCATCTAAATGAAAATAACCACAAATTTAATAAAGACTCGGGAGTAAAAATATTACATCAAGTAGAAAATAGCCTAAAATTAAATACTTTTGAATCACTAGAAATAATAAAATCGTTTAAAACCGATCCAGATTTTTGTTTAAATGATCAGATTAACATATCCAATAGCCCCATTTTAAATTTATTTCCCATAGGAACGAAAAAAAAACCCAATGAGTCATAAGGGAAACCCCGTTGTAAATCTAAAACTTAACCTACCTGCCTCCCCCCTTTTACTTCTCACAAATTCAGTGTTTTAGTTACCTCGAAGGTGAGTGCCTATGCTTGATTTCTTGTCTTATCTTTTTAAAAACCTTAGTATATTTAATCTATGTAACATAGTACTGATGTGTTGAAAATTTTATTGTATGTTTTAGAACTGAAGATGAATGTTTAGCATTCGAAACTAGTTTTCAAATAAAATAATCTCAATAGAAGTGGCATTTAATTCATCAATCCTAATTGTATTAATCCTTCTATATCATCATGCGTACCTCAAGTGATAGACATTTATATCTATACAGGGTGTCCCGAGTTTAAATGGCCAAACTTCAGGAACTTATAGGGGACCGAAAAACTAAGACAAAAAGTCCTTAAGAGATTTCCTCGTTTTTCCTTAGTTTTAGAGAAAATCGCAAAAAAAGAAACAAAACAAAAATGTTACAGGTAGCGATTATCACCTTTCAAAGTTCGTCAGGCTAGGCAGTGAGATATGTAAACACTTAATGTTATCCTTTACATTCTTTTTTTTGTTTACATTTTAGCTTCCTTCTAGGATTATAATTCCTAAATCAGTCTTCAGTCAGTTACTCAGAGATTTTTGTGTATGGCATACTTATTCTGAATACGCTGATATGATTTTTGTGTATGGTTTCTGTAACGGTAATGCTTTAGAAGTGGTGCGGGAGTATGCGCGCCGATTTCCAAATAGAAGAGTACCTAATCAACGAGTATTTTCGTTAACTTTTAATAGACTACGAGAGACTGGGTCATTCCTAATACGTAATGAAGGCGACCGAAGGAGCGCAATAAGAGACGATTATCGGAGAAGAAATTGTGTCCAACGCCACTTCGATAACAATCCTGAGACCAGCATCCGAAGAGCATCTGCTGCATTAGCAATATCGCAACAAGCAATATGGCGAACTTAGAAAGGGGATAATTGCTACCCATATCATCTACAAAAAGTTCAGAATTTATTCCCTCAAGATTATGTCAAGAGATTGAATTTTAGTAACTGGTTTCTTGACGAAATTCTCGATGATATTTTATTTCCATTAAAAATTATATGGACCGATGAAGCTACCTTTACAAGAGGAGGAATTGTTAATCAAAGAAAACATCATGTATGGGCTTTTGAAAATCCTAGAGCTATTAGAGAGAATAGGTTTCAGCATGAATTTGCTATTAACGTTTGGCTTGGAATTTGGAACGGTGGGACCATATGTTTTACCTGGAAGATTGAATGGTATCACATTTACACATTTTTTGGAGAACGACTTTTCTAATTATTTAGATGACATTCCCTTTCAGCGGCGGATTGAAATGTGGTTCCAACTCGATGGATGTCCAGCTCATTATAGCAGAGTTGCTCGAGGTTGGCTGGATATAAATTATCCACAACGATGGATTGGACGTGGAGGGGTAAGTACCTTGGCCACCCAGATCACCTGATATGACACCCATGGATTTCTTCATATGGGGAACCTTGAAGCAGAAAGTTTATTCGGTGTCAATCAACTCAAGAGAGCAATTAAGAGACCGAATCATAGATGCAGTGCACCAAATATCATCAGAACAATGTTTAGCTACAATTTATCAAGTGAGTGCTAGATGTAATGCTTGCATTGGTGCAAGAGGACAATTTTTTAGCAATATTTATACTAAAAAGAACATAACATAAATATAAATGTAAATAAATAAGTATAAAAATGAAAACTTGTTTTGTTTCTTTTTTTGCAATTTTATCTAAAACTAAGCAAAAACCAGCAAATCTCTAACGGACTTTTTGTCTTAGTTTTTCGGTCCCCTATAAGTTCCTGAAGTTTTGCCATTTAAATTTGGGACACCCTGTATATCTACCCAAAGGCTGGCTGGCTCGCCCTGCTCCCGCGTCAAATACACTTATCAAAACACCTTGCATCGATGTTTATCCGATTACTCTTTATCACTTTTAAACATAAAATAAATATCCATATATATAGTTTTAGAATACCATGTGAATCAAATATTATAAGAACAACTTCATATTTACTAAATAAAATAAAATCTTGCAAAATCGAAGTACAATTCACAAAAGCATGTGTGATTTCTCTTTGCATCTAGAATATCATAAAAAATGAGTTGACTATTTTAAAAGGAAACTGCTTTGGGCTGTTTAATTTTTTTATACCATGTGAAAAGTATTTCTTGTAATATATAAAAACTAATATAAACTGAGTACGACTTAAAAATAAAAAAAGTTATGATCTGAGTATTCTGCGCTGCAGGGCGGGAATGAGGTAATGAGTTGCGGGCATCTTCCCACCAGGCAAGCCTTCGGGTAAAGGTAGCGCCTTTTCTTCATCAAACATCAAACCCATAAGATTTTTCCACCTATATTGTACGTTCAACATTTAAAAAACTAACAAAGTAAAATGCAAACAAACGTTTTAAAGTACGTGTTTACAAGTCTCGGACGTTATAAACCATGCAAAAATAGAATAGATTAAACTTAGATTTCCATGTCAACAATTTTGAGGATATACAGAATACTATTAACGTGAGGGTAATTATTAAAAAAAGTGTATTTTAAAAAAAATATTAATATAAAAACAAAGACTATTCCTGTGTACATAATATAGCTTTAAGCCTTAGCATATTGAAACTGATGATTTCCGAGGTTCTTTTCATACAGACACATAGAACTATTCCCGATATGTTGGAGGACAATCGGTACAAAGAAGAGCACCGCTGTAGGTAGCATCTAGCGTGGGAACTGGGCTGGTGGAGGGGGGCGGCACTTCTTGGCGGGAGGCGAGGAATGTGGCCCCGCGGTTGGCTCGCTTTCCCGCCTAGCTCTTACAATAATCCAACTATTCACTACTACTTCTATGCCATCCATCGATAGTAATAATAATTGATAGCTATAAATTTAATCCATAAAAATCCATTATTCTTTTTTATTATAAGCGTTTATTTGTAAAGTAAAAAGCAATAGAGATATAGATATCACTTGAGGTACTCATAATGGTAGAGAAGGATCACCACTTCTATTATGATTTTTTAATCGAAGACTAGTCTCGAAAGTTAATAATTTGCTACACAAATTATATATATAAAATTTTTAAAATCTAATTCACCAGACTTAAAAGACAAGAAACTGTTCGTTGTCTCTTACTACTCATAAATTTACTAGACAAGCGCTCAAAGCACCCAATGAATTACAAAATACTTATTTATATAAAATCATTAGAACCATTTGGACGTACGGAGTTGAGCTTCGGGGCTTCACTAAACCACACGATTCATTTCGTATCCAAACGTAACAATCCAAAATCCTTCGTAAAATTCTCAATGCTCTTTATAATGTCACAAATAAACTGACCCATAAAGAACTTAATGTTCCATATTTTGCTGATTTGGCCCAAACCAGTTACATATCCTTTCATAGTAAACTCCATACCCACTCGAATCAGTCTTTCAACTTGCCTCATACTCAATGCCAATTCAATGTTACATTTTTGAGTGTGAAAAAGACTTATTTGAGGATGAAGAAAAGACGTTACAAGGTGACTTTTTTTTCATTCAAACCGATATAGCTCCTTAACGGTAGTTTCGAGCGACAAATTTTATATTAAAAAAAATGTCCGTGAGAATGTATCATAAATATAAATTGAGTTATACTTGTATGTTTCTTTAAGTTAAAATCGTTTACACCAACTAAAACCAAATATTTTCTTTAACTGCGCATGAATGGAACTTTTACTAAAATTACAATATTTGAAGCACTGTTGCCAGAGTCCCCCATCAGACGCAGCCAATATACAGACAGCCAGCAATCAATTAGCTGATAATGACTATCCTGGATCTTTATGGCGGTCCATTGATGATCCATTAGATATCTGCGGGCATAGTAGTTCCCACAATAACCACACAACATGGCCGTCATCTGTCATCTCTGCCGGGTATCCAGACTTTTCTGGATAAGGCCAAAATGCGGGCGGCACGTGGCGCGAGTTCCGTCAACAATAACATCTCGTGGCTCTGCGTCAACTGACGTTATTCTTATCTTTTATGAGCTGTTAAACAAATTTAATAGCACTATTTCCTTTAAATCTGATTTTTATCGAACCATAAAATTATTGTTTGCCTATGTTAGCAAAATTGATGTAAATGAATTTAACTGTAAATTTCCCAGGTATTAAATTTTATGACATAAAAAAGAAAAAAAAAATCGTGACTATTTTTAATTATTAGTAAGAGTCTCTATTAAATTGCTGAAAACCTTTATAAAGGCATTTTAAGTTTTTATTTTGAACATTTTAAGGCATTAGTACCTTAAAACAGTAATTTAAAAATTGTACATATCATAGATATAAACATTCAAATAATTCTTTTTTTTTTTTTTTTTTTTTTTTTTTTTTTTTACAATTTAAAGCGTTATTATCCTCACATTATTTTAGCATGATGGATTATTCCTGGAATCTTCTAGAAAATTTCTAGAAAAATAGAAAAAAAAGACAACTTTAACAACAATTAACAACTTTAATTATATAATCATTAAAGTTTTTTAATGTATCACACTTTTAGTGACGGATAAAAAAAAAAAAATAAAAAAAAAAATAAATCTGACTTTATTGGATACAGCATAGAAAGTAATTCAATATACAGCGAACATAAAAATATATAACTAAATAACAGTATAAAAACATACGGGTCTTTCAATGTTTACAAATGAACTAAGATAATATTAATAATTATAAACTAAACCTAAAGATATTTTACACATTGAATTATAAACAAAATACATTAAATAACCATATACGCTTATGATAGAATCAGGATAAGGAATAAGTGAGCTAGGATACTTTATAATTAAATTAAATAATAAAATTAATAACTAAAATTATACAATTATTTAATAGTTACAATATTAAATATAATTATATTTAATAAGGTAAATCTAAGTAAAATTTCTACATTTTCTAGCATTAGTATCTTTATTTAATAAACAAATATAGTTCAGCCCCCTCCGGCAATTCTAAATAGTCCATCATTTTTCCATATAGCTCATATGTGAATACTGACATCTATGCCAATTTAATACATGAAAAAATTATATTTACTGCTTCCTGTCTTAAATAAAAACCAATGACTAACCTACATACGCTTTGAATTTTAATTTTCCTAAAACTTGATAAAATTGCGAGCAATAAAATATAATTGCTCTGGTAATTATTTTAATTAAAAAAACAAACGTCCTCTAACTGTTTAATGAAACCAGCTTCTTTTCACAAAAACTTATCAAGTTTTTACAAAAAAGCTACAAGTCGACGTTAATCCAGAACAGACCCCAAAATCAGTTTTAATAAACTCATTTTATAGCATGGATCGTTTCTTTCTTTGGCTTTCTATCTTCCAAAAAAATTAAGTACTAATACCTTCTTATATCAACTTACAGCCAAAGGACGAAGAAAAGGGGCCAAAGACATTTTTATAAAATTGACATGGAATGAACATATTTTAAAATGTTTTGACCAAGCAAGATAGCAAAATAATCGATTAGCATACCTTGGCAAGAGATTTATTAATTTAAATCATTTAATATTCATAAGGTTGAATTGTAAACAGCATTAATGTTGTTTACCAGCTCATTGAGGCTAGGAAGTGGGACACAAGAAGTCTTGGAGCCCGTTGGTAATAAGTTGTTGATTGATTAAAAAGCCTCATCATAATAAGAATATACATTAGCTACTCATAGGATTCTCAGTAATTAGGACATTAGCATTTTTGAAATCGTGATTTTTTAAATCGGAAATTACTTATTAATAATTTTTTTAAAAACTTACCAGTTTGTTGAAATATTAGAAGTATTTATAGTATTACTATTGACGAGACGCTCCATAAAATTGGCGTGACCTGCAATGCATCTGCGAGATCGATTCCGAAGCTTGACTTTGAGTTTCACATTTATCGATAGCTCTTTCCTATAACCTCACATATAAACATCATCTTTATGTGGTTGTGTTTCAATTTGGGTTGTATTGTTTTGTGTGTTATATTGCATATTATATTTCGTCTTAGGAGTAAATAGGTTAAACAGATGATAACAACATGAGTTTCTACATAAATTTAGTCTTTTATATTTTTATATTTTGTTATTTTCACTTCCCTTATGTGAGATATTTTTAGTTTACATGTTTTGTGACCTGGATTCAATTTTCATACATATTACTTATTGCCCCAAGGTGAGCTATATTTTAAATTTCATATTTTCTTATTATCACTTCCCTAATATATTATTATTTATTGATTCTTAAAAAATAATTTTTTTTTTGTAACGTAAGAAAGTTATCAGAAGTTAATATGTCTGGTGATTTACAGAAGTGTGAAAAATAGACGCAACAGTTTAAAAGCCTGTATTTACTTTTAAATATGTATGTAGTCATGGGCTCGCAATGTCCCATCGAGAATAGTTAAAGGGACCAACACATTTGCTAGAAATACAATCCCAGACCATAACACTCACTTTACTATTGATTTCAATTTGGAAACTTTACTGTTGATTTCAAACATTGAGTTATTAGGTCCTCACCTTTTCCACGTCTCAGATACTGAATTCCATCTGTTTCATTGATATTAAATTTCGATTCATCATAAAATATGACAGAGTTCCAGTCTTCTTGTGTCCAGTTTTGATGCTTTCGAGCCTAACAAAGACGAGCCTGCCGCATTTTGTTTGTTAATAGTGGTTTTTTTCTGTTTCCGTCGTGCATTCAGCCCTACTTTTATTAATCTTCGACGAACAGTTGATGCACAGACAATAACACCTGTAACTGTATTTCATTTTGCAGCTAAATCTATAAATGTTAAGGTACTGTTTTTAAACAAAGCCGTTGCAATATACGATCTTCTATTTCATTAGTCTTTTTCTTGCGACCACACAAATGTTCAAATTCTAAAGAGCCAGAAGACAGATATTTTTTTAAAAACCTACACACAGTTGATGGAGCACAACCTACTTTATTACTAATATATCGGCAAGAAAAATTGTCTTAACTTAAAGAGAGCATTATTGCTTTTTTTTCACTGCTTAGTTCACTGTAATGTCGAATCATTTAATTTATATTCAAACTTAATTTTGGATCACTATTAGTGATACAATGCTTTCCTATAAAATAAGAGATAAGAGTCTAAACTGCAATCCCACAAGATCTAATGAGTGAATAAACAGTATAAATATCATTTAAATGAACATTATTTGAATTTTAAAAAGTGCGTGTAACATTTTTGTGCGTGCGTGAAGGGATTGGAGCGCCTCGTCAATAGTAGTACCGTATTCATATTAGTTGTAAGTTATCCAACCAATGAGTTCTTTGATTGCGTTGCTTAATATATTTTATATTGGTATTAAATGTTAGTAAACTCGAGATATTGTTTCGTTATATGTATTAGAAGAAAAGAGAAAATCTTACATATTGCAGATAAAAATAAGTTCATCTTTTGCCCACACTATGACAATTTGATTAGCAGAAGCAGGTCAAGACACCGTGTGACACCGACAGACAAACAATAAACAATAGAGCACAAACAGACAGACAAAAGATGGAACAGACAGACAGACGAAGGACAGAGGGGTCGCTGACACAAACAATAAGAGCAGGGTTAAGAGCCGTGTTAAAGAACCATTCAAGGCTGCACTCTTTGTCGCTCGCTCAAGGTTAGCTGGTTTCTGGTGTCTGTCGGCTTCAGCGCCTCTCTTTGTGTATATATACATATATATTATAAATATATGGACGTTTATATTAGGAACAATATAAAAAATCTTTACCTTAACATCCGAGTGGATGTATACATATCTGGGTTAGCAGGGAAGAGATATGTTGCACAGATGATGAAACTGTTTCCAAATATGGCGTCACCTTAGAAGAAGACCTCACAATTATCTGTTGTGTCTATAGATTTTTTAGATATACAGCTGTATATAGATTAACAGAGTATTTCGGTATCTGTTATTATTTACGAAGTGGAGATTACATCTGGTCTAGACTGGTGTAACTGTGACGGTACGTTTCGTCATATGTCAACATACGCGCCACATGATATATGACATTACTGTATACTCACTCACTTCTAAACATGCTTTATTATTAATATTAGGTTATTTTATGTTTTTTATTTATTAAAAGGGTTCGAATTCCACATTTTGAAGATTCATTCAAATGATTGTTAATATAAACTTACATAAACTATGGATAGCAAGACACATGTATGTTGTAAGACACATTCACATATACATGCTATAGTATATGACTTATTACTAAGGTAGTTTCGATTCCAAAAATCGATTTCCGATATAATAGAAAACTATCGGTATCGAGCACCGATGATCTGAGGTCGATTCCAGAGAAACGATTGACACAACTGATGTCTAGTTCAGGTTGGCAGATCGGACGATGATAATGAAGCGTATATAATTTGCTTATTATTTACTACAGCAAATAGTAATAAAAAATAGAGGTAAGGAATATTTACAAGGAGGCGTTAATCAATCCTTCCGAGGCCGCCTTAGCAGTACCAGTACATGCAAAAATCAGACTGGTGCTTGCAAAAGCCTGACTTGGATTTTCTAGCATTCAAGTACAACATAAAAGTTTATATATATGATTTTTCCTCTTTTTCCTCATTTTTTTTTTTGCGAACGAAAGTGATATCTGCGTATAAATACATACATACATGTTCAGCTCTTATTTCAGACAAAGGCATGACGACTAATTATCAATAATAATTTACTAAAAAAACTGTGGAATAATCTCGTTTAGCTATTAAAAGTTGAAAAATTTGTTTTCCATCATCGGTATATATTATTTGTTTTTTTTATCATTAAATGACATTGAATACAAAATGTGCTTTGATGCATATGTGTAATTATTTTTTAGTCTACATCACAAAAGTGGTTCGTCAAAACCTTTTACAACCTGAATCGAGTTATTACGTTAGATGCGGAATTTTAAAACGAAACGAGAAAAAAAAAACCTAAATCGAAAAAATGCACATAACGAAATTGGCAATCTCCCTGACGATATATTTATAATAATCATTTATATTATATTTATAAACATTTATAATAAAATTACGAAGTAACATGTTATATTCCAGATTAAATATGTGACGTGAATATTAGGTTTTAAAAATAATTAAATAAAGTAACCACAAAATAAATCGCTTATTATAAATGTTCTAATCGGAAATAAGCTGTCATTAGGGCAAATGAAAAAGTGGCTAACGTGTATCAGCTGAATATTTCATTAGGACTGACCTAGGAACCTCGGGTCTAGCACGCGGTCTCTTCATGGTCAGTAATGCGTCGTTTAAATCGTTAAAGGCGTTCGCTCCGTTTAGGATCTCTCCCTACTTTAACTCTTCTGTTTGCCCGACAGTGGTTTTTTGAGATATTGCGTAATTTCATATATTATACGGCAAAAAAAATTAAAATATATTGTTATTAATTAATTTGATTTCTTTACGATAAATGGTGTGAGCTACAAAAACAACGGATTGGTATCCAAGAAGTAAAAACCCATTGAAAATGAAATGAAGAAGACCAGGAAAATAGTAGATAGTGACAAAATATAAAATAGTGATAAAAGAAAGGAAAAAGCGGGAACCGGTCAGTACTGGATCACTTAAGAGCAGGAATCGAAACATTTTGCTGTTTAGTACACAGCTGTGTACTAGAATTGTTAGTCTATTCCATATCCACTAGAAACATTGGCATGATTATGAGAACAATATAGTTTTAAAACGTCGCTAAAATAGTTGTTTTTTATTTATTGACTAAACATCAAGAACCTTACTAAAAATTTAATAGTAACAGTCAAGAAATTTATCCATTATATATATATATATATATATATATATATATATATATATATATATATATATATATATATATAAGTTTGGTGGAATTATTCCTGTTCATAATTCTTGAAAATGAATTTCATTTTTAAAATGTCCATAAAACAGGAGTGAGAATCCCAAGATCGCGGGTTCGCAGCCCGGCAGATGACCTTAGGATTTTTTAAAGGGAGTAAAAAATCCTTAGCTATGCCGTCATCGGAAGGGACGTAATGGGGGTCCCGAGCCTGTGCAATGTCAGGTACCGTTAAAGATCCCTAAATTATATGGTAGGCAAAATTTAGGAAACGTGCATCGTCTAGCCATTACGTTTAAACAAAAGGAGTGGACATGAATAATAAAATTAGACCATCAGTAGTAATTCGCTAGGTCCAAAAATGGTGAAAAACTGCTCTTTAGTTTAACTGGACAGAATGATGCGTAACAAGGAAAAAGCATGAGGAAAATTGTAAACAAAATCATAAACTATTCTCTGAAATATCTGAATATTTCACTTGAAACGACCACAAACTATTTTATTGCCCAGAATTTACAGATGATATCTAATTATTGTTTCAAAAACAACTATAATTGATGTAGTAAAACTATTTGCGTAGATATAAAATGTTAAGAAGTCTTTTGTTCTCATAGTTCATGACGTAGGGATCTCAAGTTTCCCTATTGGTTTTAACAATTATCTTCCTCAACACTGTTTACTGTGGTGGTATTAATAAGTCAGCAGATACTTTCCGCTCCGAATTCTTCCTCAGTTGTAAATCTAATACAATGTTGTAAGTTACACTTGGCATTCTTAGCTCTCCAGTTTACTTTAAACTAAACCAAATCCCATATGTCAGTTTGGAATTCTAAACAGATATCTCGATATCTTTTCTATATTGGGAGATATCGGCCAACTGTCTGCCACTCTTATCATTTTAGCTGGGTTTAAACGGAATGTCTTTTCTCGATCCATTAATGGCAATATCGCTGAATCATTAAGAATATAAGTTGACACTTACTTATTCATAATAATCTCTAAGTCCCATATGTTGTCGATTTGTCCCTAACAAGATACCTATACTTCTAGGATAAGCTCCACCCACTCAAATCCACCATCTACCCATGCTAATCCCGGTAATCCTCCAAGTCGTCTGAAAAGAAGCCTGGAGATCTTCTAAATAGAAAAACTGTTGTAGAGCTACCAATCAATAGTTTATTTAATAGTCCTTCACATGTAATTAATCTACTAGTTTACTTATTCAAATATTGTACAGTAGTAAATATCAACAGACAAAAAAAAACAAAAAACTAATTGGTTTGATCTTTTAAAAATACATATATGCCTATAGGAAGCAAAATACCATTCTGTACTTTCAAACATGGGTAACGGTTCGGATCGGCGACACCACCAAACTAGGTTGACCCGCGCTACACCAACCAGTTCGATCCTTACGCTTCACTTCATGTTTACAATTTTCGATAGTTCATTCCTATAACCTCACATGTAAACAATCACTTCTACAGTTTCAACTTGGGTTGTGTTGTTTAGTTTGTTATATTGATATTTAGTCTTCTTAAATGTAAATAAGTGAAACAGAAGTTAACAAAATTAAGGATTAAGTGCTTTATCAATTCATGTTTTCTTATTTCATCTAATCTTATGTGTAAAAGTGTTATAAAACTTAAGAAGATTAATTTGTACATGGATTTGGTGTTTTACATATTTATATTTGTTCTATCAATTTAAGTGATAAAATTTACAACTTGTAAAAGTGTTATGAAACTTAACAAGATTTATTTGTACATGGATTTGGTGTATTATATATTTGTATTTGTTCTTTCAATTTCAGTATACATATTTTGTGAATGGATTCTTTGTCATCCATATTACTTTTTGTGCTAAAGTGAGACAGATTGTATAATTAATTCAATAAAACATATCATTTATAAATAAATGTGAAAAAGTGTATCACAGGTTTTTTATGTTTTCTTATTTCTACTTCCCATGAGAAAATATAGCAGAAATTAACATCATCACTTTCAACTAGGATTCTGTCTTATATTATATAATGGCTTATAACATGGA
Source organism: Euschistus heros (assembly GCA_003667255.2). Lineage (NCBI taxonomy): Eukaryota > Metazoa > Arthropoda > Insecta > Hemiptera > Pentatomidae > Euschistus > Euschistus heros. The sequence continues at coordinate 1,003,721 of RCWM02000139.1, forward strand.
GAATTGACAATGTGAAAATAATCACAGATTAAGAGGTAAATGACACATTAGTATATAATTGTAGAACTATTGGTATAATGTTATAGATTAATGTGTTTTTAAAAAAAAATTAGAAGCCTGATGATGGAACATTATCTCTGAAACATGTAGCTACAAATTTTAAATAAATAGGAGTTATGCCAAATAAATACTTAAGGATTCTGTCTTTTTTATATTTATAATTTGTTATTTTCACTTCTCTGACAGAAAGTTCATCAGGAATTAACTTTACTGGTGGTTCAGTAGTATATTAATTGTTGATTAAATTAATATTAATTCGAAATTGATTTAGTGTCTTATATTTTGATATTTCCTTATTTCCACTTTAATATTTCCTTATTTCTCATTTTAATATTAGAAGGTAAACAGAAGTTAATATTACTTTGAACAAGGATTTAGAGTTTCACAGTAAATGTAGGAGAATAACCTTTCCCTTCTAAAAGCAGCGACTAGAACATCGAAATAAATCGGTACAAGGTTAGAATCGATAAAAGGTATTCTGAGCGGGTTTAGGGGTTGGTGTCGCCGATCCGAACCGTTACCCAAACATGAATTACATTTGTATAGCCATATAATCATTCGTATTTAAAAGTTTAAATCAGGAATTCGAGCTATACTAAACCATAACTATAACCGTCTACAAAACCTTAAATTTAAATAGTGGAAACATTCTAAACTATAATTAAACGTTATTCCTAATACATATTAGGATTGAAAATAAAATTCGTTTCTATTATTAGACATTCCTAATCAATTCTAAAAACGTGCAAATAATTCAAAACATTAGTACATTTTTTGTGTTTTTCGAACTAATGTCGAACGTTAAACATTCGAAACCTGTCTTAGCACAATAATTTCTAATAGAAGTAGAAAATAATCAAGATGTAAGCTTTCATCAGAGCTACAATTAAACCAAACAAACACATATGACAAAAAGAGAGATTAGATTTTAAAAAGATAGAAAAAGAAATATATAATTGATATCAAAAAGTAAGATAAATAAAAAAATAATAATAATAGGAATAAATATTATAAATAAATAAATTCTAAAAAAATACGACAAAAAGAGAAGTGGATTTAGTTGATGAATACATACAAAAATAAAGTACAACAGTAGGGAATAGAGTTGATAAATAAAAATGTAAGGTGTACCAAATCTGTACCTCAGAACCAGAAGAGCTTATGTCACACCAGGCTAACTTTTCTAGAGAATAACGTAAGTGGACATACGTTTGTCTAGTTCAATCATAGGTAAGGACTTACGTTCTTACAGCCCATAGAAAATAGAAAAGGTGATTTTTCAAGGGACTTAAGTGGTTATGCCTTAATTAATATAAAAATCTACATAGAATGGTACAATAATATGAAAATTGTAAGATTTGAACTTACACTCTGCTGGTTCTGAGGTGCAAAATTAGAAAGTACATTGCAATAACTAAGTGATTAACATTTAAGCATAAATAGTGTTTTAAACTGAAAAGTAAGTAGTTAGTGAAAAGGAAAAGAAAAAGGGAGCAGAGGTAATAAATTGTGAGGAAAATGAAAGATAGCATAAACTATACATAACAATTAAATTAAAAAATAAAAACGGAAAATAATTCATCAATTCTAATTGCCACTTCTATTGGAATTATTCTGTTTGAAAACTAGTTTCGAATGTTAAACATTTATCATTAGTTATGAAACATCTTTCAAAACTTCAGCACTTTGGTACATGAACTATATACCTTTACCTTGAAGCTCCAAGTTAACGGTGTTTAAGTGCATTGTGATGTCAGTCAAAAATGCCAAATCATTTAGCCATTTTTCGTTTTTCAAAATCTGAGTGTCATCACCTCTTTCGTCTAGAAAAGCTGTTATTTCGGGCAATAATTCTTGAAACCTTTCTAGGAATTTTCCGCGACTCAACCACCTGACGTCCGTGTGAAGAACTAAATCAGTGTGTTCAGCTGACTCCCTATCTTCCAACTGCAACTGAAAGAGCCGCCGTTGCAAGCTACGTGCACGGATGGAATTCACAATTTTTGTTGCAATGCCCATAATTTCCTCCGTGTTTAAAACTTTTGAACACAAAACTTGTTGATGTATAATGCAATGGAATGAAAAAAATGAAGGGAATTCTTCATTAGCTCGACACAAAACCGTTTTTGTTTCCAGTCATTGCTGGTGCTCCATCGGTTGTAATGCACACTAATTTATATATTGGTAGCTCGTAGTTTTTTACAAAATTGAAGAAAACGTCATATATATCTTCGCCACGGGCCTTCCCCTTCAGAGGAATGATTGTCAAAATTCTTCCTTAGCCAACATGTCATTGAATACCATCCGAATAAAAATACACAGCTGGGCAGTGTCTGTCATATCGATGGATTCGTCGAACTGTAAAGAAAAGTATGTACATTCCATGATATCATGTTTTAGTTTATCTGCGATGTCCTGACTCATGACTTCAATACGCCTTGTGACAGTCGGACGAGATAACTGAAGTTCTCTAATAGCAGACATGATTTCTGTTTTATTTTTAAAATCTCCAAATAAAGTCTCACCCGCTTCAATAAATGCTTCCTTCACCACCGACCCATCTTCAAATGGTTTCTTGTGTTTCGCCAAAATATGAGATATTTTAAATGACGCGATCGTAGCAGCTTTTGATTGTTTGGCTGGTCTTGTGAACATGGATTGTTCTTTTTAAACAAGATATCAAATCACTTACTTTCACTAAAGTTTAAAAAAATGTAAAACAAGAAATAAAATATAATGAATGGTATTCACCTGAGGAGATCAAATAGACTTCTAAAATATATAAAGAGTGGAAGGGGAAAGGGCACCAGGTAGATTATATAACTAACCTGGACCTACCCCTTCCACTCTTGATAAATACATTTTGGACAGAATAGAGATTTCTTCAACTAAAAATTTTTTTAATGCTATTTAATTTTAGTTTCATAACACAGTAATTATGGAAGCCACTAGAATTATTCGTTTATATAATAATATAAATAGCCTTCTCTATTCTAGTTTATGACGTACAGATCGGCGGATGCCCTGGATAAAGAGATTCCAAAATAAGATTCTCAGAATCGCTTTTCAAGCGTTGGTTCATCAGAAATAGCAATGACATAGGAACTCGATATCGCAGCAATCCTTGTATATTTCTCCTTACATAAAGTCCTTTCTTGAAAGAATAAAACCGAGACCAAATAAATTTTACAAGAGCAATAGATCATAGATATGTCTATCTATAATCTACTGTATCTCCGTATCCAATTCACATCTTAGAACTAAAAGTATCAAATTACTTAAATTAATAATTAATTTAAATTAAGAATCAATGATTATTCTCCATTAAATTTTCGCAATGTAAACTAACATCAAATGTTAGATCGGAATAACAGCAATTAGAGAGTTAGAGAGTGTGAACAAAGCCCTAACAATTAAAACATGTAGGTAAAACCTAACTTTCAAACCAATATTGTTCCTAAGGCGTTTGTTCCAAGCACAAATATATAACAATAAAACAAATGTTAAATAACAAAAATAATCCTATATAAAATTTGTGATAACGAAACTGTATTCAAATTTCAATTCTAGCAACACTAACAGCCCAAGAGCGTGTCAAAATGATACATTTTTGGAGAGTAAAAAAAACATTACACATTAACAGGATGAAAAAACGTTAATCGTGACATTTTTCGTTCAACCAATATAGTTCTTAAACGGTAGGTCCTGGTGGCATATATTATTTAGAAAAAAATATTCCCAATTAAATTTCTGATGAGTAAACTGTCAGCAAATTTTCGTTCCGAGCAACACCAACAGAGTAGAGCTTGTGTTGTACTCACATTTTTGAGAGTGAAAAAACCCGTTACAGTTATAGACCCCTAGCCAAAATACATATCTATGTTAAAATCAAAAAAGCTTGAGAAAGTAAATAGTAAAACTGCAAAACGTACTTTTATTTAAAAATCAGAACATAATTTTTTTTTTTTTTAAATTGCTGGTGTTAAGACATAATTTTGTACTGAATGTGCTTTTTTTTTGTAATAAGCAGTAAAAATTAATAAATGAAGCAAAAAACAGTTTTAGGAGATGTGCTCCATATGTTCAACCGTAGGTCACCAAGCAGTTTATATACAGGAGCAATTTTGAAATAAGTAATGTTTATTAAACGTGGCATTTTGACCAGATCTTAGCAGTTTGAAACCGTATATGACATCTATGTATTTTTAAATTGAGTTTTATACACTACATAAAACAAACATCCGATTATCTAATAAAAACATAATCGAAAATATGACCTTGAATGTAAAATAAAACAGAATGGTTTCACAATTATATAATATCCGTACATAGTGGGGGAGTTTTGTTGTTGGCAACAACACTGCATGAAATTAAAATATTACATAATCTTTGTTTATAAAATACCTCCAGTAGCTAGGGTAGCATTAATAAAAGCGAGATACGCAATCCTTTATATATGTAAATTTCATTTGAAATATTAGAGAAATCCAGACATTTTGGGTATTTCAGTCAGAAGGAATCCATTGTTAGGAAAGAGTGGATATTCGGTTTGCTAGATATTATTTTTACATATTTAAAAACTTAGCAATTTTTAATCTACTAAATAAATGAGCTGCTTGATGGATAATTTAAAACAATTCTCTTCTGAAATCAAGCATTGCTTCAATTATTTGGAGGTATGTGTTTTATATTGGAAAACGAAAAATATGGCTATAATCTCAAACTGCCAAATCGGAAGCAATAACGAAATAATTCAACGAGATAATAGTACCATTTGGTAATACTCGCTGTTAGTTCTTAGAGGATCTTTGGTATTTCAGAATAGAGACTATTTTTTAATTTCGTTGCATGTTCATACTGATTTACGAGCTCTGAGGCACTATTAAAACAACGTCCAGAGAAATAGTGCATCCTCCCATCATCAGAATTTAGTTTAGAGATATTTGGGATTCCATAAGTAAGAAATGAAACCTTTAGAATATTCTATTTATGGCTGAATAGTAATCAACAGATATATAATATATTGTAGTTAATAAATAGTATTTTCCGTTTGATGGTTAATTTATTGAATAATTATTGTTATCATAATAGATTTCATTTAATCTTTTATGATTGTTTATTTTAGAAGAGATTCATTTATAAATCGAGAAGTTGGTATGAATCGAAGAATATAGGTATGTACTGGCAGATCACTACAATAATGATTCAAAGAATTATTGGTCAATCCTGGATATTAACTTAAATAAAATACTGATTCAAATGTATGATAATAATCATACATTGGAAACAAGTGATTATGATTATTATACTAATGTAAAAATGTAAGACAAGAAATAAAATGCATGTTGGCAATCGCTATATCATCTGAAGAGAAGAGAAAATTATATAACTGAATAAGGAATGAAAAACGATAAACAATAAAACATAAACTATAAAATAAATATATAAATATCAATATTATAATAAATATAATCTGTACAAGAAATAGATAATGTTTTCAATGTTTGAATGGTTTTGAAACTGAAGATGAATATCTAAAAGTTGATATTGATACCATACTTCTGGTAAACTAAATTTCATAGAAGCAGTAAATTAGTCATCAATTCCTGATGAGATCTAAAGTTGGCTAAATCAGGATAGTTTATGTAATACTGCAACATTAGTCGTAATTTTAAGTGAAAATAGTTTTACGAAAGACTTTCCCTGACTGTCGTGGAAGAAGCCCATATCCAAAATTCTACATTTTTAATCGTTTTCCGAAATCCTGTTATTACTCCAAAAACACCATAAATGAATAATTTTGACCCTCAATAGACACAACAACCAACTTTTCACAACGCTAGTTTTAAAAATCCTGCTTTGAAGGTTACAGTTAACTCCTTTTAAGAGTAATTTGACATATACACTTCACGACAACCACCGATTTATATCTAAATAAATTTTAATTTTTAAAATATTTTACAGGAATACTTTTGAATTGTACTCTGGAAAGGTAAGTTCATATAGCATTATGGCACTACCAGCCTCCTTCAAATAGAAAGGAGAGGTCGCAGTAGAATGGTCACAACAATCTTTCCGAAGAACTGCTTTCTCCTCGGAGGTTGGAATGCCCCAGCTCAGTGGGAAATACTGAAAGTGCATCTACATATTATCATCTATAGCAAAAGAAACAAACAAAACATGGCTGTTCATATACAAATGATATATAAAAACATCCATCCTCATTGCTATCGGCATTATAATTTTCAAGATATTATTTTTAGAAAAACCCATCAGTGTGTCAAGTATTGTATTATTATTATTGAAAAACCGGTTTAACAATTTTTTAGGTGGTCTGAATTTTATGAGTCAGATCAAGTAACAATTCTTTACGGTGACGGAAATTTTAAATCAACCGACTCTCGTTTTGGGTAAGATGTTTTTAATTCTGGCTGTATTTAATTTTTACATGCATGTTTCCTCCTTATACAGACACAGTAACAAAACAGATTTATTTGTTGTTTTGTCCTATACTTAGGGTATTAAATATTCCACAAATTAAAATATTCATGAAAAATTCATTTACACCAATCAAATAATAAGAAATACTAAGACGGTAAGCAGGATTAAGATATTTAGTTTAAAAATTTATCTTCTAAAAAAAACTGAATCACACGTGAGCGAAACGAAATAGAAAACATATAGTCAGTAAGATTGCCAGTTCTTCAATGTGCATTTTAATATGTCGAATATTTTTAAAAAAGTGTCCTTTTTAAATCCGCTATCTTAAAACCGTTAAATATTTTAAAACAGTATCCTGGAGGACAACAATGGAGGAAGTTATCCTTCGGATGACTTAAAAAACATCTTAAAACAGCAATCCTTAAGGACGAAAAAGCTAATTCTAATTGTGGATGGAGAGAGTGGCCAAGGATGTCCTTCCTCGGCCTCAAAAAATCGTCAGATCCTGGCAGATCTGTAAAACAGTGTCCGAGGATTTTTTGAGGCCGAGGAAGGACATCCTGGGTCACTCTCTCCATCCACAATTAGAATTAGCTTTTTCGTCCTTAAGGATTGCTGTTTTAACGGTTTTTTAAGTTATCCGAAGGATAATTTCTGCCATTGTTGTCCTCCAGGATACTGTTTTAAAATATTTAACGGTTTTAAGATGGCGGACCTTAAAAGGACACTTTTTAAAAAATGTTCGACTATTTAACTGTTTTAAGACGGCGGAAGGATATTAATTCGTTGTTAACTCATTTCTATATATTAACTGTTCAATCTGCAATTAAGTAAATATATATATATGAATAAATAAATATATATGAAAAAGTAAAATTCAAAATTTTCGAAATAAGAATTTAAAGTTAATATCTTCTATTTCGAGACCACTTTGAATTGACGCAGCTCTGACGAACAATGCAAATTGTTTACGTACGATAATTTTGGATCAGAAAACAGGAGGAAAACAAAGAAATAATAATAATTTGATTCGTATTACTTTAAATTTATGCGGTATTTTAATATACGAGTATTATGTAGTAATGGACATCTAAAGTTTGAAAATTAAAAAATATTATTATTTTTAAAATTTATAATTTTAATATATTCTGTTATTACGTTTATTATGAACAGTTCAATAAATTTATCTTTTATTAATTATGGAAAAATACCGATGTCTGAACACTCATATCTGGTATCTACAGTACATACTAATGGCATATTCACCACTAACATTGGCATGATTATGAGAACGATATAGTCTCGAAACGTCGCTAAAATAGTTGTTTTTACTTACTGATTGAACCTCATGAACCATATTAAACTTTATATATATATTTTGCTGTGAGGGGGTAATAAAGTCTGTAGATTGTAATCTCGAATATTTTTTCAGGGTCAATAATCAGAGGATAATAATGGACGATGACGAGTAAATCCAAAAAATAAAAACTTTCTATATAGATTAATTCTATTTTTCAATTATTGAAGAATTTAACATCGCAATTTCAAAAAAGTTGAACGGGTCGAAAACAAAATGTAAAGAACTCCAGAACAATGTTATTTTTTTCAATATGCTACTTTTCATTATGCTATTTTTTTTTACAAGTATAAAAATGTTATTAAAAAACTGCATTAAACCTACAGGTTATTTCTCATATTTTTTGGCATTAACTTGTGTTAAAATTATAGTTCAAAAAGAAGGAATTGAACTAATTTCTTATATTATAGGCAAATCAATCTCAATTATAGAATTTTTTTTTTAGATTAGTTTTTATTTGTGAGTGCTGATGGAGATTTAAAACATTACAACTTTATATAAATAAATCATTCTAAAAAAAAAAAATAATAATAAATAAAAATAAAAAAGACAAAAACAAACCCTTCTTCCTTAAATTATATTAAAGAAAGCAACGCATTAAAAAATTACCATTGTGATAAAACATTACAACTTTATATAAATAAATCATTCTTAACAAAAAAAAAAAAAAAAAAAAAAAAAAAAAAAAAAAAAAAAAAAAAAAAAAAAAAAAAAAAAAAAAAAAAAAAAAAAAAAAAAAAAAAAAAAAAAAAAAAAAAAAAAAAAAAAAAAAAAAAAAAAAACCTTCTTCCTTAAATTATATTAAAGAAAGCAACGCATTAAAAAATCACCATTGTGATAAAACATTACAACTTTATATAAATAAATCATTCTTAAAAAAAAAAAAAAAAAAAAAAAAAAAAAAAAAAAAAAAAAAACCTTCTTCCTTAAATTATATTAAAGGAAGCAACGCCCTGAAGAAGACCTGCAAAGCAGATCGAAACGTTGGCACGTATTAAAGAATTCTTCTTTGACGTGGTGTTACTTTGACTGCATCCCTGACTATCTTCTTCTCCATAAATAAATCATGCTAAAGAATAAGTTCTGATATAAAGAATTGATAATTAAGTTTATAATAATTAATTTATAAATTTACATTTAATTTAATCTATAAATAATTAAATTCTTTATATCTTTATTCTAAGTTCTTCCTTCAATTACATTACGGGAAACTACGCAATAAAAAATAAGCATTGTGTTAAATTTTTTTTTTTTTTGGAATTTTTTTATGTACTACATTTTCTACAAGATAAATTGGGATAAAAATAAACCACTGAAAACAAAAACCTAATTTTCTCCGTTGAAATACAAAGTTATTGGACTACTTACTGCAATCCTTGTAAACAACTCAATAACAATCCGGATTCCATTGATGTAATGTAAATACCACTCCCTACGTTCTATCAAGAGATGAAATCAAGTTTGACGGACAGAAGGAGGACATATGCAATTGTATTCTTATTGACAACGAGAATTTTAGAGGAAATGCATAATACAGAAGAGAGGGATCAATCTGCCAGACACAACAGCGAGCCGGGCGAGTCCACTGAACTTGGTCTATATTTAGAGCAACCTCAGAGTTGCAATGTCTAGGCCAGATATAGCTGTCTGTCTGCAGGGTCTACAATATTGCTCTATTGAGTGGCCGAAAATATAATATATATATATATATATATATATATATATATATATATATATATATATATATTATAATTTTATAATAGCAACATTACAGATCGATTATAATGACTTGTCCACGATTTGGGGAAAAACTACACAGTTTTTGTCTCATGTCTATCCTATTAAAAATATAAAATAAATTAAAGTCACTATGGACATGATATTTTTAAAATGGAATATTTTGGAGAGTAAGGAATGGCATATACGAGAGGATTTGATAGCTTAAAGGTCTCAAGCTCAACTCCACTTGTGAAAGATCGATTAGGTTATGAATAAGTTTCTTTGATGTTTCAAGTCTTCGTTGTATCAAGCGGATGGCTGCTTCTCCAGACAGCGTCGTAGGTTGCCGATCAGTGGAACAGGAAAAGGGGAAATTATTGAATATTAAGTGATCAAATATTACAAAAATACACGTCAGCTGAGCTATGTTATTTTCGTTGTTAAAATAAATAATTACCATCGTAAATAACAAATCTTATCACATTTAACGAGAACAGCTCCTACAGAGGAACATGAACGTATTTAAGCAGTAATTTAGCAAGTTCTCCGGTGGTGTCACTAATCTTAGAGGCATGCTTTATCTCTAAGAACTTATCTCTTACATATACGAGGTGAATGAATCCATTTATGTTTATATATAAACAAATACATGTATTATCAACGTACAAAATATAGCAAAATATTTAAAGAAATATTATATTTTAATCAAAATTTATTTATTTAGATTTACAACATAATACAACGAAGATATTTTTTAGACAAGTCGAAAAAAAATAATCCATTTCGCATGAAGTAAGTATAACTGAAGGGTTTGGTGGATGAAGGGGTTTTTGGTGGATGAAGGGGTTATGTCAAATTTTATTAAAACTACTATATAGTTCAATGGATAAAGGAGTTCTGTGCAGAAGTGTTAAGTAGCAGAATATCGAAACAACTAGAAAATATATGAAGATGAAGGGGCTATGCTAGATTTTCATGCAAAAGGAAAATATTAAAAAAAAACAAAAAAAAAACTTTAAATATAAATTACTCAAAATGATTGTGATTTGTTACATAACTCCTCCATCAACCAAACCCTTTAATTACAATCGAATTAATCATTTTAAATTAAAAATAAAATGGTTAATGGATTTCATTAAACAAAACCTGGAACCTCACATTTACACTGTAAAATCTCCAGATATGTCCATAAAAGATGAACTAAAAAAAATAAAAAGTAAATAAAAGTATAAAATCAACATCGAATATAGAAATATGTATATTCAAGATAAAGAAAAATTAAATAAATAAATGCTCCCTAAGAGATTTGCATCCAAATTTATTTAACACATTTTTCTCCCCAAACCTGTCATACTATCTCTTATGGATTCTTCTCGAAGAGGTTTAATTTTATTTTTTGTAAATTCTTCAAGAAGTCAGAAATCGGACGTAGAATTAAAAATGACGTACAATAAAAATGAACCTTCTCGAGGAGAAATTCCATCCATACTGAAATTAATGCATTCATTCGAAATTATAAACGTATATATGGACCAGTAGATCTACTATAACCACTACTATCTTAAATACAAAGTCAACAACACTTGGGGAAAAAAATGCAATCGTAATTCCTATCGCTCTTCCTGACGGCAAGAATACCTAAATATTCCAAACCGCAGCATTCCCAACATTGTCCGCCGAACGCCGTCTAGACTAGAAAAAACAGGCTAGTTTTTTTGTTTTCTTTTCGAAGAGCGCCAAAAGGAAGTTCCCCAGTATGAATAGCAAGTTTCCGGTTGTTTGTTATTGTGGTATTTAGAGGAAAGAAGATAAATATTTTTCTGAATTGAAGACGTCAATCGAGTAGGGGGGAAAAGATATCAACACCAAGGAAATAAAAGCAGGAAATATGCTCTTCATTTTTTCCCTTGCATTCTCACTAAAGGAAGACATGTTAAAATAATACGTGCAAGTGATAAAAATCTCGTTTAAACTTTCTTAATTAGTTGAATGAAATAGCAAAAAATGCAACCATTTGATGAAATTCATATCATTCATACAAAAAATAAATAAAAAAAGAGAGATATATGCTTTATTGATATAAAGAACATACGTCTGTCCAACTTTATGGGGTTGCTACATTCACAGCTTACTAAAGATAACAGTATTATAATACGACAATAATTCTTGATATTTGTAATTTGGTTATAAATAATTCTAAGATGTAATATATAATACAAGATACTAGGACAAACTAATAATTTCTTTTACCCTCTTTTAATTTTTTTTTCTTTTCCTTTTTCCTATTTATTTGATTTAATTTTTAATTTTTAATTTTATTTCCCTCATAATATTTGCATGGATCGTTTTTTTTCTTATTTATTTATGTTACTTTTTTTCTCTTCTCTTTTCCTCATTCTACAATTAGTATTACTATTACATAACACACATATATACCACACATAGAATCAAAAATAAAGTAAATTGGTACACATATATAATAATAAAAAAATAAAGAAACTCTTTACCACTATAGCCCAAGAAGGGTCGGTCTTGGGTTTAGTACTTCGGTAAAGGCTCATTTACACTTACCACCTTGGATGTTCGTCTTGGAGGAATCATCGAAAGTGACAAGCGTTTATTTGCCTTTCATTTTTGCTTTATCCAAAGTTTACACTGAAAGTGAGCGATGAAACAAGATGACACCCTACCAACTTATGAGGAAAGAGTTGTTCCTCGAACCGGTCCAAAATGAATTCACAGTGCAAAATGTAAACAAACGATCAGTTAATTACCCCGGCTCCGTTCATTAGTTCACACTCGGCCAGTCGACTCCCTCCGTGTTTTTAGTACCTATTGTTTTAAATTCAAATTTTATAAAATGTCGTCCAAGTGGTAAGAAAAGCATGAAGTATTGTTTACTAGCCAGAACAACCTTTAACACTAAACTTAACGACATTCCACGTATAAATATGTCCACCAAAAATTTCTCGGTAAAAAACAATAATCAGAGGTGAGTGAATATCGAAATAAAACACTTTTGATATATTTTTTAAAAATAAAAATAATGTAATGAAGCAAAGTAATGGGTGTGGTTTCTAAAAACTTCCGTTAAAAAAGGGTAATTTGACCCCATGACAGGTTTAGTGTTAACTCAAAGGTTGGGCAGAGACTTTCAGTAATACCTGTTTAAGTCCTAGTGATATTACATTAATGCATATGCCTAAAGTTCTTAAATTTCTTCTCGAACGAGACATCCTGCCAACGAGTATCACTGTTGTCCTAGCACCAACTGACACACCAAATTGAGGAACAGTGAAGATGAAACAAATGAACCGCTTCTCCCCATTTATACAAAGCCCAGAGAAATAGGAGTACTATGTAATTTGAAATTATTCAACACAATATATTTAAAATGAATAACAATAAGTAAGTAGTAAGGAGCTCCGATACCAACAACACTAACATAGTCTCCACTGAGCCCACTCTACAATGACTATTCTTACGCAATCTTCCCTTCCCTTACTTACTCCTCGGTTAGGTTCCTTATGATTTTTCACTTGATGTACACATGAAGGCATAGATGGATCAACCTCGTGATTTTTTATAATCTAGACAAATAAATTAAAACCCATTTTAGTGACAGCGAAGGCAGCATTGTTCTTCCCATGTTGTAACTGGTTGCAAACGTTTTATTAATCATAATTCGTTAATTAGGATACAAATCGCTGGGCAATGCTTTCCTTCATATCTAAGAGGATAGGTACTACACTATTATCAAATTCACATAATGCTATTATTATGTTATAAATGTGGATTCAACAAGGTAAGAAAGAAATAGTTTATATATTTTGTATTCTTCGCTATTATCAAGTTTTATATTTTGCTGAGTAGTCATGGGCCTTCCCATGTGTTTTTCCGATTGGATAAACAAATTGTATATTCAAGAAGGCATCGAGAAGACGAGTACCTGGAAGAGGTGACAGTAACAGGTTTCCAAACTGCTAATTAGTTTCGCTTGCTGCGGCGGTGGTATGCAAAGCAGTTCCGAGACTTCCCCAGCTATGTCGGTCATGGCGCTATTTATAGTTGATCATGCAGTGTCTGTTGGCGTCACCGGGAAATAGGAGTGGCCCAACAGCATGGCCGTTCACCGAAAACTTATGGCAGTGTGCAATATCATCTTGATCGGCAAAAAAACATTTTTCTGAAAATTCCAAGTTTTAGAAAAAAAAATCTAAAAACTTAATTTTTCGGAAACCTGCACGGGAAAGGTTCATTTATCTAAGGAGATACCTTAGCCAGCTCCTCCATACTTTTATATGTAAGTTTGTTGTAGTACCTGTGAAGTTTGTCATGAAACCTTTTTAAGGTGTAAATATGGGCATGTATAGTTGTATATGCAATGTTCTGTATCTGAGATAGTAGGGTGAACGTGTTAAGATTCCTAATACTTTTAACTGAAAATACTGTACATTTTCAGCAATTGTGGTCAACACCCAACAACAGAAGGAACTGGGCGCCTCTTTTTAATAAGGAAACACACTCTTTCATAACAAATGATCTAATGTTCAAAGTTCCTAAAAGATTCCAAGATTTTTAATCTCATTTAAGTAAATTAGAAACTTATACTCTTATATAACATACAGTACTCTCCAACTAAAAATAAATAAATAATATAAATAGAACCGATTGTTCGTCAAGTATAGATGTAGAAACCTTAGTCTATTGTTGACGCAAAGGCATTTCATTTCCAGGTGTGGGCCCCAGGTCATCCTTCTGACAGAGGTAAGTTCTAGTAATGAACTGTATTTTTTGTTGAATAGGTTAATGGCTTATGACTGCAGGGCAGATGTCGTGTCCAAGAGTGAATATATTAATGCTGATATTTGTCAATGTTATGTTGAATTTTCCACTGTTTGTAGTATTCTAGTAATTTTAATTAATTTAAATTTTATTTTTCAAAAAAAACAGCCAATAAACTTAACCATCAATAATTATTAATTCCATTAGATAGATTATGATTCTATATTGTAATAGATTATAATCCTATTAGTGTAGATTATAATCTACCCACTTCAGCAAATATTTTCTATTTGAGTATAGCAATTGTGTGGCATCAGCTTCGGGCCACTACCTCGACCAGTTTGAACATAAGCAACATCGGCGAAAAAAATACAATATCTGTTTATACGACTATTATTTATGTCTATCAGCGGATATGGGTGCATAATAACAGGTTACTGAAAACTGTCAGCTCAGGTTGTAGGGACGTCACTAGTAAAAATGCAAGAGTAATAGAAAATGGCAGAGCGAGAAAAACAATGTAAAGTCCAACCTGTCTACAAATGCTAGCCAGGTTCAGGCCGTTTGTGCAACTTATAAAGAATTGATATATATATATATATATATATATATATATATATATATATATATATATATATATCTATATATTAATTATAACTCGCTTATGTGGTCTAAATCGTTCAATATACGATGATACCAGACTAATCTTCAATAAGAGTTAAATAATTTTAAAGCGTTATCATTACTTAATCTATTATATTAGAGGAAATTTCTAACGCAAGTCTCTCAAATACATTTAATAACTCTTCTCTCCCTTACATCTTCCTTTCTTCTAGAGTTAGCAAATACGTTCAATAGCTAACTAGCAAATGATCGAAAAATAAAAGTAAAATCACACTACGGAGGATCCATTATTTACGAGAGCTAAAAATAAGTTGGAAGGGTCTAATAATACTCTAATAAATCCCATCTACAGGCGGTTTGAACACTGAAAATATAAGTATGTATATACATATTAAAGTCTGAGTGAACACTGTTTCTTTGTTGGGGCTTAACGTCCTTAGGAAAGATCAAAATTCATATCGTGGGTCCGCCATAAAATAAATTTCAAACTGCCAAGATGGGATTCGAACCCATAACATTCCATACTGAGCATGCTGAGACCTTCGCCCCAATGCGCCTCGCCATGCATCATCCCCTCTCTCCCCCAAGTATACATTATATACATACAAATATATTTAACATGAAGACATGAAAATAAATTTAATTATTTAAAAATTATAAATTAAATCTCACGTGAGATGGAGAGGTTTCCTGATAATCAGAAAAATATTTTATATCATAAATGTTGTAAATTCCACTTCAATAGTCTATTCTTCCTGTCCAATTCATGTGTTAAAAACTACTTCGAATAAAATTATGACTCCAACAATATTTTTTTATCACTATTGTAGTCCTTCAGACGAAAAAGTTTTCTGAAATTTATTTTAATTTTCCTAGTCCATCTAAAATCTTCGTGGGTTCGAATCCCACCTGGTTGTGCTAAAATAGATTGGTAACCTGTACAATAAACCGTCTTTCCTGCCTTAGAGTAAATAAGGACGTTAAGCTCTAATAAAATTTTTTTTTTTCTTTTAAAATTATGGAATTGACGCAAAGACTAAATACATATACTTACTTATTAAAACCTCTATGGACGTACGCCTCACAAATTTACGGAACTGCTTAAAAAACACACATCCAAAAAATACAGACTTTCCAGTCAAAAACTTTAAGACTCATTACACAATCACCCTGGTATGTCAATAACAAAACTTTACACACAGACTTACACATACCTATGGTACAAGATCACATCCAGACTTTATATAAAAGACTTCACGACAAATTTCACGGACATATCAATAATTTAATACAAAGTATGGCCTCCATAAGCTTGCCAGATAATACCCAAAGGAGACTAAAAAGGAGTTGGTTGAGGGATCTACTCCGTTAAAACTGATTAAATATCATGTTCATGTTAGGAGTAAGTACCGCTGGGTGCTGCCCTCCCTCATGCCTGACATGCCAATTATCTTGTATACAACAATTTATCACATCTGCTTGTTGTCACATGATACGTAACAGGTGCGGATTAAACAAATAAAGAGAAAAAAAAATTATGGAATATTAAAATAGAAGGAAAGTATGCCTCGCATCTGGCGGAGAAATGTGGCTGAAAGTATAGCTGGCCGGGGATTAACGGAAGTAGAAGCGATGGTCCAAAAGGAATGGAGGAACTAACTGAGGTAGGAGTTTGGTTGAAGGAAACTTCGAATGGCGAAGAAAATCCTTTCAAAGAAGAATAAGTAATATTAGAATTATCATCGACCTCAATAGTCAAGTGTTTTTCGAAATCAAAAATAAATTTCATCAAGAATTTTTTTTTTGGCAAATATAAAACAGTATTAATAATTTGAAAATATTGGGTTCAAGGAAAAAAGGTAGAATACAATTTTAATGGGCGAAACTCTGAAAAAAAACAGTAATTAATGTCTGAAAAACGAAATATTCATTTGGGAAAAATTGATACATATAAAAACAATAGGCATACCATATTATAGCAAAATCTATTAGCGAACAGTATCACTAAACAACTATGAAAGATAATTCCGAAGGAAATGACTTTTCAACTTCACAGAACATCGTCGGGTGATAAGTTTTCGGTAAAGAGTTTATTGTTATTCAGTCCTTGGCCCATTTATCATTACCAGACAGAATAAATTTCTCTTTGCCTTAACTAGCGAAACTGGGTTAAAAGGCGCGTCTGCTTGAAAATAGAAGGATTTTTTTTTAAGTAAAAAAAAAACTAAACCTGATAAGAAGTTTAAAAATAGACCGACAAGGCGCTATTTTCCTTATAGAAAAACAAAATTTCCGTAAATACTCTCTACATACAGTTAAGCTTCAGAAATAAAATAAAAAGGAAAATGCATTTTTAAAATTTTGTTTACACCTTTAAGACTCTTAGCTCGTAAAACTACTATTTAATACAATTGTAGGATATAATGCAGCTTTAGACTTTTCCAACCTCTAACATGAACTTTAAAGAATTTTATCCGAGGATGTTTTGATAAAATACCGTTTTAGCTTCTTTGGGTTTATCATGGCATGTTTATCGTGGTCATTTTTTTTATGCCGCGTAAGTGTAAGGTCAAGAAATATCCAGATAATGAGTTTTGTAACAGTGATGGCGGCACATCTGAGAAAATGTTTAGCCAGCGTTGGTTATTATTGATACAGACTAAGTTGGTATATGGTATAGCGAATGTATTGTACAGCAAAAGAGCAAGAATATATCTTTGCGGTACTCCACCCCTAATCAGCCAGAAAATATTTACATATTTATTTGTATAAACTTTATCAACATATAAATGTGTATATTTTTATTTATATATAAATGGCTTATTCTAGTCACATATTTATTTAATGCATAATGTTAGTATAATATTTGCTATCATAATTAAATATTTGTATTTATTAATTATATATTAGGTCTGTAATGGCGAACCTCGTTAAATCCATTTTTTTTTCAAATTAGTTTTTTTTTTCGTTATAGTTCTCACTGAGATTCACTGTATTAATGGCTAAAACCATTTGTTTGATTATATTTTTACAACCCCAAATTTATTTTATATTTACAATCAACTTTAACAACAAGGAATGCAGATTCAAAAGATATTTCCATGTGTTTTTAAGCGATCGTTAAGCTAAAACCCAATAAGTCCAACTCAAAGTGTTATTTAAGAATTTTCTTGAGATCCCTAAAATGAAATTAGTCTACACACTTTGACCTCTAAAAATCTTACTCTAGAAGATTATTTCTTAAAATAGTCAGAAGACTTTAATGTTAAAATAAATGCTCTAAATCCAATGAAAATTCGCTGGTGTCTATTATATTTTAATGAAGGTGTATAATATGTAAAATAAAATATAAGTTTTTATTAAATAAATTGATCTATTTTAAATAAGAAAAATTACGGCTGGATAAAAGAAGAATTCAAGATCAAATTTTCAAAAGAAGAATGGGATTTGTTCTATAAGTTCAATAAATGCCTGTTTATGGAAAAATCACGATGGGAAGATTTAGATCGAACAATGACCCACATCGCGCCGCTAAAATGTAGGTCAACGTTTGAATAAACCCTCCTCAGACAGTACGAAATATCTGAGGCGATTGTCGCTTGTTTACAGAACGGCTAAAATATACATAAAACACAGAACAGCAGAAGAGGCGCAGTCGATAAATGGATCAAAGAGTGAAGTGATGGACAAAGGAGATGAATCAATGGTGATCTCCAGCCGAAATAACAAAATTATCAACAAGCTGTCGCAGTATCCATAAACTATAAGCCTAAATTATAATAATGTAAAAACGGATGCGAACGTCTACATTACGATTTGAAAAGATAAATCCTTCATCGAATACCAAGTATTGCACCTTGAGTTTAAACGGGACCAGAATGAGAATAAGAACAAGAAAATACACGTATACTCGAATAATAGTGCTAATTAGAAAAACAAAATTGCGACTAATATGAACGTTAATTAAATACTACACTATGGGTACAGTGATACAACCAGAAAAAAGTTCGTTAAATATATTTATTAATCTCCTTAAAAAAAGGAGATTTTTTCATAATTCAACATCCTTAAATAATCTATCTTTTACCAAATTATATTATTTTTATTTATTTATTTTTTTAAAAAGATTTTATTGGAATAAATGTACAATCTGCCTCAGTGAAGTGCAGCAGGTAGAGTGATAATAATGTATTCATCTATACCATATATACAAATACTCATCCACAGACAATTAACAATAATAAAAGATACAAAAAATCATTATAAGAACCATGAATATTACTAATAATTATTTACAATAATAAAAAAGAAAATGAAAATTCAATAAAAATTAAAATAGAAAAAAATGATGATACATCCATAATATATTTACAATACGAACACACTCAGCCAGGGAAACCCTGAATCAAGCCTATACCCAATTTTTTCATTTCTAAAGCTGTTATTCTAGATTATATTCTTCATACATTTCAAATAATGACGATAATAGCACCTCTTACTTTCTTACATCATAAGCATTTAAGAATAAAAGCAAAATTGTGTGATGAAAATAAAACACCATGAATCACCAAACGAGATATTTTAGTTCCGTTTCATTCGTCACTGTTGTAATTGCGTTTTACAGAACTACCCCTACACAAGCGACTAATGTAGAATACTCACATCAGACTGTACTAACAGTCAGAGTTGGGCAACATTTAATAGTTAATAACTAAATAATCAATATTAATTCAAAGCTAAAATATGATCAAAATTTATTCATAGCTAATGTGTTTGCTGTCAACAGAGTTCGACAAAATTTAATCATAGCTACTTGACAACTAAATTCATGGAATCAATCACCTAATTTATCACTGATTAAATTAGGTGATTGATTCCATGAATTTAGTTGTCAAGTAGCTATGATTAAATTTTGTCGAACTCTGTTGACAGCAAACACATTACATTTACACAGTTACATTTACTTTGTTTTTTAAATGTATATTTTATATATGTGTGTGTGTGTGTGTGTGTGTGTGTGTGTGTGTGTGTGTGTGGAGAGAGAAAGAAGAGAGAGAGAGAGAGAGAGAGAGAGAGAGAGAGAGAGAGAGAGAGAGAGAGAGAGAGAGAGAGAGAGAGAGAGAGAGAGAGAGTGGGAGAGAGGGGGAAGGAAGGAAGGCTGTTTGTGTGTTATTTGTTCCATATATGACACTAATAACACTCCCAAACAACAATCAGAGAGTGTTTACCAGCGGAAAGCCTCCATGCCGACCTCTCAACTCTTATAACTAGGAGCTGAGATAAGATAGTGCCTTCAGGAAAAAAATAGTGGTTATCGTCTGTGAAAGGGTCCAAGGGTGGTCTGCTTCCTCTCTTTGGCTAATAATTAGAATGTTAAACAATGTAAACAGTTACATAACTAGCTTATTCCATCCAGATTGAAAACTATCAATGTAGAATAGTGGCAGTAGAATTTACTTATTACATATTTTGTATACAGTTGTAAATATCAATTAAGTACTAAAAAAAAGATAAAAAAAATAAAATAAATTGCACTAGGTAAATCATTATTAGCGGCTAACTGTAAATTCACATTCTAACATGCCCACCACGTAAGTGTAAAACCATTTTTTAAATGCTCAATATTCATGTGAATATTTTTTTCCGTCTTAAGAGTTATTTTAAAACTCAATAGTTCTCCCTCAATTTTCTCCTGCACCCCAAGGCCAGTAAACAGTTCTTCCTGTAAATATGTTATGGATGGATACATTTATCATTTTAATTGCTTATTATCCTTGAACATGGCAGACTGTAATACAATATGACATTGTACCTCTATGAGAGTCCTAGCCACCTCAAGGGGCCTTCCGCAGATTGTAATAGTGTTAAGAATTATCGGTGTAAAGAAAACGTTTAACATCCAACGAGGATAATCGGAACCATGTTTATGGAATATCCAAGTTTCTAATGGAATAATAAAACACTTCCTAGGTAACTGTAAATTTAGATTACCACTGCTACGTTTTAATTTCATTTACATATTATTGGGGAAGTAAAAAAATAAAATAAATAGGAAAAAAAAACGTAAGAGAGAAAACAAAATTATACCTTAGAATTATATCCTAATTATGAACATTATAAATTAGACAGATTAGTATGATGTATATGTAGCAACCCGATAAACTTGGGCAGCAATATGTTTTTTATATTAATAAAGCATATATCTCTCTCTTGTTCAGCTATATCGTAGTATCTATGCTCTTCTTTAATACGTTATTGTCAGTTTTGATATTGATTAATAATTTAGTTTAATCGAGGAGTTCTTTCAAAACTGAATATGTCACCTTCATAAAAGTCTCGAAAACGACCCTTAATGTCATATTTGTATTATTTAAATTTCATTTATTTGTCAATTTTTGTTATCATTTGGAGACATATAATTTTTGTCAATTTTAGCCCTGAAGAAGATCTTCAAGGCAGGTCGAAACGTTGGCACTCCATTAAAAGTTTTTTTTAGCTTGGACAAGTTTTTTCCTTCTCCAAACTGCGTCCCAGACCATCTTGTTACATTTCTTACATTTAAATATACTTCTGTTATTCTAATGGAATAATGTAGTACTGGCATCTCCTGTTGCGGCTTCACTCGCTCTTAGTAACAAAATAATTGGACATCAAATTTTTAATTTTAAAGTATGAATAGGTAATCAAAATTGACAGAGACTATTAAGAAACTCCTGCGGATTGCATTATCAGTGCTTACAATAAAAGACCCAGGAATCATATTTTTACACACAATAACAAAAATCAAAGGACCTACATTTTGATTTGGTAATAATTTTTATTCGGCAGAAGTAATTCTATTGGTTTTATCTAGTTGGATTTTAACTTCTAACGATACGTAAATGGTAGGGTGGCGAACCTCGTTTCTGCATCTCAACACTGTATATTTAAATTGTTATAGTAAATTTAAATATTGCAAAGTTTTACTAAAACTATGAAGATGTAGTTAAAATTTGGTACAGATGGGTATAGTAGTTTCACCATTGTTAACTATATTGAGGAACGGCACTAACCACATATCGGTTGATTTTCAACCTGGGATCCACAAGTCACACTAAATATTTGAATCATTTTTAAAAATATAATCGAATATAAGTAAGTTTGTTTTTTTTAATCAATTTCAAGCTCTCTATAACACCGTACGTACGTAACCTCCCATGTACAAATAGAATGGCGCTCGCCACCTATCGGTAAATTTTTCAACTTCACTGTTTTTATATATATATATATATATATATATATATATATATATATATATATATATATATATATACGTTTATATATATATATATTATCACTTTTTTAATAGGGTGGAATAGGTAGGGTGGAACGGCCAAAAGATATAACAGGAGATTTCAATAAACCATGTTTTTCATAGTTAAAAATGTATTATAATTATTTTAAAAGTTATATACTAACATTTTGAAAAAGTAAAGGAAATAGCAACGAACGTTATATACAATAATATAATAATATGTTAGCATAGATATGTTTTAGCCAGCTATTGATATATAGGATTCTAGCAAACTAACTAACCTTTAAAATAGTACATAATGAAGTATGCTCTAAACGCAATTTTTAAGGACATATAGAGCGAACCCGGAAAAAAACATTCCACCATCTTTTAAGAGAATTTCGAAAATTTGAAAGCTTGTATCTTAGTCCCCGTTTCAGCCACAAAGCTTATTTTGTGCTCAGATTTAGTTTAGTTTAGTCTAATTTTGAGTATAAAAATGTATTCTTTAGAACCAACTGTGCAGCAGAGAGTTTGGTGAAAAGTGGAAAAGGTCGCAGGTTTTGACGCTTTAACGTGTGTACTAAATTTAGAGCTCAACACTAACAATATACAAATAAATCATAACTACCCGACTACACACCAAAATGTACTATTCTCCTGGACTATTAGGTATCCCACAAAAATATTGTGCACTCCACGGGACCCCGCGGGATGGTCCAGATTATTCGGTGAGTCGGACTAGCGGGAGGCAGATTACCAAGGTTCAACTGTATTGTCTAAGGATACAGCACAACACAGTCTGCCGTATATGAACCGATGACGTCAAGGCACTCTTACGTCGCTAATGATGTAAACCAACCTAAAGTGGTGTTCTTCATTAATTATTAATAATGACGACGTCAAAACAGAGCCGGTAACGAGCGGCATACTTAACGAGGCGATGATTATAAATACATGACGTGCACATGTATGATTAATACATATTAAAATGTAAGACATACTAATTTTATGAATAACAAGTTTTTCAAAACTACCAAGTTTTGTACAAGTGTTCATAAAATCTGATAATAAAAGCTACGGAATTGGTCTCAGTCATGTGAATTCATGCTATATCTACGCTTGAGCAGCCATATTCTAAGTTACATTTTGGTCCAAATAAGTAAGACCTTATCCTTTACGTCTAATTTCGCGATAGATCCATTATCGATGCCATATTAAATAAATACAAAAAAATAAAAAATAAATAAAACTGAAAGAAACACTGCTACAGCCATTTTGGTCCACATGACACAACTAAAGTGTAATCTACGAGTATATGAAACACCGGGAATTAAAGGTACTGTTAAGTTTATGACATTTTCATCTCGTATAAATTAAAACAAAAAACCCGCTTATTTGCTTGATTTCGATAATTTTAATAATACGAATAAATCAGTTTTATATGTCTCTTATGATTTAGTCTAATCCAGATACCTATCCTTTCAGTAAGCTCCATAACCACACCAATCCACTAGTTTCTCAACTTGCTTCCCACTCCATTCATTCCCGAGTCGAAATGAAGATGACCTTATCGATCTTCTAGTGTAGAATATTTATTGAAGTGCAATTGATGAGTAGTTCTTCTCAAGTTTTAACATTTTGTAATCGTCATCAACAAATTTACTTGTTGTATATTTGAACAGTTTTAAATTTCAATAAAATGGTATTAAAAAAAAATAAAATGTGTCTCTTAAAAAGCCGGAAAAGATGTCTCATGGGATGTGGTTGCTGAAGCGACAATATTTAATATTTTATCATTACTTATTTATTATTAATGTAAAAATCTCGATTTAAGACCAAAATATGCTAGTATGGTTGTTTGATTTTTAATTAATTTGAAAAAAAAAACCACTCTTTCATAGGTTACCATTTTTTTTTCCACAGCATCCCTATGAAGGAGTCAATTGTTCACATTAATAATGATGATTAATAATGCACGTATATTATGTGCTTTGTTAATCAAGTTATATTTATTTTATGACAATGAGATTATCAGAAATTAGTGAAAAAAAAAAAAAAAAATGAAAAGAATAAAACATACAAAAAAATAGTGACTATATGTACCAATCTGTTTTTTGTTTTTTTTTCTTTTTGTTCAAGTTAAATGTTCTGAGCGAATTTCTTCATTTCATTTTTTTTTTTTATATATATATATTTTTTTAAGTTTCTCTAAATATCATTATTTTCTGGATCAAATAATAATAAATAGCCCTTGCCAAAAGGTGGGCAGTTATAATATACGGCAATATAAAATGCGGATAGATGTAATGTTATGCAAGCAGGGACATGATTCGATATACGAGAGGTGAAAACGTTTAAAATAATATTTGGTAGATCCATACGCAGTCATAAATTGAGTCCGTTATTATTTTTAATCACTTCAATTTTTTCTCTGAGCAAACGAAAATAAGAAAATGATGATAATAATTCAAAAGATAATTAATTGTAAAAATGGCTGCTCATCAGGAAAATGCGGAGAAAGATAAAGCGCTAAAAAGGAGAATCTTTAATTAAACAAAAATAAAATAAAAAATTTGAAAGCAGACATTTTTCAAAACTTATTTTTAGATCTTTAGAAAAACAATTGATAACGAACAAATCTTATTTGATATGAATATACAGATCGTTTAGATCATGCAAAGGAATAATCAAATATATAATTATAATCTTGCATTTAATACATAACTTATGTAATTATATAACTGTTGTATAAATTTATAATAGAATAAAAACTGAAAAATAAAGAGGCAAATTCTAACCAAAATACGATTATCAAAAATTTATTTTCAATTTAAATCTAGCAGCTGAAAATTCTATCCCTAAAATCATTTCTCCGTACTAGAAATGTAATTAGTAATTCATGGTGGACCAAAGAATGCCTAACCTTCATCAACGATAGAAAAAATGCCTATAATATTTATAAACAAAACAGCAATTACGAATCATATTTTAAACTACAAAATCGCTACTGCTAAAACGAAAAGATTTATTAAGCAATGTAAATCAAACTCATGGCGTGAATTTTGTAATTCGCTAAATAAAGACACCAATCCATCAGTCATTTGGAACGATTAAAACAATTAAAAAACCGAAAAACCACAAACAAACAACCTACTGGCAAAGGTGAAAGAGGAATTTTTTAATGAAATCCAATATCGACAAGAAGGCGTAAAAGCATAAAGCACCACGAACAGCTGGAACCAACATATTGTTAAAATACTCCAGAAATGTGAAAATACAACAATATATTAAGAGCTATCTGTTCAACTAAATGGGGGGCTGCCCCTAAAATATGTATTGATTTCTATAAGTCAACAATTAGGGCTATAATAGATTTTGGTTGCGTATTTTATGGGAACGCGGCAAAATCTAAATTACACACTCTCGATAGAGTGCAGTATAGATCTATCAAAACAAGCTTAGGCCTACTTAATAGCAGTCCGAATAATAATATTTTAGTCGAAGCTGGAGAACCTCCATTAATAATCAGAAGGGAAATTTTGACCGGGAAATTTGTCATAAAATTGCTAGCAGAGGACAGCGAGTTAATAATAAACTGGTTCAAACTAACAACAGAAACCCTAACTCACAGATATTGGAAAAGCAAAACACCTCCCCCATTGGTAGCAGCTTTTTTAAACTTATCCAGCTATAAAGATACGATTTATAGTATGAAAAAACCCCCCTATATTAAACGTAGCAGACTTTGATTCTTTTTAGTAATGATTAAGTAATTAATAAAAAGTCTCTCCAGAAATTAATAATAATAAATGATAACACGTGTCGACATAACTACAGGAAGTCTTGAATGAATCAATGGATTCCAGAAGGGACTTAAAAAATAATAATAATAATAAAAATGAAAATATTCTTGATTAAGAATGTTCTGATGTTTTTCAGAGATCTGCTATCGATGTTTTGGTTACAGCTAGAGCATTTTAAAAAGAAATGTTTGTCAACTCTAATCGCCACAGCAGTGACGTACCTCTGTTCTAATTATATTGTTTTTGGTAGAGATTGTCTTGAAACATGAAATAAAAATACTCTGTTTTAAAAGTAAGTTAACCTTTTTCAGATCAAGCATACATATTTAAAAAAAAAAAAAAAAATCATAGTTGCTTTTTTCTATTTTTTTTATTGATCTAATCCATACTATTATATAAAAGGACAAGCAATTTTTCGTTTGTGATCACTAACCGCGAAAACTACTGAACCAATCTGTTAAAAAGCGATAAACTTATGGTGCGCAGTGAAGTTTGAAAATTGACGTATAGGTGGCTAGCGCCATTGAAGAGAGGTTACAATGGTACTCTGTTATATAGGACTTGAAATCATTTGTATCATGAACTTGGATCCCAGTAAAGTTTAAAAATCGAACGATAGAACAATTCTGCAACGGAGTTTTAGTAAAACTATTTAACACATCGGAACCAAATTTTAACTTTATTATCTTCATAGTTCTAGAAAGATTTACAATCGTAAAGTTTGATATAATAACCATCTAAATGTACAGTGTTAAGAGACAGAAACGAGGTTTGTCACACTGTCATAAACCTTTAAAGGTAGATATTAAAGTCCAACCAGATGAAACCCATAAAATTATTTCTAGTGGATAAAAATTATTACCAAATCAAAGCGTCAATCCTTTGCTTTTTGCTATTGTGTGTAAAATTATGATCCATGGATCATTAGATGAAAGCACTGATAATGTTTCTTAATAGTCTCTTTCCGCCTTGATTACCAACATAAGTTGTTTTTAATTTTATTACATGAATATTACAATTAAAAAATGGATGTCCAATAACACTTATATGTAATCTTCAAACACCTAATCTGTGGAATTTTAACCCGGTTAAAAATTACTGCTATGAGTGAAAATATCATTGAGGAAATAATGCTCAATAGCATATTACATTACAAGATTTTAACCGATAAACAACTAAAACATCTATTATTACTTAAAATTATCTAAGCTCATCATCACTTACATATATTGGGTTGTTTCACATGAAATGTCCGTTTTCAAGGTATAGGGATTTTAGTGAAAATACAATATGAAAACAATAAAATTTTATTCGAAGTATTTACCTTCTTTTTCTACACATTTTTCCCAACGTGACAACAACTTTTTTATCCCGGATTTGAAAAACTCTGAGCTTTGAAGTGAAACAAAATCTGAAAACGCACTTTTCATTTCAGCATCATTTGCAAAAATTTTTCCTCTGCAGAAGTTGTCTAAATTCCTGAAAAGGTGATAATCTGTTGGAGACAAGTCGGGAGAATATGGTGGGTGCGGAAGAACTTCGTACCCCAGCTCTTTCAATTTATGTATGGTAAGTTTTGAAACGTGGGGTCTAGCGTTGTCGTGTAGGAGTATAGGGCCCTTCCGATTTACCAATCCAGGTTGTTTTTTCAATAATTTTTCGTGCATTTGGCCAATTTCATTGCAGTAGGTTGTAGAGGTAATGGTCTCACCTCTAGGCAAAAAGGAATAACGTATGATTCCAGCCATGGACCACCATACTGTAACCATCAATTTTTTCGGGTGCAAATTTGGTTTAGGCATTTGTCCTGGGCTTTCGTCGATGTCTAACCACTGCCCTGACCGACGCTGATTGTCATAAGCAATCCATTTTTCGTCGCAAGTTATTATTCTTTCAAAGAAAGGGTCGGTTTTTTGCCTAGCAAGCAACGAAACGCAGGTCTCAAGACGTTTCAATTGCTGTAGCTCAGTGAGATCGGGAGGTACCCATGTATCGAGCTTTTTCAACAACAGAGACTCGCAAAATCCTCTATGTATTTCGAATATTATAAAATCGGACATTTCATGTGAAACAACCCAATAACAGAGGGCGAAGCCGCGACGTGGAATGCTGACATTGAATAAATAAGTAAAAAATAACTTACTTTCATTCATTACAATTCTTTTAACCTCATTTAATGTTTTAGAATCATGGGGTACCTCCAAACAATCTATCGATTTATGGTGTACTGTAGTACACTGTGCCCTGAAAAGGGTTAAAAGTGCTTCCTAATATGGTTTATAAAACACCGGCGTCTTTGTGAATTTTGTAAAATCTATGTAGTAATATAAATTTCTTGAAAGTTCCTATATATCGGTGCTCAAAAATCGGTTAAATTAATGAGACAACTGAAGTACTAGACACAATCCACAATTTTTATAAATAAAAAAATCAAGAATAAATTGAAATAACGATAATTCAACTATATCATTAAAAGTTTAAAAATATTAAGCTAGGCAACACGAAGACCCTATATATAGATAATAAAATAAATGACAAAAACTGCATTACGACAACTAATAACATCAAAACTATATTTTATATAAATATAAATTAATATTATTATACATTCTTTTTTTAAATATATATTATCTTAAAATATACTTTATGGTCTAAAATAAAAAAATAAATAAAAAATCACAAAACATAGACCTATTATTAACTAAAAGTATTTATTTATTAATTTTGCAATTGTGTATTATTTATTCTTTTATAGTAGGTTTTTTAGAACTATTCTTGTCTGTAAACATCTAACATGTAAATGGATGTAATGAAAGAAACATATAAACACATATATTGATTAAACTTAAAAAAAAAAAAAAATGTTAGTAACAAATCGAAATATTTTGGATCAGAATCCAGACAGTGAATTTCTTCTAAAAAGCATGCTTGATTAAAAAAGGCCTTAATTGGCCTTGACAAAAAAAATTTATATTAAAACCCGAATAAATTTTTTAATTTGTAATTTTTTAAAATGATTGAAGAGAATAGCAAACACTTGCTATATTTAACGAGGAAAGTAAAGCAGACAGGAGAGGGGTGGAGGGAGGTACAGACAGGGGTCGGTGACCTTTCGGAGGGTGCTAGCGCGGGAACTTTATGGCGGGAAAGGGACCGTTCTCAAAGGGTTCGTTCACACAGCCCCTCCCCCCCTTCCCCCCACTCCTTCGGCTGTAGTACGGCGTATACTGGCTTGTTTACTACCAGTCTACACGGCCCCACTGGGCCGTATCCCTTTCCATCTTAAAGTATCTCAGGGCGGTTCTTCGACGTCCCTCAGGAGGAGAATAAGTAGAAAAAAATGTTAAAATATTATCGACGAATATTCCTTTAGACTGGTATTATGTTCCATTCCCACAAGGTATAGCAACACCAAAATCGGTTATCAACGATTTCAACAATGCGAAGAGCAATATGCTTACAGATATTTTTTGGATATTTGCAAAGTTTGTCCAATAATTTAATGTTTTACTGGGACATGAAGTGCGGTTAAGAAGATTTGTTAAAGTAAATTATACACTTTTACTAAACTGAAATATTTTTTTGAAAAATAGTTAAAAGTGCCTTGCGGATAAAGGATATAAAAATTTCACAGGGGTTTAATGAAGGATTTTTCCCTTCTTTTTGCTGCTCATCTTAAGTAGCCATGTGCCTAACTTTACATCCCTAAACTTTTGAGTTCCTCGATTCAAAAGGCAAGAACTCAACAGACACTTCAGCCAACTACTAAATAGGACATCTCATATTTCAGTTGAAAACTAAATTCTCTGAGCTGTGGGGGACAGCTAAAAAGACGAATATAAAATGCATTCAATCCTTCCAATCGAAAGTCCTCTGAACGATAGTGAATGCTCCTTACTATGTATTCTACTATACAACGTTCTCGACCTCGTATCCCTTAAAGTTTTGAAATTCCATCGCAACATTTCCTTCAATCCTAACCCTTTGGCTCAATTATTATCCAGTTCAACACATCCTAATAACCCCCTTCGCAAATTAAAACGGAAGTGGCCCTGATACCTTTTGTAAACATTTATTTATGGTGGAGTTGTAGCACTGGCCAGCTTCTCCACTCATGCCCTGAGTGATTGTACTATTGCGCTCTCACTCAGCCTTCACTGGGTTTTATATATATATATATAATATATATATATATATATATATATATATATATATATATATATATATATATATTTTAATAGAATTTTTGCGATATTCACGATATTGGAAACTGTAAAGAACAAGAATTTAAATTTTAGGGGGTTAGTTTTTCCCACTAACTCTAAACATAACATCTACCAATAAAATATTTATTTTATTTGTTCATTAGTTAGCTATTACGTTTAAAAGTTATAGCAGGGTCGAATTAGAGGAACGTAGCTTTAAAAAATAAAAACAAAAATAACTAATCCGTCATTAGACGCTGGTGCAGTTTTCATATCGTCCCTACAACTGCAAAGTATCGAATGTGAAAATAAGCGATTTTTGAATTCGATCTCTAGCGATTCGTTACATTGTTTTGGAATAATAGAATAGTTTGTATAATCGACCATGACAGGGTTATTCTTCCTCTTTACAGAGTGAATTCAGATTTGAGAATTCCTTAAAACGTACATCAGCCCTAAAGCAATCGATAAACTAATAAAAAAAATGTGTTTTTTCACATTCAAGACTTCACATTTGTAGGTAGGGACGATATGCATAACCCACTAGACTCATTCTTTATAAATAAAAGGCACACATAAAATTAATGAATGACAGCTTATTTCATTTTACAATATTATATGAAGGCCGCCGTGATCCATTTTTAAAAAGGGAAAAATTATTTTCTCAAAAAAATTTTTTTTTACCAAGATAATTCTTTCCCCCAATACAACATTTCAAAACCAAAAAAAAATTTTTAACCCTCCGACAAATATTCTAGACACTGACTAAAGCAGTACAAATCCAAAGAATTATACAGAAAGAAAGAGTGCCGTTTTAAAAACAAAAATATGAAATCGTTTTTCAAAAGGACGAAGATGGCGTAACATCCTTCGGTCGTCGAAAACCGTTAGATTCTAGCGTATCACAAAATAGTATCTTCTAGTGTCCTGTGAAAAGTGAGTGTCCTTTGTAAGAAACATATCATTAATTAAATTTTCAGGAACAAGTGGCCAAGGATATCCTTCGGTCATAAGAAATCATTGGATCCTCTAACGAACTGGTATCCTTCAGCGGTTTTAGATTAGATGCTCAAAACTTCAGCAGTTTTTCCCCCTTAACGTTTTTGTATCTATTTAATGTGGACTATCGGTTTTTATTCGATAGTTATATGCACGATTTAAAGTACACTTCCTATAAAATCAGATGCCTCTACCAGTTTAAAATCAACTATAACTGGCCTACAGCGGTTTTACCCCCTGACCCTTGCTTCCCCTATAGTAATAATATTTATGTTTCAAGGTTAGAACTCTAGGATAATATTTAGAATTGATGAATTATTTCTCATTACTATAAGTGTTTTTTTTTTTAATTTAAAGGTTAGTTTCATATGTAAAACATCTTCAGTTCTATGGAAGCAAAGAGGACTTATTGCAACTAATCTTCCAAAGAGAGAACTGATTGAAGAATACTACTAAATCTTAAAGAAACAAATTGATCACACTACCAAAACATGTTGACATGTATCGCAGAATTTTTTAATAGTTTTCGTTTAAAAAAAAATTCAGGGAATTCAATATTTAACACAAATTAAAATAGTAGTCCTTTTTTAATATTTTCTGTTTTAACCTTGAATTTAACCTTCAGGGAAAGAGGGAGACAAAAACCTGAATAAAGGTTACAAGTAACAAACTAACAGTCAAATAAGTTATTTGGTTATATGCAAATGATAAGAGGGAACAGTGAGATATAGCTAAAATAGTAAGGAGATGATGATTGATACACCCAGTTGAACAATTGATGTTAAGCATGGAAAGGTTTTGGGGTTGACGGACGGCCGGTTTCTTTTATGCATGCTATCTCAAATGTATTATGGATTATTTCGATTTTTCTGACAGGTGAGTGAAGATGACTTTATAAATGCAAGATGAACACTCAGTCATTTACCTTACCTTGCATTTCCCGGGGGGGGGGGGGGGAATGGAAATTTATAAGTAAAATATTGCAGACCTATTTCATCGACTTGAAAATACCAAAAGAAATTAAAAGTAAAGAACAATACTAGGATGTTAATTAAGGAGGTTGTAAGATTAGCTTTGTTTCAGATTACATATTCCAAACATAATTCAATTACCACTCTTTTAAAGTTAAGTCCATTGTTTCAACTACTTTCACCCATCTTTCTGTCAGTATTTAGACTAGTAATGGCTCAATTCTTATAGTTTTATGGCAACTAACTATTAGAGTCCTGATGGTGACGGCAACTTCCAAGGGGAGGGCACCCCAAGATCAAAACCACCAGTCCTCCTGGTAGGGGGTTTCAGTATGGGGCCAACCCTATCTAGTAAAATACACTCCGATTACGAAACTCACAATTTAGGACGCCCTAGGAAATCCTGGCTAAAAGATGTTGAGGAGGACTTAAGAGTATTTGGAGTTACCGACTGGAGGAATAAGGCTCAAGATAGGAGCGAACGGAGCAGAATTGTGCGAGAGGCCAAGGTCCACCCTAGACTGTAGCGATAAGAAAGGAGAAGAAGAACTATTTGAATCCACGTTTTACGTCCCTCCTAACTGTCGAAGACTATTTTAAAAACAAGCTGTAGATCTAAACACAACATAATATGAGGTTTATGATTTGCCTCATTTGTATACATAGGATGAGGCAAAACATTTACTCCTTTCAATTTTTACTAGGTTAAACGAGAACGTTAAATTCTCTATTGTCGTCTTGCGAAATGGTTTGGCTCTTGTTGAGCAAACTATGAATAAATTACTTGAGGTACTCATGATGGTAGAGAAAGATCAATCCTTTGAATAACGGTTTTAGCAAACAGAGAGAGTTGGAATTCAGAATCGTGTTCATGGACAAGGAATCACAACCTGGTAGATATAGCAGACTTCTATATGGCAAGGAATTGGAATCGCAACAAATGAAGTAGTTTTCTTTTATTTTTATTATATTAAGAAAAAAAGCAACAGTCAAAAACATGGTAAGGAATTTCAAATAAATTTTCCTGTACTTGAAAAATGATTAAGGAATGTGAATAGCGAACTGAGCAGAATAATGGCTACGTCGCAACGCGTCGTAAAAAAAAAAACAAACGAAATAAATGGCAGGAAATACAAAATACAGTTAAATATGCGACATAAAAGTACTATCTTTTGATAATTGCATAGCAAAGTGCGCTAAACAAAAATCTTTAGAAGAAAAGTTATAACTTTTGAACAGTTTTAACAATTTTATACTTTTATATAAAAAATATAGATAACGTTAATCAGAATTAAATTTCAAAAACTAGAATAAACATAATTTCCTGTAATTCTGTTATTTTAAACTTAGAAAACGGAAAAGAAACGCAACAGTTATGACGAGAATGGTAAGTAGGACACGAGTTAATACGCAATTTAAATCAGCTGATACCACAAGGACTGATATTCATGCCTCTCTTTCCC
This sequence comes from Euschistus heros, assembly GCA_003667255.2. Taxonomy (NCBI): domain Eukaryota; kingdom Metazoa; phylum Arthropoda; class Insecta; order Hemiptera; family Pentatomidae; genus Euschistus; species Euschistus heros. The sequence continues at coordinate 1,037,424 of RCWM02000139.1, forward strand.
CATACGTTGTCTTTTATTGTATCCCTGGTACGTCAAAAAAATTACGTAGAATTTATAAAAATAGTGGTTTCTAAAAATGATTCATATCTTTTCACTGATAATAAAGGGGTAGATATAAATAATAGTCTACTAAACTTATGAATATAATGAACATCTTCATCGGGTAATTAACAAACTAAATTTAAACACATAAATTCCTTGTTACGGCTCAAAAATAAGAAGGTAAAATTTTAAATTTCGGAATGAAACTAAACAAGAAAAAATCCGGCTTTAAATGTCTTTTTATTAGATTTATTCAATTCAACAAATTTAATTTTTTTTTCTTCTTTTTTTTTTATCCCCCGACTTTATTTTATTTAATTCCATGCAAGGAAAAAGGAAGGGAATGGGTGATCTTTTCTTGCCTTTTGGCATTTTAAGATCTGTTTTCTTCTCGGCCATCTCTCGTGGATCCTATATCGACTAAAGGTACTCCTTTTTATGTGCCGTGTGTGGAGGAACACTGCCGGAAATATAAAAAAAATTAAAATATAAAAAATATATTAATGATAATGTTAAAATAACATTTAAACAATGCGAGCAGAAACATATTTCCAATAGACCCATTTTAAATGTGTTCCATTAGCAACAGAAAAAAAAACCTACCAGGCTGAGTCTGAGTACTAAAATATTTGATTTCTGGTCTTATCTTTTTAAGAAATTTAATACATATAAGCCACGTAAAGAAATGCTGATGCTTTGAAATTTTTGTATGTTTTTAGAACTATTGAGAATTGTTAAACATTCACAGAACAACACACAATTCATCAATTCTCATACAAATTACATATTATTGATTATATGGATATAACAGTTCATGACTGTAACTATAAGATGGTTAATCAGTTGAGCTTCAATCAGTTATAATCTGTACCTCAAAAACCTTATTAAACATTCTTTTATTTATAAATATATATTTATAAAATCCCCTTCAAAAGTATCGCAACAATTTGAAATATTTGAATTTTATAAAAACGTATTTTTTTTTTTCATAATAAAGAAAGAATCTGAAGTGTATAATAAACATTCCTAAACTAGACATAAACAATTTTTATTAAAATAAATTACAATATTTCTTCCAATAAACAAAAAAGTTAGGAAACTAACTTTTTAAAATTTTCATTTTTTACAATTTTAGCTTTTCACTTTTAACTTATAGACATGTTGCTACCTCTTGCTTGAATGACTGCTTGGTATAATTGTGAATAACGAAACGAATGATTAACATGGACTGAGGGAAATATGAAAAAAAAAAATAATCGAAAATTCAATCGTTCGTTACTATCAGGGAAAAACATTGATGTATATAATCCTTACTGTCTCATGTTTAATAAATAATATTAATATGAATATAAACCAAGTATGCACTATGGGTGTTGCAATACTTTTGGCAGGGAAAGAAAAAATAATTTTTAAAAATTAATAAAGGCTTGTTGTCATGAAAAGGATAAAATTTCATAGCTTGTTGTTATGAAAAGCCATATTTACACTTATAAAATTAGAACTCGGGGAGCAGAAATTTTCCACGACAGTGGTGGGACTTGTCATACAAATGACGTGGCTATTTACCTGTTGGCATCAGTGGCAAACATCGAATTATAAGTTAAAAGGAAACACATGAAAATAAGTATTTGTTTTTTAAACAGCTTATCGTTACACAACATAGACTAAAAATACAAACCATAAAATCTGTTGCTCTCAACACACCTGTTCAAATAACATATTATACGTAACTAATTTTTGACATTTATAAATCTTTTAGATAGGAGTATATACTTTTTTTGGTGTAAGGTTTCTTCCACACTCAAAACTATAACATTTTGACATACTCTATCTCTGTTGGTGTCGCTCGGATAGAAAATTTGACGAAAGTTCCCTGGTCAGAATATTTTTGTTTTACAACATTTGTCGCTAGGACCTTCTGTTTGGGAGATATTGGTTTGGTGAAATAAGTGACGTTTGAAACCCCTATTTTCTCTCAAATTTATTTACTTCAAATAATCATTAATTGTAACTTATTTAAATTTAATTATTAATTTAAGTAATTTGATGCTTTTAATTCTTAAATGTACATTGGGAAAAGCATTAGATTATAGATAGGCATATCCAAGATCTATTGTTTTTCATAGTCAAGTAGAAATTGACTTTACCATATAATTTAGATGGTCCAAAAAAATATTATCTTAAACGAATGTTGATAAAATATAGATTAATTTTTAACAAGGAGTTTGGGCTGGCAGTCTATACTTATATATATATATATATATATATATATATATATATATATATATATATATATATATATCAATTTATTGAAATTAACAACTGTACAATACAATGACATGTCAAAGCTTGAAAAGAACCACTCATCAGAAGCACTTTAATAAAAATTCTACAATATAAGATCTCTAGGCCACCTTCTTTTCAGACGCCTCGGAGGATTATCGGGAATCCTGTTGAGAAACTAATGGATTTGAATGGTTATGGAGCTTATAGTGAAAGGATAGGTATCTGCTTTGGGCTAACTCAGCAACATATGGAAAGTTTATTGGTGACAAAGTAAGGGGAATTTAGGATTTTTCAAAGGATTTTGGATTGTAAGGATTGGATAAGAGATGAATTGGATGGTTTAGTAGAACCCCAAAGCTCAACTCCGTACGTCCAAATAGGTCTAATTACAGTCATGTAAATAAGTCTTTTGTAATTTGTTGGGAGCTTTGAACGTTTCTCTAGTAAATGTTGAAGTAGTCTATAACAAAGGGCAGTTTCTTGTCGCTTTAGTCTTGCTTTTTAAATTTAAAACAAAGTAATTCAACCCCTTTTTCCACAAAGAGAAATGATGTTTAACGAATGTTATGACGTCACGGTCATTTCTTTGTCAACTCTAATCTTTGACGTTAGTTTAAGGCAGTGAAACTCATTATCCCACCCTCGCGTAATCAGTGATATCAACTTTTTAATATTAATAGATGAGTTAACTTAAAACCCATTTACCTCAATCACTATTCCTAGTTCTCCGATCCTACCTCTCTAACCGTTCCTTTCGAGTTCGCTGCGGAACGGAGTACTCTAACTGCTACACAATAGAGGGCGGTGTTCCACAGGGTAGCGTGCTCGGTCCAGTCCTATATATCCTCTATGCTGCAGATATCCCTACTACTCCTGATACTTTCCTTGCAACATTCGCTGATGACACTGCTATCCTTTCATCCCATCCAGATCCCTTAATAGCATCCCATAATCTCCAAACCCACTTATCCCTGATTGAAGACTGGTGCAATGACTGGCGGATCAAAGTAAATGAATCTAAATGCACCAACATAACCTTTACCCTCCGCCGTAAATCCAGTCCTCCTATCTACTTCAATGGTATCCCGCTACCTAAAGCTGACACAGTTCGGTATCTTGGTTTCTACCTAGACAAAAGACTTACATGGAACCCACACACTCGACTCAAAAGGCAAGAACTTAACAGACGCTTTAGCCAACTGTATAGACTATTAAATAGGACATCTCATCTTTCCATTGAAAACAAACTTTTTATATACAAAACCATCATCAAACCCATTTGGACTTATGGACTTGAGCTGTGGGGGACAGCAAAAAAGTCGAATATCAATCGCATTCAATCCTTCCAATCCAAAATCCTCCGAACTATAGTAAATGCTCCTTACTATGTTTCCAACAAAATCCTACACAGCGATCTCAATATACCACACGTCCTCGACCTCATACCTCTTAAATTTTCGAAATTCCATCGCAACCTTTCCTTTCATCCTAACCCTCTGGCTCAATCTTTATCTAGCTCCACCCATCCTGATAACCCACCTCGCAGACTAAAACGGCATTGGCCCCGAGATCTTTTGTAAAATTTATTTATTATGGAGTGCTGGCAATGGCCAGCTTCTCCACTCATGTCCGGCGTGAATGTACTATAGCGCTCTCACTCAGCCTCCACTGGGTTTTTTACACCAGTGACGCAGCTGAGAGAGAAGAGCTGGGACCTCTCTATGCCTGGCTTGTCCCTCCATAATTGGAGGGAGGGGTCTGGCTGGGGGTCCCTAGGATGAGTGTGTATTGTAAATAAAGTACGATTGTGTTTTTAACATATAATTTAATTTTGTTTTATTTTTTATTATTACTATTTATTTATTTTTTCTTACTCAATGTTTTATTTTTTCTTATTTTAGTATTTCATTTTATTTATTTGTATATTGTTCATGTATAGGAAGTTCTTTCTGTTATCTTTTTATTTATTTTATTTTGTATATATAATTTTTTTTTCTATTAATTTTTTTTTTCTCTCTTTTTGTACATAATGTGTGAATGTAATCATATGCCATCTATATTACTTATTGCCCACATTTGTGGCAGATTGTAATATTTACTCAATAAAAGTTCTTAAAAAAAAAAATAGATGAGTTATACATTCATACGTAATTATCAGCTTTGAAGATTTTCTATTTATTTCTATCTTCTATCATCGAACTAAAGAGAATATATGAAATTATTATATTGGCATATCTAACAGACCTTGGTGTTATCAGGTTGTTAATAGCACATAATTATTTTAAATCGTAACAAGACATACATTTTCAAACCTTTTACGAAGTACCGCTATAACAAAATGACTTACATCTTTAATAACAGAGCTATCAATGAGATTTTTGGCGATTTTAAAAACTCTTATACTAAAAATTATATTAGGAATTTTGTAACGAGCTGAAATTTAAATAACAGTAATTAATAATAGCAATAAAATAAACAGATCCAAATTGTACTTTGTGATATATGACGAATATAAATTATTTTTTGCGTATTTTTTTTTCTTGTTGTTATTAAATAACTATTATTAAAATAATATACATAATGCAGGAGGGGGGGGGGAATAAAATATTTTTAATAATATACATATTATATGATAATTTATTATAAGAATAAAAAACGCAAAAAATTAATAAATAAATAAAGAGCAAAAGGGGATCATCCACCTAAATCACTATTCTTGGTACCGTCAGTTTGCTTCTCAGATAAATTTAAGCAAATCTGTTAAAACAAAAGACTTTATAAAAATAAACTACATATTTTTATTTTCTCTTTCAGGCTAGGGGCTTATACATACAACTTTAATACATAAAAGATTAAAGTTGTTGTTATATTTAAAACGGCCTACAATCATAAACTATATGGATGTCTTTCCCCACCTCATGTTAGAATATTTTTAGTTAGGAATGTAAAACATACTAAAAATATAAATCTCTTAAAAAAAAATCCGTAACAAAAGTAGAAGTGGAAGCAAGATACACAAGTACTTATTATCAAGAGTATAAATTTTATCATTGTTAAATTCTTATTTAGTTTTTTTTTAAAACTGAAGAAATCATAATGTCAACAAACCGCGATATCGCAAACACCTGACACGACATGATGTAATGCAGAGATGACAAACGTGCCTTCGAATAAGAATTAATGAAGGATGCATTCCTGGCACCTAGGATATTTCCAGGCGGCAGACACGTCCTGGAATTCTCCATCAAAACATAGCAACGAGACGTTGATCCTAGACACCAAGTATGAGTAAGCTAGAAGCCACGAGGAAAATTATTGCAGGCTCAGCGAAAACACAATCTGCCCCGTCGGTTTCCAGTCCCATTCATAGGAACTGTTGGCCGCCCTGTGCAAAAAGTTTCGGAGTCTCCATCTTGCGATATCTCCCCTTCTAGGAAGAAGAGAGCGGATGAACTACGAAATCATAGGTACAATACTTGCGAAAATTTTAACATGATAAACCTAATAGCTGAGCAGGCCTTGGAGCAACTGATTACTCCCAAGAACAGCGGAGAGACTAGTAACCAAGAATAAATAATAAATCATAAACCTAGAACAATCAATTTCCAACAAAGGGGAATGAAACCTTATTTCATTTTATTTACAAATAAGGATATTTTTAATTTAATTTAAAAATTTATGTGTCATAAACAACAAGAAACTGCTCATGGTTATGACTACACCAAAATGCACTTGACAAGCGTTCAGAGCTACTTATTAATTTCAACAGACTTATTTATATGACAGTAACTAGACCCATTCGGACATACGGAGTTGAGCTTTGGGGTTCCACTAAGCCTTCCAATTCTTCTCGTATCCAATCCTTACAATCCATAACCTTCGTGAAATCCTCAAGGGTCCTTATTATGTCACAAATAAACTTATCCATAACGAACTAAATATCCCATATGTAGCAGATTTGGCCCAAACAAGATACCTATCATTCCATGAAAAGCATGTTACATACCAACTCGAATTCCTGAATGAATTCTTCCTTTGTTGGATCTTCGGTTTTTTTGGCCTTCTTCGTTAAGGTGAATACTAGATATTCCCCCACTAATTTGGACAAAGTTCTCACTTTTTTATCTTCCGGTGTTTTACATGTCAATTATATTCATTTTACATCCAATAGTCGTTACAAAACATTAGAATAATAAAATGAGTTCGTAATTCTGTAAATTAATGAAATTGAATCATTCCTTTCTAGAATAATTATTCCTTCATAGAACTGTCACGTGCAAGAAGAGATTTGAGGATTATAGCGAAAATAACGAACTCTTAGCTAATGACAACTGTACCTTAAACTCATTTTAATAAAGAAATAAATTTATTCTTGCATATTATTATTTTATAAATCTTTACGTTTTCATGTATATTGTTATTAAATAGTGATAGTTATTAATTATCTGGTATAAATAGTTTAAATACTAGTAATAATACACTCACTAATACCTTAACAATAAATTGTTAGTTGCAATCCCTTTTTAAGGACCTGAGCACTTACCTGGAACAAAAAAAAAGGTTTCTTAGTTAGGAGATAGCAAAACTATATAAAATGAAAATTAAATATATTGCACTTTAATAAACAATAATTAAAAGTAAAAATTAGATGATCTACGAATGTTTACTCAAGAAGTTTTCGCCAAATCGTAAAACAAAGTTTCTGTATATAGATGTTCATGTTTAATACTTATACATAATTTTTTATTTTGATCTATACGTATATTCGTCATTTCATTTACGTTAAGTTTCATTTAAAGGTTGCAAATATATGTTCCAATCATCGATTAAGCCCGTCAGTATTTTTGATATAGTTGAAAGGAACTGAATTCTATTCGCAAGGTAATATGCATTAGCAGCTGTCAGCCATTGTACTACCGCTTTCCAACCCTATAATACCACTGTGTCCTTTTAACAAATCAACTGCGTTCTAATGTCCATTAATTTAATTAAATTGTTTCAAATTTGTACTGTATGCCTTGTATTTTATTCAGTGTAATACTTTGTACTAAATTATATATTTATATATCTTCAAAAATTTTAAATATAAAATTTTATTTATCTAATTATTGAAATTTAAAACTGTATATATATGTATAATACATTCATTAAATGTGACAATAACGTGCATGACAACATAACAAATTGCTTGGGAAGTCACTACGCAGGGGAAGCACAACAAAACGTATAAAATTTAATTTAATTTATTTTAATGTTCATGCCGTTTATAGCAATAAATAGAAAAAAACATTTTTTCCCTGACTGGAAAAACAATAGATCATGGATATGTTTATCTATAACCTATTAATTTTATACCTAATGTTTTTATATCTACTGCTACTGATAATGAAACTTTCACCAAATTTTCAATCCGAGCAACATCAACGGAGGTAGAGCAGGTCAGAAAAGTCATTAAACAAATGTAGGGAAACGTAATTAATTTTCGTCCAAACCAATATAGCTCCTAAACGGTAGGTTTTAGTAATAAATATAAAATAAAAAAAATTCTCCTTAAAAGTTCTGATAAGGGAACTGTCGTCAAATTATCGATCCAAGCAACACAACAGAGCTATGTCAAAATACTTCATTTTTGAGTGTTACACGTTTCATCAAAACCGTATTGACCCCAAAACAAACATCCATGTCAACAACAATGAACTTTTTTTTTCTTTTTTTTTTTTACATTCAATCTTTTGTTGAATTTTAATCACACAAACATCGTTTATTACAAACAGCTAAATGGGTTATAAATAGCGATATAACTGAAGGTATAGTTAAATACCAAAACAAACAAGTCACACTGAAGAGCGAAATTGACAATTAAAACACGGGCAAGGAGGACAAACAATCGATTATGGGCACCGAAGTAGATAAATATTGCTGTGAGATAGGCAACAAATATTTCTCTTATCGCAACGGCACCGCATTCCTGGCGTGCCTTATCACGAGGGACCAGCTGGTGCAGTGCCCCGCTATCCAACCAGCGAGCTGCTCCGGCGGTTAGTTGACCCCTTCGCCGCATTTCTCCCCAACACTTGTTGGAATTCCTTCATGTCGGGGAAATAAGTATAGATAAATCATATAATGTGAGTATGTTTTAAAATGACTGCTAAATATGCTGAATACTTTATATCGGGTTAGGGGAAAAAAAAATTAACAGACATTATATTAAAAAAAAAATCCAAGATCTAAATAATAAGAGCAAAACTGTTTGAAGTGGTACTTATTTTTAGTATTTGTCTACAAATAAATAGCATTCTCTAGATTTTACCAACATAAGTACTTTATTAAACATTATTTTTGAACAAGCCAATAGCTTATGTTAGCTGATTCTTTTTTGCAAAGTGTATTATATTTTACTAAAAAAAAAAAAAAAAAAAAAAAAAAAAAAAAAAAAAAAAGTCTTCCAGACTGAGAAAAGCATTAGATTACAGCCATGTCAATATATATAATCTACTGCTTCTTATCAGGAAAGTGTCGTCCGATTTTCGATCCGAACAACATTCGAACAGAGCGTGTCGAAAAGCCACAACACATTAAATGTAGGCACAACGTTACTTTTATCATTCAAACCAATATAGCTCTTAAGTGGTATGCCCTAGCGACAAATCTTTTATAACAAAACTATTCTCCGGTTTCAAAGGATTCTGTTAGGTTTGATATTGTCAATAGAGTATACAATTTCTAAGTTCTAGATATTTTCAAAAATATTTTAAAAAATGGTTAGTAAAATATAGGAATTTCAAGATTATTAATAGATCAAAAATATATATACGCAAGTACTAAGTATAGTTCTAACTAAACTCCCCGTCAAAAGTATTGCAACACCCATAATTCTCGAGATTTGTCTGGTTTTTACCTTAATCCATACTTGTCTTATAATCATATTAATATTATTTATTAAACGTGAGACATTAAGGTTTAGACACATCAATGTTTTTCCCTGTTAATAACAAACTAATGAATTTTAGGTTATTATTTTTAAATTTCCTTCAGTCCGTGTTTATCATTCGTTTCGAAATTTACAAGTATGCCAAAACTAGTGGAAGCAGTTATCCAAGCCAGAGGGGGCAGGCAATATGTCTTATTAAATATAAAAAAGTTAAAATTGTAAAAAATGAAAATTTTAAAAAGTAAGTTTTCTAACTTTTTTGTTTAATGGAAGAAATATTGTAATTTATTTTATTACTTCTTCCATAGTTAACCTCCCAACCCAAACACCATTAAAAGTTGACTCTGTTCCTAGTATCCCAAGACGGGTCCAAATCCCTGCTAGCATTCCTAGATACAATCATCCATCACAGCTCCCCGAATCAAATCTTGTCACAAATCCAGCAGACATCAATAACATCCTATCGTCCTTCCTGTCAGAGCTAAAAGAAACGATCGCACCTCTCATTTCACTCCTCACCACAGTCCTTTATCAAGTCCCTTTCCATATTCCACAATGAGCACAAAGCCCCTGGCTATCATTCTATGGAATGCGAATGGACTAACTAACCACCGATACGAACTTGACATATTTCTTCACGACAATAACATTGATATTGCCTTACTGACGGAGACCCACTTCACAAACAAATCACATTTCTACATACGGGACTATATCACTTATAGGTCGGACCATCCGGAAAACACAGCACATGCTGGTTCTTGTATCCTTATCCACAGATCCTAACCCCATTCCCTTATTCCTTCCACTCCAACTACAGAAATCCAATCAACCTCGGTTATCATATCAACAAGTCCTTACAATTTAACTTTCTCAGCTGTATATTGCCTACCAAATATTCCCCTTTCCTATAGTCATCTTGAATCCTTATTCCAATCTCTGGGACCTCGCTTCATTGCAGGAGGAGACTACAATGCTAAGCACCAACGGTGGGGTTGTCGATCATCCAACTCCCGTGGCAGCATCCTATCCCGAGTCTCTACATCCAAAACCTATTCCATCATTCCACCTACGAACCCTACATATTGGCCGACATCCCTCAAAAAACGACCCGATATCCTCGACATATTCATCACTTCCCAGGTATCTTCATCCCAGCTAACAATAAAATCTCTAAATGACCTTTCATCTGATCATAGTCCGGTACTGCTTTCCCTGTATTCAACTTCTGTTCCTAAACCCACCCATCCTTCGGTGATTACTGGCCGAGTAGACTGGGACAGTTTTCGATATGATTTGGAAATGAAAATAGACTTAAAAATTCCACTTAAAACAAAACAAGATATTGATACTGCCATAGAAATACTAACGACAATAATACGCAATAGCATAAAAGATAACACCTCAAAAAGAAAAACATACAATTCTCTCCAGAGTAATTTGCCACAACATCTTCGCATCCTATTGACAGAAAAGCGAAAAGCAAGAGCTAGGTGGCATAGAACCAGATATCCGTCAGACAAAAATAACTACACCAAATTGACTAACAAACTAAAAACAGAAATTATAAAATTCAAAATTTATATAAATATACTGAAAACCTTAACACGACTGACAAATCCTTATGGATGGCCACAAAAAAACTCCTGAACTACAAAAATTGTAATCACCCTCTTCTAACTGAATCCAAAACGTGGTCAAGATCTGACGAAGAAAAATCTCAAATTTTCGGCCAGCACCTTTTCAATACCTTTAAACCCCATCCTGATATCCTTAACCCAAATCATCTTGAAAGTATTGAAACAGAATTAAATATCCCACTTCAAATGTCCCCTCCTCCTAAAGCATTCCATCCCTCAGAAATATCAAGTATCATCCAAAGATTACCCACCAAGAAAGCCCCTGGACATGACCTTATCACATCCTATATCCTAAAACACCTTCCATGGAAAGCCATCCTGCTCCTAACATTCATATATAACGCTGTACTCCGAACAACATATTTTCCTGATCCTTGGAAAGTGTCCATAGTCAAAATGATACCCAAGCCCAAAAAGCCACCGGAACACCCTTCCTCATATCGTCCTATCTCTCTCTTGCCAATAATGGGTAAAATCCTGGAAAAACTCATCTTAAAACGCTTGTATCCTATCCTAGGTTCCAATCACATAATCCCACACCACCAGTTTGGATTCCGAACATCACATTCCACAATCCAGCAATGTCATCGTGTGGTGGACGTTGTCTCCTCCGCATTGGAGCGCGGAATGTACTGCACGGGAGCCTTTCTCGACGTAGAACAAGCTTTTGACCGAGTCTGGCACCCGGGACTGCTGTACAAACTACGAAAATTCCTACCTCCTACATACTTCCTTATCATCCGTTCCTATCTTAGTGATAGAACCTTCAAAGTTAATCATAACTTTTCCTACTCCTCTCTCTTTACCCAATCTGCAGGTGTTCCTCAAGGAAGTATCCTAGGTCCAATCCTCTACACGGTGTATACAGCTGACATCCCGACGCATCCTAGCACCATCCTAACCACGTATGCTGATGACACGTGTGTGTTATCAGTAAACAATAATCCCTTCATTGCCTCCCAGACACTCCAATCCCATATCATAAAACTTCAAGAATGGTGTCAAAAATGGAGAATCAAAATAAATCCAAATAAATCCCATCAAATAACCTTCACCCTCCGTCGTAAACCCACGACTTCCTGTCCTACAATATCCTTTAACGATGTTCCGCTAATCCCCGTTGAACAGATCCGCTACCTAGGACTCCATCTGGACAAACGTCTTACTTGGAATCCACATACAAGAAACTGCCCGTCGCTATCGACTACTTCAACATTTACTTGACAAACGCTCCAATCTTCCAATTAATTACAAAAGACTCATTTACATGACAATAATTAGACCAATTTGGACATACGGAGTTGAGCTTTGGGGCTCCACTAAACCATCCAATTCATCTCGTATCCAATCCTTACAATCCAAAATCCTTAGAAAAATCCTAAATGCTCCTTACTTCGTCACAAATAAACTTATCCACAAAGATCTTAATATACCTTACGTTTCTGACTTAGCTCAAACCAGATATCAATCCTTTCACAGCAAACTCGACAACCATTCAAATCCATTAGTATCACAACTTGCATCTCATTCCATTCCAGGTAACCCTCCGAGGCGCCTGAAAAGAAGATGGCCTCGGGATCTTCTAATATAGTGCTTTATCATGTAGAACCGTAATAAGTGCTACCAATGGGTAGTTGCTTTAAAAACAAGTGACGTGTCATTTTTATCTATTTCATCATATTTACTTGATGTATTTTATTTTTTGTATATACAGTTGTAAATTTCAATAAATAATTTAAAAAAAAAATTATTTTATTAAAAATTGTTTATGTATAGTTTAGGAATGTTTATTATAGACCTCAGAACCTTTCTTTATTATGAAAAAAAATAGGTTTTTTATAAAATTCAAATATTTCAAAGCGTTGCGATACTTTCGACGGGGAGTTTAGTTTAAGACAACTTTGAAAATAATCATAGGAATATCTTAATAATAATGAACCTATCTATTCATCTCCTACAACAATTATCTCAGTTACTGCTATAGTTGACCTCCATTGATTGGGTAAACATTTAAATATCATAACTGCGAAGAAATCCATCAGAAAGTTTCTGTCGGAATGTTTCAATCTCAAAAAGAGAAATTTTAAGCCTCATTTTAATAATAATGAAAGTGTATTGTACCTTTGTTGATAGCAGTAATTTATTCATCCATTGTTTGTTAAGTAATTTTGTTGTATCATTCTATTCACAAAACTGGACTTAGAAATTAATTTTCAAAGCCATTTGAATCTCCTATAAATCGAAAAATGTTTAAAATATGTATTTGCTTCAAAATCGTATTTAATATATAAATACTTAATCTCGGAGGAGAAAATAAACTGTTTCATTTATTATTCTAAGTGTGTGTGGTCCAATGGGTAACAATATCATAATAAATTAATAGATAATAAATAAATTCATGACTTCCAGGATAAGGCTGGTATCAAATCTGTTAATAAAGCGCAAAATGTACTTTTAATTTTAATGCTTGGGCACATTCAGCCATTCTATGTGATATGGATTTTGTAAAGGCACTCAATAAAATCTTTATAAATAAAATATGTTTGTCTTGTTATTTAATTACTTCAATTTTTTTATTATTACATCACATTTATCTTGAGTATCTTTATCTTTTGATACTTCTACTGACATATTAATCTCCTTGAAGACATTTTTTTTTTAATCATAACAAGAACAAAATCCATTGTAGTATTATTATCTGATGATTCCAAAATAAATTTTAAAAAAATATACATCAGATTAAAATAAACGAAGAACCAATGAAATTAATTTTAAATACAGTCAAACATTAAAAAAACTCGATTTGATTTCACTTAACAGATCGAGTACAAGATATTACAAAACTACATTTAATGCGGCCCAACCTTGACACTGCAAGAGAACACAGAAGGAGGACAAGAAGTTACAACACCGAAGGATAGGACAAGAGAAAGCAAGAGGGAGGAGAACAGAAAGGTCGCATTCTTCGGGAAGCGGTATCAGCTCCAAGGAATGCAGAGGCATCTAATGGTAATACCAAGTTGGCACACCATCTTCGCGGTATGTAGGACGGCTTACAATGATTGTACAAGGTTTATTCCATTCCAACAGCCATATATCTATTTTTGGACCATATCTCAGCCAAAGTTTGTATGATCTAACTAAACCACTGACTGTTATTCTAGTAGCTTAGTAAATAACGTATATGTGTATGATATTCAATGTTCAAATAATTGAAGGCTTTTTAAAATGTAAATCAAGTGCGATGAAAATTACAAATTTAAATATTTTCAAAATTACAGTTGTTGTGCAAGATTACAGTTGTTGTTATACAGTAATTAATACAAGAAAATTATGTTTTACAAAATATTTATGCTAAAATGAAAGATTTTAAATATTTCCGTATTTATCAATATAGGAGGTCATCGATACAGGTTCGAATCCCACCTGGGCGGGTTTTTAAATTTATTTAGTAATGGACCAACGGAATAGATCTTGACCTTTCCATCCTGGCTAGAATAGGTTAGTAAGTTGGAGTACATGAAGACGATAACAAACTAACTTACGTACTTTTTACCGTAATTTTATTCCCATTACAATAACATTTAACCAGAAACGTTTTCAACTCCTTGTATGAAACTTTGCTAGATTATTCGTGTTCTAAAGAAAGATAAAAATAAATTGTAGTTGCTTTACCACATCCAAGTCCGGTATATTAACACTTAGCATATTAGCTAACGGTTCCATAAAATTATAATAAATTCAAAACCACATTCCTATCAAGGCTTGCAGTAAAATAGCACAAACAGGCAGATAGAAGCAGGAATGGCGGACTATATATAGATGAGCTCTCCACTGGGTTGCAATTAAAATTCTCCGCGAGGAATGCCAGAGCAAGTTCAAGGCAAGTTAACTTGCTCTTCCAGCAAGATATGTTAGCAGTTTATTTATTCTTGACTATATATATGTTGTATACGTATGTGTATATATATTTATATATAGTATCCTTTTAAGGTAACTGAAAATTATAAGTTTTTTAATTATGTAGAATTTTAACATACATGCCTGTAAGGATGATAAATCAGAAATAATATTCAATTGAGATATGCATGATGGATTAGAAGGATCAATACAATCATTTCCAATACAATATTATATACAATTGATGAAATGTTTGCCACTGCCATTGTAATTTTTTTTATTTGAAGGCTAGTTTCGAATGAAAAACGTTCAGCATCAGTTCTAAAAACATATAAATATTTTCAAAACATCAAAACTTAGCTACATAGATTATATAAACATTTTTTTAATTTTTTTCTTATTAAAGACAAACAATCATATAAGTTAGTATCTACTTAAGAAGGCAAAATGAAAATGGCTCGTGAAAGATATAAGGATATAAAGGAGAACATGTGTAAAGAGATGCGAGGTCAGGTAGAGAAGCGTTGTCGTTTGGGTTTTCCATATAGCAGGTTAGTTTTTCTGTTTCTAGTAAAACAGCCCTATTGGAAATATTTATCTATTCATTTACACAAAAGTCTTTGGTTTTGAACCATTTTATTATTTATAATGATTCAAAAATATTTAATTTTAGACTACTTTCTAAATTACATACATCACTTAGAAGTGTGTTTCAATCCCGAGTTGTTGTCAACAAGCCCTTTTCATTTTATATCTTAAGGCGAGTATCAACATATCAGATTACATGTCTTATATTTAAAAAATATATATTCATAATCTATATGAAATCTTAGTAGCAAAGTGCTGATGTTTAAAAATATTATTTATGTTTTTTGAACTGATGATGAATGTTTAACATTCGAAATTAGACTGCAAATACAAAAATTCCAATTAAGATAGATGAATTAACTGTCACTTTCATTTATATTGTTTTATAAAACATAATTTTTTTTTCAGCACTTCGTTACATAGATTGTACATATTAAAGTTTTTAAAAATATAATACAAGAAATAAAATATATTGGTACTCAAATAAATATAAAAATTAAAATAACCATAAATTCAATGGAGTAGAAAATAGCCTAAAATTAAATTTTTAAGAATCAATAGAAATAATAAAATCTTTCGTTGTTTAACTAATCAGAAAAATATTTCCAATTGTCTTATTTTAAATATTTTTCTATAAGGAAAAACCAAGCAGTCATAGGAAAAACGTAATGGAATAACCTACCTGGCCCTTTTCTTTTCCCCTTCCACTCTTGATTACTTTCAGGAGTCCGTTTTTTATCCTTAGGTAAGTACCAATATATTAAATCATTTCTATTCTTTCACTTGATTTCTTGTCTCACATTTTTAAAAAAAAACTTTAATACATACAATTTAAGTAACAAAGTGTTTATGTTCTGAAAATTTTGGATGTTTTAGAATTGATAATGAATGTACATACAATACATTCGAAACTAGTTAACAAATTTTCAAATTCATCAATGCTAATTCTATTCATCTTTCTATACCATCAACCTTACTTCAAGTGATTCTGGAAACTAATCTAAGTATACATTGCAATGCATGTTGGGCAGAATAGAGATTTATTCTGTTAACTACTTTTTTAAGGCTATTTAATTTTAGTTTCATAGAACAGTGCTTATGGAAGCCACTAGAATTATTCGTGGAGCTTAAATAATAATATAAATAGCATTCTCTATTCTAGTTTATGACGTACAGATCGGCGGATGCCCTGGATAAAGAGATTCCAAAATAAGATTCTCAGAATCAATTCAAGTGCGTCGGTTCATCAGAAATAGCTATGGCATAGAGAACTCGATATCATAGCAATCCTTGTATATTCCTCCTTACACTAAGTCCTTTCTTGAAGGAATCGAACCGTGCCCAACAGTCAAAAGAATTAGAGGTAAAACAATCAAAACCGGGCCCATAACAAGAGTTGGGGGCTCGATGGCCGAGAGCGTTGGGAGTCTCGGCACGCTCGGTAATTAAGGTCGTGGGTTCGAATCCCACCTGGGCAGGTTAAAATTCATTTCGTGGCCTTCCCTCCCTGGCTTTAATAGGTTGGTAACCCGTAGGATAACTAAAATTCCTGTCCTAGTTTGAGAACATTAGGACGTTAAGCCTAAATAAACAAACAAGATTTTATTGATATTCACATTTATTTCAGTATGATCAGTATGATTTTAAGAATTGAAAACAAAATATTACCTAAAGAAAGTTCAATATAGATAAAATTATCAGCATTACTTCGTTTTAAAAAAAATAGATAAAGTATAAAAATCAGTAGCTCACAAAGTGGATCCTATAATTTACATAGACGACAAATATATTTTGAACTGAAGGCGGCCGTCATGAGGTGCCGCGAGTGACGTCGCACCAAGACCGAAGGCGTTAGCTTTCTCCTTGTTTACGTCCTCGCTGGGGTAAACAGAGCCATCAAATCTATCTGCCTTCTCCCATCTTTTTGTTTTCGAGGTCCTCAGTCTGGACCAGGCTCCTGGGTGGATAATTCAAATTGCATTCTGTTTTATAATTACATCTGCGATTTAAGTATGCATCAAGAAAATCAAATATTTCTTGAGTTAACTTTTCTCCGGATTCCTTGACCAAATTGTGGTTATTTTAATTTAGATATTGTTTTTCCGACTACCCCAACATTTACTAGACAAGCGTTTAAAGCTTCCAATAAATTGCAAAAGACTTCTTCTTCACATGAAAGTAATTTAAGTAGACCAGTTCGGACATATGGAGTTGAGCTTTGGAGATCCACTAAAACCTCCAAATTCTTCTCGTATCTTATCCTTACAATCCAAAACCTTCGTGAAATCCTCGAGGCTCCTTATTGTGTAACAAATAAACTTATCCGTAACGAACTAAATGTCCCATATGTAGCAGATTTGGCCCAAACAAGATACCTATCCTTCCATGAAAAACTAGATACCAACTCGACTAATTCTTCCTTTCTAGGATCATTCTCCGAGGCGTCTGAAAAGAAGATGGCCAAAAATCCTTTTAATGTAGAACTTTTATTGAAGTGTAACCATTAATAAATAGTTTTTTTTTAAATATTGTTTTACGAGGTAACATCGATTATAATATAATGGTAAGAATGGATCGTTGCGATTTCGTATCGAGGATAAAATATATTTATTTTTTTAAGGTTAAAAGATCCAACAGAAGGAAATTCCTGTTGTTTATTGGGGCCATACATCCTTATGTATTCCTACGTGAAGGAGGGGGGTAAGTTGATGTTTTACGTGGAGCAATAAAACTTTGACAATATTTCGATGTAAGTATTATAAATGTTATTCGTCTTTTCATGCACATATTAGTTCTACTGCGTCTAGACAGAATTTAGTTGGAGATAAGCAGACCGAACCGTAGGAACAACACTTGTAAGGGTCCCCCCCAAATCTAGGTAGTTGTTTTATCAGGTGACTATTTCCCGGACTAATTTCCCAATATTTAAAATTTATGGTTAGCAATATCCTCCCTCATTATTTTCCAATGGAATGCACCTTAAAATGAAATAAGTGGCTCTTAAGGACCATTAGTGGTAGGAATTTCATTAATGAGCAGTTCCGTCAACTAAGTGTTTATGCCCAAGAACATTTGGAAAAGAGTTAAGGTTTTATAATTTTAGTTTTATAATAAGACGCAACCGCCTGCTAATTTTTATATACATATTTATAGAAAATTTTAACCCGAGCCATAAACCTAACAAAACATTTCTTTGATAATTATAATTGTAACTAGAATAAATATGTATCTGTTCAAAATGTCGGATATAAAAGATCACATACAATTCAACATTTACTAGTCAATCCTATTATCTTACAGAGTTATTGAAGAATACTTCTATAAAATTAGTAAGATCTAACGAAATATATTTGAAAGACGAAAATACTCAATTTTTCAAAATCACTCCCGTCCCGATAAACTAATTATTGTTTTTAAAGAGTGACTAAATTTTTTATTACAGGGCACTTTATCGAGTATTTGGCATAATTTTACAGCAATAGATTAAAATTTTGCATCAACTTTATATTGTTCCATAGTTAAAATATATGCTTACCAAATGGTATACCTTAAAAAGTTTAAACGTTCGTCGCGAACTCTTAAAGATTAGATCTATGTATGTTAATATAACAATGATTAATATCAAAGATCTGAATTTTACTTTTTTGGTCCGTTAGGGGCCGTCAATTTTTTGTCGTATCGTGAATGATACAATGATTTTGTCATGTGTAATATTAAAATTATGTCACAGTTATAAGAACTATATTTCTTCGTTTTTTGCTATAATTTTGAATTCTTAAGCTCTTGCATTGTTCATATTAACTAATCGTTTTCTCGTATTTTACTGGTAATTTGTAAAAGATAAAATAAGGATTATAATTTTATAATAGTTTTATAAAAATATAACCATTAAAAAAAAAGAAAAAAAAAAAGTTTTTTAGTAATAGTTAAAAATCCAAATCCTTTTACAGTCATATAATTAGGTTTAATCGACTTATTAGAGCATAATGTTAAACAATGTACTATATGTATAAACTTGAATGAATGAAAAATTAAACTTAAATATTCTGAGACTAGTTGTCTTCCTAAGAATAATAAAAAGGGCACAATCAAATACAATGCGTATAAGTAATTCAAAAAATAAGATAAGAATATATAAGGGAATAATTCTTTATAAGAACATAATAATACAATAATGTTTACATTCCATGTATTCACCATTTTCTTACTTAATGGCAATACAACCAAATTAGCAGCGTTAAGATTGCCCGTTCGATAAATAATAATAGCTATTTATTTATTAAACCTGAACCAAGGAAGTTTCAAGAATTGAGTTCGCGTGCTCGACTGCGTTTCTACGTTCTGCTCCATGATGAAATTTAATATTTCAACAGGCCTGGGCTTCCCTTTAGGGAGGGACCCAGCGGGAATTTCATCTAGAAAAATATTTAATGTCTGAAGGGCAGCCATTTCTGGACCGCAGAATGTTTACAAATTTCAATAATTAACACAATACACATATGAAAACATACGACGTTAATATTATGTTTAATAAAACTTGTACTTCTCTTCGTTTCATTGTGCAAAGCTCTACTCGTAAATAAATGCTTTAGTTAATGTTATTTATAAAGAATGTTTTAAACGTTACATGTTTTAGGGGAACTGAACAATAATTAAATAAGTTACAGCAGACTCCTCCTTATCCGGCATCCCGGGTTCGACACCGCAACGGATAAGGGAAAAGCAGGTTGACAGAAATCATCAATTAAAATTTTAAGAAAAATAAATAAATAATGTTAGGTTTTCCGTGAAAAATATGACATGTATACCGTACATACATTAGACAAAACTTCACATTACCATTCTAGATTGTTTTTCTTTAGAGAATGTCTTATATTCAAATAATTTGTAGTTTTTTTGTAAATAATTCATTGAATATTATCATGTATATGTATGTAATAAAATATTGCATTATTGTTTTATTTATTATAGTATGTATCACAATGCGAGGCGCGGTAGCTCAGTGGGTCTGAGAGCAGAAAATTTATTTGTTATTTCGGCCGTGTCTCGACTTCGAGGTTGGGAGACCCTTCTAGGGCACAACCAGCCTTGATAAGTGGGTACCTCTAATTGGGGGGGAAACATGGCGGTTAAGCGTAATTTCGGCCAAATCTCTTCGTTCCTTAATCGTAGGTCCAGAAACTGTACATTACCCAAGTACTGTAGCCAAAACAGCCGGATTTTTTTTTTTTTTAAATTTATTATTTTATTTTAGAATCACTGAACGATCAGTTATATATAACCACTCGTAAGTAAACAAACGATACAACAGATATACAAATAATTCTTTTTCCGAAGTAAAATCAATTTTTCATTTTAATTTTAACCATATACTCTATGAATTTCATGGTTTGCGAGCGTTGGGTCACAGCAAGCTGGATAATAGAGATTTTACAACAAATCTCGCAAGTATCAAAACTTATGCAACTATAAAACGCCATTGAAAAAATAAGGAAAACTTATGAGGAAAATGGGGAATGACTACAGACACTCTTTTGACTTCGACATGATCGACTGGTGGAGCAGCCCCACCCCCTGTCACCAGCAGGATACTACTAATTACCTGGTCCTGTCTCCACCAGGGCTGTCATTACCCAGAACAATTTTAATGTTCATCCCGATGCACCTGATTAGCCTTCAATCTCCACGAGTACTATCAGCGCGTAATTATCTCATCGTTTTGATCGAAAACATCACAACAGGAAATCTGCTCCATTATTACGGGCTACACTGGCCATTTACTGCATTTTCCCGATAATTTGCTTCCAATTGTGGTACGTTTCAGGTTATAAAAGAACAAAAAAAAAAAATCACTGACATGATACCTAAACGGAACTGCACCACCCCACTCGGTTCGAGGGACACCTTATTTTTATTTTTGAAACTATTAATCATCATCATCATCATCATAATCTTTCCCTCTCTACCGCTGTGCAGTGTGGGGATTCCCTCTATAGAGCTTGACCCAAGTGTCCCTTTCTTGAACCAATTCTCTCCTCCTGCTCCAGTCCAGCCCTCGCTTCCTGAACGCCTCCCGCACGCCTTCGAAACTATTAATCATTTAAGAAAAAAGTCTTTGTTTACAATTTATTAAGATTTACAACAGTATAAAGAATAAACCAAATAGATGACATCAATATGTAAATCCCTACTTATAACATCCCCAAAATTCTAATATATTTTATATTATATTTTTTATTGGCGAAAAATTGGAGACAAAAAAAAAAAGAAAATGAAAATTACTATATAACTCTAAATGAAGAAGTAGAGTGACTATGCTTAATTTGGTTTTTATAGTTCTGATGCCTCAAATTTATTAAATAAACTGTACAATTGGATTTATGAAATAGCTGTAATTTCACCATCAAATATTACTGCAGAAGAAATAAATAACATTATTATTAAAAAAATTAACGGTGACAGACTAGATTATCTTTCAATTTATCTATAATCTGGGTAACTAACTTATGGATTAAAATTAAAAAATGAAGGTCCAATCATGCTTTTACATAATCTTCAACCAACTAATCAGTTTAATTGTACCAGGTTGAAAATTGTATTTCTCGTTTAATAAAATATAATTCTCAGTTGCATGCTACAGGACAGGATTTTTATTGATAAAAAAAAACTTCAATTATTAGATAAAGTGATGTAAGTCCTTTAAGTTATGAGAGTGGGCGAAGCCGCAACGCACTTTGGTTCAAGGGCGGAAAAAAAACTTTAAAAATCATGTCTTCATTTTTAACTATTATTTTGGGTGTCATGTATATCTGATATATACTGTTCATTCCCTATTGTTTTGCTTTTGAAACCGATAGCAAAAGCCCAAAAATAAGTGCATATTTATATATACGTTCTAAACCACTGTGCGACGGGGGATACTATGTACATATTACATACATACATACATACATACATACTATGTATGTAAGATTTGTACACTAGTTTTTGGAACGAATGACAATTTATTATTTACTTTGTTTATTTATTACTTTTTTCACATTAAAATAATCTTTATTCTGGGACACTATGTCCCTTAAGAATAACATGGAAGTACTCTAAGAAGTTATTATTGCTTCTTGCTATGGCTGAATACATTTCATACAGTAACTTCTGTAGATAATAAATTACATGCTTATAAATATATAAGGTAGAGATTAAAATTAAACTGATCTTTTTCATATTTATAAACAAAACATTTTTATATACATATATCATTGCATAATTTCAGAGGTAGATGATAAATTGGTGTTTAAAATAAATGAAAGAGGAAGTATGGCGAACTGAAATGAGTAAGGAATTCCAAAATAAGACAGAAATTATGATTTTTTTCAAAGGAAGCAGTTTTTGACGAGAAGGTATATACAAACCAATGCGCTGAGAATTCTTCTAGAATTCAAACGATAAATGGAAGAACGAAGAGCAAGGATTTCATAAATAAACGAAGGTTTTTCGAATTCTAATTGTAACATAAAGAGACAAGAAAGTATTCTTGTATCTTCACTTTCTGGTATACTGAGTTAATGGATTAACTCAGTATACCAGAAAGTGATGTGAGAGCGCCTGGTGATCCGAGCTTACCAGACAAAGCATGGGTAGTCGATGTGGGAAGGAATAGGGGAGGACACTAAAAGTTGACGAGTATTGTTAGGTATTGTTTTAATTTTGTGATATATTCACAGAATGATAGAATTTGTTTGAGATGGTTGAGATAGTTTTTGGGCTAATTTGAGAAATATGGTTATTCAAGGATAAATGCTGATCAGAAAAGATTCCGAGGTTTTTATTAGAACTAGTGAAATGAATAGGAAGGATTTTCTCTGGGTTCAGTCATTAATTATCCTCTATTGCCCATTGGTTAATGTAATCAACATCATATGAGTAGTTTAAATTACTCGTAGCCTATGATATTATGTTCTACGCTAAAAAATAAATATTATAGAAAAAACATCCTGATCATGAAGCCATGATAACTAAAACTGAAATCAGTACTTACTACATGAAGCTTTAAAGGTTTGATAGAGGTATCTGTTACAGAACACTGGGATTTTAGTTGTTTTTTAATTTATGAAGGACGTATCATCACTTGATCATGGAATATAAAATAGATTTCGGCAATAATAATAAATTTATTATGACATCAGTATAAATAATTCATTATGATAAAACAATGAGAATCGTGTTATTTTCAAGCTGAGAAAGAAGACAAAGGAGAAGTTAATTTCATTTCGGTCACAGGGAACTTCCGGCTAGGACTTCCTGAGTTCCGGGCCCCACGTGGAAGCCACTGCCCTCATAATACTGCGTCGACTTTATTCAATTACCCTGTATTAAGATTTTTGTTTCTTATTTTCATTTCGAGGATAAACATGTTTGTGACCTTAGCATCACGTGCCAGTTTGATGTCATACAAAACTCACCACATTCCTGAACTATATTCACAGATCAACCATTTACTGATATACATAATTTTAATTTAAAATTACTTTTCATTCAATTTTAAAATAATATAATTGAGACTTTAAATTATAAGAGGAATAAAAAACGAAGAATAGAGTTATTTAATTTTACTTTTTATAATAAAAAATTATCACGAAGATATAAGATCTCTAAACTTTTATAAAATTTTATTTTATAAAATAGTTTTTTAGGGACTACATAGCCGAGCGAGCTGCGGCGAAGGTCTAAGTGCGCTCAGTACTGAAGGTTGGAATCCCACCTGGGCTGGTTAAAAAATATTTGGTGGCGGGACCAAAGAAATGTATCTCGACCTTCAGATCTTAGCTAGAGTAGGTTGGTAACCTGTAGGATAACCTGTCTTTCCTCGCCTAGTTAAAAAAAAAAAAATAATAAAATAAATAAATAAATAAAAAATAGTTTTTTGATAAATTCAAAGTATAATATAAATTGGAAAAATGGAATCAAGCATTATTTTTGTCATTGATTAATGGAAATCATTTAAAAGTTTGTCAGTGAAAAAAAGATAAAAAGCTGTTTTTTTAAATTTTTCATTACCTGACTGCAATCCCGGGATTGCTCTGAGATCTCGAGATTTTCTTTGAATAGTACGAAATCCTCGTGTTTAGAAAAAAAGAGACGGGATCGAATTATCTAATGCTGATTTCATGATTTGATATGGCAAGTTAGCAAAGGTTTTAGGGGTTTAAATTAATAAATTACAGGTTTTTAACAAAAACGTAATGTTCTAGTAGGTTTTAGATATATCTCTTATCTCATATCTGCAGTCCGGAGGATGAGAAATTTGATTTAATTTTAGTATTCAACACATTTGTAAATAAAAATATCTCTGGTCACTGGCCATGACTATTTAAGTCGACTTGCGTTATGATGATCGTTTTTAAAAACTTGGGGTCTTACACTATCGGTAAATGTTTGTGGCTCTAGATCCCAATAGTTTTCCTTTGAGAGATTATTCTTTATAGAATTACGAACTATTACTAATAGTGTAAAAGCCAAGAGTTAGAAAATAATTAACTTAAATAGTTATGGCCAGTGACTAGGGATAAAAAGCAAATGAAATTCGTAGATATAAAGTTATTGTTTTAGTTACGACGTTATTTATTTCTTTATTTACTAGATATTTATAATTAATGATATAAAATCATCTTTAGTATAAGATTTTTACTCCGTTTTCTGTACCATATCATTTCATATTACCAAACCTAATTACTTAAATTTTTATTTTTGTTTTAATTTAGCCCATTTTTGGACATACATATTGATGATTGTATTAACGCAAGACGAAACTTTATATAACGAAAAGTTAATTTTCTCTTATATATTATTCCGACAACTATTACGATCTGATTAGGGTCAATAAATAATAAATCTGTTAAGAATGCTGCTATGTGTCCAACTTATCAACTAATACTTTTTAAAATTAACAATTAGAAGAAATATTGGTCAACCTCAAAATGACAGTACGTTAATCCTCAGAATAAAAATCCGAGAATCCGTGATCCTCGGTAACAAACATCAGTATTGCCCCGTAAACAAAGAAACTTTTTTGTACCTGCTTCTTACATTATAATATTCCTGGCAATCACTATGAAAAAATAGAATTAACTATCAACCTCAAACAACCAAGACATCAGTAGGCGTTGATACAGATTATTTTTTTTTTAATGAAAAAAAAAATAAAGTAAAATAACCTTAGATAACATAAAAAGAACCTAACATTTTTTTTTTGAAAAAGAACATATGATATGGGAGTTTTAAAAAGATAAGAAAGAGAGAAGGTTGTAAATTTGAATAAAAAAAGTTGTGTTCCAAGAAAAAGGTATTTTATTAATTTGTGAAGTGTTTGACTTATGTTACTAGGGTAAGTCCTTCTTTTTTATTAATAGTTTTCGCTATTTTCCTTTTAAGAAAAAAATAGCGTGGCGTCCGAGACTGTTATAAGTCGAACCTTGCCGTCTCCACTGGGCTTAAGGCAACAGTGTGCGGTGTAAATTTTTATAAGTTTCAAAACTTGACCGTAACAGCGTGTTGGTCAGAATTTAGATGATGATAATAAAAAGAGCCGGAAAAATATTCTCGGGGTTTTGTTTCTTCTTGTCCTTCTGAGCTGGTCTTACAGTTCCCGCTCTTGCCTCTCCTTATGACACCTCACTGAGAACATGGCCTTCCACTGTAGAAACCGTAACCAACACATAGTCTCTCTCATTCATTACAAGTTTAGATTAGGTATGATATATTTCTAAGATACTACATTAAGAAACGATCTCAAGTTCTAAGTGTGATTTTATAAGACAATCCTTTTGTCAATATACATAGCTTTTAATTTAACAACAGTCCAATTTAATTACCGTTTATCATGTCATTCATTCAAATAATTCTTTTATATTACTTTATTTATAATCAACCTATCTTGATCATTTCGCTCCACGAAACCTTTGTGAGAAGAATTATCCTAATTAATAATTAATTATTTAAAAAATATTCATAATTTATTAGCTAAGTAGGTCTTAACAGGAAACCCTTTAGATTAATGCCTTGTTTACATGAGCTTATTACTTGTCACTAAGCCGGCTAAGTGAAAAATGACAAGTGCTTGTTCCCGCAGTGCATAGTTTTCTAATTCAATAATAACTAAGCGTATAAAAAATTCAAACTTTGAAAGTGTTTTTTAATAACAAGTTTCTGAATTACTAGTAGACTAATTGTAGATGTAATATCAGGAAAAGCAGTAATTTCTGTTTACAATATAAGCGTTCCTAAGAAACATGGCCAATCGTGCACGACTAAATAAACCCCTCTTATTTCTTAACTTACTTCCACAGCACTTCAGTTTTGTTAACCGATGTTGCTCAATGTGTATTGTAAATCAGTTTTTAATATAGAATGGTCTGGTCTAAAAATCGTTTCTATCCTTAACTAACTAACCATAGGGTTACTATGGAAGGGGGGAAAAAAAAACAAAAAAAAAACAACTAATTTTTCAAAACATATTGACTAATTGTGATTTCAGAATTTCACTCTTCCGACGTCATAATAGTTAAACTTCAAACAAACTTTCAACTACACTAGTACGGGCTGTTTACACGAGGTGACAAATGACAGTTGCATAGTAGTAGTGATGCTCACTTGTCGCTTAGCAAATAGAATCGCATTCTATTCACTTGCACTTGCCGCGATTACTAATACTTTTCGATAACCATCTAGTTTACAGGTAGGTACAAGTGTGTAAGTGAAAAGTACTAAGTTCGTGTAAATTAGGCATAATGCTGATCCGAACTCGGTAGACCAGGACGGACATAGCAATGTGTACTTAAGAGGTTCATTCTTTATATACAAGGAAATCAAGAAATAATGATACTTAATCAATAAAATATAAGAAAAATAGAATATAATAATGATAAAAAAAGAAAATGATAAAAATATTCATACATATTTACACATAGGCTGAGGACACCTAAAAAAGCTCATCCCCCTCTACGCATAAATTTTAAATAGCCTATTTTTGAAACTATGGTAATGAATAGTTTGTGATTGCTTCTGAATCTGATTGTCAATTTGAATTTGATTTTTCGAAATTACGTCTAATTAAAATCATTCAAATATTTTGCAATGACTAAATATGTAACTGATGTTTATATATATATATATATATATATATATATATATATATATATATATATATATATATCCCTTATGTATTTATTTATAAATATATACATGCCCCTGAGACCGAGAACAAGACCCCCCAGGCAGCTACGCAGAAGTGGAGCGACCTTGTGTGCCATTGACCCGCCGGCCGTCTCTACTACTCACCGTACAACATTACACAGCAAGATAACAATGAGAATATTCAGTATCTACATTGACTATATGAGTATAAATAGAGTTGAATTAATTTTCGAGCATAGGCTATATTATAATTAATGTACTAGTAAAGAATTTCTATGAAAATACCTTCAGGTAACATGTACGTTCGTTGTTAGAAAAATACATTTTTATGATCCTTTTGCGTTTCAAAAATTTATAAACTTATTTTGAGAATTAAACTGGTTTTGTTCAAACACTAATAACTATTTCTTTAAATTATTATAATTTAATTTGCAAAATTCGTTTCATCCACCAAATAAGACTTATTTCCTTGACAGTTATCAGACCTATTGGACATATAGAATAATTCTGTATTGTAATTGTAATTGTATTGTAATTTGTAATTGTATTGCAACTGTATTATAATTGTAATTGTAAATTCTGTATTGTAAAGTGACACAACTCTAAAAACTGCATTAAAATAATGTAAAATCGCACAAGCGTGTACGAAATATAGAAAGTGTACCTGATACATTAATCTTTTAATCCCACAAGTGAAATTTATCAGGTTGGATTTGAAGTTAAGAGATTCGTTTCATTTTTGACATTCGATAAAAGACTATTGAACTTAAACAAGATGATACAGATTTTTGAGTTCTGTCACTTTTGAAATGCATGTGCGATATGGTGTTGAGCTTTGGGGCTGCATTAAACCATCCAATTCATCCATTAAACAAAGTCCTTCGAAAAACCCTTAATGCTCCTTGCTTTTTCACAAACTTATCCATAAAGACCTCAACGCTCCATATGTTGCTCTGCTCAAAGCAGAAACCTATCGTTTCATAGTAAATTCCAACCATTCATATCCACTATTCTCTCTATTTGCTCCTCATCCACAACTCTCCGAGGTGCCCGAAAAGAAGATGGCTTCAAGACCTAATATAAAACTTTTATTCAATTATTACATGTGGTTAGTTGCTTCACAAGCACGGACACGTTATTATGAACGTTCTAATCACATTTACTTGATGTACGAATTAATTTTGTTATAAGATACTAATTTAAAAAAAAAAAATTAGATTTAACATCAAGTAAATGCATTAGGCATTAGATGCTTTATCGCATAATAATCATCAGCATATTTTTTGTTCGTTTAATTTCATACTTCAGCGTTTAAATAATAATGTGCGAACAGTGGCCTTTCTTGATAAAAATATTCAAACTTCCTTCAGAAATTCCCTGACGTTTGCAAAAAATATCAGAACAAAGACAGAAATCTAGTGAATTGTTTTAATAAATAAAACCACTGGCTGTGTCTGGATCATCTATGTAATATGCTTTCGTGTGAGTGTACATATACATATTCCATTGTTGATGAGTAAGGTACCAACTTTTCACAACAATAATAGATCCTATTGAGACAGAAGGTACAAGCCGGAGAGGCAAGTCCTTGAGGCGTTGGAAGGGTGATTCACCCTCGCTGGGATCAAGGCCTGCGCAGCGGAAATATTCCACGGCTCTCCTCTTCTAGGCCTACTATATAATTAGAGGCCTGTCTCTAGGAAAAATAACAATTAGTACAACACAAAAACCTTCAAAATGTTAACACATACATGCAAAAACATGACAACAAACTGGAAATGAACATTTATTTACCAGAATGGAAATCAGTTTGACATTTAGAACAAAAACATTGAGTCATAATTACATACACAGTATCTATACAAGTTAAATCCATTAAGGGTTCATTTTAGCCTACTTATAATATTTATTTAAATATGTTATATTTTTTTAAAAATGTCCATTAATTTTCAAAAACAAAAGTTGAAGTTGTATATATTGCTCTAATGCCTTCAGAGCAAAAAATTAATGATTTTATTATAGTTTATTTTTATTATTTCTAGATAATTTCAAAAATATAATTTATACTATTTTAATTAAACTATTAAAATTCCATCCAGATTTGATGATCCGATCCTGAAGACTTAGTTATTTCTCTAGAAGTCGTTTGAAAACAACGAACGTCCAACATTATCACTAAGTCACACTTCGTAAAAAAAGACAATGAGATAGCACTATCAACAGAAGCTCAGTTGTAAACAAAGGCTTATTGTCTGATTATCTATACTATTCTAAATCTATAGTTATATAAGACATATTTTTTCAGAAGGGAAATATTGATTGACTGGCAAAAAACGTAACTAGTCCAAAATTTTAGTTTTTTTAATTGAAAAAAAAAAAAAAAATTCTAGGTCATGGTATAAATGACATAAGACAAAACCATTGAGAATCAGCAGTAAGACAGAATATCAGAAAATAATGCATTGAAGTATATTTTTTTTATTCCAAACGTCACATCTTTTTTATGAAGCATTCACACACAATTAACTTTCTTCAAATCAGATATGAGAGAAGGACTAAAAAGGACTCTAACATTGATGACATAAATGTTCGATGATAACTTTTAAACACTTAAGGGTCATTCCACTTAAAGTTTAATACAAAAATAAATACAAATTAGTTGAATACATTTGGAATTTATTAAACTTTCCTGGTTGTTTCCCCTATGTATCAAGACCTGAAAATCAATTTTTTAAAATTTTAATCACAAATAATTTATTTATGATGTACATTTTTATTTTGCTGCACACTCCTACTTTTGCGTAAGGATTTACAAATACTTATAACTTTAGAAGAAAATTGTCTTAGAAGGATGAAACAAAAACCATCTTGTTTATGATTTTGTGAGAAAAATAAAGGTTTCTAGTTTATCTAAATATTTTTTTGAATTCTAAATTACAATCTCAGGACACTTTGAATTTAAAATCCACTGAAATTTCACTATTTGTACATTTTTTTCAAGGGGAAAAAGAGTCAATTCCAAACTGATTTATTTGTTTATCTGTTAATATATGGTAGTAGTATAACCACAAATAGTATTAATTGTATTATGAAAACCATAATTTTTTTATGAATTTTCAAAAAATCATATATATTTTTTTTTTAAATCATAGATTTTGTCTCAACTGATATCTCGTTGTTTTTAATGCACTATATTTTTTTCTTAGTGAAATACACAAAATTCTTTTTATTGTCTTGAAACATTTGCATAAGAATTACAATTAGTGTTTTAGATTTTCCTCTCCAGTCCCATCAGAGTTTTTTTATCAATTGAAAAGTAAAAAATACGATTTTTCAAAAAATTATGATATTTTTTTAATTGAAAAAAAAAAGATAAAAAGTGGACTTTTGCTAAATTTCATGGTTTTCAGGTATTATAACTTTTTTCATAAGGTATTAGTTGACTGTTAAGTATTTAGAGATGTAGATTGTTGGGGTAGGCAGTCATAGATACACGGCAATTCAAAATTAAAATTTCAATTAAATTAAAATATAATTTTGAATTGCTGTGTATCTATGACTGCCTACCCCAACAATCTACATCTCAATAAATTTTTTCTTAGAAAAATATACAAGATTTTTTTTTTTATTCACTTGAGGCATATAAACAAGAACTACAATTTGTGTAAGTTTCAGATTTTTATCTCCGGTCCCATCTGAGTTATTTTAAGACACAATTTACTATTTTTTTTTAATATA
Organism: Euschistus heros; assembly: GCA_003667255.2. NCBI lineage: Eukaryota > Metazoa > Arthropoda > Insecta > Hemiptera > Pentatomidae > Euschistus > Euschistus heros. The sequence goes on from RCWM02000139.1 coordinate 1,068,738, forward strand.
TTTTTTAATTCATAAAACACTTAGGGTTTTCATAATACAATTAATATTATCTGTGGTTATACTATTAATATTAATATTACCAATTTAAAAATATATCTAAAAATATATATTAATTATTTTTCTCCTCAATTTGTCCTGTGATTTTCATATAAAATAGGTAGTTAGGTTATTAAACTACAGAATCCTTTGTTTTTTCTAGTAAAATCATGAACAAGATAGTTTTTACTTCATCCTTCTAAGACTAATACTTTTTTTTTACAAGTAGGGTTTACAAGAAACCGTCATATGTAATTGCATAATTAGGAGTGTGCAGCAAAACAAAAATGGCCACTATAAACAAACTGTTTGGGATAAAAATTAAAAATTGGTTTTCATGTCTTGAGACACAGGGAAAACAACAAGGAAAGTTCATATTTTTTAAAAATTGTCAAGCAACCATCCCAGGGCCATTTTAAATAGAGTGGCCTTTAAGCTAGTTAGGTTTTTGAGGAGACATCATTACCCCTAGCTCTAAAATTGATTACTAGATCTTGGCTGCCTCAAGATTCGCCTTCCACTTTTTTGTTTCGGGCGGTCGTCCACCAGTTCCGGATTCCAAGAATTTGGGCTTCAGAAACTACTGGAATAATCATCTCAACTTCAGTCAACCCACTTACCTTTTTTCTACTGGTTAAAAAAAAAAAACCCAGCTTTTTGGAGAAGAAGATTTGAGGAAATGATATTAATATAAGCGCTTGTTAAAGCGAATATGAGAAAAATATGCTTGACTCTTTGACACGGCCATTCTTCTCGCTCTTCCTCTATGAGTACCTTTAGTATAGAAGATGGTTGTGCCAGGACCTCCCGTCCACGAAGTCAACCCACCGCTAAAATAAAAAAAAAATTCAGCAACTGAACTTAGTATGGGAGCTATAAGTTTTTACGAATTGATCTACGCAGCACATATACCAGTTATTCATCGAGACCACGCAGCAGTATAGATATATAATTATACATATAATGAACTAGAGAGGAAAAGAATCTGTTCACATTGAGATCCTTACATAATACTAAAGGTTTGATTCCTGAAGAGAACAATTACATGGGAGAAAACGGATCGGCCATGCCAATTAGCCAAGAATAGGATTAATTAGCAATAAAAGCAGGATCAGCTATGGAGAGAGTAACTCATAAATTTCAATAGATACAGGAGGAGGTGTTTCCGCTTTCTGAACGGCAGACACGGAAGAAATATAGCTGCCTAAGAAGAGTGTACGGAAGGATATTATTCACAGAGCTAAGAAACATGATAGTGAAATACCTTCGATATTGAATGACAAAAGACAATAAAGAATATTTTTTTCTTTAAGAAATGTAAGAATCCATAAGGAGAATTATATTACTTAATACTGAGAATTTTTCACCAGCCGAAAAAGGATAAAAGGAATTTCACTCCATTTTTTTGTTCAGAAAAATATCCCGAGTCTAATGCAACAACGATTAAAACGACTGAAAACAAGTTGAGTAACAAAGGAATAGAAACAGTCACACTGGTCAAAAGCTACTGCTTTTCAAGTTTTAATTCGTTGGGCTGCTTCTCTCAATACCACCCTTAAAATACTGCTGCTAGTCATCTCTTATATTACAGTAGTTTAACAAATAAAACTACTCTTAAACAACTTTAAATAGGAAATGACAGCTTTTATGAAGATGAAGGTAGTTGGATTGTGCAGTCATGGAAAGACAATAAAAATTTCTATTTCAATTGTGTTTCCATGGCTGCATCTTCATTAGACAGTCAACAAATACCTCATCTTTTTGTTTCGCAACTGCCAGTAATCAATGAGCAAAATTTGAACAAATCACCCTTTATGCAAAGAACTGAACATCCCAACTACTTTCAGTTATTCTATAATAGATGAATGCTGCTAATGTATAATATGAATAATACGGTCAGGTTCAAGGTTGTTTTAGAAAACTCGAGTCTCTTATAAGTAACTTATGATCATTCCGGGAATGATGCATGCAAATATGGAGTTACGAATGTGCTGATTGCTAATGGACCATTCAGCAGATTGTGGCTGTTGTGAATTTGACAATGATGATTTTCTTTACAATTATATAAACTATTGCGTAGAATATTTGGCCCAAAAAAAGATGAGAGCACATTGGAAAATTAACAAGGACCCACAGTATGATAAATTAATTCCAGGACATTCATCCGATGGGTATAGTTCAAGTAATATTAGTGCGGCAGTTAACATTGGTATGTAAAGTCGTTCGTTTTAAAAATAGCCGAATTACGAAAAAGTAATCAATGTTGAGCCATCGGGGATATGCTCGAGGGTTTGGCCGAGATGTAGAGGGTTGGGTTATTGAATTGGAGATTTGGGTTTAGGTGGAGTGAGATGAAGGTTTCAAGTTTATTAATTAATCATCAGCTTATACTTGAGCATCTTTCAATAATTATCTCCTTTTGTTCCGTTTTACTTAGTCCTTTTAAAAACGAAAATTTGTAAAGTATTATATTTTAGACTGAACATTCGTTAATCTGACTTCTCTGAGCAGAACCTCTTTTAATTTTTTTTTTTTTGTTAAAACAATAACAATATATTAAAGAATGGAGTAATGCATACTTATATATTACACATTATCAAAAATTCCTTTCAGAATAGTCTAAAAGAAGTAAAAATTATTAATAGTTGTTGTAACTGGAAGGAAAACAATAGATGAATCATGACAATTTTCCGCTTTGACGTCTTGTTGCCGACTAGATATTATGACTCATCAAGGAAAACCCCCAAGAAAAACAATACTTACATGACTTGACAGGAAGCACCAAGATAATGCAAACTCACCTGTAACAAAAACAAACAAATCAACATAAACATCAATATAATGTGTAACTTTAAAAAAGTTATTTTTAAATGAAATGATAACATGACTGAAGAGTTATTTTTAAATAAAATTATGACTTCTCGCCCTGGCCAGAATAAGTTGGTAACCTGTAGGATTACCCTGCCCTAGGTGGAGTACATAAGGACGCTAAGCCCTGATAAACAACATGGTTTATATATATATATGTGTGTGTGTGTGTGTGTGTGTGTGTGTGTGTGTGTGTGTGTGTGTGTGTGTAGTTTTTTATTTATTGATACTTTGTTTTTCTTGGATGGTCTCATAAAATTTTAACAAGAAATTTGATCTCAGTTCTTGAAAATATTTTTATTTAATTATTACTTAAACACACACACGCACGCACATATATATTGTTTTATTTTTGTTTTTTTAATTACTAAAAACATATTTTTCCTACCGTAAGATTTTTTCTCAGAAATCTTCTCAAAATATTGTTGGTTCTTACAGACAAACTCGGGCTCATACTAACTATTAAATTTATTTCAATAAAATAAAAAATATTTTAAAAATAAATTTGTCAATAAATTAATGATATCTTTTCAATTTCTCCATTGCATCAGAATTTATTAATACGTATAAATAATTTTTTAAATCAGTTATTGAAATCTCCAACTATAAATAAAAATTTATGAGAGGAAAGAACTTTCATTTCATAAAAATGATTAGTAAAGAAACTATCCATCGGTAGCTGTGCTAAAATAGCTAATATCAGTTCTTATCAGTTCTGTATAAGAAGGATCCGAGAAGGACATTTCGGAGGATAATCGAGAATAGAATGGGAAGCAAGGTGAGAAATTTGAGGTTGTGTAAAGTACAGAAGGATACATTCGCAAAAACTGATCAGGGAAAAACCAGAAACATATGGGACACTAAGGTCAAATAATAATTTTTAAAACACTGAAATAAAAGCAACTAGATTGAAGGAAATTAATAGGAACCACCTAGCCTAAAATATATTGTATCTACGCGAACATTAATTTTTAAGAAATGCAGGAAACCAATTATCGGCTATTGATGAAAATTCTTAAATCAAATTTGAAAATTTCAAGATTAGAAGACACTTTTCACAGTATATATTTAGATATCACGAGAAATTAGTTCCCATATGATGCAAGCTGCTGGGGCTCTAAACGCGCAAAATAATCTGGTCTGGGACGCAGTACAAAGCGACCTTCCATGGTGGTGTAATCACAAGGGTATAAAACAACCTCCGTATTAATTATTATAAGAATATTACAATGTCTGCACATTAACAATAAACAATTTACATACAATTAATATCATGAATTGTTAATTTATATTAAATAATTAATTAACTGAGATCATAATTAATCACTGATTAACTACAGAGATCTAAGTTTTAAAAATATATCTTATTTAAAGAAACGATCAAAATTTTTAAAAACAACCAATCCCAATAAATATGATTTTGAAATCAAAATGTTGATTTGCTTCTTGATATTATGTGTAAAAATATGATCCCTTGGTCTTTTGTTGTAAGCAGTTGATAATGCAATCCGTAGGTTCCTCAACAGTTCTGTTCACCTGGATTACCAGTTCACACATTAAAATGAAAAATTGGATTTCCAATTATGCTTTTAATTAATCTTAAAATACCTGATCAGTGAAATGTTACAAGGTTAAAATTATTGCTATGCGTGAAAATACCATTCAAGAAATAATGAAAAATTGCATACTTCATAAAAAAAAAAAAAAAATTATTGATAAACAAATACAACTTCTATTACTTAAAATTATTTAAGTTCTTTAATCATGAGGGTGTGGGCGAAGCTGCAACGGGAGATGCTAGTTACTAATTAAGTGATTCTATTACTCTTGATGTTCCTGTTTTATTAAAAATGATACCAATTCCCACCTGACTGTGTTTAGGAGAGAAAAAAAACACCGTTGCCGAAGAGGAAAGCATCGAAAATTATGTGCTGAAATTAAAAAAAAATTCCTGTTATTTTTTCATTTTATTAAAAATAATATCTAGTTTTGTAATACACCCAGGTTGAAGTTTTTATTTATTTTCAGTAAAAAGTTAATAACGACTAGCCCACACATATTTCCAAATCAAGAGGAGTTACATTTTGTATGTTCTGCAGCTCTTAGGTTCCCCTTTAACACCATAAAATCGTGTAAAGACAGAGGGGAAACCCCATCATCACTTTTTATTCTTAAAATAAAGTATTTATTGTACGAGCAAAAACAAGACAAATGTCGATAGCCCGAAAAATACTCGTACAAAAAGTCAGCCTGTAAAATATTCCAGAGGGTGAAACTTTTACCTGATATGATAATCCTTCCCTCAATAATGAGTCAATTACAAGTATTTTCAGATAAATTAAATTAATAAAAATTCAGACTCAATACAAAAATGTTTTATTCCTCTACAATATTTTATTAGCCAATGATTTCTAATACTTTTGATAAATTATTCCCTTCTCCTTTGGGATTTTTATTTATTTTTTTAAAGCATTACACATTGTTACGCTAAAAGACGTCAACGTCCATTTTATTTATATCTCCGCTTTACATCATCACACACAACAATGCCCTTTAGCTTCAACAATGAAACACATGACGTCGGTTTTGAAGGTTGTGAAAACTTATTATTTAAAAAAATTAACTTTATTGCGTGATTTATCCTTGCAGAATATCCTGGATTATGTTATTGTACAATTGCAAATAGTTATGTTATTTGGTATCTAGTGTAATAATAAGTACCATGTTGAGTGGCAGAAATGAGGTTTACCACACTGCCATATACTTTTTATGAACCTGATGAAATCAATAAAATTATTTCTGCCTAATAAAAATTATTAGAATATAAAAATGCCGTTCCTTTGCTTTTTTATATTGTTTGTCAAAATATGATTCAATGGTCTTTTGTTTAAAGCACTGATTATGCAGTCTGCAAGAGTTTCTTAATAGTCTCTGTCCTTCTGGATACCAACTCATTGACTAAAATTAAAAATTGTATGTATTAATTATGATTTTACGTAATCTAACCAGCTAATTAGTTTAAAAAAATATTTCTCTGCGTGAAAATATCGACGAAGTAATGCATATTAATTCCATACTTCAATTATTAGTAAAAATTACTTAAGTACTTTATTTATGAGAGCGGGCGAAGCCGTGTAGATGGATGCTATTTTAAATAATGTCAAATCAAAGTATCATTAGTTTCTTTTTTCCTAATTTTTCTTTCTATTATAAATAAGTATCTATGTGTGTTTATTCATGAATTGTTTATAGTATAATGAAAAATAAAATATAGAGACATACTATAAAACTGATATAGAGTCATTTTTTCTGCTAATTATTAATCAGACTAAACTAATCAGAAAGTTTAAATTTAGTAATATTTAAAAATATGCAGAGAATATCTCTTAGCAGATAGCAGCCTGGAGATTTAATTTGTTTCGTCGCAACCTCCGACTCGATGTAAATACAAAGCAAGATAAACAAGAATAAATACATCTATTTATAGCCGGTGTAAACAAGATCGTAAATAAAGTTGCGATAAATAGCTCGCCTAAATTTGGGTTATCTAACCAGCTGTGGCATTGGTCCTAGTGTGCCTTTATGCTACTTGGCCCTGTCCCTACGAAAGGTGCAGCGTCACTTAAATAACCTCAAAATTCAGAATATTACATGGAATGCTTTAATTGTGGCCATTGTAAGCATCTATGGTAGATCCATAATGCACTACCCCTCAGACATTATAACCCGATATACGAGTAACCCCATAGTTATGTGAAGACACATTCACGGATCAACCACTTTTTTTATTAGACCCAAACTCCATGTCCCAATGGGTCTAATTATTGTCATGTAGAATAGAATAGAATAGAAAAAAAAATTATTCTGGGACAAAGTCCAAATTTACAAAGATAATGTAAATACGTCATTTGTAATTGATTGGGCTCTTAAAACGTTGGTCTATTGGAGCAGTCGAAAACGACGAACAGTTTCTTTTCGTCTAAGAATGTGGATTCCAAGTAAGTTCTTTGTCCAGTAGAGTCCTAAGTGGCGGATCTGTTCAACGGAGATCAGTGGAATATTATTAAAGGATGCTGTAGAACAGGAAGCCGTAGGTTTACGACGAAAAGTAAAGATTATTTGATGAGATTTGTTTGGATTTATTTTAATTCCCCAAAATAGACATAGCACCTGAAGGTTGGTGATACGATATTGGAGAGACTGAGATGCAATGATGCAGTAAGGATCTGAACTTACTGATAACACCCCAATTGACTGGAATGAATCGGGATGTCGGTTGTGTAGTTATTAAAATAATAAATATTCATTGATTTAAAATCTATTGAAGATTTTTCTAGCAGCATGAACGCTAATCCGTGATGCAGGCTCGCAGAACGTTTGGTAAAATAAATTGTGTTTAAATGTATTTAAATAACCGCAAATCATACCCATCTTCATTGCAATTTAATTATGGATAGTCAACTTACATCACTAACTTTTTATTAATAACAAGTTGATTAATTATGTTCCATACTTTATTTGCGTAACCTTTTTTTTAGTGTTGGGGCTTTTTTGACAATCTAGTTTTTTCTGATGTTGCTCAAATCGAAAATTTGCAGACAATCTCCTGATCAGAAATTTAACGGAGAATAGTTTTGTCATAAAACATTTGTCGCTAGCACCAACCGTTTGGAAGCTATATTGGTTCGAATGAAAAAAGTCACATTGTAACGTTTTTTTTTTTTTTTTTTTTTTTTTTTCACCCTCAATTTGTTTGAAAGGCCCTACCGTTTAGGAACTATATTGGTTGGAATGGAAAAAAATCACGTTTCAAACCCCTATTTTTCTCAACTTTGTTCCCTTTAATTCTAAAACGATTTTGAAATATAATCAACAATTGATTTGTAAGACTGATGAGTTCAGAAGTACAGCAGACGGATTTATTTGAAATGCATGAAGTAGATTATAGATAGACTTATCGAATATCTATTATATTTTTAGCCAGGAGAAATTTAGCATTTTTGTTTTTTTATTATTATTTTTCTAATTAGTTTTCTTCATATTATATTATTTAATTAATTATTTACATCATAGGTCCAATTCTACAGAAATGGGTAAATGGAGTCAGAGTTTGAAAAACGAAATTTTTTCGTTCCTTATTTGAGTTGAAAACGCTATGTACAAAAGCTGGCGAATGATATGCGAGGAAATCCCCTTTCTTAAAGCTCCAACTCATCACGGCTTAATTAAAGTTCCCCTTGAAATGGAAGGGGAGCAGGCAGCTTAGAGTTATAGGTTTCATAAACAATTTTTTTTTTCTTCTCTTTTGAACGAGAAAAAACTTTTTACTTGAATTTATGAAAAACAAACAAACAGATAATTCGCAAAATCTAATATTTAAATTTTATTTTTTATTTGACCAAATAAATTCAAATAAAAAGAAAATAAAAGCCTAAAACAGATTTCAATAAACATCACTTCTAAGCTAGAAAACAAACTTAATTCCTTCCTGACTGGAAAAACAATAGATCCAACTTACATTATAGAATTAATTGGATCAAATTAAACCTTGATTAAATTAAAACGAATGATCTTTCGAGATAAACAAAGTTAATATAAAATAGCGATTCCAAAAGTGACTTTTTTCATCTAAACTAATATAGCTTCTAAACTGTATATTCTAGATCCTAGCGACAAATGTTATAAAACCAAAAATATTCTCTTTTGAATTTCTGACAAGGGAACTGTCGTTTTCGGCAGTTTTAAGATCCGTGCAGCACCAACTGAGCTACAGCGTATCAAAATGTTACATTTTTGAGTGAAGCAAACATTCACATTTGAGAGTAAAAAATACGTTACAACGTGACTTTTTTTCATTCAAACTAATATAGCTCCTAAACAGTAAGTCCAATGGGACAAGTGTTATACCACAGAAAATATTCTCCATTTAATTTCTGAAAAAGAATTGCCAAATTTTCGATTCTAGCAATACCACCAGGGCTAGAGTGTGCCAAAAAGAATATGAAAAAAAAAAGTTACACAAAAGTTTAGACCCCAGCCAAAAGACACATTAATGTCAAAATTAAAATATTATAATTTTTACTACACTTTTTTTCTGATTTTTTTTTTTTTTTTTTTTTTTTTTTATGCCATCATTGAATAAAAAATTTAGGAATTCACATTAAAATAAATTAACAATATCTATAAATGTTTTTTTTATAGAAAATATTTCCTTACTAAATATCAATATTTCTGTTTTAGAATTTCACATTGCATATTTGATAGATGTAAATTTGTTTGGAATTGAATAAATCGATGATACGTACGTAAATATGTATTAATAAATGTATTATAATGAAGTACGAATATTATATCATGTAAAATAATAATGATGAAAAAAGATTGATTTAATTATATTTAAAATATTCATATGAGTTCCTAGTTGATTTAATTTAACAGTAACTTAAAACGAAAGACAGGATAGAAACATAAACTATGAGACAATAATTGATAAACCAAAAATCTGTTTTTAAAGTAATTTGTAAAAAATAGTTGTTTTTTTTATGACATCTTTATTTTTAAAAGGTTTTATACACAAATTAAATATATATATATATATATATATATATATATATATATATATATATATATATATATATATATATTTCATAATTTTGGAAAGTTTATACTTGAATTCTATAAGTTTCCCAGAATAGCACGTACTTCCCCACCAGTTCTAATTTTATACTCCGCGGGGTACATTTCTATCAGTGTCAAGGCTAAAGCGATTATATAACGGGAAAGTATTTTTATTCCTACTCTCATAAATATAGAACACAGCTATTTCTTTATAATTTTAAAAAAGGAGTTCAAGGAAATGCTATTGACAATCAAAAACATTTTGGTCAAGTTCACACGGAATCCCGAAAAATAAATAAACCATTCAAATTTAGTATTATTCATAAGGTTGATGATACGTACAATGTACCTATAGTTTAGTTCAGCAATTAATATTTGCAAAATCATATTTTAAAAAATACATCTTAAGGAAACAATGGGTATTTCTGATTTTGTTATGAACTTTTTTTTCAACTACTGCATGGTCAGATTAATTCATAAGTAAATAAAAAAAATATAAAACAAGGACTAATCAAAAATTCACTAGAAATAATTATCAACATTAATAGTTTAAAATAAATGGCTAAATAAAAAACAGGGAACATTTTTCGTTATCTGTATTTCAAGTAATGTAACTCCTAAGAGGAATTAATTAATATTTGTAAAGTTTTAATTTATATTAATAAACCACCATTTATTCAGCCCTAGCCAACTCAAAAAAGCCTGAAGCCTGAAGCGGACTAGAGATCTAAGATAAAACAGTAAATGCAAGTAAGTTGCAGGTACTAGAGGGTGATAAACTCCTTCATGCCTGAAATGCGAATTACATTCCATTTTTTGTCACATTTGCTCATTGTTGCGGTTCCCGTGATAAGTGTCGATAAGATACATAAATATTTTAAAAAAATTCTTCTGTAATTAAACAAGTAAAAAAAATAAAACAAAATATATCGTATTTAATATAATATATAATTAATATATTAAAAACTCCAGATGAGTTTTTGATTATTGCCAAAAAAACTGGTATGTTCTCAGACAATTTGTCGAAATTGTTTTTGGTATTAAATAAATAGTTGAGTTGATGCATGTATGGATTTATTTTTAAATACTGTTACGGTCTGGTGAGGTTGAGGGAACCCTGGGCGGCCCGGGGGCAGGTAGCTGGAAAGGCCGCCAGGGTGGCCTAGACTTGGTGGTGCCGTGGGCATGGGCGAGCAGGTAGCCGAAAAGGGCGGCAAATGGCCTGGAAGGGTCAAGGCGGGCCAGAAGGCCCTAGATCTGTAATCTGGCCAGATCTAGAATGTTCGGCGTAGCTTTAAATAGGCCGACTTCCAGCCTAGTGAGTCAGTCTTGAGGTGACAGAGGTCAGTGAGTGATCGGTCGGGCAAGTGTCAGTCAGGAGTCTGTGATATCCTGAGGCAGTATCCATGTGTCAGTGATCAAGTAACGATCAATCAGTCAAGTGTCAGTGACAGTTCAGTCAGTGAGTTAGTGACAGTGATTAACACTGTCAGTGAGTGCAGTAACAGTCTCTGTGTGTCAGTGTAATAGATTCTTATGTATAATTGTGACATCTAGTAATAAATTATTAAAGATAAGTATAGTGTAATATACATATTAGTGTAATTAGACCTAAGTATAATTGTTATTAGATTAAGTAGCTTAAGGGACCTATTTGTATTTATTAAGTTGTAAATAAATTAGTGTTTAGTATTTAAATTGTGATTTGATTAGTCATACTCCGCAGTGGCCCGTAACAATACTATAAATATAGATAGTGGTAAGATTGGATTAGAAAAAAATTAAAAAAATTTTTTACGATTCAAACGTAAAGTATTTTTATTACTTATGACTAAGGGACCGTTTATGTTGGAGCTGCGATAAGCGAGGAGAGCTGCGATACTAGCGGAGCTTAAATCTCCGCTTCTATATGGTGTTCATATTAAATAGAGCTTCGATAACAGTGGCATTCAGAAATAAAATAGTAAAAATAGTTGGTTTTCGCTAGTGAAAAGCATTGGTGGATCCTCAAGTATGGGGAAATTGAAAAATTAAAAAGCATCTCTGCAAGTTTAGTACCTGGTAATAAGTGTAATAAGTGCGGAATACCTTGGTAGCTTTATTATTTTTTTTTTCTCTTAATAAATCAGATTTTTTTTTTTTTTTTTTTTTTTTTTTTTTTTTTTTTTTTTTTTTTTTCTCTTAATGAAGATCAGAAGATCAATATTTTGCATTCGCAACTAGTTTTCTATTAAATTGAACAAATAAGTTGCAAATTATGTACCGGCTTCTAACAGTTTTATGCGTTAGGGATATCAGCTGCAATAGTTCGTTTTAATAGATATGTTTCCTAGACTACATCATATTAGCAAAAATAATAGGTTATAATTAAAATTAAGAAAAAAAAAATGTCTATTTAGAATCTGGAAAGGCAACCGAAATTAATTATACCATACATACTAGGAATAAATGCATGAGGTCAAAATATTTTGGGCTACAAAAGTAGACCAAGAGCTACCCAAGGACAAACAAACCAGCTATCGACTCGCGCCAAAGCTAACACAAACATAAACACCTGCTATATAATACTACTATGGGCTAGATATTACATTACCTTAGACCAAGTAGCATGTACACCTACTGCAAACAGCGGGCCACTACTGAACATGCTCCACGTGGGGGCTCAGCGGATCAATACTCCAGTCTAGACCGGCAGACACAACAGCCCGGGGTCAACGCCCCGCCGGTATATATAGTCTTCCGTTCCCTTACTCTATTTATAAGGGACAGCTGCTCTCTTCGCGGTACCTCTGCTAGTAGGTGCTCTGTCTGGGGTAGAGTAGTCAGGAGTCCAAGTAAATAACAACAGATTAACATAAAAAAGAAAGAACGTTAGGGTTGCAGTCAAAGAACTGGACACAATATTTTTTTTTTCATTCATTCAAATTTACAACTATACAAAATATATACAACAAGTAAATGTGTTGATAATGATTACAATAACACTTTAAAAGAACTATTCATCAATAGCAATTCAATAAAAATTCTACACTAGAAGATATCTAAGACATCTTCTTTTCAGACGCCTCAGAGGGTTATCGGGAATAGAATGGGAAGCAAGTTGAGAGACTAGTGAATCTGTGTGGTTATTGAGTTTACTATGAAAGGATAGGTATCTAGTTTGGGCAAAATAGGCAACATATGAGACATTAAAATCTTTATGGATAAGGTTATTTGTAACAAACTAAGGAGCATAAAGAATATTTCGAAGGATTTTTGATTGCAAGGATTAGATACGGGAAGAATAAGGTTTAGCCACAAAGCTCAACTCCGTATGTCCAAACAGGTCTGATAACTGATGAGTCTTTGGACACAATTAAAATATATATTTTAATATATTTTAAAATGTAAGACTTCATCAGGGCTAGAAGAAAAAAAGATATGACCAAAAAGGAAGTGAATATTAAAAAAAAGAATGGCAGTATCAAAAACAGGAATAGTAAGTTTAGAAGGAAACAAAAATAACCTTTTTTTAATTTATTAAAAAAGAAAAGAAAAGAAGCCGAAACGTAGGGAAAATAAATCAAAATTTATATTTTAATTGAGTTCAATGACTGCACAGTCTAACTACCTGCATCATCATAATTGTCACAGGCAATAAATACTTCATAAAAAAAAAGAAAAAAAAAAGGTATATAAATTACTGTTTTTCTTTTATACAATGAACCAGCGCAACACAGAGTTAAAATGTTGAAGATATTAATCTAAAACTAAAAGGAGAGTTCCATAATAAAAAAAAAATCTTCCTGACTAGGAAAAAACAATACATCATATGTTTATCTATAACGGGTTGCGTGTTACAGTACTTCAAAAATCTTACTTAAAATCGCACTGCTTTTCCCAATTAACATTAAGAACAAATGGATCAAATTACTTACATTAATTAATTGAATTAAATTATTAATCAATCAAAGCAAAGTTGAAAGAAACTAATAAACAAATAAAATAAAACAAAAGTGACGTTTTTTCATTCCGACCAATTTAACTCTTAAACGGTAGTTCCTAGCGACAAATGTACAACTAAAAATATATAGATATAAATTGTTGGGGTATGCAGTCATAGATACACAGCAATTAAAATTAATATTTTAATTAATAATGCCTAAGTTAAAGAAACGAGGGGTTTTAAAAGTGGCTTTTTGAAATTTTGATACAATTTGGTACACAATTTACTAACGTGACTTTTTTCATTCAAACCAATATAGCTCCTAAACGGTTGGTCCCAAGGACAAATGTTAATGTAATACAAAATATTTTCCATTTCATTTCTGACTAGGAACGCGCCGGCAAATTTCCGATCCGAGCAACACCAGTTGTCAAAATGTTACATTATTGAGTCTATCAAAAACATTATACCAAATAAGTATAGACTCCCAGCCAAAAGACATATCCACGTCAAAAGTTCTATGATAAATGATTACAAACAAAATAAGTATTTATCAATATAACTCTAACCATCTTCATACATACGAACAGATATTTTAATCGGCTTATGCTGTCTACAAAAAGATTCAATTTTCATATTTACCAAAGATATACAACTAAGACTGGTAATAATCGAAACACAGCAGAAGAATAAAAAAAATGGTAAGACAAATAAGTAAGAAATCATATTATTATTGCCAACTAATTTACATAAACATATTATTAGCAATTTCATCATTTTTGATTTTCCATTTAAACTTTTTTTTTTTAAAAGCCTCTATCATTTCATCATTTTTTATGATATTTTTGGAATAGTTTTCTTGAAACGTATTTAAATATGTTGCTATATATACATATATATATATATATATATATATATATATATATATATATATATAGATATATTTATATATATATATCTGGTGTTGGACCGTTTTCCATTAAACAATAATTTTTTTCCTTGATTTTTATTCCAATGGAGAGTTCAGTATGTTTAAAATACAAATTTCCATCCATTAAGCGATTATAATGTCTTATTTACACGAGTAACTGATTTGTATGACAAAAAAAAAAAACACCATGTTTTTCCCGATTTTAAAAGTAAATTCCTCCATGAAATCGATACGTAATAATTAATTTGATCATACCATATGAAAGCTAGTTACATTTGCAAGTTTTTGTGACATTTGCAGTTTTTTGGATAGATTTTTTTTAGTAGTATTATAAGACATTATAAATTTCCGAAATAAAGTGAAGATCAAGCAGTTCTTTAGGTCCCAAGTTTGTAAAATTCAAAGGGAAATGTACTTCGTGTTTATAGGAAACTTAATACTAAATCCAAAAATGTGGTCAAAATTTAAAAAAGCGGATATATTAGAGATTTTATGTTAAAAAAGGTGGTTTCCTCAAAAAAGTCTTTGTATTATCTTATATCTGCAAAGGATTGGAATAGAAAGGTAAGGTCTGCGGCATTTTCCTTCATTTTTGATCTAGTTTCCCCTATTTTTATTATTTTTTTTTTTTATACCAGGTAGTCTGTAACAACAAACTGGTACACTGTAAACAACTTTCCCTAGTTTCCATCGATATGTTATCCAAGCATGGGTTCCAACATGGATTCAAGCAAAAACAATTTTGACCTGAACGTTGATGTTAACTATAAGTTTTTAATATAAATTATTAAAACAAAAAAATTAAAAAAGTTAATATAAATATATTATAATAGATAAACTTAGAAGCTTATAACTAGTTGTGGTCATAGCGATTCGAGGCATCCACTTTATATAGATCCGTTCATTGCTGAGGAGGGTCGCTTTTCAAGCTGAGGTCGTTTCACGAACAAATGACCATTAGGCAGAATTTATTAGTCTAGACAGGATTTTATTGCATTCCGTTTAACCACTAAACCTACCGCATCTCTCAATGCAATAACAACAGAAATGTTTCTTTAATGGAGATCATAAAATTCTGGAAAAAATAATAAAGCACTAAGAATAAAATTAGCATTAATATAGAAGAATTTTTCAGATTGGCTACAACTTAATATATCGAACAAGGATACATCGCAATATCGACCTTTTTCTTCCACTAATCCGATACTTTTATATACTATAAAACAGATACTTTTTCTTTCGATATACGTCGATATATCGATGCTTACCTTACGATATATCATTTTCTGTATATTATAAAAATATAACATCGAACTTTATATATTTAAAAAAAGTAACAAAACCTTACAAAATTGATTTTAATGAGGGAAAGTTTTATATTTATTATTTTTAAAGCAACTTGTTGTTTGGCTAGGAAATATATCATTTTTCCACTTTAGTGCCAAAGAGCGATTATTTTCAAGGGTACGGTAAACCATTTTGCCCAGAAGAAATTAATTGAGTGGACAAAATTTAGGACGGTTACTTATTGTACAATCCACTCAAGACGATATGTGGGAGTTAAATTGTTGACCTCATAATATTGATAATACGTAAGTAAGTATACGTAATAACTATATGTATGCATAATAAGTATATGTACTTACTGTCTACTGTTTAATTCTAAACTTTTAAACTACTTTTAAATTTTAAACATCTGAAATAAATGCGTTGTGAAATAAATTAAGGAAACGACATTAAACCAAGATTGAAAACTCTAAATCAATGTTGAAAATAATGTTGGTCACTTCTGATAAACTTTCTCACATTAGGAAATGGAAATATCAAAATCTCAATATTGTATTTTAAATATTGATAAATATATCTTGAAAGTTATGCCGTTAACTTCTGGCAAACATTCTTACATTTATTTATTTATTTATTATTTTTAGGTAAACCTGTTTTACTGAATTAATATTACAATAAATTCTAATTAAAAAAACACACGCTCTAATAGCAAACCAAACTAAAAAGTAGAAAAAAAAAGCGTGGGTTCGTGTTGATACTAAAAAGCCAACAATTTGTATGGTAATTATTTGAAATATAAAATTAATTTATACGAAATAATTTTAATAAAGAAAAAATGTTGTCGGTCCATCCACTTTCCTATATAGGAAATGGCCTGATTTTGTAAAAATATTTTTTTTCTAATTTTACAAATAGTTACCAATCAAATTTTGTAATTAGTTAACGCTTTTTTTTTTATTTCTAAATAATTGAATTATTTTCTTGATTGTCTGGCTTTTTATTGTCGTAACACGAACTATTCATCAAATTAAAATTACTTTCTTCTTTTCAGTTCAGTTTGCAAATAAAGCGTGTTTTTTAAACTATAATTTATTTTCTTAATCTTTAGTCTTCAAAAAGATATAAACAGTAGTTATAATCAAGTTGGATATAAACTTTTAAATATAAATATATACAAGTTGGATATAAACTTATAAATATAAATATATAAACTTCGAGCAATCAAGCTCTTCAATTTAAATCGTTGGAGCGACATTTATGGTACTACAACCACGATTTTTGACAATTGATTGTGGCTGAACGCCTAAATAAAATTCAGCTTAAGAGATGTCTTTAGACTCACAGTTTAACAAACTTAAATCTTATAAATAACACATTCTTCGATAGAAAGCATTTTTATACGTTTTTTGCAAAATTCCTGATAAAGTGAAAACATTTTGGGTTTTTTGTGCCGCCAAAAATTGTCCCTTTATCAAATGTCATCACATTTTTGATATTTTATAGAAATGATCAACATAAAACCATAAAACCTACTACTCCAACATTTGCAGGGCAGACCCTCTTTTTGGGGGTGATTTGACTGGACTAAGTGAGAACATTAGAACAAAGTTATGCAATTAATGTACTGTTGTTGTATGTTGACATATGTGCAAATTTTCAAGTTAATCCGTGTATCGATATTTAGAGCTCAAAATATCGTCGAAATGGAATTTAAATATTTTCCTTTAATACCCATTCCTAGCCCAAAAAAAAAAAAAAAAAAAACAAAAAAAAAAAAAAAAAAAAAAAAAAAAAAAAAAAAAAAAAAAAAAAAAAAAAAAAAAAAAAAAAATTTAAAAGCATTAAAAAATCGGCCAACATCTAAAGAAATATAATATCACATCATCAACAACTACAACCTTAATACAGTTGATTCATATGATTCAGTATATTTTGATATACTCCTTTGTTTTTCTCCGAGTAGGTCAAGTAGTTGAAGGAGAACTAGTTAGGATAGATAGAAGAGCACTCAAAAGTAAATGTATTGAACCAGATTACACTTAAGCGTAGCTCATATATGAGCGGCCATTGAAAGGATAAATAAATTTTACATGTTGTACATCGAATTGGGGGCATTCTGAACACGGCCTCGCCCCATCTTCAGTTAAACAGGCACAAACGCATTGGCGATAAACCACAAAGATTTCTCTTTGACCTAAATATCTAAATATGAATGTCTCAAAAGTAAACAAATTCGCTTAAAATAGAGATACGGTGTTGGAATTCCGATACGAAAAAGATAGCCGTGTCATAGATAAGGACTAGGACCATAAAACTAATTTTTAATTCCAATATTCCTTCTTAAACTAGCAACAGTAGATCAATTAGGAATCGTTGAATTACTTCTTAGTTCTATCGAAGACTAGTTACGAAAGAAAACTGAAAAATATTCATCAGTTTAGAACTGATGAATATGTTTTAGTGAGTCAAGCGGTGTGAACTGTGTGAATTGTCTTAGATCCATTCATTCACACTTAGATCCATTGGCTTCAAGAAACGCTTTCGCTTCACTTCCATAAAACTGATGATGAATGTTTAACATTCAAAATTAGTCTTCGAATAAAAAAAGTCTAAATAATCCTTTTTATACCATCATGCGCACTTCAACTGAAAAGTAGATCAGTCAGAAAATTGTTCAAGTGATTTATTTTTACAGTATCCTTTTTTTGGCATAACTTCTCAAATTATAATTTATTTTCACTACTCTTTATTATAATTGTTATTTATTTAAACTACTTTTTTAGTTATTGACAAGGTGTTAACACTACAGGAAAGAATAGTCTGATGATAGGATATATCCTGAGACATGTCGCACATTGAAAATAAAGTGAAATTGAAGCAAAGTGAAAATAAATAATATTTTGGGGAATCATGCCAAAAAAAGTGTATATAAAAATATATTAAATACTCATTTACTGAATAATTAAAATGGTAAATATCATACTTGAGTCATACCACTACCAGGTATGCAAGTTTAAAATGTCGTTTATTTCTTAAAATAAATACACAGTAATTTAAAAAAAAGTATAATATATTTTATTCAAAGTACTGACCCTCGCTTTCTACACATTTTGCCCATCTCTCGGGCAATATATGGATACCATTCCAAAAGAATGCTTCATCTTTATTTGAAATCCATTCATCGAGCCATTTTCGTACGTTTTCGAAATTGTTGAAGTGTTGCTCCGCCAATGAGTGTCCCATCGATGAGAAGAGGTGATAGTCAGAAGGCGCCAGGTCAGGTGAATACGGCGGGTGGGGTAGGAGTTCCCTACCAAGCGAAGAAATCGTTTCCTTAGTCAATCTGGCTGAATGTGCAGGAGCGTTATCATGCTGAAGAATGACTTTGGCGTGCCTGTGAGCCCATTCTGGGCGTTTTTCGATCAATGCGTGACTTAAATTGATCATTTGTTGTCGGTAGCGCTCGGTATTGACTGTTTCGCCGGGTTTGAGAAGCTCGTAGTAGACTACTCCCTTCTGATCCCACCACACACACAGCATTGTCTTCTTCCCAAAACGATCCGGTCTTGCACTCGATGTGGATGGTTGTCCTGGCGTTACCCATGATTTTTTTCGTTTGGGATTCTGAAAATAAATCCATTTTTCATCGCCAGTTACAACTCGATGCAAAAAACCCTTTCTTTCGTGGCGTAAAAGCAGCATTTCGCACACAGTTTTTTTTTTTTTTTTTTTCCATCTGTCGTTCGTCCAATTCATGTGGAACCCATTTTCCAACCTTTTGAATCTTTCCCATAGCTCTCAGGCGATCGGAAATGGCTTGCCTAGCGACATTCAACTGTTCTGCCATCATTTGTTGGGTTTGGGTATTGTCTTCGTCTAATAAAGATTACAATTCGAAGTCCTCAAACTTTTTTGGTCGATTTTCTCGTTTTTGATCACTAACATCAAAATCACCACGTTTGAAACTTTGAAACCAACGTTCACATGTCCTGACGGTTGGAGCAACATCGCCATAAGTCTCAACAAGAATTCGATGACATTCAGATGCCTTTTTCTTTTGATTAAATAAGAAAATCATGACATGCCGCAAATGCTCTTTATTTGGCTTAAAATTAGACATTTTTAACACCAAAGAAAGGTATGATACGTCCACGTAAACGACTTAAAAACAACTGACTTTTGTAAACAAATGACTAACAAACAAAATAGCGTTTAGAGATAAGCAAATCCTTCAATAGGCTAAGAGCGCATTCTATTGGAATTAAAACGACATTTTAAACTTGCATACCTGGTAAATTAAAACAATTAAAAAAAAAAAGAAAAAAAAAAAGCCTTTGATGAAAAATTACTATACACAAACACCTATTTGTATTATTATTTCTTTGATATAAAATACAATTGATACTCAAGTATGGACCATTATTATCTACCGTCATTACCCAGCTGATAGCCAATTGCTCGATGCCACGCTGATACCATTTTTTGGGATGGCTGTCAAAGAACTCTTGGACAGCATTTCCAACTTCCGCAAAATTATCAATTTTTTTCCCTTGAAGAAAATGGGTCATGAATCGAAACAAGTAGTCATCCGAAGGTGCGAGGTTTGGACTATATGGCAGGAGCTTAAACCCATGAAGTTCTGTAAACTTTACTGCTGATTGTTGAGGAGTAAGTTCGTGAGGGCCAGTCTACAGGTCTTTTTCATCTTCCCCATGGAGAGAAGATGGCGACTAACAGTATCTTTCGACACACCACACTCCCTGTCAAGTTCGCTAGTACTTGTGGACGGATTTGACTCAACAGCTTCCTTCAGAACCTCATCAATATCCATTAATGGCCGCCCGGAGCCCTTCTTCCTTTCCAACGTAGTATATCTATTTGTAAATTTTTCAAACCAACGCCGCACAGTGTGTTCTTCAAGGACACCTTCCCCTTCATATTTAATAATTTTACGAGTCGCTTCAGCAGCTGTGAAATTTATTTTCCATTAATGTCTTAAAATTACGAGAATTTTGTAGGACACTGTCATGTTTCTTTGAAATAAATAACAGACCTGAGGCTTTTTTTGAAGAACTCCAGCGTTAGTAAACAAACTTGCTCTAGAGGGATAATCAAGTATTGGCAAATAATAAATAGCATTAAGATATTTACAGACTTTTGAACTCTGGAATGGATGAACTCTGATAAAACGGTCTTTTTTTTTATACGCCCTATTAGAATTGTTTCCGTAAATTACAGAAAAGATACTAGATTTAATAAATACAAATAAATATAAAACAACTAACACCCTCCGTCGCCGCCGCGGCTTGGCCCGCTCTTAAAATTAAAGAACTTGCATAATTTTAACTACTAATTGAAGGTTTATTTGTTTATTGGTAAAAATCTTAGAGCGAAGTACGCAATTGAAAATGATTCCCATGATATTTAGCATTTAACCCATATAATATTTTCACGCATAGCAGTATTTTTTAATCTAATACCAATGAACTGATAAGGTGTATGAGTTGGAAATCCAAATGGACAGAGGCTATTAGGAATGATATATTTTACTATTGCTAAATATTCCTAGAACTATGAAAAGTATGTAGGTAAAATTTGGTATAGATGGGTTCAGTAGTTTTACCATTGTCAACTCTTTTGCGGAATGGTGCTAACCATATATCGGTCGATTTTCCAACTTAACTGAGATCCAAATGCCGCACTAAATGTTTAAATATTTTTTTAATAATCTCATTGAATACTGATTAAGCTCTCAGTAGAGTGGCACTCGCCACCTATTGGTGAATTTCCAAACTTCGCAGTAATCCACATATTATCGCATTTTTATTATTGTTATACCTTCTTGGGACTCAAAAGATGACAAAGTTAAAATTCCGTACAGATTGGTTCAGTAGTTATATAATACAATAGTATTTTATATTATACCCTCTTATATAATAGTATAGATTAAAAAACAAAAGGAGGTTCGGGTTCCAATGGTTTGTGCAAATATTGTTTTAAAGACAAAATGTATATTTATTTTATGTACAAAGATAAATTTATAATTTATTGCATATTAAAGCTTTTATGTTTGATGTTACAATTGATGGGTCACGAAGTCAGCTGTTTATTTTATTTATTTATTTATTTTTTTAAATGAAGGTGCGAAATTAAGAAAAATCAATTCAGAACGAAACTAATAAAATGCTTAAAACTTGTAATAGTCAATTTCGAGTTCCTCAACCCTCTCTCACAACTTTTTTTTTTTTTTACTGACTAGTAGACAGATCTTTAGGTTTATACATAAGATCTCATAAAAAAGATAAATATAAAAAATGGCCGAGGCATCCATTTTCTATTAAAATTGTCTATTCAGCGAATAAGATGGTAAAATATTATGTAATGTGCGAAATAAATAAATTTAAAAAAAAAATAAAAAAATAAAATAAAATAAATACGATATTTCTTCTTTGTTTGGACGGTTAAATTATAAATAAAAACGTCAACGCTAATGCTTCAATGACTTAGGGGGATCGATACCTGGTTATGACAGCTGTATTCGATAGCGCTTACTCATATTAATATCGATTTATACAAAGGGCAGAAGTTGATAGCATTAGCTATAATTGGACGGGCTATCGGATGTGTCATTATGCAGTGTACAGATGCCCTCAGCTTCTACCGGCTCCTGTTTGATCGCTAATTGAGGAAACCGACAATAGCCCTCATCACCGCTCGAGTAATTAGCGTGGAAAATTGGAAATGGTTCAGCCTGCTTCATAATATCTCTTAGCGGCTATTTATGTACGAGGAGAGGTGATGAGTGCATAATGATATAAATAAGAAAGTTGAATGTGTGCCTATTAAAGATTTCTATAATTTATTCCTAGGTCCATAAACAAAAAGAGGTAAGTTATTTTGATGCATGATTCATTAATTGAGTTTTAAGAGTATGGCCTAGTGTGTAAACACTGTGAGGAAAAATATCTCTGAAGATGGGAATGTATCCCCAAAACATGTAACATTGTGAGTAAATAATAAATGAAAATTTGAGTAGTAATGTCGAAAGAGTTTATTTATAAATTGATACAGGATCATATGAAGCGATGTATTTAATTCGAAACATATATGCAGTAAGACCTCAATTATCCGGTTCGGACGAACACCTCTAGTTGTCTTCTACCTTTCCCGGCAAGTATCATTTTTTCTTCTTCTTATAGTTAAATATCGTCGACACTAAGTAAAACTAAAGAATATGAAAAATCGCTTTTTATTATTTTGTTCGATATATTCTACAGGGCCTTGTTATTTCGAATCTCATCCGCGATTGAAGACTGAAATCTATAATGTCAGTCTTACAAATTTCTAGCATTTTAACACTAGGTAGGCCTTTTAGAAGACAACGGTAAATGAACGAAATAAAAAAAAGTGAGTGCTATATTAAATGGTTTCCCGTAAGTTTCAAGGTTGAATTCTTTGACTTAATAGACTAAAGTATGAGCTATTCGGTGATCTATAGGAGATACAGTATTTGTTTCCTTCGTAAACTACACAGAACAAGGGACTCGAATAATTTTTATATTTTGCTTGTTAAAATACATTATACCTAAAATATATCTATGCACATACTTTAAATACTGGCTAACTCTTACCTATTTTTTAAATACTTCTTACCTAGCGAGGAAGCTGGAGAAGAAGCGGCGCCATTCCCAACAGTCCTGCTTCACTCGCGAGGAAAGAGAATGAGATTATCTCAGGAGTCCCGAATATTATGTTCGACACATAATTTTTTTTTAACGATTTATGGCAACAGCATTACCGCAACATTTAGATCTGAAATAATTGTTCATACATTTTACAAATAAACATAATAAAACACACTAGTATCCCCTGCCGCGGCTTCGCCTGTTCTCACAAGTAAAGAACTTATTGTTAGATAATTTCAACTAATAATTTACGATATTTGTTTATCGATAAAAATATTGCATGAAAGTATGAAATTGAGCATGATTATTATTATGATATTATTCTCCAATATTTCCACGCATAGCACTAATGTTTAACCATTGTACAGATTACTATAGGTGGTAGAAGTTCACGTAAAAACATAATTTTCCACCTAATAATTAATTTTAATAGTTGGTGATAAAATTGCGGATAGTTAAAAAAGTCTTGCTGATAAGGGACTGCATTATCATAACTAACAACTAAAGGCTCATGAATCATTTACACACAATATCAGAAAAAAAGGATTGACATCTGAATTGGTAGTCATATTTATTCGGCAGAAATGTTATAGGTTTCATCTGGTTGGATTTAATTTCTAACCAGTAAAGTATATGACATTTTGCAAACCTCGTTTCTGCCACTTAACATTGTACATATTAAGTTTTATTAATGTAAAGATTATTGTTTTAAACCTTTCTAGAACTACAAAGATATTGAAGTTAAAATTTGGTACAGATAGGTTCTAACTTCAAGAAGATATAATAAATCATGATTTGAGGCGTGGAGATGCAAAAGGGGGTAAATCCACTTTATATCATTTTTAATTTTTTTTAGCTAGCGTCCTCACTAAGGTGGTAAATCGTCCACCCTTCAAAGTTTGGGTTGAGTGTATGTGGGTTTTGAAGTCATCATGGGTTCAAACTTTGAAGGGTGGACGATTTACCACCTTATTGAGGACGCTAACTAAAAAAATTAATAATGATAAAAAGTGGATTTACCCCCTTTTGCATCTCCACGCCTTATTTACAAAAGATAGATCCGTTAGTCTAACTTTAATTTTTTTCTAACATCGATTTCAAAAACATTTTCTTCTAATAACGAGTCTTTATCTATGATTTTTAATGTCTGAATTGCATTTTTCAAGTGAGAAATGATATATGTGTTCCAAAGTGTCAAACTGAACTGAGGTAATAACATAAACATATCAAAATGTATTACTGATTTTAAAACATTCAGTTGAAATTAAAAGAAAGAAAATGAGGTTGAACGTTTAACAATGCAAACAAATAAAGTGCTAGTTATACTGTCAACTGAAAGGCTCATTTATAAATCAGAGTTGATTAAATAATTTATGACGTCGTAAAAGAATTACGTCTCTTGAATGTATATGTGGGTGGGTGGAGGAATCCCCTGTTTTATTTGCCACGCAGGGGCTAATTTCGAACGGGGAAGCCACTCAATGACTGAGTGGAACATAATAAATCTTAACTTACTTTGTTGTAGGGTGGAACATTGAAACGACTGAAAAAGACAACTCTGCCAAAATAACAGAGCCATTGGCAACACCAACTGCAACTGGTTCCGGTGGTATTACCAGAGGAATGCAACCACGCTGCCAAAGATCTAACAATCTTTACTGTTCCGGTAAACAGGATAAACATATCTACTTCTAAACAAACCCGTTCTGCTATTGAAAGTATATATTAAACTTGATATAAAATGAAGAGGTAGGAAGACATAACAACGTCCAGCAGGCCACTAGATAGACAGACTATAAATATATCTTGGGATAGTCAGCCTCAATTCTAAAAGTCACACATTTCTAGAAATTAATATTAACAAATGTTTTCTGCAAGGACGCATACGATTATCTACATGGTATTTATTATCTATTCCATTGTCACTATTCAAAAAGCGAATTTACTATTAATAATAAGAAGGAATGGAGTTATTATGAAAGAATGATATCTCTGAGAAAAGGAGAGGTTAAGGTATGTCAGGATCGGCATGATAAATAAATAAAAGATATTCTTATCCATATTCAGAAAGTATTTGCTAAAATCTAGTAGTAACATCGATAGAATACAAAGGAAAAGTAATAAACCATAGTTACATCAGTATCCGTTGGTACAACATAAATCGGCAATAAAAAACATCGAATTAAAGAAAAAAAAAATGTAAGAAAGTTTATCAAAAGTTCGATATTTTGTTATTTCCATTTCCTAACGTGAGAAAGTTTACCAGAAGCAAACAACATAACTTTCAACAGATATTTAGGATTTTAAATACTGATATTTTATTGTTTCCATTTCCTAACATAAGAAAGTTTATAATATGTTAACATTACTTTCAACATAGATTTAGTGTTTTCTATCTTGGTAAATGAAGATAATTTTGGAAGAGAGCAGGGGTTGAGCAGTGGTTGGATCAATGTCGTTACCTTAATTTATTTCCCAACATAACTAGGAACAAAACTATTTCAACTGTTTAAAATCTAAAAGTAGTTTATTATGAATTAAACAGTAGGCAGTAGGTAAATAGAGGTCAAATACCAAAATTATGAAGCCGACAATATGAGTCCTACATATCGTCATCAATGGATTGTAGGAAATTTTTCCACTTAGTTTATTCCAAGTGGGTGATGGTTCGCCATATTCTTGAAAATAATAGCTCTGTTGGAAATGAAGTGGAACAGTTACATATTTAAACTACAAGTTGCATTAAAAACATTGAACATTAAAAATTTTCTCTTATTTAAACCAAGTTTTTAAGGTATTGTTTCTTTTTTATAATATATATAGTTGTATGTTGTATAACAAAAACAATAAAAACAATTTTTAGTAAACTACCCCCATATCCACACCCCCAGAGTTCTCAGAAAACGATACATCGTAAGAAAAATATTGATATCCGATACCCATCCCTAGTACTAGCTGTATCTCCATCATAACGATATCTTCACTTGATTCCCTAATTGGAAACGGGAAAAGAAGGGAAACAATAAACTTACCAAAAAATTAATTATCCTACAGCAAGTTAAACAAAAATAATTTTTAAGTTTACACGCATAAATAAAATATACATGAATATTCTCACAGAAGAATCATTCTCTCAGTGATGGATATACACCACCGACAAGACACAACCAAGACGGCAGGCAGGACCTTGAGAGCAGTACGGGCAGATGGTACGTCAGGTGGTAGGTAGACCTTGTACACGTGGACGGCAGTACCAGGTGGCGTAAGGGCATCTGTCGGGGTTGTTGATCTAAGGGATCAGCCAGGCAACGACTCCTAGGAGGCATGGTGTAATCAGAGGCTGTCCTACAACTGGCCACCAGGAGGCATCTGTCCTACCTGACAGTTCTATTTATGAACAATCTTAGGGTGAAAGGTCCTAGGCGTCTTTTGTAAAAGGATAAACCCACAAGCTGTTTTAAGAATTCAACTTGCAGGAATTTTAAACTGCAAAATGTATACCTGAACATTCTATTCTATGGTTAGAGTTATGGGATTGCGTGTTTTTTAGAACTGACAGTGGATGTGTAACATTTGAAAATAGCATGAAGATTCGAACCTAGAATTCCAAACTAGTGAAGCTGAATTCCTCACTCCATTGAAAAGGTCACATTGTAAGGAGCCGTTGAATAAGCCTCAAGAAAATACCTTAAAAGTGCCTCAAAATTGGAACTATGATAGCGAGAACCTCTAATATGCAAATATCTGAGAAAAAGTTCCTTTATAATTGTGGTAGAGCCCTTATAATCACCTCCTTTCACAACCGTTGGCTCAGAAACAGTACACCCTACCTAAGTATTGAACCCGAGACCCTTGAGCCCTTATACATACAATCAAAACAACTTTAAGTAAACTACACTTGTATCCACACCCCCAGAGTTCTCAGTAAACCACCCCTGTATCCCCACTCCCAGAGTTCAGTTAAATGCAGCTAAGTGTTAATTATAACATTTCTGAAATGAAAAGAAATTTTTGGGATAAAATTTTTAGAACGCGAACAAATTTTGGTCTTCTTAAATTTGAAAAAAAAAAAAAAATTGTAAATTATCTAAATTGCAGTTATTCGTACACACGATATATTTTGTTGATAATAAACGCAACTTTTGTTAACTAATTTAATTCATGAATCATTATATCTTTTTTTTTTAAACTTTCCTTTTTTTTTCTCATAGATTCCCCTTTGTATTGAGTATATACTACAATATACCTCATATAATTTTAAAAACAATTTTGAAACCTGAGCATCACTATACAGATTCGACAAATGTTGATATAAACAAGTTTGTAAAAAATGTAGAAGTGTAATTATTATATTAATGCAAACAACATAGCCATAAGATATAAACAAATTGAGAAATACCTGTGTATGATAAATTTTAAAAATAAAATAATATATTTATCGGATACGCTGTAAACAATATTTTTGTTATTGAATTTTTTTTTATTTACTCTTGTTGACTATGATTTCAAATTCTGAATCGCATAAATTATAAACAACAACAAACAAATAAGTATATGTGCAGTGCAATAACTAAAACTTTAAGGAGTTTGTTGAAATTTTGTGAATATTCTATGAAGACTAGACCACATGGTGGAGATGGGCCTACGTTACAATTTAACATGGGCTTAGGGTGAATTATATATTTTAAGCGTATTATTAAGATCCTGAGTAAGGTTATAATTCATTATGTAATGTATTGCTTAGTATGATTGATCCTATTTGCCAATAAAGGGGTATATACGTATTTAAAATGTATCTTTGCTACGGATTTATGCAGAAGGTAAATATTTTGCTAATAAAACAGATTCTTTTATAAATGTCTACATTTTTTATTTCATGTAAATAAATACAGCAGCAGTATGCGTTCTTCGAATAAGTAATAAGGAATATGCAATGAAAAAAATCTAAATAAGGAGTTTTTTTTTAATGAAATATTACATACATACATATACATTACATAACTTGAATATTTTGATAACAGGATTGTTTTTACTATTTCATAAAAATAATTCTCATAAACATATAGATTATGCATGCAAGATGAATAATTGTAATATGCAATGAAAAAGCATGAATGTTTAATTATTTTTATAGTGTATTAATACACTATATATTCTATAACGCGAATGTGAATAATGTCTCATAAACAAACATTTGCTAACATTTTCCGACAAAGTTATTTAGTTTATGTTTATTTTTATTTACTGCTAATTAATGTTATGTTTTGTTGTGTAATAAAACCTTTAATTTTTATATTGTATGGAAATACAGGAAATGTTAAATACTTTTTGTATTTATATTCACCATTATTTTATTATTCATGTAAATATAACAAATTAATATGTGAATATAAAATCTAAAAAAAAAAAAAAAAAAAAAAAAAAAAAAAAAAAAAAAAAAAAAAAAAAAAAAAAAAAAAAAAAAAAAAAAGATTTCCATTGGGACAAATAAATAAGAAGCTAAGGCAGGATAAAAGTCACCCACCCAACAATAGCCCAGCTAGCTGCGAAAACTACGCAGCGCTGACCCGCAACGCATCTCTGCTCGGCGAGTGAGTAGTCTTTCACTTTTCAAGGCACTAGGGTTTGTAAGGTGAATACTATTGGTGCAGAAGAAGACACAAACTATAAAACAACAGATTTATTAAATTCTCAAAATCATTTTTTTTTAATCAAAATTTTATTATTTTATTTTTTATAAAATTACAATTTTATAACATACCAATATTATAATAAACCAAATAGTAATTCTGAAGACACCCATAGGTAATGATTTAAGAGAAAACTGTTTGGAACTGTAAGCACCTTGTCAGTGAGATATTAATGAAGAGAAAATATCCTGTGAGAGGAATTTCCTTCGACAGAGAAAATTTTTATTTTTCTCTTGAAAGTAAAAATATTAATAATATTAATAATATATATATATATATATATATATATATATATATATATATATATATATATATATTTTTTTTTTTTTTTTTTTATCCGTTACCTAAAGTGTATCGATGAATCTGATTTTTTTAATGCTAGCGTATCACCAGTGTTGGGAACAATTTAATCATGGTTAAATACTAAATATAAATCGTAACTAATTAATTAGTTATGATTAAATTTTCTCTGCGAATCACAATTCCATACATTCAAATACCCTGAAAAGTAAGGGTACATATTTCATTGCGCAGGTGAATTTTTCATTATTTAAGAAAATGATTTCTCAGCGAGCATCAGAATAAATAGGAAAGATAATATTAAGCTTGTCATTAGGAACCAGACGTAAACAACTTGAGAACTGCAACACCGGAGTTACGATAAAGTAACGATAAGCCAATTTAAAAAAATAAGTTTTTCAACAATAATTATAACCAGCAAAATATAAAATTATATACTAACCAGCAAGCAAAAACTAGAATCCAACATTAAATCAACAAAAACAAAAACATTATATATTAAAGAAGACCAAAGATTCATATACTTACTTTTTTCAGCCTTATCTTAAATATTAAGCCCATTCTGGTTTTTTTGTGAACAACAATTATTTTTCATCTAGAAGAATTATTAATTTATGATTATAATTTGCTCAGTTTTTGAAAATTGAAAGGGCTATATATAACGATAATGATTTTCCTCGTTACCGGGCATAATGATTTAATTTTTAAATTATAACAGCAGCAATGTTATTGACAGAAATATACTTATTAGCGATTGCATTGCCAGGTGCAGATGTTAATTTGTGGGATAAAAAACAAATAATCATTATAATTTACATTTAAAATACCGGAAACAAACAAACAGATTAATTATCATGTTATTTTCAAACAACTATATAACCATTGACAATGTTAATGAACAATAGATTCTGTTTGTAGTCAAAAAATTCTTACAGGACTGACACACTGATTTACACCATTTTTCTCACAAGTTTACCTTTACCGAAGAACTCCTCGATGGTAGATGAACTGTGACCGATGGTAACTGTTCTTCAAATCTTCAGAAGATGCCTACTGATTACTAGCTAATATTCGAAGAAGCATGAAAAGAAGTTGGAGGAGAAAACCAACAAGAACTTAACATAATGACTCTTATGGAACGTATTCTAATTTATATTTCATGTGATTGAAACATATTCTACATGTTAAGCTGAATTAACAGGAATGAGAAAAGAAATGTTACAAAAAACAAAACAAAAACAATATTGCATTTCCGTTCAGTTGTGTAAACACAGCACTCTTTCACGTGCAAGAGTAGCAAAGGAAACCGCAGTAGCGATTGTGATAATCAAGTAATTGGAAACTGTGAAATACATAACCCAAGTTACTGATAACTGGCACAGTTATATCTGTCGAAACATATCGCGGTTATGAAAAAGAAACTGATAGCTGCTAATTTTATTACTTAAAATAGCGCATTAGTATTCAAAATAATTTTATTTATGATATTCAAATTATTTTGACATTGATATTTCTTGGCTGGAGGTCTAAAGTTTTCTTGTGTAACATATTTTTCACTCAAAAATATAACATTTCGACATTTTCTAGCTCTTTTGGTCTGTCTCGGATCGGAAGTTTCCTGACCATAAATTTAATGGAGAATATTTTATGTAATAAAACATACGTATACGTATGTAAAATGTAAAATATACGTTTGAATGAAAAAGTCACGTTTTAACTACATTGTTTGTGTTGAAGCTTTTTTGAGTAGCTCTGTTGGCGTTGCTCACATCGAACATTTCTGACAGTTCCTTTATCAGAAATAGAGAATATAAAGTTAGTAGATTGTATATAGACATATCATATTCTGGTACACTTTCGATATGTCACACAAGATTGTGAAAATTAATAGTTTTTACTTTAGGTTTTTGAGTTGTGTCACTATAGAAATACATGTGGGATAAGATCTATTGTTTTTCCAGTAAGGGGAAAATTGGGTTTTTTTATTACCAATAGTTCTGGGTTGTTACAAATGTCCTTGTGAATAACTATAGCTTTATTTCAGGTTACATATTTTAAAACTATTCTTTCTATTGTCTATTGTTTTTAAATATGTTCACCCATTGTTCTGCAAAAATAGTAAATCAGAAGGGTATCTCAAGATAGTTATTGACTAGATATATGAGTTATTATTATATATTTATCTAAAAAAAAAAAAAAGAATCAATAAAATTCCTTTTAATTTCTACACCCCAACTAGGGAAAAATACTTTTAATTCTGTCCATATTTTAAATGATATCCACAAGGTGTCAATAACTGATATTGTATTATTTATTGTCACTCTCTTGTACAATATTTTACAGTAGTAAAATTTGGTGCGAACTTTCTTGTTTAGCTTAAAGTATAGTACCAGAAACAACTGTAAATTTCAACTTAATTGAACGATTCTTTCTATGATTATAGTATGAATATTTCCTTCAGGGTGTCAATAAATGTCTGGTTTACCCTAATTGGACTTCATGCCGGTACCTTTGGTTTTGAGGCAAGAAGTGTGAGAGTGTTATACGCAGAATGAGGCGAAACGTTTACTCCTTGCGGTTTCCAACAACAAGGTTAGTTGCTGTCGACCAATGAGTGTCACTCAGTAAAGGTTTGATTTCATTGTCCAACCATCAGGCATAAGCTCAAACGCCATCGAAGATTCATCAAACATAAAGCATCACCTTATCCCTAAACCTACCCGTCGAAGCAAAGAGCGGCAGTATTTCAAAAGATTCGATTTTTTCTTAGAACATTAAACGCGCTTTTATGAAATGCAAATGATCCCGAATAGCCAACTCAAGTCGCTAGGAATTGAATGATCAGCCAAAGTAAACATTGAGATAAAGAGAAAGAACATTCTAATAGGATTAATGATCAAAAGTGGAATTAAAGGTTGTGTTCATACACAAGGACTTTTATACAACCAAGTACTGAAAACAATTAAAACGCTCTTAATACAAATAGAGAAAACAAAAGGACATATTATTGTCTTTAAAATATTCCAGCCTAAATTACTATAATAGAATAGAATAGAATAGAATAGAATAGAAAGAAAACTTTATTCTGGGACAAAGTCCCTTAAGAATAACGTTAAATAATACAAAGTAAGATCATAACTGGCCGAGAGGCTGTTAAAAATAAAACAACATAGGTAAAATTAAATACAAATATATATATATATATATATATATATATATATATATATATATATATATATATATATATATATATGAAAATAAAATACAGAGAAAAACTAGAAAAAGAAAAAACTATTAATAAAAAGAGAGTGAAAAAATAAATGTACAAATAAAGAGGTTAATATTGTAAACAAGATTGCAGAAGAGAAAAAAAAAAAAAACAAACAGAAACTTAAAGAAAAATAAAAGATAGATAATAAAAAATTAGCATTATAAGAAATCAAAACATTATCATGGTCAAACTATAATTTTGGCTAATGTTTTATGTCTGATGGTCTTAGTGAATAAATTAGACGATTACATACATAGTACATACATCCTTATAATTAGAGAGCGTCGGGTTGGAGGGAAAGAAGATGGTGAAAGAGTAGTGTTTTGAACGTTCCAAGGGAAGAAGCATTGCGGATACAGGGGGGGGGGGGAGGGAATTTCAAAGAGTAGAGGATCTAATTATCGGATACAAATTACAAATTTTGAGATTTTAACACCTCAATATACAAAATGATATAAACATTAAAAAAAAAAATAAATAAATAAACATACCAGACTTAAAACACAAGAAACTGCTTTTAGTTCCCAACTATTCCAACATTTACTACGCAAGTGTTTAAAGCTCCAGATAAATTACAAAAGACTTGTTTACATAAGAATATTTAGACCTATTAGAGAATAAGTAGTCAAGCTTTGGGGCTTTACTAAACCTTCAAATTCTTCTCATATCCCATCCTTAGAATCAAATATCATTCATAAGATCCTCAATGCTCATATGTTGTTGATTGGGCCCATACCATATACCTACCCTTTCATAGTAAGATCAATAACCACTACTCTCCCAACTTGTTTCACAATCAATTCTTGATGATTCTCAGAGGCGTTTGAAAAGGAGATGGCTTCTGATGTAGGCTACTAGTGAGTAGTTCTTTACATTTTACTGACGTTATTGTAATAATTTTCTTGACATTTACTTGTTGTATGTAATGTATACAGTTATAACTACCAATAAATGGTAAATAAAATTAAAAAATTATACATTATTAAAAAAAGTTTCTAACACTAAAAACTAATGTTAGTCTCGAGTCCGTTACTTACAGGAAGTACTGATTGGATTCTTGACGAACGCAATGGTCAATTCACGAGATCTATAAATATTATGAATACTAATCAATGTCCTAAAGTGATATTTATTCACTAATTGGGAGTATTTTTGCTACTTTTAATTAATTATTAAATAAAGATTATCTAGGATAATATCTAAAAAGAAAATATCATTTTCCATACGTTTAAGATACAATAATACCAAATTATATTTTATGATTATGATACATTTTTTGTTTATAATATGACTAAAATATTATCTGGCATTATAGAACAATCTAACATTTGATTTCCAAAAATCAGAAATAAATAAAATATTAGGAAACTGACACTAGTGGAGCAGACACTCTCAATAACAACAAACCAAACTTTGATGTAAAAGACTAAATCCAAAGGACACTTGTGAATATTTATTTTTTAAAATTATCACCCTACCTTGGCACGATTCCAGGCTATCTTGGCCACTCTACGCACGATTATCAAAATGGAACAACAAGCAAACAAATCAGTGGAATGTAATGAAAACGAATCGCTGGAGGTTTTTTGGTGGTACCGCAAGGAAACGAAAACAAAAACATTTTCCACGTTTTCGAAACAATAATTGGTTGTACAATTTCATATATCTTGAGTCTGTAAACATTAAAATTACAATGTAGTAAAACCTTTTTACTTTTTACTTTATTTTTCAATATAAAGTGACTAGCTAGCTTTTGATGTAATTGAAATTTATCGTTTCAAACACACTACGTTTCATCTTTAAAAAAGAACTTTAATGTAAGATTAAGTATAAACTTAATACGATGTAGAATAAAACGACTTAAATAATTTGATATATATGTAACTCAAATATTTATTAAAACCTTAAAAATAAAAATAATTATAATCAATACCAAAAACACCTATACTACCACTATCAATGCAGGTTTCAAGTTCACAAAAAAAGCTGTGTATCCAGTCTACAGAGTTTTTTTCCTAATTAAGGGTACCCACTTTATAGAGGCTGAGTGTGCCCCTGGAAGGTTTCCTAACGTGAATATTGATCCACGGCTGAAATAACAGAAAATAAAGTGCCTTACCTACTGAGCTACCACGATCCCCAAACTATTTTAATGTAATTGGTTCATTTTCATCGTTCAGTATAAAGAGCCAAATGCTTCCTTAGTTAAATAAGTTTTAACCAGAAGGAAGAAAGGATCTAATTTACTAGTAAGAGAAAACTATCTCACAATGAGTATTAAACAAAAACTAATATGACCTAGTGGGATTGAGATAGAGATCTTTCTAAACAGAATAAGTACACCTACTTGATCACTTGATCAATAAAAAACTAACGATTTTTTGATCAATTAATGGTCTCGAGAGCAAAACACACACACACACACACACACACACACACACACACACACACACACACACACACACACACACACACACACACACACACACACACACACACACACACACACAAACAAAAAAAAAAAAAAAAAAAAAAACACTTCCATTCTCTCATTTCCATAGCTGTGCTGGTGTAATGTGAAGAATACCTTATTAGATGGCTGTACAAACTAACTGAAAGAAACTTACTGACTGAAGATATTCATAAAATAAGCTACCAAAACTCACCTGCAACAGAAAAAGAAAAAAAAAAAATTAAATATTAAAACGGAAATACTTATCATAATGTATTCGGAAATTTTAAATAATTATAATTAAAAATAAAATTTATTAATATCATTGAGTGAGGTTGTGTTCTTGAGGAATACATTTCCTTCACCAATACATCAACCAATCCATTCCAGAAAAGATTATTGAAGGATCAAGTCAAGGAAGGTGATAAATGTTTAGAAAAACTGTGTTTCATCGATGGATACATTTGTTATGTGATATATATTTAATAATTACTGTTTTCATTCCAGTAAAATTCAATAGAAGACTCAAGACGCAGAAAATTGAATTTCTTACACAAAACTGTTTTATCAAAAAACTTGCCAATGTGCAACTTTAATTTCAGTTTTCTCGAATTGCTAAATGTTACTTATCACTTTTATCCACTAGACCCTTCAATTAACACTATGAAATGTTGGTATACAAATTCAGAGTACAAAAATACGCAGTCTAGCAAAATACCAACTCAACATAATACTAAGAAATTACAACTTGTACAGAAAACATTTGATGAAATGATTTTCAATGGAAATCTTACTAATTTTTGAACCCCTGATTGAAGTAATCGGAGTGAGGCGTACTTCCACATATGTGGAACTCGAAAAGAGTTAGATGCTATAAAAGCCGGTAGCAACCAATACTGTCATCTGTTATTCAAATGTTCGACGTTGTTGCTACCAGAAGGGCGTGAGGAAATTCAAATCTCTGATAGAAGGACTTCTTTAGGAAGTAGTGAACAAGCGTGGTCTAGGCGACTTAAGATTTATAGAGAAGCATACAGAAACTAGATGAGATTATATTGTATAAAATTACATAATAACAATAACACATCCACTCCCACAAACACTTAAAAATATGTAAATATGTGGCACCCATGGGCTCAAACATAACATACACCTCCAAGAGACCCTGACATTTCCCACATCCGTCTCTCTATCAGGTCTACTGAGGTCACTGAAACGTGGAATATTTTTATATTTAAATAACAGTTTACAATACGTACATTATAAACCCTCTTAATAATTTTATGACAGACCCTGCAAGATCCTGGACAGAAGTTTAAATTAAGATCTTCAAAATTTTCGAGGAGTATCGCCTACATTTTCCAAGAAGAATTTAAGAAAGAGAACCATAATAAATTAAATCACAAGGTTAATTAAAAAGAAAAAAAAGAAGCGAATTGAATTAAGTTTTTATGAGAACCCAGTTAAGAATCGCTGCAATGATAAATTAACGAAACATCAACATTAATGATATTACATACGAATATATGCTAATGAATAAGAAGGATCACGTAATAAACAAAGATTGAAAATAAAGTTGAGGAAAAAATATGATTACCACTATCTATTTGGGTACCAAAAAATATTTTCAGCCAGCAGCCATACTAGGCGCTTTATTTTTTCACTAATTTTATTCGCGACTGATACAAAAATAATCACTAGTTAAATTCAAAAATTCTATTATTGAATAAATCGGTAATTACTAAAAAGAATCCCTCCAAAGATACAACCACAAAAGAACAAAACATGCACTTATGGCATAACTCAATTTAAGTGTTTTGATTGTTATGTATACACAGTAATTATTATATATACAGATTATTGTAAATTTGTTTCTTTTGTGACGTGTTTTTCTTAATTTTTCTACTGTAAAATAAGAAATTTAAATTTAAAAACCTTTATACTTAAGAGATTTTATGGCCGTTATTTTAGATTTTATTGTTCCTTAAAAATATATTTGTAGTACGAATAATTCCGAGGTTTAAAGAACTAACCATTCCAGTTAATGTGAAAGTTTCAAACTATTGAGAGATGTCCACCCCGATCTAGGACCACCCGTGGAGTACATCCTGGTGTGAGTCAGAACCGAGGTCGACGGGCAGCCTTGAGTACCGCAACAGCTGACAGTCCTGCCAATGACCAGCATGGGTTTGTCTGGCATCTCAGAGGACCAGGCCGTAAGTGTCAGACAGACACCTTATTTATACTTAAATAATTCACATCTTTATTCTTTTTTGTTAGGATAAAAGGAAAACAAAAAATGAAAGGACCTTCTAAGCAGATATACGACTGGGATAGGGATAGGTTTTAGCACTAATCCGATTGAATGGATTTTAAAGTATTATCAAATGCAAAGAATAAAGTACATAAAACTACACACACACACACACACACATATATACATAGATAGATATGGACAGACTATTCAGAAACGCCACGAATCATTCCTGATCATCGGTGTCCGAAAAACGATTCTCTAGAATTTATTTTCTAAAATAAAAAAAATACAAAATAATAATACATATGAATTAAAAGTTAAATTTTAGAAAAGGTTTATGAGAGAAACTAAACTTACTCGAGCTGTCTTGATAGAAAATCGATACAGTTTGATCAGGCAAGTTACATAATAACACTCACAATGTTTATATTATCTATGACTTATTCATTTATCTAACAGAATTATTTATGCAATCAAAATATTATTAAAATAAATTTTTAAAAATAATTTAACTGAACTGATTAGTTCATCATTTGAACAAAACCATTGAAACATTTGAATATAAATAATGAATAAATTTATAAATATATTTGACGTTGAGGGAGACCTAAAGACACTTGGTGTGAGGTATTGGAGGAGAGCAGCTGGTGACAGAAACAAATGGAGGGAAATCGTGGAAAAGGCCAAGGTTCTGCATGGACCGTAGCACCATTGTTGTTGTTGTTGTTGTCTTTAGAATAAAATCAAGGTTCTTCTATGTAATCTACTAGCAACCAAAAAACAAACAAATGTTAATAATTATAAAATATTAAAAGTTGTAAGAGTTAGCGACTCTTAGGGTGTTACGGGGAAGCGACTTGGCCTTCGGCATATCCAATAGGGCTATGTATCCCATTATAATCAGTGTGTATAGAGTACTATCTCGCTACCTGTCTGGTGGGATAAGGACAGGTAGATCGTTGTCGGCGTCGTGGCAAAGAATAACCTCAAAGAAGTGAAACAACCGAAGGATTCCACTCAGATTAAATTTATAAGTTAAATGAAAAAAAAGGAGGGAAGAAAGGAGTATAAAGAGCGAACTCAAGAAATAGGAACAGTTTCTTATGGACTGAGAGGAGCGAAGAAAAGGCGAGGATGATGATGGACCAGGAGGCGACGAGCAGTCTAGTAGGGGAGACGTCGCTGGAGATGTAGAAGACCATGGATCTGATCTCTCGTGCCCCTTAACATTACTTCCTATCCGTCAAACCCGATCCGTCGAATATGTGCGATGGATCTCCGTGACGGATCGGTTCCGACGGATCTAAACTCTTCTGCTCCTCAACAAACTGTTCTCGTTTGTCAGGTTTGAAACCGTCAAGCCACATTCGTCGATAATCTGCCCGTATCTGGGGCAAATCCGTCGGATCTAGGACCGAAACAGACAAAATCTCACGGATCCAGATTTACGAGCATGTACGTCGGATTTCTGAAAATCCAACACGGATCTAGTGTGCTAGTTCCCCTGGGTAAGCGATGTGTTCGCTGGTGAATTTGGGTACTTCACGTCAAATTGCTGCCCATGTCGGTGTTGTGTGTGTAGTGTATCATGTGTTATGAAAAGGAGAAATCACCAGAAGTGGGTAAAATCGTGGATAGCTATGAGGCTACAACTGAGTCATATGCCTTTGAATAACAATTAAAGTTGAATGAACCGCAAGACTTCAAAAACTACCTGCGGATAGATGAAAGCAACTTTGAATTTCTTTTAGGTAAGTAACTAGCAAACGCTATTCGTAACCCTAACTGATATTCTAACGCAACATTTGTTGTTTATTACTTAAGGGCACATGGTACTTATGTTTTACGTAATTAACTGCAAAATCCGAGCGTTAAGGGGTTCGGCGGTCCCTTCCCGACGGACCTGTGATTCACAGATTTCTTCTGCCCGTTAGTGGAGGAACGCTAGGATCGAGGCCCGCCAGATCCGATCCGTCACTGATTGCCCCCTTCCTGTTCTCCACTAACGCGTGGATTTCACAACCGAAAATCCCTGGAAACATCCCTCCCAGTCCGCGCCCTCTTGCTTCCCCACTAACGCACGGATATAGAGACGGATTTACTCAGAGATATTGAGATCCGTCGGAGATATCCGTTCGTGTATGGCTAGCTATTGAGTAGTTTTGCGAGGATTTTCTTTTAACAGAGCCCTTAGCTGGTCGTAATAAATTAAAAAAATAGCCTATTGCGACCTACCTTGTCTTTGAGATCAAAAGCTCCAAGACGAAACTTTTGGAACCATCGTTGCACTGTCCATTTACTGATGCTGCCTTTACCCCAAC
Organism: Euschistus heros; assembly: GCA_003667255.2. Classification (NCBI taxonomy): domain Eukaryota; kingdom Metazoa; phylum Arthropoda; class Insecta; order Hemiptera; family Pentatomidae; genus Euschistus; species Euschistus heros. The sequence continues at coordinate 1,108,379 of RCWM02000139.1, forward strand.
ATAGATATTAGCCGCACTTAGACCAAGTTTGAACTCAATTTGAATTAAATATGATGAAAATCTTCTTATGATATGGTAAATTTATGAGGTCCTTACTCATAGAAAATGTAACATCAGATTAAACTACAAGTTAATGTCTTTATAATCATTAATGATGTAGTTTTTTGTTTTTGAGGAAAAAAACATTAATAACCATTGTTTATAATCAATCAACGTGACAGGAGGATTTTCTTTGTGTTTTACTTGGCAAGCATGTTTAAAAGTTATTAATGATAAATGGGATGAGATTACACCACAATAAAGAATAAAAAGATATACATGGAAGGGCTTAAATTATGTTTGCACAACAATTATTTCATGTATAAACCATAACTGACATAGAAGTGGTATTTGGTTATCAAAGAGATTTAAATTGAATAATAAACATTATATAAATATATAGATGATATGTTAATTATAATTAAAAATGAACATGTAATATTTACAAACCTTAAAATCTTAGAAGATGACCATCATTTTTTCATTCCTACAAAAACTTACCCTAAACACCAAATTTTACATACATTCAAATATTGGTACAAAGAGATTAACAAAAATTTAAATGCAAAAAGTACAAAAATTTAAATGCAAAAGTAACAATAAACAATAAAGATAAAATACATATAAACCAATTAGTCACACAATCCAGTAACAAAATAAAAGAAAATAAACAAAAAAAAGATATAAACACTCAAAAGAAAATAACCGATTTTTACATCAACAATAATAACAGGAATGTAATAGAGCATGCAAAGAATAATACAGATGCAATAGACAATATAAATAACACAACAATAATGAGAAATAATATAAATAATCCTAAAATGTTCCATAGAATAACATATATACCAGGACTCACTAATAAAATAATTCATAAACTCAAAAAATTTGATTTTAATAAAAAAACAGCCCCAATAAATAAAAACAAAATCATTAACATAATAAACAAGAAAAATAAGATAATAGACCCAATGCAAAAAAGTAATTTAATATATAAAATAGAGTGTAATACGTGTAATAATATATACATCGGAGAAACCAAGCAAAAACTTGAAAATAGAATCAAACAGCATAATGCAGACACCAAAAACATAAAAAATATCAATAAAACAGCATTATCACAACATGCAATAAACAATAACCACAAATTCAATTTTAAAAAAACCAACATTTTATTTTATGAAAGAAACAGTTACAAAAGAAAAATTTTGGAATCCATCTTCATAACAAAAAATTTGGACACAGCTGTAAATTTCAAAACAGATACACAAAAAATAGGAGCCCACTATGCACTTCTAATAAACAAACTGAATATATAAATGATAACCTTTGGACCTATTGCAGTAATGGACAGTGATAATGAGGGTGGAAACATGAACAAAAATTTCAGTTCTAATAGAGTTTTTATTTTCTCGTTATATTGAGGTAATTATATCAATTAACAATAGCTATACGATAATAATAAATTTTGCAAAATCATAGATGTGCAGTTGAACATTGTACTTTTTTCATATATTTATTTATTACGATTTTTGTATTTATATTGTTTTTATGTGTTATTCATTAAGTTTTAATGTATATAGATTTGACATGATACCAGTGACAAGACTTTTAGTCGATTAAAGATTATTGTGGAAATGGATCTAGTATTTTTGAAAAATTTTTAAGGTAATTCATTAGTTATATATATATAGTACATGGTCGAATATAGTTGCACATAATATACCTTATACGCAATTTGCCAAGCATGTGTGTTTTTGCATGTTTCAGAGCTTGATAATGTGGCAATGACCATGAAACGTCGCAAATAATGAAATAATATTATTATTGGACAATCATGTAACATCATATGATTTTTAATAAACAAATAAGGGAGATTATTGCTTTTGTAATTACACCTTAATATTAATTTCTCCTTAGTAATTGATATATTGTATAATATGATGAAAATCTTCTTTTGATATGGTAAATTTATGAGGTCCTTACTCATAGAAAATGTAACACAAACTACAATAATCTTTGAGGAAAAAAACATTAATAACCATTGTTTATAATCAATCAACGTGACAGGAGGATTTTCTTTGTTTACTTGGCAAGCACTTGCCTAAACAAAATGAATATTTGAAATTTGCATTATTTTAGCACCAACCCAATTCTTTTCCTACTTTATTAATTGTATGGGTGGCGATAATAACGTTTTATCGTTCGGTTCCATGATTTTTTTTCGGTTGGAAAGCGTTCTATGGACGTTTCCGACCAATGCCGCCTCCAGAGAATGCGCTAGGTTACGATATAGATCCTGAATCTGACCTCTGTTAGGAATAATGTTGAATATTGTCAGAGATTCCTAACCCGCTCCTTTTCTATAGCGTTGTGTTATTGTTGAGGTGGTGGAAAACCGTTGCATGTTGCACTCAGAGGTCTGTATAGGTAACGCAGTAATGATATACTAGTTTTTCCGCTCTCCTGTAAAGTGGTCAAAAGTAACGAATACTTTATTCTCACCATCCATTCCAAGCAATAATTCCTTAATTGCTACTAATAACAATTAAAAGTGTAAACGCAATATCTTCAAGATAATAAGTTAAGATAGATTAGACAGCAATTGGTGAGGGCTCGTGTCACAAGAAACAAGATTCATATTAGTAGAGGTAAAATGTTTGAGAAATCCTCAAGCTGTGAAGGAACACAGCCTGTATTTTACAAGATGAGTTAAAAGCAGCGAAAACCATTAGCAAACAATATCAAGGCCAATTTCAGCAAGTTAGAAGAGGAGCCTTTCTTTATCAATTCTGAACAATAATTATGCCCGCATAAGGAGTTGATCCTGAGTTTAATAGCCAGGTGACGAACGACAGACCGAGAAGAGATAACAACATAGCGTATACTGCCGTGCCGGATGCATCAGATCCTATCTCTATGGCAAACAGTTGGGAAGATACCGACTGGAGGACCTCTTCACCTGTTTGCTGCCAGGATCCTCACGCTAGCTTATCTCACAGCCCCGGTGTCTCCTATTACAGCTATCAGTTGAGGACATCTTTACTGGTCCTAGCGGCACTAGGATGGAACAAGGTATTAAGCCCTTCTTTATAAAGGAGCTTTGGTAGCGTTAAAACTGCGTGAGAGCATATTCGATAAAACGTAAGAACAGATAAAATGGAACTGTAAAATTCACATATCATAAAATAAAAGTCGAGTTTAATAAACTTTGATTTCATATTTAAAAATACCAATAAATTAAAATAAGGTATCTTAGAACACAAATAAAAAAAAAAAAAATTTTCCCTGACTGAGAAAAACAATAGATCATGGATGTATCTATCTATAATGTAATGTTTTTCCCAATTTACATTTTGGAATTAAAAGGATCAAATTACATAAATTTATAATTAAATTCAAATAAAAATCAAGATTATTCAAAAAAAAAAAAAAAAAAAAAAAAAAAAAAAAAAAAAAAAAAAAAAAAAAAAAAAAAAAAAAAAAAAAAAAAAAAAAAAAAAAAAAAAAAAAAAAAAAAAAAAAAAAAAAAAAAAAAAAAAAAAAAAAAAAAAACTAGGTTGAGAGAAAATAGGCGTTTCAAACGTGGCTTTTTTCATTCAAACCAATATACCTATAAAAATGGCCAATAATATCGCTAAGAGATACCAATATTAGATGCAGATGTTACAAAAAATAAAATAAAAATAATAATAATTATAATGAATAGGTTTTATTTTATACATAAATTTATAGTATTTAAAGTTTATGTTTCAAAAGACCAAATACTAAGAATTATGACTTAATAATATTAATTTTGTTATTTTCTAATAATGGTATCAGTTGTCCATGTGAATGAAGAAACATTACAATAAATAATAAATCATTAGCCTCATTAAAAAAAGTGTGATAAATTCAATAAATTCATATTCCACATTTATAAATATTTAAATAACACTAACACATAAACCGGTGAAAGTAAAAGGAAAACGCTGGTACAGATAAAAAAGCCACTAAAGAAAGTTAGGATGGAATTTACACTAACGTATTTAGTTGAGATAGCAGCCGGCAGGTGGCAACACTAGCCTGCTCATAGACCATTCCGACGTTTAATTAATCTTCAATTTTTAAAAGCCTTTTTGCACATCAGATCTTTATTTTTTCTCGTTTGTTTTATAGATATTCTAATAATAATTATAGTAAATTATAATTTATAATAAAATATTTAAGGCATTTTAAAGGAAATAAGCAGATATTGGGTGTAAATAAATGCACCTGGATTTGCACCTACCGATCAAATCATATATTTATAACTTAACGTACTGTGAGTAGAATCACGCCATAAAGAATAATTAAGAAAAAAAAATTAATAGACCAATTAATTATTCAAATATAAGTAAGAGGATTATTAATAGGGAATTAGAAGGCCTTACACATTTATAATGATATTAATTCTCTTTCTCGAATAACATTTTTACATATCATAAATAGTTAATTCTTGGTCATCATACGTTTTACACTCTGAGTTTCCGGCCATAGAATTGATATATTCCCAAACGATATTCTTATGAAAATGGTTTAATAACAATCTCGATCCCAGCAGGATGGGAGCGAGTCGCAAGTCGGACCTAAACGCACGTAGTCGAACGACTAAGTCGGTTCCAATCTGTGAGCATTGAACTTAAATTTCGTAAACTTTTTTAATTTTTTTTTTTTTTATAGTGAATAATTACAAGCTGCCTTACCCAAGGGCAACAATTAATATGGAATACTCATCCATACAATATATAGAATGAAATAAAATAAAGTAAAATACAGAAATAATGAGAGCAAATTAAAATAAACAGCCTCTAACTATACAAAATAATAAATTATGTAATAAATGATAACATAAAATAAGAAACCATTGTTGAAACTAATAAACAAAAATTAAAGAAGAAAAAGAAAAAGAATCTTAATACAATCATAGAATAATAATGACGGTCGTTTTTGCGAAATGATAGAGTTGAATCGACATGTGTACGGAGTCAATTAAAACAAGTTATCCAAAGGTAACTGGATAGATATATATATTTTTTAATTTTAAAACTACTTTTAGAGATTAAAAGGGAAGGGAGATAACCTAACTCTTTAATAAAATGTTGGTATAGATGACCGAATACCTAGCCATGACATGTAACTCTTACATAATATTTTTCCAACACAAAACGTGATAACATGCAAGCGATAAATCACGAGGAAGTCACCACAGCGATGATTGTATACAGGTTGGCATCATCAGTATAGAAGAATAAGCCAATCGTAACCGAATTCTTGCCCAAGATCAATCAATGTAAAGCAGTTCTTAATCAAACAAATATATATTTTCAAAAACTATTTATTGATATTTTCAACTTTATACATTATATAAATTTGAAGAAAATGAGTACAATGACATACTAATAATATGTAATAAACTACACACTACAATAGTTTTACATTAGAAGGTCTCTTGGTAATTTTCTTTTCAGACGCCTCGGAGTAAGGCAAGTTGGGAGACCAGTGGATTCGAGTGGGTATGGAGTTTACTATTAAGGGATAGGTTTTTTTTTGGGACATAATGAGTATTGAGGATTTTACAAAGGATTGGATACGAGAAGAATTAGAAGTTTAGTGGAGCCAAAAATTATATCCAAATGGATCTGATTAATGTCATGTAAATAAGTTTTTTCTAATATATTGGGAGCTTTGAACTTGTCTCGTAAATTTTGGAGTAGACGGAAGAGAATAGCATTTTTTTGTCTTTACAGCCTGGTACGTTAATAAAATTTAATGCAAGCTTTTTTTCTATTTGAAACAATAAATCAATAACAACCGTAAAATGGTCAACTTTCTCAATTTCATGAAATTAAGTTTATTACATTCATTCACTTTTCATTTCAAAGAGACAAAAAAATAGTCACTACCACAAACTAAACAATATTTGATCTGGTTATGAACAAGCCATAAAAATGTTTTATTCCAAATTATTTCAGAGCATTTAATTTTTTTTTAAATGTTAATTAATTATGAAATAAACCCTTCAATTAAAATAATAATTTTAAAATATATTAATTCTCAAAACTATATTGAGACTGTTGATAAAATCCTCTGTTCTTCCTGATACGCAGTTCAACACGCGCCTACCACCCACACGCTCTGACAGAAAAAAAGCAACGGAATATTCAAAACAATGAACGCTGACTATGTAACAATCAGTCACAGTAAATGTAAGTCCTTGGGTGGATAAACATTGTAACAATACCAGTTAGTAAATAGCTCACAGCTTAATCAAACCATTCATTAAAATTGTTTGCGTAACACGTTCTTTCTTAGTAGTAAACATCCAACATTTCATTCATGGTTAGAATGAAATATTGGATGTTTACTGTTGAAAAAGTACAGCTTTTGATCAAATTATCAACTAATGCTATCTATAATCACTTGGCAAGTTTATTAAATATATTCTGAGGTAAGAAATGGACAGATGAAAAGTTAAAACAAGAAAATATAGGCAAGAAAATAACATCGTTCATTAACTACACAAAAATTGAAAGATTATGAAGTTATACCAAAAAAAAGTTACTCATATTAATTAAGATCGTTATTTATTTTCAAGTATAACTTGAAATTCATTAATTATAAATACATATTTTATTTCTTGGGTCCATAAAAATAAGTCAATTCAAAAAAGTGTGAATTAAATGAGATATTAAATAGAAAAAAAAATCTCAACTGATTACAATACTTCACATTATTTTTTAGAAAGCATTGCATTATTTTCAATCAATAGCATTTCCCCTCGCATTTTTTACATTCAACACGATTATGAATCAATAGTGCCATTCATCTATCTAAGTCTCATTAAAAAAAAAAAAAATAAATAAATAAAAAACACAATCATTGAAGAAACAATCACTTTTCATTAAACACCTTTATACTGAATATAGCAACTCGTGATTCAGAGTAGTGTTATTTTAAATACATAGTATATATGAGCAGGTGAGATGCAAAACTCGTTCGTTCCATTTTTTTGAAAAGTTGGATATTAATTATCTTTTAGAAAGATAATATATAAAAAGATATTTATAGATAAAGATATAAAAATATATTTATTATTAGATTAGAAAGATAATATATATAAAGATATTTATTGATAAATATATAAAGATAGTTAATATACAATCCACTGACATCTCAATTAAAAAACAAAAAAAAATTTTTCATCTCACCTCCTCATATTAAAAAAAGCTAATTCCAAATCTTTCATACTTTTAAACATAAATTAAGTGCAATTCTACATCTAGATCACACTCCCATCATCTATGACCAGCCCTTATCTATTACTTTAAATGGTTAGTTAATAGCACTTTTATTTAGTCACCGTTGGCTTTCAAAGCCAAAGGCGCAAGTGCTGGTATCGTCTATATCCTGCATTAGTAGGGAATACCTTTTTCCCTAGTTCCAAGACGTAAAATTATATATTGTTCACCCAAGGAGAGAATTTTCTATTTAAAAAGTAATTATTTACTTTATTTATGTTTATTCTGAGATAATTATATTAAAAAACTTGTATACATAAATATGATATAAATGGATACACAATGGGTTGATAATGATATATTGTTTACAGGAGAGTATTTTATATTTTAAAACTTTACTTACTTAATTTATTATTTACACACTAATTTGTTTATTTTAAGAAAATAATATTAAAATACTCTTGTATATAAATAGATAAACAATAGGTTGATTCCCAAATAAAAAAGTATTTAATAAATTCCTGATAAATCAGAAACTTTTATCAGACTATAATCGATCCTTTAACTTTATACATTATATACAGTAGATAAATGTGAGGAAAATGAATACAATGGCATGCCAATAACATGTTAAGAACTACTCATCAGCACTTATATAGTTCTACAACAGAAGATCTCTTGGTCATCTGTTTTCAGACATCTCTTTCAAATTTCGGGAATGGAGTGTGAGGCAAGTTGGGGGATTTGTAGATTAAAGTGGGTATGGAGTTTACTATGAACGGACAGGTATCTGTTTTGGGCCAAATCAGCAACGTATGGAACATTAAAATCTTTATAGATAAGATTGTTTTTGACATAATAAGGAGCATTGAGGATTCTACGAAGGATTTTGGATTGAATACGAGAAGAATTGTAAGGTTCAGTCTCAACCCCCCCCCAAAAAAAAAAAAAAATTAAAATTAAGTTCGTAAGAGTGTAGGCACTATAAATGACACTTCCCGTTATTCTTGACTGATATATTGCATAATACATATTTATTCATCAACTACTTGGGAAAAAGGCATTTATTTCTGACAAACTTCCGCTGTCGAGAACGAAAGAAATCAGCACAGATGTTGCCTGTAAAATCTCGCAGACTATCTCCTGATCCTAGGTGGACCTTGAGCTCGATTTGCGATGTCGCAAACAGGCAGGGGTGCGCCAGTAGTGTGCGAATATCAGTCCAAAGATTGGAAAAGTATAAGGATGGTTCTAAGCCTGTAAGTCCATTTCACAAGCAAACTGTATCGTAAAGGGCTATTAACCAACCATTTTATTTTATTTTTATATTTAGGGATTAAGGTCCTGATCTACTCCAACTAGGGCAGGAAGGGCGGGTTATACCACAGGTTACAACAAACACATGCCTCAAATAATGAATGTGAAAGACAAAAAATATTAAGATATGCCTCATTAAATATTAACTAACACAAGAGTCCTGCTTCCTAAATCCTTACAATAACTGATTGCCTATTCTAATTAATAACATGCTCCTAAAAATATTTGATTAAAATTGTCAGAATCTCAGAACGTTTAAATGTCATGCATTACGAAAACGTACCTATCAACCGCAATCTACTCAACAAGATATGTGAAACAATGGGTTAGTCCTGATAATCCTCCGAAGAGTCTGAAAAGACGATGGCCTCCGGATATTCTAGTATAGAACTTTCAGGGTGTGCGGCTATTGAAACACTTAAAATAAAATACAAATTTTAATTTATTGTGCCGACGTTTCGGCCCTCAATGTAAGCCTTCGTCAGGGCTAGAATGAAAAACAAAACGATATGACAAAAATAGGGAGTAAATATTAAAAAGATAAGAAAAGAAAATATAGTAAATTTATGAAAAAAAAGATGAAATTTGAAATAAGTAAACTAAATAATTGTTTTTATAAAGATAAAAAATATATTACGATAAAAGACAAGTGGATATATTTGATGTGTGAATACATAAATAAAGTATAACAGTAGGCTATTGCCACAGACAATAAATAATTGTAATTGAATTTATATAAAATTCTAGTAGGATGAGTAATATAGCATCTTTCGCGACCGTCTGACGGATTATAACCGATCACTTTTATTAATTTTAAAAAGTTTAGTATATTACCCACTATGTAATTAATATTTCTCTCTAGGATCCCACAGTAAGTATAGTAAACATAATTACTGCGAGGTACGAAACATTCCACAAGATTACAATAAACTACATGACTAGACGCTGCGACCCAGATCCAGGCGAACAGCTGACTGACCACAGCCTCCTAGATAGAGAGGTCATTGATAAGAGCGCGGTGAATGGAAGACGAGCGACCCCATTCCTCACAACGGTACCTCCTTTATATATAGCTGCCATATTATTGTATACAACGATCCAGCAACTAGTCCTCCACTTCCGACTCTTGAACATGATCTTCATGCAATCATATTTGGAAGTTATCATAAATGAAATTAACAACTGTAAGTTAAAAAATGAAATGAGACGAAAAAGCCTCTCAACGTTACTGGCAATGGGTCTATCTATGTACCATCGCATATTCCTAATTTGTGAAGGAAAATTAAGGAAATAATGTTTTTTAGACCGTTTATTGAAAAAAAAACACGTACCACCTTAAAAGACAAGAAACTGCTCGTCGTTTCCGAATATTCCAACATTTACTAGACAAGCGTTCAAGGCTCTCAATAAATTATAAAAGACTTATTCACATGACAATAATTAGATCACTTTGGACATACGGAGTTGAAGTTTGGAGCTCCACTAAACCTTCCAATTCTTACAATCCGAAATCCTTCATAAAATCTTCGACGCTCCTTATTATGTCACAAACAAACTTATCCATAAATATCTTTCCATAAGTCGCTGATTCGGCCCAAATCTACCTAATTCTTTTATAGCAAACCCACTCCCAACTTGACTTAAACTCAGTTCCAGATAATCCTTCGAGGCGTCTGAAGTGCTACTAGCGAGCAGGTTTTTTACATGTCGCTGAAATGTCATTGCAATAATTTTCCTCAAATTTACTTGTTGTATATAATGCATACAGTTGTAAATATCAATAACTGGTTTTAAAAAATATATTTTTTTAACCTTTGAAAAATATTGAAAAAATATCTTATATACTCAATACATAAGTAGTAACCTTGTATCGTCGCTAACGAATGAGTCATTTCCTCCATCTTTACAGGAGACAAATAGAACTGATTTATTTATCATTGCTTTTATTTATGCACTAAAAAATTAGAAACTTACAAGTGCTTTCTTTCCATTAGTGTATTGCATGGAAAAAGGCTTAGTTGTGGATTAAGGACAAAACTGGCTTGAAGCAGTGTTTCCTTCGTTTTTTTTTTCAATGTTTGACCTCGGAAATGGATTCAGCGCGAAATTTTGTTAAATTTTAGGACTAAGTAATTTTGTACAGAAAGCATGTAGTTTGTGATGTGGAAACTGGGGCTGTGGAAATTTTAACATAGGAAAAAGGTTTAGACTATTTCATTAGCTTATCACCCATTTTTCCATTAAACTGGGCTTTAGAGAGTCCAATCAGTTTTTATTTTCATAGGATGGGGCCTTCATGATCTACATGTACTATGCTCTAGGATAAATGGGTAAAACGGACATTTTATCAGGAATGGAACAGAATTCCAGTTGTAAGAACAGTGTTTGAATGAGGACAGAAATAAGTTCTATAAATGATAGAGGATGAAAAAAGGATTCTGCATTGAGAAACTACCGTTTTCAGAAGACTGAGGTTGTAAGAATGGGGATTGAAATATATACAAGACTCATATAAATCAAATCCCCCTAAAGACCTTGATAAATTATGGAACTGATACCGAGAAAAAAAGAAAAGAAGGTTGCCGACGTGGGGAAATCAAGGCTGTATCTAAATGTTCAGTTTGGATGGAAATTCGATACTGTTTCGCCCAAAACCTCACGCCAGTTCATGATAAATCGGATCAGGTTTTTGAAAAAAATATGTTGAACAGATTTATATAAGTTATTTATTTAATATTTTAAAGGTATTTATTAGAAGGTCATAAAATTAATTAAAAACTAATTTCAAAGAAACGTATGCATATACGGAACGCACACGCATGGTTTCCGCTTACTTCATTAAAGAACATCAACATTATTCTAGAGGAGTAATTAAATTTGAATACGCTGTAAGATTTATCCTGGACAGAAATATTCGTAAATAGGAAATATAGGCACAAGCAATTTGCATATGTGTTTGTGTGTCTATCTGTACACACACATATGTACTCGTGATATAAAATCCCCGAATATAGTTACATAGCTGAGACCTTGGGCAAGAAGTAACGGTAGTACATGTGGTCCAAGGATACTCTACTGTAACGTTCATAACAGTGCCTTTGTGGGACATTTCCTTCTTCAATTGTCAGTGTAGAATGCAATTATTTTTCTGAATCGTATGAATCTGTGGACAATAGTGACTAATAAAGTTTCAAAACATAAAAAATTACGAAATATAAATAGTCTTAAAATAAATAATTTTGTTTGGAATGTTAAACGGTGAACTCTCATTTAAACTGATTTATGATCATCCTAAAAGACAAATAGAAGACATGACTTTAACAAATTTTCCGGAAACCATATACCACGGGTTTAGGAAGGTGTAAGATGAGAGATTTTTCAAATGAAAAATATTCTGAAATAATTTCAAGGGGAGAAACCCACGGCTACTGGTTTCAGCATTCTTGCCAGTACAATCGAAGATCGTCCTCAGTCAGAAGACTGGTAATACACAGAGTTGATAAAAGAATAATTTATGATTAAAGCTTTTTGAAAAATAATGGTTGGCATAAAAAATGACTATGTGTTTGTATGAGGTGAAGAGAGCTTATAATGAATCGTAGAATTCCAAAACCAGGCAATGCCATTTTAGAAATTTTTTCACAGCTGGTCGATAAACCTGGTCCGTTCAGGCTAGATTAAGAAGGGGCTTATTTTTCGTCTAGCCATTTTCAATGTAATTTAACAAATGTTTTGAGAAAACATTTCACCTAAAGATTGTCTAGTAGAAAAACTATTTTAAAAAATAAATGATATGGTGATAACCTAACTGTGTAAAGTGTAACTTTTTTGTCTCTTTAAAAAGTATTATTTTTTAGTGAAATTCATGTTTTTAGTTTGTAAACAAATAGTGTAACTGTTAGTTTAGAAACCAGACAATTTTTAAAAAGTGGGCTCCAGAGCCAGAAATGGCTGAGTCTCTTGAAAAACAGGCAAGTGATATGGAGGCTACAAACAGTGATACTGGGGATTGTAACGGCTCATGGCAACTAGTGGTAAGGCGAAAAAGACCTATTGATGCAGATAGTGAGCCACGAAAACCAAAACGTATAGATAAAACAGTCCCCATACCAACTTTCAATAGTTTTCAGGCTCTCACTCAAAATCCTAACCTAGAATCAGTAAATATAAGTACGCTCGCTCAAAATGACAGAATCCCACCAATTTTTATAAACGGGGTTGAAAACTTTCCTGCCCTTATCTCATTCTTAGAAAAGGTAGCTGGTCCCAAAACATTCGACACTAAGTCAACACCTAAAGGTGTGACTGTGTATCCAGCTACACATACCGAAAAATTAACACGTGCCTTCGATCAGAAGGAGCGGATTTTCATACTTTCCAGCTTCCTCAGGAAAGATGCCCTAGAATCGTCATAAAAAACCTACACCACGCGACACCTTTGAACATAATCAAAGATGAATTAAAAGAATTAGGTTATGAAGCCACAAACATAGTCAATGTGATTTCAAGATTCAAAAAGCCACTACCTATGTTCTTTGTGGATATAACAAAAAATACATTTAGAGGAGAAATATTTAATACTGAATACATGTATTACACAAGAATTAAAATAGAAGAACCACGCAAAAAGAGAAGCATTCCCCAATGCATTAGGTGTCAACAATATGGGCACACTAAAACGTACTGTAATCACCGACCAAGATGCGTGCGATGTGGTGAATTCCACGGAACCAGCTCCTGCATCAAAACCAGAGACACTCCCGCAACATGTGCAATTTGTGGTGGTCAACACCCAGCCAATTACAGAGGGTGTCAGACGCTGAGAGACCTCAGGGCTCAACGGAGTTTGAGAAATCAGCGTTCTTCAATCAACACTACTAGGCCTACTCAAGAACCTCCGAGAACACATGAGTTCCCTCCACTAAGGCAGCGCCATCACCGCTCGGAACCAGAGACGATTCCCGGACCTAATCAACCTATGCCACTACCTCAACCAGCTCCGGTCGTCATCCATCAGCACCAGTAAACCTGTACAGGTATGAGGAGGGGCATTACCCAGCCTACACCTCCAGTTGATAATAATTTATATACCATGATTCATGGAATAAATAACTTAATCCAGCCTCTTTTCAGTCTCCTTCAACAGCTATCCCAAGCTACACAAGCCTTGTGTTCTGTTTATGGCCCACAACAGTAACTTGACAGTTGGCTCCCTATCCATAATCCTATGGAACGTTAACGGACTTAAACAACACTGCACTGAACTAGAATATTACTTACACGAAAAAAGAATTGATTTAGCACTGATAACTGAAACTCACTTTACACCACAATCAAAAATTTACATTCCTGACTACACTATTTACAGAACTGACCACCCTGACAAAACTGCACACGGAGGTACAGCTATAATTATCAGGACTAATCTTAAACACAACGCTATAGACTTACCCATTACACCACATATTCAATCCACAGGAATCACATTATATACCAAACATCATACAATCACATTCGCTGCGATTTACTGTCCCCCTAGGTACACCCTGACATCTTCTATGTTTTCGGATTTCTTCAAGCGGTTAGGAAGATGCTTCATCGCAGGCGGCGATTATAATGCTAAGCATCAAGCTTGGGGCTCGAGGTTGTGTACTCCAAGAGGCAGAAATCTTTCACATGCCCTCCACGAACTTTCCTTAGACATTATAACCCCAAATTCACCGACTTATTGGCCTACTTCTAGACGGAAAACTCCTGACTTACTAGACTTTTTCATCACTAAAGGACTAAGAACCGTACGACATATCATCAATACTAGCCCTGATCTTTGCTCTGACCATTCTCTTGTATATATGGTTCTCTTCGAAGAGCCATCTGAAGCACAAAAAAGACCCACACTAATAAGAGGTTATATGGACTGGGATTCGTTCAGAAATTATTTGAACACCAATCTCTCTGTTCCAGTCTCGATCAAAAACCAAGAAGAACCAGAAGAAGCAGTGGAAAAATTTACTCAAAATATGCAAGATGCCGCATGGTTCTCGTCTGTACCTAAGCCTTCAAAACCAAAGAACTTACCTAATTATCCAATGTACATTAGGGAGTTAATCCGAGCAAAGAGAAGGGCCCGTAAAATATGGCAGACTAACAGACTTCCATCGGACAGAAGAACGTTTAACCAACTAAACAATGAGCTCAAAAGGCAAATTAACAAATTAAAAACTTTCGGCTGACGATGGAAATTTGTGGAGGCATACAAGAAATCTCCTAAAACATCGTGAGGTGTCAGCTCCACTTCGAAATGGGAATGGATCTTGGGCTGTATCGGATGAGGAAAAATCTGAACTTTTCGCTATCTATCTTTCTTCTGTTTTTAAACCACATACTGACTTCACAATATTGGAACACGACACTTCAGTACAAAACACATTAGATACACCTTTACAACTCACTCCACCACCGCCTTCCTTCAAACCCTCACAAGTTGCAGAACAAATAAGGCAATTACCAAGAAGAAAATTCCCTGGACATGACTTAATTAATGCTAAGGTGCTCCGGCGAATGCCTAGAAAGGCTCTAGTGTTCCTTACGACAATCTACAATTCAATACTTAGGACAACAAAATTCCCCATACAGTGGAAATATTCTCATATAACCATGATCAAAAAACCAGCCAAAGACATAAGCAGCCCTTCGTCTTACAGACCAATAAGTTTACTTACTACATGTTCCAAACTATTCGAAAAATTACTGAATCCAAGATTGTTAGACATACTAACTGACAACAAAATAATTCCCGACCATCAATTTGGATTTAGAAAATTACACTCAACCACTCAACAGTTACACAGAGTGACTGACTACATTTCGACGGCACTAGAACAGAAATTATATGCAACCGGAGTTTTTCTGGATGTCACTCAAGCGTTTGACAAAGTCTGGCACCAGGGGCTTCTCTTCAAGCTTAAGACTACTCTACCACCTACCTATTATCTTATTCTTCAGTCTTTGCTCTCTGACAGATTTTTCTCTGTTCGATATGGTTCAGGGATTTCATCTATTCACCCAATTCTGGCAGGTGTACCTCAGGGATCGATATTAGCACCACTATTATATATACTATACACACATGACATTCCTCAAATTTCCGAGACTCTTACAGCCACATACGCAGACGACACAGCTATAATTATTAGACACCAAAATCCCATACAGGCATCATTGAATTTGCAACACCACCTACAAGATATACAAGACTGGTGTAAACTTTGGAAGACACGACTAAATCACCATAAGTCCCAACACATTACGTTTACTCTAAGACACGAAACATGTCCTCCTGTTTACATTGACAATATCCCAATTCCACAAACGGACAAAATACAATATTTAGGACTTACATTCGATAGGAGAATGACATGGGGCCAACATATTAAGAAGAAACGGACATCATTAAATATGAGACTGAAACTGATGTACTCACTTTTCGGGAAAAAATCAAAACTACATACAAAACAAAAATTAATGACCTACACACATCTACTAAAACCTTTATGGAGATACGCATCACAAATTTATGGATCTGCTAAACAGACACACATAAAAAGATTACAAACTTTTCAATCCAAGACATTAAGACTAATAACACAAGCAACATGGTACGTTAACAATAAAACTATACACACCGACTTACAAATACCAACAGTTATTGAATACATACGGACCCACTACCGACTGTTCCATGAAAAATTAAAGGGGCACCCAAACAAATTCATCGATAGTATGGCAACATCGCTCATGTGATGAGAGACTTACTTTTATAGAAGTAAACCAAAGACAAGGAAGGTGTGCCACTGGGCATTATCTCTCCTCATGCCTAACATGCCAATTATGTTAATATCATCATTTCAGCACATCCGCTGTCAATTTTCTTTTTTTTTTTACAGGTGTGGATTAAAAAATAAAAATAAAAAAAAATTAATAAATAAAAATCTAGAAATTGGACTTGGTTGGTTTTGGAATTCTACGCCTTAATTGTAGATCATTACTTGCTAAACAGTTTTCAGTGAAATATTGCAACATACCGATTCGTGTATAATCTATTAGGGTTCTAGGTAATGGCCAGCATTTTTAATTCATCGATAGTATGGCAACATCGCTCATTCACTTACTTTTATAGAAGTAAACCAAAGACAAGGAAGGTGTGCCACTGGGTCCTCATGCCTAACAGTCATCATTTCATTTAACTAATTACGATGTAAACGCTGATGGAGAGGTGGGAGGCACGATGATTAATGATAATTACCATCTCAATCATAATGATATTAATTAATTAATTTCTAGCCTAAGCGGCTTTGAGATACCAATTATCATCAATCTATTAACATTTAAAATTTGTGCATAAAATGATATATTACGTGTTTAAAATATATGCAGAAAAGATGTATACGTTACATTGTAAATTACATACAAACATTTTAATTTGTTATCTTTACTCATCAACTCGTGAATAAGAGAAACAATGAACTAATGCGTTGCATTGTGAAGGCGTAACAGCGACAAGTCATGCATGAGTGTTAATTTAAACTGACGGATAGGGCAGGCTAATATGATTAAATAGTTAATAATGATAGTGTATATCCGACCCTAGGGTTTAATACCGATTACAATCTTTGTTACAATGTAAGTTGGCCAAAGGCCACCGGAATTTTGATTTTAACTGACGATTGTTAAGTTAGCATTTTTATACTTGGTTAAAATTTTAAGTATAAAAGAGGGAGAGTAGATATCAATTCCAAGACGAAATATTCTTTCTTGTGATTCAAATTACATAATGAAGAATTATTGACGCAGAATTACCATTAGTAAAAAACATAACTTTTGTCAATAACAATTGTGCGTGAATCTACCATGGACCATCAAAACAAAACCTGCAGGATGGGATCGGGGATCACAATACTCTTATAACAGATTAAGGTTTTAATGTTTTTTGTTATGAATAACTTCATATTTTTAATACCTATCCTTATAATTAAGACACCCTGAGCTGAATGAATGAATGAAATAAATATCATTTGAGGGATGAAGTACACCATGTTCAATTGTTATTGGTGGATCATTAAGTCAGTTTAGGCAGCGGTATCCGAGACCATCTTTGTTGCTCCGAATCAAAAATATTTCTCTGTGGGTGATTGGCCCAACAGAAGAGGCCCGTTACCTCGGTGCAACTAGTCTTCTGAAGTCCCCAGAAGGAAAGTTGGTTCACATCTTCGTCCTCTGAAATATTGCCGAAAAAGCATGAGACTGGGATAAAAACATTTATTTGGTTTTTCTTGACCTAAAAGCTGCATTCCATTCTGTGCCAAGGTAAGAAATATGGAACGCTCTTGCCGCGAAGAATGTACCAGCAGATTTACTACAGGCAATAAAATCGACGTACAGCAATGCGAAGGGAGTCATAAGGATAAATGGCAAAGAATCCAAACTTTCTTGATAGAGGAGTCAGATAGGGAAACAGCCTCAGCCCTCTCCTATTCATTTCTCTAATGGATGATATGATATGCATATCACAAGATATGCAAGCGCAGAACACCATGGACTGCAATAGGTAAAAGGAAAATGCGGACCGTACTCGTACAGAGTCTCTTATATGCGGACGATATTGTTCTAATTGCAGATTCGAAAACAGACAACTTAAATGGTTTGGAAATGTCTGTCGGATGGAAGAAGTGAGAGAACACAGAAAGACCAAGGAAGCAAGAACTACAAGTAAAAGACCCAGGTCGCCCAAGGATCTCCTGTCATACAATACATCCAGAAGATTGGGGGCAAAAGGAACAAAACCCTCGCCGAAATAAAGTTGCTGTGCAGGGACCGAGAGGATTGGCGGCGCTGGATCGAGGCCCCTCTACGTCAGTAATGGCTCGAAGAGGAAGAGAAAGAAGAAGAAGAAGAAGGATCATTAGCTGTTAACTTTACTTCGGTTTATTAGTTATTTAAAGAGATCTCATCCATTTACTTTTCAATATAATGATTTAATTATAAATAAAGTGATGATACTTATCAATTCTATAGATTTAAAACTTTTTACTGAAATAGGTTATACGTTTATACTATTATCAATAAAACTAAGAAACGATAAATAATATCCAAGTTCATTCACAGAGTGGTTGAGATTACATGACTAGATATTCAATGAAAATTTTGCTGAATTCTGATGAAAATTTTGCTGTATTTAACAAAATGCTATCATAAATTGTAAGGTAACCCTACATCGAAATAACTACATTAATAGGTACTTCAAAATAAGAAAGGTTTACCTTAATTCTATTGCACAGTATTATAGCTGTTGACTATATAAATCTAACAACTGATCAAGCTGTGCTTAGTACCAAACATAAAAAACTTCAAAATTTTAAAAACTGATTGCATTGTAAATATATTGAAGAAAGAATTCTTCAAACTAAGAATAAACGTAAAACATTTAATTATATTTAAACGAGATAATAGTAAAATAAAATAAAACAAGAAAAATAATGACTAATAAAAACATACTGTATTAATATATCTCATAAAATATTTATATCAGTCTTGTATCTCATGAAAGCGTGAATAATGAGAAATTCGCTGATAATGGTGTCATCGTGGGAGGAAACTAAAGAGGATTTGATGGCAGCTGAAGATTTAAAATAGAGCATGTGAAATCACTCGTAGATCACAAGGTGGGAAATAACGAATATTGATATTGAATAAATTACTTGGAATAACGAAAAAAACAACAAAACTAGGAATAAAATGAATAAATGCAGAACTAGTTTCCATATCTTTCACACATAATAACTAGAAATAAATAAGTAGAAAATGCAATCTGGAATGACGACCAATTCCAATATGTAACGACAGTACATCACATCAATAGCCAACTTAAAAGTGAAATTGAAACTTTGGTTGAGTGTGGTGCTATAGTGCTAGAAATAATATAAATGTGGTTATTATGTAAATTGTGTATCTAAGAAAGTAGATGGGGACTGGCAGTCTCAACCTGAAAAGCTAAAATAAGCATAAGGAAAGGATAGGTTTTCAAGAGAAATATTTTAAAATCATTTAAATTTAATGAGAATGTTTTTTGTTTTTTTTTTGGATAGCGGAGTCAACCTCAGTCAAGGACCTTTTGGCAATGGCTACAATAGAGAGGAGAGAGAAAAAGAAAAAGCGGTCAAGACAATTTCACTACATTTTCATTTTTTACATCTTAAAATATTGATAAGTAATAAGTTAAAAGTTTAAAATTTTATTACATATGTAAAAATAAATTCACATTAAGTAAAAAAACATGGTTTTTGGTAAATGCCGATAAACGATTTTTTTATTTCATCTACTTTGTTGCTGACAGTACTTTCTCAAATAATTTAAATACCCGAAAGTGTCAATGCTTTAACCTATGTAATAAAATAATGTCAGTACCAAAAAAGAAAAAGAAAAAAATTCTTATATAGGTGTTTCATTAAAACCATGTTTTTTTGAATTACTGTGTTTCACTTGTAACCCCACAGCATTATCTTGTGATTCCGCGTTGTTCACCATTTCCTAGATATCTCTTTAAGTAATCGGCTCAACCCAAATAAAAATAAATGCTTACAATAATATAATAACAAATATAATATAATTTAATAATATGAAAAAAATAAATGAAATTCAAAACCCACACATCAAAAACCAATTCCTGCAATCCAGCCACTTCATAATGTTAAAGCGTTTTATAACATTCCTTTGATTTTGATAATAACTCTATTCTGTCAACGGTTTATAATCATGCAAGAATTTTTTTTCTGATTATATTCATTACCACATTAAAACTGATATTGACAATAATAAAAAAAAACACTGTTTAAATTTATGCCCAATTCCCACATATGATAAATGAAGAAACTTTCATTTTTTTTTTTAAAGATTTTATTTTCAATAACTTACAAGCTTACAAGCAAAAACTTAACGTAAGCAATCACGTTTATCTTCGTTGATAAACAAAATATAATAGTGTTGTAAAATCATACTTTCAAGTGGTTTGATGCGAAAGTTTGGTAATTAAGAGAGAAAAATAAAATACCTTAAGTTTTATTCCTCCTCGAATTCCAAATATTGTTGACTTTATTCATAAACTTTCGGCTGTTAGTACAGTAAATTGCGGGATTATACTGGCGAGGTAATAAAAACGGTCAAAATATAGGATCATAATCGGTTTGAAGTATGTAATATCAACTCGTGGCTGATATAACAGAGGAGTCGACATTCTCGAGACCTAATGTCAATACAGTGATCAACGCCTGAAGTCTGATGAGGAAAACTTGGCAATATAATTAAGTAGTAGAATAATACTGAGTGTTTTGTAAATACAAAAAATCTAACAGTACTTATCATATAGTCTGAAGGATTTCAACAAACACAAATTTTAATTTTAATTTTGGAAAATTACAAGAATAAAACGACAAGAAACCGCCCGCCATTTTCGAATTTTTATTAGATGCCTGTTCCAAAGCTTAATAAATCTATATCTTTGGGTGAAAAGTGGTCAAGTCCAACATTCCACCCAAAGATGTTTTATAAAGTATGATAATTTCACGAGAGAAAAAGTTTATAACATAATATTGTTGTCAACATTTTTTTTCTCAACGGCATCTATTTTTACAGGAAGGGGAAGAAAACAACTAGCAACGGAACTTAAGTAATTCATCTCTGTCATGATAACCACTTATTCACCGAAACAACAGAAATAAATAAATGGTTTTAGTTCTTTTTTCTAAATTATGATTTAATAAATCTTAAAATATATAATTACAACACCATGTATCAGAAATGATCATTAAATAAAATTATTAAAAATCTTAGTTAAGTAGTATGGAAAACATATTGATTTCTGGGGGGAAAAAAGGTTTCTACAGTAAAAAAAAAAAAAAAAAAAAAAAGAAATAAAAAAGAAATGAAAAAATGCATATTTATTCACATTGCATATTTATAAAAACTTATTATTTTTCGGCAATTTTTGTGTTCTAAATAAAAACAGTTTTGTACCTTTGGCTTACAAATAAGAAAAATATTTTGATTTATATATAAATTTCTGTAATTATTTAATTACAAGACTAAAATATTAAGAATGAGGCAACAGTATCATATCAGAGCATGTCGTACTCATCTCAAATATTTTACATAATCTAGATTGTTAGAACAAGTGTGTTTGATATTCCTGTACAAATATTAACAAATTTTCAGTAGGTTATTACATCTTCGTTCAGGTAATTACGTTCACATCTTGATGTTAATACGAATTTTTAAATAGCCTTTGAATTGTCAATTTAATAAATTCAAAAACCGCATAATTGAAGAAACATAGAAATATATACATATATTTGTTTATAGACATAAAACCGCCTTAAAATAATTTGCAATTTAAGTTTTTTTTTTTTTTTTTTTTTTTTTTTTTTTTTTAAGGCTTTACACGGTGTACACAGCTGATATCCCGACCCATCCTAGCACCATCCTCACGACGTATGCTGATGACACATGTGTGTTATCAGTGAACAATGATCCCTTCATTGCCTCCCAAACACTCCAATCTCATGTGATAAACCTTCAGGAATGGTGTCGAAATTGGAGAATTAAAATAAATCCAGTCAAATCTCACCAAATAACCTTTACCCTTCGTCGTAAACCTACGACTTCCTGTCCTCCAGTATCCTTCAACAATATTCCACTGATCCCTGTTGAACAGATCCGCTATCTAGGACTTCAACTGGACAAACGTTTAACTTGGAATCCTCATACAAGACTTAAACGACAGGAAACTGCTCGTCGTTTTCGACTTCTTCAACATTTACTAGACAGACGTTCAAAACTCCCAATTTTCTACAAAAGACTCATTTACATGACAGTTATCAGACCTATTTGGACATACGGAGTTGAGCTCTGGGGCTCAACTAAACCTTCTAATTCTTCTCGTATCCAATCCTTACAATCCAAAATCCTTCGAAAAATCCTTAATGCTCCTTACTTTGTTACAAATAAACTTATTCATAAAGATCTTAATGTCCCATATGTTGCTGATTTAGCCCAAACCAGATACCTATCCTTCCATAGTAAGCTCCATAACCACTCCAATCCACTAGTCTCCCAACTTGCTTCCTATTCCATTCCTGATAATCCTCCGAGGCGTCTGAAAAGAAGATGGCCTAGAGACCTTTTAGTGTAGAATTTATTGAAGTGCTACTAGTGAATAGTTCTTCACATGTTATTTACATGCCATTGTATTTACTTTCAACACATTTACTTGTTGTATATATTTTATACAGTTGTAAATTTCAATCAAAAAAAAAAAAAAAAAAAAAAAAAAAAAAAAAAGTTTTTTAAGGAACAAAAAAGCGGTCCTAACAATAAAAAAAAAATAGTAAAAGGTTAACTATATTAACTCCTTGAGTAGTAAAAGAGATAAAAATTTGAACTTAATGAATAGATGAGACAAAGATGAGAATAGAAGATACAAAGAAGTAAAATTAATATTGTAATGCTTCGTTTTATCATGTCATATATTTATTAACAAACTAAATAAATAAATTATAAATATAACAAAAAAAAAATATTGATCAAATAACGGTTCTGAAATAATATGTATAAAATATAATTGATACAACTGTTTGTTATCAATTAAAAAATGCAATAGATCATAACAAAAATAAGTTAAGAAATACCTGAGTTATAAGTAACCTTCATCAAAGCATCAAAAATTTTCATAATGTCTTTGTATTAATTCATGTTTAAGTTCTGTGGAATGGCTTTTACCTGAACTTAAAATTGCCAAGCTAACATATATGAAGAAACCATTATCCTAAATAATTAATTTGGAAAAAAGATAGGTAAATCTTCACAGGAAAACGAGGCTCCAATGTTATTTTGAGTATTATTATCTGTTAGGTAAACAGAAAAAAGTCCAACCTTATTGATTCTAATTAAAACACCACACTTAATATTGACTTCAGAGACAAACATTTTTTTTTTTAAATTAACTTTTTTAAATTTTTCTTATGATTTAATTAATCAGAGACCAAATGGTGCAATTCGAAATTATTTTTTCCTTAATTTTACAGCGTATATCTGAAGCATCGCGTTTTTAAATCAAATTTCCGTTTCTTTATCTTAAGAAAATCTATAGAAACAGAAAACATTTACAGTATTAGTATTTTCTTATAAATTAATTATATTTATACATATGTATATGTGTATAACTGCTTATGTAGTGTACATAAAAAGTTTTAAGAGTGTGTTTGTTACAGACCATTAATCATCCTAACCCCTTCCGAGCAACGGATACGTAACCCTTTATACTTATTATCGTCCCCTCTTCTCAGAAAATATTACTTCCGATGTACAAAGCGTGACTACGTAACGAGTAACGAATGCACAAACAATGGTTATGTGGCCTGTTACGTGACAGGGAGCCATCAATACGGCTGCTACCCGACTCCCCGTAGATGTTTCCATATTTATCTAGGTCACTGTCATAAGTCAGTCTATAGCTGAGCTACTATTTGATTCCCATCTTTGATCCCGTCCTCGGGAGCATTTTATCGTTTCCTTTAAAAATTTATAAAAAACAAAGCTACAAAATGACCAAAAATAAAAATAATCAAGTTAACAACTACAGTTGAATTCAGAAATTCAAAACATCCGATAAAAACTTTATTTCATGTCAACAAAAATGATTTCTCTAATCAAAAGAGTTTCTGTTTTTAATTTTAAATTTTATAACTTCAGGAATAACAATAAGTAATTAAAACCTTTATGAAAATATGTTAACCCTGAATTTTACAACTTAAACTTTAATTAATATAATTTATTTTAATCAAAATAAAAACGTTGGTATTCTGTTTTAAAGTTAATAATCTTATTATTCAAACATTAGTCAATCTGGCAGTGGTATAGCTGTTATATTTAAAAGTTTGTGATCAACTGGTCTAACAAAAAATACTGTTCACATAGTTAATAGATAATTTTTATCATAAATAACTATTTAAATTGTGATTAATTGATTAAAGAATCATGCTATATTTCAAAATATTAATTATGTATTTTATTAAATACAAATGATCTAATAATAGTCTAATGATCTGACAAAAGAGATAGTGGTGATGAAGAAGGCAGTGAGGAGGGTGACAAGGAATTTTTCAGTTTGGATGAGGAAGCAGCATTTTTTGCAATCGAAGATGTCTTGGGCCCAAGACAACTTTAAGAAGTAATAATTTATCTACAGAAAGTTCAGTTCAGTAATACAATGAATTATGATTTGTAGCAGTGCGGCGTATAATTGATTTTTTCGAGAAAAAAAAATTAGAAGTTTGTACATTTTATTTCTAGTTTTTAGAATGTATTGATTTAATGCTCAAATTTGAAATATATATTTTTTTGTTTATATGCAATACAACTAAAGTTTTTTTTTATTTATTATTTATGCATGTTATAAGATCGTGAATCATCCCTCAAATATTTCATATACCAACGGAGCTATAATACTTTTTTTTTTTCAAATCATTTTATCAAAATCGGTATATTAAGTAATTAAAAAATAAATTGATTATAAGCCTAGAATGCATTAAAAAAAAAGTATTCAATTAAAAAAAAAAAATGCATGCATCTAAAGAAGAATATTGTAATACCTCGCTTAGCACTGTCAGTAAAGAGATGCCTGAAGAACAGGTACTCACCTGAAAATAAATGTTAAAATGAAAGTAATGTTTTATAAACATTGAAATACTACTTATATTAAATATTAAAATAATAAGTAAATTTCTAACAAAATGTTTTTTTAATGATCTCTTAATAAATCTGGGAATAGCCATTCATTTCTAAAATTAAAAAGAATTAAAATATATTCCTCAATTTTTGTAATAGGAAGCAAGTTGCCTAATTGTTGATGAGGAAAGGAAGCAGGAGCTAAATGAACAACACATAGAAAATAGTTCTACAATTAAATATTTACGAATCATTAGAAACAACAAGATCGTTGATAACCATTCAATATTGTTTAACTATATCTAGACTAAATTTGTTTTCAGGAGGAACAGAAGAAACGATCTGTTATATAGAAAAGCCAAGGAACTGCCTATTTACCTGACTAATAAATTCAGGGATCAAAATGTGTTTGTCTAAACACCCAACTCCCCCTTCGCCTCAGTACACAGTCAACTCAAGATCCTGAATTATTTAAGAAACCCTTCCATTTTACCTCCTCAGATGAAAATCAACATGTTTAAATTTCTTGTCTAACGTTTTTTAAATTTTAAATATAATAAAGCAAAGCGTGAAGGTTTTGTATAGGACTGATAAGGAACGTTTATCATCCGAAACTAGTCTTCAAATAAAACAGTCAAATAGAAGAGGCGAATAATAGGTCTTGTGCCGAATCCGGCCACACGTAATAATCGATATCTAGTATAAGTATACAAGTAAACTGCTTTGTAATTAAAACATAATAACATTTATTTTTAACAAAACAATTTTAATTTTAAATTTATTGTGGAGGATAGAAATATACAATGTATTTTAAAATCTGTTCAAATAAATCTTCATTTTGATAACGGTAACGCCACGTCAACATGAGTCAAGGAGGGCTCTGTTTGTTCCATATTCTTTTTAATTACGTCTCTTCGCTTGAGCCCGTAGCCCTTCAATAGTATTTGTGTGGGACCCCAGTGATAGGATCAACAAAATTTTTACTTATCTTCTTTTCCCAGTGTTAACATCATTTCGTGTCCATTACAGCACAAACGAACTTCGCGCAAAAATCCCTTCGTCTGTAAAAAATCAACAGCATGTTTTTAATCGGGAATATCTTATAAAAGTTGTAATAATCCTATATTTTTTAAAAAATCACTTGTAATAACCATAGACTAATAACAAAACAGAAAGATTATTTAACCTATAATAATAAAACATAAATGCCATATGATTAGCATTGTTATGGTATTGAGTTTAGTTCAGATTCGGCAAAAGACCCCTAATTATTTTATCTAACTTAATCCATTTTATGTAAACAGAGCATAGTAGGATATGTTTGGATGATTTAGGGACATTTTATACTTAAATAAAACTACATATAGAACAAGGATGGAACGCCATACTCTGGGGAAATAGAGGCATCAAGCCATAGCCATAAATATGCTTTGGGAAACTGAAACATTATTTGAATGTCTGATTTCCAATACTGATTTTTTTTTCTGAAACTACAAAATTTAATTTATCTTAACATTAACGTCCGTTGCCTGTTGAACTAGGCCCTTTTGATAAGATAACAAAACTTATTCACCTAAGCTACAAGGACACATCCTTCATAAAGTCAGAAATCTACGCTTGAAGTTGAACAGAAAAGTAAATCGATTATTCACTTTCTAAATAAAACGAATAAATCAACTGAACTCGAATTCAATACTGTATAGATATGAAATATTGAATTTGACAGCGATACTGGAACATCCTTACAAGGACAAAGCTGCGCCAGAATACACACCACGTTATTTTGAAATTGCTTTCGTCTACATAATTGATTCAGAAGCTGAATTAGGCGAAGTAAGGAACTGTTAATTGCTATCTAAATATAGGATTAATTAAAACCAACCCATTATATCCAACGTCATACTAATCCAAATGACGTCACAAGAAAACAGTCGAGTAGAAAATAGATGGGTGATTTCGAAATAGCATTCGATTATTAATTGTAAAAGTGATAAATATCAAAAATAGAAGAGTTTACCTCATCAGAACTTGATGCAGCCATGTTTTCCATTCACAACGTTGTTGAAAAGAAATGAAGAACTATGAATTGCCAACAAAACGATAACTCAAATACTAGACAGTTCTGGATACCTGTATAAGTGAGTTCAATCAAATACTAACAATTTAATCTCACGGTCAAGCACACGGTTCAGTCAGACACGCTAAACTGTGAGTCTGAAAGGGTCCAAAAGAGATCAGGTATCACAAATGGTTACTTGCACATGCGCAAATTCTAAATTACCTTACGGTCAAAAAGGGGAGCCCGTACCTGAAAATTGTACCTGTGAATAGGAAGGGTTCTGGTTCTGAGATACAAAAGTGAGCTACTTGAAACAACCAAATGAATCAGAATAAAGAAGTTTTACATTTACTAACTATATAAGTAAAATACTAGGAATTTTGGAAACTAAAACATTTTCATTTATAATATAAATACTTAGAAGTTTGATCACATTATGTACAATACCAATGAATTTAATTTTCATTTTACAACTGATGGAGGTTGTCTTTTTATTTATATTATAACTGTTTCCATTATTATTATAACATTCCATTATTATTGTTATTTTAATGCTACAAGCCTGCAGTTATTAAGCTCAGTAATTTTATATTTTGATTTTAAGTTCGTTTAATGTTTCTATCAACACTATAGTATAAGAGGACAAGCCATTTTTCGTTTGTAATCACAAACCACGAACCAATCCGTACTAAATTTTAACCACGTTATCTTTTATAGTTCCAGGTATAGAAATAAAAAATAAAAAAATTACTGATTTTCAATTATTTTTTAAATTAAAAAAACAATAATAAGTAAATAACAGTGGAGTTTAAAAATCGACCAATAGGTGGTAAGCGCCATTCTACATGAGAGGTTACTAAGGTACGGTGTTAGATAGAGCTTGAAATTGATAATAAAATTCACTTATATGCAATAAAATTATTAAAAAAGATTTAAATATGTGGTGTGACATGTGGATCCCAATGAAGTTTGAAAATCGACCGATATGTGGTTAGCACAATTCCACAATAGATTATACAATGGTGAAACTACTGAACCTATCTGTACCAAATTTAAACTACACGATTTTTATAGTTCTAGGAAGGTTTCGCAATAATAAAAATTTAAATGTACAATCCAAGATGAAAACAATAAAATTATTTCTGCTGGCAACAATAAAATATCGATACTTTGATTTTTGATATTGTGTAAAAATATTATTCGTGGGCTTTTAGTTGTAAGCACTGATAATTCAGTCCATAATTCACAAGATTTCATAAGTAGTATCTGTCCATTTGGATTACCAACCTATACCAGCATTAAAATTAATAATTTGTCTAAGTATGCTTTTACGTAATCTTTCGAACTCCTAATCAGAGAAATTTTCACCAGGTCAAAAATGACTGCTATGCGTAATAATATAATTGAAGAAATATAAACTTTATGTATGCTCAATTCAAAAATACGTAATAATATAATTGAAGAAATATATTATGCTCAATTCCATACTTCAATACTAAATTTTTATCGATAAACAAATAAAACTTCGATTATGAGTTAATTTTATTAATATTAGTTCAATTATTATCTAAGTTCTTTACTTATGAAAACTGGCGAAGCCCCGACAGGGGATACTAGTTATAAATATTTCTCTTTTAGTTTTTCGGTTTGCTTTAAGTTCTATTGCTATACATGAATTCAGAAAATAGATGGAAAATAGTTTTTGTTACATAATATTTGTCCTAAGACCTCCTTTTAGGAACAATATTGGTTTCAATTAAGAGTCACGTTTGAAACCCCTATTATCTCTCAACTTGTATCTCTCAACTATTATCTCTCATCGAGTAATGATTAATTATTAATTTAATTTATTATTAATTGAAATAATTTGATCCTTTTAATTTCAGAATATAAATAGGGAAAAGCAGTAGATTATAGGTAAATATATCCATGATCTTTTGTTCTTCCCTGTCAGGAAGAAATAGTTTTTTTTTTGTTTTTTAAATTTTTTTTTACAAAAAACATGGCGAAAATGTGAATGAATTTAAAAAAATGAATGAAATTTTAATATGACCCACTAAACCTATAATAGAAACTTCAACTATGGAAATGGCATGCTGTGGAACATTAAGCACAAGATGGAGGGGGCGCAGAGAAAGCGCAAGGCTGCCAAGCGACCTCCACAGTGACCCACTGCCTTTCTATACAAACCGCTTTCATAACATCAGTTGCCTGGCATCTTTCTCTATTTTACTAAACTAAAAGTAAATATAGAGTATTTTCGACTAGTTTTAAAACGATATGGACTAAAATTAAAACAATAAAAGGAACCTTGATTTATATAAGATGAACCAAATGTAAGAGAGCAATATTGGGAACTCAATACCAATCCTAACATCAGGCATGACAAATAGACATGGAACTAGATCATAATTAAAATTCATTCATTCATAAAAATGTTTCATGACTGAGCAGAATTGAATGATCTATTCAGTACAAGCTGGACAAAACAAATATTTGTTCATTAACAAAATTAAAATGAGTAAACACAGTCCATATCTTACCTTATTTCGTAGCCGAATAGGTTTGAACGGATAAATACCCGATGATTACATATTAAATTACTGAATGGATAACATAAAATCAAGCACTTTGGGTTTTAAAAATATTTGTAAAAGCAGAAAACTTAATTTGTCAAAAAACACTTTTGAGTTTACGAATATCAAAAGAATTAGATCCGATCCAAAAGAACCTGACGGTTGCACTTTCGAATTTTAAAATAAACGTTATATACCAGCAGTACAGTCAGTTGGTTATCCTTGAATGAGAAACTCACATCAGATTTTCGAGATCAATATTAAATATAACGGTGATAAGAAGCGGTCCAACCGTTACTACTTTATGCCAGAGCCTCACTAGTGCCGCCATATTGGATTTTAGAAAAGGTCAGGTAGTTAAAAATAAAAACTAAGTATACTGATAACATTCAATTAAATTAAAATGAAGAATGATTTTGTAGGCTGGATAGATGCAGGCGATACCCTTCTTATTGATGAGGGATACGCTCATCGTAAAAAAGAAATTGGTATGACTGACAGTAAAAAAGAAAATAGCTCTTTTTGAGGGAGGATAGTCACGCGAAAAAGCTAACTAGGTCAGAGAGGAAACTAGCCGAGTTTCGGAGTACATATGATTTACTCACTACTAGGGTTGTATCGATTCCTATGAGCCTATCGAAATCGCTTACATTAGTGTCATGTACCGTTATGACAATAAAAAAAGTAAATAACATTTTTTCATTTTTATTAACAGAGCAATTTTTCTTATAGTAGATCAACATTGATCAGTAGATCAACAGTATTTAGAACAATTATAATTTAAGCAAATCAACCGTTCTTACTGCAAATGTTGGTGATATGTTAGTTGCAAATAATTTGTTAATGAAAAATAAAGAAATAGAAATATAATTTTATTTAATTTTTTTTTATTTTATATAGTATATGTTTTTGATAATAAATGCTATTTGCTGTTCACTAATTTACTTCTTGAATAATTATTGATTTTTTAGATCACATATAGATTATTTTTTATCATGACAATTTTCTTATAGACCGAGTTATCGGAATCGAGAATCAATTCATTGTTATCAGTACCGCAAATCGAAAATCGATACATTTTTGTGTCGATAAACAGATAGCGGTAGTGGTTGTGAAGAAGTCGATAAGTTCAACTGCATCGAAATGAGGTAATTATGCATTCAAAGCCTGATTTTTAATAAATTTGAAGTGAAAAAATTTATAAGTTGTACATCTTTGTAAATTACGAAATAATAGGGCGAATTTTTTGAGTGATTACAGGATTTTGGAAAACGATCGAAAATTTGCGGTGCCCATTTCAAAGCGTATAATTTTAACTTATCGACTCCCTCACGACACCCAGGGTGTCAATAAGTTATTTCCCCTAACAATAAAAATAATAAATTGAAGATTCTGCTCCAATCCACAAAGACTAGACCAATGTGGACCATAAAAAATCATTTTTCTACATATGAATCCAAAAATGCATATATTTCGGGTTAATTTTTTTCAAAAATACGAATGGATATCTATACGAAACAAATTTTTGTAAATCATACATTATATTTTGCATAAATGGACAATTTTTTTTTCTATTCAGTATATTAAATTTCTAGTATGCATTTCAAACTATTGAATTTATTTATTTTTTCTTTTCGGAGGACCACATTCCAATTTCAATTCTTTCTTCCTTGTTCTTTTTTCTTCTTCCAGTATGCTTTCAATTGTTCACCATGTTTCCTCTTTCTGTCCTCAGACTATTTTGCACCAGTCCTTTTCACTGATTATTTTTATTACTTATTACTTTTATTTTATTACTGGGGGCTTTATGTCCTTATGTACTGTATATATGTCCTTATGTATTGATTGTATGTCCTTATGTACTGCATGTATGTCCTTATGTAATGTATGTATGTCCTTATGTACTCAAGATTCATTTCGTGGGTCCACCACGAAATAAATTTTAACCCGCCACGGTGGGATACGAACCTCACTCCTACTCGCTAACCTATCGAGTCCCAAATTTGTTTTATTTTATCAGGTCATATTTTCGTGTAAATTAATATTAGAAATAATGTCAACCATATTCTTGTGGTTTATTAGGTAACATAGATTAATATGGTAAATTGTTTTATTTATTTTTTTTAGAATTACTTTGTCAATGTCTAAATATTATTGTGTATTCAGGCAATAGGAAGAAATCTGTTGAGGTAGCTTTAAGGATAAAGATGAATCAAGGATTCTGGTTTAAAAAAAGTAGCAAGATGGAAAAAAAAATCGAAGTAAACAGTACTTCAGAGTGCACAGAGAAGGCTCAGAGGTTTAAATTAAAATTCAAAAAGCGAAAGGAGGAAAATCAAACGAGAAGATCGCTAAAAATAGGTATTATCAATTCCCACAAGTCAATAACAGACTTTAAGCCCATCATCTACAGAATAATTCTTCCATAGACAATGTTTTACCTTCGCAATTACCAGTCCTTTGCATGCACGAGGTTACCAGGACGGGAAAGTATCGGAATTACGGCTGAATTGATGAGATCAGACATTTCAAGACATCGCCTGAAGGATGGGAAAAGAAACTCAACCACCAAGGTTTAAGCATTAGAAAAGACGAATAATTATTTGAAAAATAAATATAAAATTCAAGGACATAGTTCCATAGGGAAAAAAGATAAGAGAGAAATCAATAAACAACGTTAAGCAAATAAGCAAATAGCATAAGTAGTGTTGTATAGTAAATGGGTGTTGGATAACACCAATTATTCCTCCTAAGACCATTAATCTAATATTAATTTAATATAAGGTATTGGCTGGTTTCATATAAAATGTCCGTTTTCATAAAACTTTAATAAGTTTATTAAATAAATAAAAAAAATTCCCTATTTTTTTAATATAATTCTCCCAAATTTGTTATTAACTTTTCGACCCCAGAACTGAAATATTCACGGTTTTGTGAAGAAATAAAGTCATAAAATGCGTTTTTGACCTGAGAATCATTCGCAAAAATTTTACTTTTAAGTTGTCTCAATTTCTGAAAGATGGAAATCTGTTGGAGATAAGTCTACCAAATAAGGTGGGTGTGGAAGGACTTCGAACCCTGTTTAGTTTCTTCACTGTCTGTTGTGAAATATGAGTACTGGTGTGATCGATATAGCATAGGTACCTTCCGATTAACCAATGCAGGTTGTTGGGTTGTTGTTTTTTGGCATTAGTTTTTGATGCATTAGGATGAGAATTAGGTGGTTTCACCTCTCATTAAAAAGGAGAAATGGATTCCTACCATTGACCACCAAAAAAAAAACTAATAATTATTTTAGCATGTCTTTAAAACACCATTATCCTAGCGATGGGACGTTTATGTCTATTGCCAAAGTATTAACCTTTTAAAAAAAAAATACTCTAAAATGTTTCCGGGGTCATATTTGATGAAATACAAAGTGAAGAGCGATCAATTGGATTGATAGTAAATATTTAAAAAAAAAATAGTAATAATAATTATTATTACAGCTAATTATAATCTGTAAGCAGAAACGTAGAGAATATAAGTCCAGCAATCTTCACTCTGAATTTCTGAAATAGTAAAAATTGACGATTCATATAAAACGAACCAGTAAAAAAACAAATATATTTTACCCATCATTCCGTGATAATTAATGAATAATATATATTCTAAACGTTTATATTTACTAAAATAAATAAATATGTTATAAATAATAAAATTTTAAAACAAAAAAACAATTTTTTTAAGGATAAAGAAAATACAATTTTTACTTAAAACATAGGAATGATACTTTCAAAATATTCTACAATAATTTTCATCAATTTAAATGTATTCAAATAGATAAAAAAAAATTAAAAGGAATCGTTTATCTCTGAAGTCATGAAGCGGCACGTGCGAGACATTAAGTTATTTTTTTCTAAAATAGTTACTACGACTAGACGACAATGACCTTTAATGGAAGATAAACAAGAACAAAGATAAGGAAGATGCTGAAATGGGAAAATCAGGCCAGTCTATAAAAATGATTTACACATTTAACAAAATTAGATTCCATTAAATATTTCATGTACAATAACTATTGAATAAACGTAAATTACTCATTGATGAAATTCCACCAGTATAAAATTAATATGAAACATAGAATCACAACAGAAACCGATTCTCAAAAAGTAGATTCTTTGTTAAATAAAAAAACAAAAAAAAAACAACCTTTCAGTTTACTAATTATAAAAGACATCTTATTTATCAGATAAAAAAAAAATATATATATATATATATATATATATATATATATATATATATATATATATATATATATATATTTTTGATGTATTTATTGAAGTTTGGTAAATATTGAAAAAATAAGAATTTATTGTCATGGCTATGAATTGTAGCAAAACTGCCGATCAGTTGCAATTAAAGTTCTAGATTTTAAGGTCCCCCCCTATAGCCCATCTTATTTCCAGAGATCTTAGGGAAGCAAGTTAAGAGAATAGTGGTTGGAGAGAATACGGAATTCATTATAAAAGGAAAGCTATCTGGTTTAGGTCAACATCTCGATAAGTTTAATTGTGGATTGAAAATTTGATTGTAAAGATTGGATACAAAATGAATTAGATGGTTTAGTGAAACACCAACGCTGAACTCAAGTTTAAATAGGTTAAATTCTAATGATGCAAACGAATCTTATTCATAGCTTTGAGCATCTGTCTAGTAAGTGTTAAGTTAATCGGAAGGGAGCAACTGTTTCTTATAGTCATACACGAGAATTCACAGCGAGACACTCAAGGCTTGAAGATGAATCTGCTGAACAGGGAATAGTAGAATATTATAAAAGCATATTTTAGAAGAAGAAGTCCTAAATTCACGATGGAATGTATTTTTTTTTTTTTTTCCAAATTCTTCAAATTTATTGATACATAAAAAAAAAAAAAAAAAAAAAATCCTTGTTGGATTTTGGTTTCTCTCCTGGTCCTTTTCATCATACTTGCACAAACACATCTCATGAACGGTTTTAGTTGCAGAACGTGAAAAGGATTTTAAGTTCCATGGACACCTAAACCTTCAAGAATGGTCTCAAAAATGGAGAATCAAAATAAATCCAAACAAATCCCATCAAATAACCTTTACCCTTCGTCGTAAACCTACGACATCCTGCCCTACAGTATCCTTTTATGATATTCCATTAATCCCTGTTGAACAGATCAGGTACCTAGGACTCCACTTGGAATCCACATACAAGACTAAAACGACAAGAAACTGCCCGTCGTTACAGACTACTTCAACATTTACTAGACAAACGTTCAAAGCTCCCAATTAATTATAAAAGACTCATTTACATGACAGTGATTAGAGTTATTTGTACGTAGGGAGTTGAGCTTTGGGACTCTACTAAACCATCCAATTCATCTCGTATCCAATCTTTGCAATCCAAAATCCTTCGAAAAATCCTCAATGCTCCTTACTATGTGACCAATAAACTTATCCATAAAGATCTTAATGTTCCATATGTTTCTGATTTAGCCCAAACCAGATACCTATCCTTCCATAGTAAGCTCCATAACCACTCCAATCCACTAGTCTCCCAACTTGCTTCCTCCTCCATCCCTGATAATCCTCCGAGGCGTCTGAAAAGAAGATGGCCTAGAGACCTTTTAGTGTAGATTTTATTGAAGTGCTACTAGTGAGTAGTTCTTCACAAGTTATTTACATGCCATTGCATTCACTGTCAACACATTTACTTGTTGTATATTATTTTGTACAGTTGTAAATATCAATAAATGGAAAAAAAAAAAAAAAGTTCCATGGTCAACCTATACAATTATGTCTTCCCACTAAACCAGAGTCGAAGCACTGGTTTGACAGAGAAGAGAAACATACAACTACAACCGCCCTCGTATGAAGGAATGTTAAGGGCCTACACATTGGTGTAATCCACATCATTGTTATCCATGCATATTAAAGTTTTTGATATGATTAAAATATATAGAAATAATTTATTTCCACATACTAAAAAATGCATTTAAATAACATAGTGTACGGAAATCGAACTTGGATAACTCATGGCAATGTCAAGGATAACCTTGTGACGTAAATATAGAATGGTTTTTTTTAGAAGAAATATATATACTTAGCATAACCCATTTGTAAAGAGTTGCTAGAAATAAAATAATCCCACCATACATAGCACTCAGAAACATACTAAGTAACCAGGACTGAAAACATATGCTCAAGGATAACATTATTGAAATAAAACCCAAGTCCACTAAAACCTCACACAGCCAGCGTAAATAATCAATGGTAACATAGCTATCTTGCAAACTGTAAAATACATCTTCAAAACCTGATCGTTTCACTTATTGCAACTCATATTCAAACACATAGAAACAGATTCCTAGCTAAAATGTATACATGCAGATCGGTATTGGACCTTGAGACATTTTGTTGCGCAACTAGCTCCATGTTGAAAGGCCCAATCCTAAGCGAAGAAGTATCATCGCCTTCAAGGTTTAACCACGTCTTGTGCATTAAGAAAAGACAGCATTCGCATGTTTTGCAGAATTCGGAAGGTACTTGAAAATGACCAATTTATTACACCAGACGTTTCCATATTTTGGACACCAAGCAACCATACACTATGTAATCTATTATTATATTTTTTTTATTACTAATATATAATCAATAATATCAATATCATAAAAGAATATAATAAGAGGTCTGGCCCTCTCCGACTGAGATGCGAAGAAAGCTTTATGGGAGTCTGAAGGATCTCAGGAGGACCACTTAATTCCTCATTTGGAATCCTGATTCGTTCATCTGAGGGAAGACCATTATTATAAATTAAAGTATGAATGGTTTAAGATGAGGTTATAGTTCGTTAATAGTAAACAAGGGGGACATAACAACTTCCCTTCCTTTAAAAGAATTATGAACATTACAAAGAAGTCTTAGCTTGGTATTGATAAGAAAAAAAAAATTATGGCAACTTCTCAACGTTTAATTTTTTTTAGAAGTTTATTTTCTAGAATAACTATAACAAAAATAAATAAATAAATAAAATATATAAATAGAAATAAAGAAAAATAAAGGTCTGGAACTAGACCAATTAAAAAAAAGATCAGTCCTAAAAAAAATATCTTGAGATATTTCAGCAATTAATCAAGTTAAAAAAACAAAAAAAAAAACAGTACAATAGTTAGAACAGAACAATAAAAGCTATAAAATAACATTAATTGAATTTCATAAAAATTAGTCCATCTATACCAACATTTTCTTAGCCCTTAACACTAAACCTCTCATTTTGCACTTCTTGGCAGAAGTTCTTGGAAACGAAATTCATTACTTTGCTTTTTGACTTAACTACTTTTATTAATAAATATATCAAAAGTGTTTTTTTCAATATCCACTTCTTTCTTTTTATCGTTTTTTACCAAGATATTGTCGTAGAAATATGTACACATGAAATGTCGGTAGTTTTAGTGTTATGCTTTATATAATTGGTTCAGTAAGAGACTATGCAATATGGGAGAATAGGCGTTGAACAAAAGAGCAGTTATCTTTAAAAACTGAACATGTCAACTTTCGGTCGAATTTTTTTTCGCCAGTAGACAATTAGGATTTAAAAAATATAAACTTCATGGATTTAATAGCAAAGAGAGGCCGATTGTAGGTTCTTTGCTCTTTTTTAAACATGTAATGGTGTGGACATGTTCAGTTTTGAAAGATAACTCCATAAATGAAACTAGCTTAATCGAAAGTTTTATTATAATCATTTTATTTCATTATAAGTAGTTAGTCGTTCGTTTTTACTGTTTTTTTGATAAAAGCATTGTAAAGGTGTAAATAGCTTATTCGCTGGCTTAAGTTGTGGCACTATTAATGGATACTATCAATATCTGATTACCGAAGGACGATTATACCATCCTATTTCGACACTTCTTCCACCCTGTAAGAATCGATGCATCCTTTTAGATGAGACTTTAACTAAAATAAGATTAGAAGGTTGGAACAGCTGTTGCTCTTGTAATGGATGAGCGGGGAGCTGTTAGGTGCCTTTCCGCACTCACTGGCACTGAGACAGTAAATTAGAATATCATCAGATTGGCAAAGCACCAGCCCTCCTCCAGATATATTTTTTCTTTTAAATATTAATTATTTTTATTTTCTGCCGGTGACGATATTTCATAGCCTGAATATTTTTGCAGCACTAATCGCGGGTGGAGAAAATGGAGCGCTAATTCTATTCCTCAAGACTGCATTGGAACGTTTCGCTTCCTCCAAGATATATTTACAGCCAACGCATGCCTTCGGGTGGACAAGGGTTAAAATTAAATCTCTTGTCCGAGTTATGGCGATTTTTTTCTTTTGCTAGATCGGGACGCTATTCCTGTACCGGTGGTCGTAAGTTAGCCAAGTGATAAACCAACCTTTCGAGTTCCTCGCCCTTAGAGATATTTAGTACAGACAGTAAAGTGTGTAGCAGATCCGCCCTTGAACCCTAAGATACCCTGGCTCTGGTTCGCATCTGTCCAACTGAGTCTCGAGGTCAGCCGTGATTTATTGGTACAGTTGCTGGTGTACACATCAATGTCATGGCTGTACTTATGAACTAATTTCTCGCCATCAATTGTTCGAAAAAAAAAATGGAGGTAATAATAAAGTTCTACAAAATGAACGGATTAAAATATACAAACTTATGACATGTCAACTAACTTAAGAGGTAATATAATCTTGAATAGGACCGGTTATAACACTAAAATATATTACTGACCCACGTTTAAACTCCAGAGTAAAGCAGCCCTTGCTTTTAACATACCTCAAGTTATTGTAAGAACCATATAAATCGATTCACGGCTTTCCGACCTTTTTTTTTTTGCACATGATTTTCGAAATCCACATCTTGTTTATATTCTAATTTCAGCACATCCACTGATTGTCAATTCTGCATTTGACTATCAGTGGATATGCTGAAATTAGAATATAAACAAAAAATGTCATATTAGGCAAAAGGAGAGATAGTGTCCAATGGCACCCCTTCCTAGTTTTAAAATAACTTCTATGTAAGTAGGTCGTTCATCCAGTTTTTTTACAGTATCCTCCTGGTATTTTCCGGCATTAGAGGTGGACATACCATTGATGGGTTTATTTGGGTACCCATTCATGAAACAGTTTGTAGTGTGTCCGTATGTGTTCAATGATAGTTGGTATGCTCAGGCCAGAGAGCATAGTTTTATTGTTAACGTACCAAGGTTCTTGTTTTATTTCCTTATGTCTAGGACTGAAAATAATGTAATTTTTTTAATGTTTGTTTAGATCTAGATATTAACACATAATTTTTTAAAACCGTGTAATATTTCTTACTTTTTACGAGTACTTTTTTTACAAACCAGCTTAATATCCTTGTCAATATAAAATATCCAAGATTCTTTTTAAATTAGGCTTAAATTCTTTTCACACGATTTTCTCGTTTAATCAGAAAAATCGTCAAGATATTAAATGGTCCGTCATGAAAGAGTTACGTAATAAAATTATATAAATTAAAAGGAAATGATCATGCGATCTGTGGTAGCGCTTATATAACATCTTGTCTAAGCAACCTTGTTTTTTCTTTTGTTTTTTTAAATATCTTCATAAAAAAGTAGCATTTATCAGTATTTGTTTTTTTAATTATTATTTCACGAGCGACCGCAGATTGTGTTTCTTTTTTTAATCATTAGAAATCTAAATGATTAATTAATAAAACACGATTTTGAGATATATTTTTTACAGTAATTTCTTGAATCGAATATTATGGCCTGTATCTAATTGAGTTTCAGGATGAATCTAATATAGATATTTCCTTTGATATTTATTTATATTGATTTAGTTAAGTTATGTTGTCGAATGTTCTTTTATATTAAATTATGGTCTTTATTTTTTCCCGTTTATATGTATGATTTTAAATTATTTAAATTAAATTAACATTCAATGATTATTTGTAATATGCAAAGTTGAGAAAAAATAAGGGTTTTTTCATTGAAACCAATATAGCTCCTAAACAGTAGGTCAGCGACAAATGTTATATAACAAAAACTATTATCCATTTCATCTCTGATAGGCTAACTTCAAGCTTTCGAACCGAGCAACACTAACAGAGCTAGAGCAAGTCCCAAAATCTCCTACACCTAAAAATAAAGGTTTAAACATGAAACAGATCTTTAAACATGAAATCTTTAAACATTTAAAGATCGGTCAAATCCAAGTTAAATTATTTTATTTCGTATTAGAAGAAACAGAGTCAAAAGGAGCTCACTCATTAGAACCTGCCTCCTATTCACGATAGTGTTATTTAGTATAATAAGAGTTGAACTAACTGTTCCTACTCTTCTATCAAACTATTAAACTACGCGTAACACCCTTTTGACCAACTAGATCACCGGTAAAACATGTTTTATGTTAAAAATAAAGTAAATCTATTCGCATACGGTGGCTCCCAATCAAAATGATACACCTGGATATGTATACATGTCTTTAAATAAACAAATAGTTTAAACTATATTACATTAAAAAAATAGTTTATTGTAATCACTAAACATCGTAGTAGTATGTACTTTTAATACAACGTTTTTCCGAAAATTGGTTTACCTTTAACTATTTTACTTTAGTTAAACTCTTATATCGAAAGTGTTTGGCTCTTTTCAAAGCAAGTTGAACAAAATCTGCCTTGTTTCAGAACTTTTTTCAATAATGAGGGCATGCACTACGAAAATAACATGTCGGTCATTCAACATTTTAATGACGGCAAATCTTCATATCAAATAGCAGAAATTATTTTGAAAAGCCGTTCAACGTTCCAGCATATAGCGGAGAGATCCAAGAAGGAAATGCGCATTTCTAAATAAAAGTTAAAAGCACTAGAAAATAATAAATTAACTGATAGGGATGAAACTTGGATCGTCAGGAAAAATCCACGTTTAAATGCACCCAAAATGCCGTTTAAATGCCACAGAACTATCTAACTGGTTAGGTAAGCCAGTAAGTGCAGAAACAGTGTGACAAGCCTTAAGAAAAAATAAACATCAAGGATGAATAACACGAAAGTCATAATCATACAAATTTTTTTTTTTTTAAATATACATTTATTGAAATTTACAACTGTAAATGTATTGACAACGATTATTATAACATGTTAAAACTTGGAAAGACCTACTCATCAGTAGCACTTTATTAAAACTTCTACACTAGAAGGTCTCTAGGAAATCTGTTTTAAAATCTTCGGAGGATTATCAGGAATGGAGTGGGAAGCAAGTTGAGAAACTAACGGATTTGAGTGATTATGGAGCTTACTATGAAAGGATAGGTATCTGGTGTGGGCTAAATCAGCAACATATGGAACATTAAGATCTTTATGGATAAGTTTATTTGTGACAAAGTAAGGAGCATTGAGGATTTTACGAAGGATTTTGGATTGTAAGGATTGATTACGAGATGAATTAGATGGTTCAGTGGAGCCCCAAAGCACAACTCCGTACGTCCAAATAGGTCTAATCACAGTCATGTATATGAGTCTTTTGTAATTAATTGGGAGCTTTGAACGTTTGTCTAGTAAATGTTGAAGTAGTCTGAAACGAGATACAAAATTTAAATTTAAATCCATACAAAAGTTAGGATACAAATTGCAAATGGATATTTACTGAGGACCCTGAGTTTTGGATAACTATAATGTTTTCTTATGAAAGTTTTTTTTTTTTGTGGGGGGGGGGGAGGTCCGATGGACGTTGCTATGTGTAGAGGAAACTAGAAGATCTAGCGAAAAAAAATGTAAATTTCTTTTTAGTCACTTATCATTCTATTTTTGTTGAAATTCAAGTCAGCCACTTCTACACTGGAAAGGCAGATATAAGGTTAATGAATAATTATGATAAAAGCATCAACCCCATGATACAATAATACATGGAGGGCTTGTATTTGAATTAACTGTAGTCAAATGTTCAACTACATTCTACGTAAACCATAGGACTTTATTTTATTTTTTAATGTTTTGTGATTACATTACGTAATCAAGCCTTATAGAGTAGAAAACAAAATCGAAAATAGATATTTCACTGTGTTAAAACCTTACAATACATCAATTTTTTTTTGCTTGGAACCAAGAGTGATATAAACAATTAAGTTGAGAAATTTCATATCTATATATATAAAAATAAATGTGTGTCTGTCTGCACTTTATAGATTCAAAAACCATACATCCAATCGCCGTGAAAATTTGGGAAAAAAAAATTTAAAATCAGAGTTGGGGTTCCCGAAAAAATATCCCAAAAATATCAAAATTACATTTTTTTTTTTATAAATACTACTTTGGTGCAGGTGTTTGTAAACAATTAGCAATAAAATATATGTTCTAAATTAATTTATATCTATACTATTATATAAAAGGACAAGCCATTTTTCGTTTGTGGACACTAACCGCAAAAACTACTGAATCTTCATAGTTGAAGGAAGGTTTAGCAATAAGAAAATTTACATATTTTCTATTAAATTGTTGCTAAAAAGCGATATATATGTGGTAAGCAGGAAATTTTGAAAATTGACCGAC
This sequence comes from Euschistus heros, assembly GCA_003667255.2. Lineage (NCBI taxonomy): Eukaryota > Metazoa > Arthropoda > Insecta > Hemiptera > Pentatomidae > Euschistus > Euschistus heros. The sequence continues at coordinate 1,150,961 of RCWM02000139.1, forward strand.
ATGTGGCGAGTGCCATTTAAGAGAAGTTATAATGGTACAGTTCTATATAGAGCTAGGAATTGATAATAAAATTGGCTTAGTTAAAATAAATTGTTATAAAAAAATATTTAAATATTGAGTGTGACGTGTGGATCCTTGGGACGTTTAATAATCGAACGATATGTGGTTAGCGGCATTCTACAAAAGAGTTTGCAACGGTGAAATGATCAAAATGTCAATGATTTCAAATTCATTTTGATGTTTCAGGTTTATTAAATAAATCGTACCATAACTTTAAACATTGGTTGTGTAAAGAACTAATTTTACCTACTAATACTATAGCAGAGAATATTAATAACATTATTATAGAAAAAGTATATTGTGGCAGCCGAGAATATCTCTATTAATAGGGCTATAAGCACAGATAATGAAGTCTATTATCCGCCAGTTTCTTCCTAAAAAGTCTGCCCAACTGAATTAACAACTCATAGATTAGAATTAATGTTTGAATATCCAAAAATGATTTCAACTAAATTTCAACCATAGCAATAATACCGGGTTAAAAATTACAGCTTTGAGTGAAAATATATAGAAACAATGTGAGAAAATAATTCTCAACTCAAGTTCTTTAATTATATGAGCGGGCGACGCTGCGACTGGGGATGCTAGTTACATTATAATTCGAAGTGTTTAGCGAAACCATTTCAATCAAATATGTTTTCGTGTGTGAAAGGTTCATATCTTCAATATGATCAACCTATTGATGTTTTAAAATCAAAAGGCATTATCGGAGATGATGGAGGAAATTAGTATACGATGTGTAAGAGAGGAAAACATAAAGCTAACTTAACTATAAACTGGTGTTAAACGTAGGTTTTATTCAGCATTGCTGCGTTCACACTTACTTATTTAAATAGTAATTGAACTTTTTATGTAATTCAGAGAGTTACATAAACAAGGATGAGCACATTAAAACACGTAACATTTAAAGTTTAGCGTTATGGTCAACAGGAAGAGACTCCGATAGCTATAGTGATTGCTGCTGAGGGTGCTAACGAGAGTGGCCTTGGCTGCACTGGCGGAAGTGAAGTGCTACTTGAGTGAGATATAATCGATAGTTGACGCCTTTCAAGGATCGAGGTGTCATAAGATGACACGCACGATGAGTGCTCTGCTTTGTTTCAAGCAAGAACAACAGCTTATGCATTTCATTCTTTTTAAAATCAGATCCTAGGAGATATGAAATAATTACAATGAAATGAAAATAGATAACAACAATATACGCATTAATAAGAAAACATTTCTTTAAAAACAAAACAAACAAGAGGACAGTATAACAAAAGCTAAGGATCACACATCATTGTACAATATCATTACATTTAAAATAAAAAATACATTGAGGGAGGCAATAGTTTCAGAATACAGATCAAGCATGCAGGGAACTGATAACAATGCATTAGCCTTTAGGTCCCATGAGTTGCGGAGCTACCACTAATATTTTTTATTTAACTATAAACTTTATACCAATTAATTTCAAACATTGCTTCTAAACTATTGCCTCTGAGGTGAACGAAGAGATTAAACCTTAACCTATAAAACCTGTCTTCGGAGTGTTTGCTACCAATGGTTAGGTACAGACACCCCGCTTTCTTATTCAAATATTTATAATACATTCACGAATTTTTACTGCAGTTGATAAGTAACGTTAATAAGTAACCAAAGTATAGTATCTTTGTGATTGAAAAATGTTGAAAAAATATTATCCTTTCCAAATCTATCCTAAGATGCACTGTATGTCAGAAAATTTATTTGTAAAGAAGTTGGTTCTATAGTTGGAACCGGTAACATCAATATGTAACTAATGGCTAAATAGCTAATCAAGGTAGCATCTTCACGTTGAATTCACACTGACGCACAGTTTTTTGGCTCAACAAAATTATGAGATTTTAAAATGATTTCTTTAAGCTATATTTACTGATTTTTAAAGACTAAAAAGTAAATTTTTACTAAAAGTTACATAAAAATATTAATGACGTCATCAATTACGGAACTCGGTATGATTCATTCAGTGGGCCATGGCCAATTTTAATGGTACAGTCTACAATGCCACGATACCCAATGTCCTTCCATCACCGCATAGTATAGCAATGATTATCGAAATGGAAAATATAATCATTATTAAACAAAAAAATAAAGTCTAATTATAATAGCCACTAAGCATAACTAAACAGCTATATTATAAAATAGTAAAGAAATAAAAGAAAAAAAAAAAATTTTAATAACTTTTTTATACATTTCTATTGCTAACATTTTAATATTTTGTCACTCAAGTTCTATTAAAAATTACGATACAATTTTAGATGAATTTTTCTTTTAGCTGGGGTTGTACTTTTTTGGTGTAACGTTTTTTTCACATTGATTTCATATTGACACGCTCTAGCTCTGTTGGTGTTTCTCCGATCGAAAATTTGCCAAGAGTTTCTTAATCTGAAATTTAATGGAGAATGTTTTTTGTTATATAAGATTCTTCGCTGGATCCTATCCTTCAGGAGTTATATTGGTTTGAATGAAAAAAGTCACGATTGAAGCCCCTACTTTTTCTCAACTTTTATTATTTGTTTAATTCAAAATACATACAAGTCTCATCAGCATATGTGGTGAGGATGGTGCTAGGATGCGTTGGGACGTCAGCTGTATACACCTTGTAGAGGATTGGACCTAGGATACTTCCTTGAGGAACACCTGCTGATTGGTCAAAGAGAGAGGAATAGGAAAAGTTATGATTAATTTTAAAAGTTCTATCACTGAGATAGGAGCGGATAATAAGGAAATATGTAGAATGTAGGAACTTGCGGAGTTTGTAAAGCGTCCCGGGTGTAAAGCAGACTCAGTTGAATGCTTGTTCTACATGGAGGAAGGCTCCCGTGCAGTACATTCCGCGCTCCAATGTGGAGGAGATAACGTCCACCACACGATGGCATTGCTGGATTGTGGATTGAGATGTTCAGAATCTAAACTGGTGATCTGGGATTATGTGATAGGAATCTAGGATAGGATACAAGCGTTTTAAGATGAGTTTTTCTAGGATTTTACCTATAATTGGCAAGAGGGAAATAGGACGATATGAAGAAGGGTAATCCGGTGGCTTTTTGGGCTTGGGTATCATTTTGACTATGGATAATCTCCAAGGATCAGGAAAATATGTTGTTCGGAGGAAGGTATAGTTAAATACCAAAACAAACAAGTCACTGAAGAGCGAAATCAACAATTAAGACACCGGCAAGGAGGACGAACAATCGATTATGGGTACTCAAGTAGATAAATAGTGATGTGAGATAGGTTAAGAAGCTATATTGGTTTGAATAAAAAAAGCCACTATTTCTTTTCAACATTGTTTACTCCGAAAAATTATTATTTTTTAATTTAATCTGATTATTAATTGAAGTAATCTGATCCTTTAATTCTAAAATGTAAATTGGGAAAAGCAGTAAGTTATGTTTAGAAACATCCATGATCTATTGTTTTCCCCAGTCAGGGAGAAATTGATTTTTTTTTTTTCAAATTACTCCCTCATACTAATCCATAATATTTCGTCTTGGTTATAGATATTTTTATTTGACCAAATTAAGGACTTTTATAATAATTTCAATGATCTTAAACACGAACAAAAAAAAAAAAAAAAAAAAACCTTTCTGAGAAAAATAGAAATAAAAAATTTGTTGTCTTTAAATCATAAAGAAATTTCTATTAACTCAAGAATTTAAAAATAACTTAGGTTTCATTCAATAAAGACACGTTGCTGGTATCGAGAAAGGAGAAACCCAATCGTATAAACATGGCACCAGACACAACAAAAAAGTACGACCCATTTCTTGTAACAGACTATCTAGGTTGGAAAGGGAGTAAGGACTGGCATTAGGATATCCGGCGCAGAGTTCAATGCCTCCTAGATATATATAATCTATAAAGGAGGCGCCTTCTGGCTAGACCGAACCTATTACAAGAGACAGAATTACCTTCTAATTAGTCCTACCTGCCAGCCATATTCAATTCTCAACTAGCTATCTCCATTTGTTTTATATCCCACAAACATTATTACTGGAATTCTATTAAGTTTTTTTAACGACTGGCGACTCTTCTTTTGGTCCTTTAATATTATATACGAAGGGTGGTATGCTAGAATGGTTCACCCATCGAAACTAGAATGTCCGGTAACCTTTTAGACTCCATCTAGCCTCCATGAGACGGGGTCACATGTGGTGTAGTGGTTAGCATAGCAACCTACTAAACCCAAGATCGCGGGTTCGCAGCCCGGCAGATGACCTTAGGATTTTTTAAAGGGAGTAAAAAAATCCTTAGCTATGCCGTCCTTCGGAAGGGACGTAAAATGGGGGTCCCGAGCCTGTGCGATGTCAGGTATTCGTTAAAGATCCCTATCCTAATTATACCTGGATAGGCAAAATTTAGGACTCCCACCGTAGCATCGTCCGATTAGCCATAGCAGCATAAAGTGACGTTAATCGAAATAAACAAACAAACAAGCCTCCATGAGACCACCTTAAGTGATAGTCAATGTAAATGAAATCTCAGTTATGATATCTTGGGACATTTCCCCTTCTAGTTTAACACTGTTCATATGTTGTTTACTCTTCTTGAACAGTTATCTATCAAACTTATAAACACAAAAAATAGAAAGTTTATACAAGACTGAAACATCAAACTGTTTATCAACTAATAACAAAAATTTAACAAAAACTTTCTAAACTATCAGTTTATAAGGAAAAGCAAATGACAATAAAGGCTAGCGTACTCTAATGATGGATCGGATCGCAGCGTATCGGAGCGATTTTTCCAAAAAAGTTGTTTTATTTTATTTGTTTATTATTTTATTTCCAGATCGGCCTGGTAAGCCTTACATGGATAATTTAACAATATTAATAATAAGTTAACAATAGTAGAAGGGAGGGTATAGTCTCCTGCAAGAGGCACCCATAACAGATAAGTTTTCTAATAATTTTGGAGTAATTGTAACTGTAGAGGAAGTCTATAATAACAAAAAAAAAAAAAAAAAAAAAAAAAAAAAATTGGCAATGTAGGAAAATGCCCTCACATTTAACCAAAGTAACCTATCGTGTCGGTAAATCCGCTTCAATCCGTCAATAGTGCGCGCAGGCCATAACAGGGCAAAAACTTGAGGTGACCAGATTTTTAGAACTTCAATCAAAAATATTGATATTAAAAATCCTTCAAGGGAAGGATATCAGAAGCCGGGAAAGATAGAGAAGGAGGAGGGATAAAAGGGACCCTTTTACAAAATGTTTAAGCCTTACGAATTTAAATTAACAGTTTTGTACGTTCTTGCGTTAGTGATCAGTAGCCATGTGTGAACCGAAGAACATTATGTCCAGGGATCCAGAGTTGGGCAAAATTTAATCACAGCTAAAATTGAATCATTTACTAATAATTTCCTGTTAACTAATAATAGTTAACTAAAACAATCAACTGAATGATTTAATCTTTGATTTCATTTAATGATTGATTCCAGGGAGTCAGTAGTCAAATAGCTATGATTAAATTTTGCCTAACTCTGTTATATGGGCTATCATATAACCTTCTGATTAGGATTATTTCATAAACCTTCATAAAGACTCAAGTTGATGTCTTAATAGTTCTTTAAGGATAAAATCATTTATTGTATATAGATGATCTGAAGAAGTGGACAAACCAAGGTGCAACAACAAAACTGTTATTTATCAGCAGATAGAACCGATTTGAGATGGGATATCTGTTTATGAATTGAAAGAAAGAACTAGATCTCTTAACTGGATAAAAAAAATAGCAAATTAAAATAAATAAATAAATAAAATAGGTTTTTTTGTCCAGCCATTCAGATCCTCAAATTGTGTAAACATAACGATTGTATAAACAAACCTATTTCGCAGAAATAAAAACCACGCCTGGATTATGGAATTCAACGGAACCCAGATAAAGAATTAAAGCAGTGACATGATCCGCCCATTCATAACAACCACTTTATTAATGAATGGTCGTAGATAACGCTTATCCGGGAGATAAGGAGTTATCTCTGTTTACAAACTGTCAGGCGTTGCTTGGATCCGGTCAGATAAATCAGGTAATATAGAAGATTGATGGGAGTGACAGAAGGTAGTAATAAAGGTTTAACAGGAAGGTTATTGCAGTATCAAAACAAAGCAGACTCTAATATTGAAACAAAAAATACTAAGGCAATATATTAAGATGTCATATTGATAAAATGACAAACATACAAACGGTTTCTATTCCTCAATAAGTATGGACATTATATGAAAACAAATTCTCATTTGGCTTGCCTATAATGAGGCCATATTTAAAAAATTGGAAACATCAAATATTTTAATTAATTTGTTTGACCGCAAGATGGTTGGGGTATTTACTGAAACACAATATAAGAGATTGAATGATAAATCGATTACTAGTATTGCGATTTTTAAATGACTCCACACTGATTGTCTCAAAAAAGTATTATGATAAAAAATAAATAATTAATATTATAAAATTTAAATTAATTAACTACCGACATTTCATGCATAATCTTTTCTACCATAATTTCTCGGTAACACTTTTGAAACATTTGCTTTAAAAAAGTAGTAAAGTCAACGAGTAAAGTAATGATGTTTCAAAGAACTTCGTCCAAAAAAGGGTCATTTGACCCGTCATGGTAGTTTTAGTGTTAAGGAATAAAATATGTATGAATATATTAAAAATAAATGATATCGACTTTCATTTTGTTTAATTTAGACAAATTAAACGTATTTTGAGGAAAATATTAATAATGTTTACAAAATATATTTTCCAAATTAGAAAAGCTATCGAATTTTCGTGAACCTGGTATTTATTCATGAAAGATCCATAATATGACGAGCTTGAGGAACAAATTTAAGACAATAAAAACAATTAATAATACTAAATTTACAAAATTGGTTCGAGCTAAAATTTCTAGAAACTAACGAACACTAAAAATTGAAATTTGAAAATTCTACTTGGACGCAGATACAGCCATTCAACAACAAAGTTCATCTATATAAGATGATGAATCTGCCAAACATCGGATTGGAATGACTCAAAATTATTTGAACTTAATTGCTGTAACTCCACAGATGATACTTGAAGAGACAATGGTCGAGTTATTTACAGTCATCTTTTTACTTATAACACAAAAGACTACATATTTGGTGATCCCAGCATTGAAGGGTGCATTGCTAATAAAAATGTGTTTAAATAATCTTTAAGATGAACAAGGAATAAATAGAAAAAATAAAGAACACGTCGCCTCTGTATTATTGGATGCAATTCTTAGTAACTTATCTGGACTTAGTACTATGTCGATTAATAAAAATATTTCTTTAATATCGACCAAAAGGTCTAACAAAACTGACTCAGATTTTCACAGAATTGGCGTTTGGAAAAGGACAGCGCATCCTTCCAGCACCCGCACACTAACTAGGCGGGTTACACAAGGGGCTCGATCAACATACACCAAACCAACGCGCGCAGCTTGTAATCAGATTGCGCAATGGAATTACACAACGTTAGCGCCAGCTGGTTTTTCCATTTGTTAACAATTTGCGCTGTAATCTGCGCAGGAACTCAACCATGTCAATGTCTCCGCCAATTAAATTAAACACCAACCTTGGAATGAGGCATCAATGTCTTAGCATTAGAACAAAGGTCAAACAAAGCCTTTGTAATTGCAACGTACGTCACAGGTGGCGTATGTAGCAAGATAGGACGGGATAATTAAGATAATCAGGCTTTGAAAAGGATAATATTCCATAACAATTGAAGGAATGACGTGCGACCGCAATTAGCCAGTTAAATAAATTAAAAAATAAAATAAAATTCTGTCATCATACAACGTGTTAGTTATAAAGCAGGCCAATTATTTCTAAGCAAAAAAGTATTTTACATTAAGGAAAAGAAATCCTACGTCAATAGTAAGACTAATTACTGTTTGTAAACAGATTTGTACGCAAATGAAAATACGCAAACCTATTTAAATGAATTCTCATTATCTCACCATTTACCATATACCTGTGTACCTGCTTTAGAATTAACTCATGAGAATTTAAAAAAAAAAAAATGAAAAATGACCATGGGAATTCTTGAAAACAATAAGCTGAAATTAAATAAAGATTATGGATCACATATAGTTTACCATAAATTCAGAACAGTAAAAACAACACCTCCATATATTTAGATACATTATTCGTTAGAAAATTAAGCGAATTACAAACGTAATTAGCGCTGAACCAACGGCTAAACGTTCGGAGGTTGCCATGAGGTAGGCGGGAGGATTTCTCAAAAACTAATATTGTAAATATGTTATTTGACTGGGTTTAGAAGAGCGGGAGTATGTAAGACATGCAATCATTTAAGGGGCTTTCTAGTTCAATAGGAATTATAAATATTTAGTTGGGTGAGCTCGACACATAAAATCTATCGAATTTCAAATGGTTAAACTGGCCGGTCTGTCGCTCCACCTATTGGATTAAATAAGAAAACTCATCCAAGTCATGTGAGGTTTCAATCGAACCAATGAGTCGGACTACCTAACATTTTGTAAAATTTCATTTAAAATGGTAAATCATAGTGTGTCATGATTTGACGTTTTTGAAGTCAATTTTCATAGAAATGTGTGATAATCTTGAGAAGCTGGTCTGTTCTTATTTGAACAGTGAATATATATTTAGTAAATAATATAAATAAGATATTTTTTAATTTTATCTATAAAATAATGAAATAGTTTACCGCATTAGCAAGAGCGGAATATACTAGTAACTAATGAATTGCAATATAAAAAGGTTGATAGTATGCATCACTATGGGTCCGTTAGTGAAAAAAAAAAAAAAAAAAAAAAAATGTTGGAGCTGCGATAAGCGAGGAAAGCAGCGATACTAGCGGAGCTTAAATAAATAGCTTAAACCACTTCTATTCTACAGTGGCATTAAGAAATTAAATAGTATATACAGTTTATACCGAGTGAGTATATAATGAGTGATTCCAAAAAGGAAGAAATGCTTTTGTCATCAAGTGCTGTAAAATATTAGGTTGCTGCAGTCATGCGGAAAGAGCGGGAATTTGCAGCTCACCCTACTAATAAGGCAAGGTTTACGTTTGGGGAATTCCACCATCTTCATAAAGATTTAAGGCAACATTCCAGAAAATTTAGCGAGTATATGCGAATGAAAATCGAAACTTTTGACTACATATTACCGAAATTTCGGATAAAATGCAGAAAAATGGTATAATTGCCACAGTAGACATATTTTAAAAGAGGAGCACTTAATAATAACAATCAGGTAAGTAAAAACTTTTTTTTTCAAAGTTTCTTTATCTATTACAATATTTTTTACAAAATATTAATGAAATAGTATTACAAATCTAATGGAATGATAGAGAATAAAAGTCCCACAACGGTGCCCTAACATAAATTTCACTTATTAATAATTTAACTCGATAAGAGCTAAAAAACGGGAGAGGTGACAAATATTTTACTTCACAAAAATATAATGACCTATAAGAAAACAAGTTTAACAATAAGATCGCTGAGAAAATATCAGGAAACATTATATAAACAAAGAAGGGTGAGAGTAGACCTTGTCGGTGATCAGTTCAACCTATGACATGATTCCTGAAATGAGAATCATCTTGTGCTATTATTTTCTACGATTCGGCCACCTCTATAGTCTGAGCGCTGGCTGATGGCACTTGGGGAAAAGTGGAGGGAGGGAGGCGTGGCTGGACAGGGCCAATGAGAGTGGTGCAGGGTTGCCGGTTCTCTCCCCACCTACCTTGAAAGGTTCCTCCTTCAAACAGTTCACATTGAGTTTTTACTTTTTATGTTTAAATTTTAAGTTAGTATTATAAAGTGTCAGGGGAAAGCAGCACATCAAATCGTAAGGTGTTCACATCTCCTACTCGCAAAATGGTTTTATGTGTCCTAAAATTTATTTTATATATAAAAAACTTGGACACATTTTTTATTTTATTTTTTACTTGGAAGGAAATAGGAAAAACACTTTATTATGAGACTAATTCCCTTAAGAATAACAATTATAAATATAAAAATACCCAAATCGTCTCAGGCTAAGAGACCATTAATGTACATATTACATTGCGAAAAACAAATAAAAAACTACATTAAATGAAAATTAGGAAAAAAAATGAAATAAGACACAAATATTTAAAATGTAGTTATCAGATGAACAAAAGATAAAATAATGCTAACTACGATCTATAAAATGGCTAAGCTGTAAGTAAAATTACAAAAAAAAAAAGATCTCAGCAAAGACAGGGCGGGCCTGTTGAGAAGCTTTGGCAACTTTGCTCCTCCTTTCGCCAGCCAGGTGCCATCAGCCAGCGCTCAGACTATAAGCTTCAACCACCTGAACTCTCATCTCACCAATGTCAGTTGCCCTTTTTTTAAGATACGAAGTAACAGTCAAAATGTGTTTTTCTTCTATACAGCTTGCATTAATGAAAATATTGTGTTCAGACCAAGGATTTGGTAAAGAACTAACAAAAGTCATAGCTCGCTGTGAGGCGCTCCTAACAACATTACGATTAAGTCGACAACCTATTAAATTAACGTATAAGATAAAGATTTTTTTTTATTAAAAGATTATTTTTTTTTTTTAACTTAACAATGAAGAGCACAAGTCATATATTAAATCAGCATTCAGTTTTATGTTGTTGTTTTTTTAATTGTACCATTATCGTTTAGAGATTTTCAAAATTGGAAAATTATCATTACAGTCATTTTAAAAAGTTAGGATGACATTTTTTCTCTCCCAGTTTACCGATCATTACAGTCGTGCAGAATCAAAACCCGTATATTCCATTTTTTTCGATTTTTTATTTATTTAGGTTTAAATGCTCCTTTACCTATGCCTTAAAGCCTAGATGGCTCAAAAACCACAAGATTCCAAAGAAAAATAAATCTTAATAGGTTTGATCGCATAGTTTGTTTACAAACTTTTTAGGTTATGAACACACTCGAAGTTTTCAGTGAATTCTATTGCGTGAGTCCTTTATATTTGTCACTTGAGGTACGCATGATGGTATAGAAGGATCAATTCAATTAGGATTGATGAATTCATTGCCACTTCTACTGGGATTATTTTTATTTAAAAACTAGTTTCGAATGATAAACATTCATCATCAGTTCAACAATTTTAAAGCATCACTATTCTGTCATATATATTATGTATATGGAATGTAACATATTTCATATATATAATCTATAATAAATAAAAGAGGTATGAAAACTCGATAAAGAGCAAAAAATTACCGAATGATTGATTTTTGGGACATTCAAATCAAAACTCGTTATGTCCAACATAAAATAGATATTTTCAGCTTATGCGAAGTATGTATTGAAATTGAAAATTCACAATTTTAAGAACACTCCAATAACACATTATGGATTTTAAGTTTGATAAAATTTTTGGTTTAAAAATTAGTATTTTGTAATTTGTTGTACTCCAGTAAAAGTTTGAATAATGGATATAACGGGTTTTGATTCTAAACAACTTATCTATGAGATTGCTTGTAGAAAAAGTGTAGGTTCACATCGGTAAGCACTGTTACTGGTTAACAGTAATGAGAGATTATGATCTCGCTATGAATTAACCCACTGAGGATCAGTTTATAAAGCTTGGGTATGCTCCACAACCGCCTTCAACCCCTGAGTTTAGTCAGGGCTGGTGGAACAGAAAATCGATTATTTCCCTTGGCCTGACATAAAAAAAGCTACTGAAGCTATGGGGTCCAGTACTACACAGTCCAAAAACAACCCCTATTTAAAAATTAAAATTTATAATAATTTTGGAAATATGATTTTTTTGTATTACTATCTCTTTTGTTAGTTTGTTGGGGCTTAACTGTCCCCATTGTCTTACAACAAGAGTTTGAAGGACGGGGTATCCTAAAGGTAACCAATCTATCCTAGGAAGAGCGGGAAAGCTGAGAATTATTTCGCTGATCTAACACGAAATAAAATCACAAGGTAGTTAGCGAACCCAAGACCTTCCGTTCCAAGCGCTCTGAGTCCTTCGCCCTAAGCAATTGATCACCATGATCCCAGCGCGATTGTTCTTATTGAATAAATATTAAAATCTGCTTCACTCAAAAGAAATAAGTTATAAGAATGAAAGTGGATAAGTTCATACCATTGATTTTATAAAAAAAAAAAAAAAAAAAAAAAAAAAAAAAAAACTGGAAACTATATAACTGATGTTTTTTCCCTCAGATAGATATATAACGCTATATTTATATTATATGATCTTAAGATAAAATTTATAGTTATAAAAATTATCTAAGTTGACAAAAGAAATTGATTCTTTTTGTTATTTAATTTTTTCCGAAACAACGAAATCATGTCGCCTAACTTCTCTATAGGGTTGTTTAACAACTTATATAATGAATCTACTGGTTGATTGTTTTCTATTTAATTAAAAAAAGGTAATTTTTGTGGAAAAGTGATGGTTAGAGTTTCTCAATTTTTTTCTGTTATTTTAAAAAAACTTCCAAATTATTTTTTTAATGCAACATCGACTGCCTCCCACTCCCATTAATTATTGAGATACATGACAGGATAACGTATACATTTAATTATGAAAATAACTTTCTATAAATTTGAATATTATTTCGAAGCAACTGTAACAATTAACAGTATTGGAAATATCTTATAAATAATCATTATTTATAACAAATAATTTGTTACTTATAATAAATTGCGCACTTAGATATAAATTTTAAAAAAATTATGGAAAAGATAGTTCTCAGCGTTCTTAGTAAAGCTCATTAATTCGTTTCTGAAAAACAACTCTTTAGGAAGCCGATACCGAATTCTGGGTAAATAAAAATGAACATTTCAACAATATTGCTTGTTATGTTTAAGGCGACATTAGAAAAAAAAAAATTAACAGTCCTAAAAAGTAATATTATACGAAATCTACAGGTATCAGAATGTTGAGTAAATTAGTAAAATTCGAATGTACTTTGTCAAGTTTTAAATCATTATTAATTTTATTTTCAAGATAAACCAAAAAAAAAAATTAAAAAATAATAAAAAAAATAAATAAATATCTGCGTTAAATTTTATAAACAATGATACGAACTTAATTAAACAAAGCATGAAGATGTTTCGTTTTTAAGATTCGAAGATACATTCAACTTATCAGTATAAAATGGTAAGAGGAATTTTTTTTTACAAGAAAGTGACATTATAAAGCAAAAAAAAAATTATATTTGCTGTGATTTGATATAAAAAAAATATATTAAATTACGATACCCTGGGTGTCCTTGTAAAACCTCGTTCCTACTAAAATAAAATCAATTTTATTAAATGATGATTACGTATGAAGTTAACACATAAATTAAATACTTATATTAAACTAATAATTACTATAATTATAAGGTGATAACGGAATTCTAAAAATACCAAAATGTAATATAAAAAGGCAATTTGAATGATAATAAAAGGAATAAAAAGAAAAATGAGGAAAATCGAAACGAAATCTGAAAAGGAATGTTGAACACCTTCAGAAGCAAGGTAACACATGGATTCAAGGGCAAAAGAAATATTTCAAAAAAGAGAAAAACATTCCTCACTACCTACCATTAATTATTAAGTTCATTAAGTTCATGTTTATGTGCGGAGCGGGAAGGATTAGTATACCCGGCTGGAGGACTTTGCTCCCTAGAGGTTCATTGATAACGGCTGATAAACGTACACACAGTTCCGTAACGTTCGGCTACTATCAACACTATTACCTTTCAACAAAATGTTAGTCTGATGATTATTATGTCTTCTCACTCATTATGCAAAGGTAAACTAGGTCACTTGAACAAGGCTCGTTCGTGTGGCCCACTTTTGAGCCAAAAATCAATTCTAGGCCCGTTTATGTGGCATCTAACAGTACTTCTTATTTACTCTTTCCTATAATGTTATTAATAAAAATCTTCATTTCAATTATTCCTAAGTATACAAATGCCGGGTAAGAAATGAATGAGATGACAACAACTGATAAAAATGATTTTAATAAAACAGTAATGTTAACAGATACAAATAAAATAGTTCATAACTTTGGTCCTACAACAACAATATAACGCATAATAATTTAAAAAATTATAATTATTGTTGATAATCAGACTTTTAAATAAATACTATGATCTACTGATATAATTAATGAATTAAAATGATCTACTCATGAAATAGATTACTCACCACTTGTCCTGAAGAATCACCCATTTTCCAAAAAAAGTTTAACAGCTAACAAATAATTTCCATTTAAAACACAAAACGAAAGCTGGGCGAAACATTCCCCAGTTCATAGTCCCATTTTACTGCTGTAAATTCAAGGGACACCACTGAAGACTAAATCTAGAGCTTCCCGCTTCTGACAACAGAGAGCTGCACGGATATTTATATTCCTCAATCATTGAATAAATATATTACAAAAAATTCCTGATTTAAAACTTGTTTAAATATCATTCTTAAAATAAAATAATAAATGTTGTGTATATTCACGCTGACTACTATGAAATAAACTCTAAAATTCAAATAATTTCTATTAACCTACATAACCTTCATTTATGACGATTTTCTATTTTAAGTACTTATATTTGTAAAATTAAAACCTTCTAAAAGTTACAGTATTTTTTTTCAGCTATTACTGAAGAGCCATTGTTACTTGTTAAAAATACATGTAAACTTTGACGTATCAAACATATGATTGTAATATAGTGTCTATGGTTGCCGTATAATATCAGTTTATGTGTTTATAGTGTTTATAATATTGGGTAATGTTATTGTTCCTAATCGGTTTGCTGTGAAATCGTGAAGGAAATCCTTTATGGTAAGTATGTTAATTCTATTTTGTCTGTCTGAGATTTGTTTTGTTGTTAAAAAGTAAACTGACCGCACCCACGCAATCAGTAGTATATTAAGATATGATTAATAGTAATTCACACAGTCTATTTTTGCTTAGTATTGTTTCTTCGAAAAAGCGCCTTTTTATATCATGTTGTGTATCCTAACTGAACTTGTAACTTCATCTATGTCTTTTGATTTTCTACTCAAGAATCAGGTGAAGTTTGTTGTAACTATTCGATGAATTTTGCTGTTATTATTAATTTTCCATAGAAAAAAATAATACGTTAACATCATTTATAACTAGTAATGTTTTTCTTTAATTTATCAATTTGTTGTCATAACCTTACTTTTGTATTTAGGTAGATTATTTATCATTTTCCATTTATTTGATTCTCATTAGTTTAGTTGTTGATTGTTAACTTCTATTTAGCTCTCTGTATCTGGAGTTGTTAAGCCTGTGAGGTTTTATAATGAAAGATCATGTAATAGTAGGCATTAGGTTATAGAAGATAGTGAACTACTGATTGATCTTAACAAATTTATCATGATCATAGGTTTTGTTTTCTCTTCTTTGGAGAAGAACTAGAACTAACTAGTGGACTTCATCTCTAGTCTTTTCTGTTTTTTTGTATTATTCAATTCATACTAGTTTCTTCTACAATAAGCGTTTTTTCTTTATAAATCACTTTGTTCTACACATAACAAAGTTCATTTGGCTGCTGTACCTTTATTATTCAGTGTTTATTTAGATTATAACCTAAATATATTTAAAGTACATCTTTTGGTTAAAAAGAAGATAACGGTTCAACTATGATTAATGTAACCACTAAATTTGTTGATTGCAAGTATCTATTGTTTAATTTTTTTTTTTTATACTGTTTTTAGTAGTGTTTATATTAGTGATGTTTCAATCAGTATATCATGCTATATCAATACTAGTGATGCTATGTGTTGTTGCTTTAAATGTAGGTGTTATTTGCATTTCACACTCATTGACAGTTAATGAAAGTGGACAATGGATCGAAATAAATTGAGGATAACAGATTGATTGAATATTACTTTATCATCAATAAAGTACTTTTGTTTGGCTTTACAGCCTTTAAATTCTACCCCTGTCCAATGATGATACATCTTATTTATTCATTTATCTAATTGTTTCTAAATGTGTATTTGAAGTGTTTTGTAATTATTTTATGATATATGATGATATTTTTAAATGCAATGTCATTAACTGTTAACTATTTTGTTTATTTAAAAGTTGCAACTGTAACGGTTTGTACTTTGAAGAACTTATCTTCAACTTCTTCTTCTTTATCTACCTCCTTGTGCCATAACTAGAATGGAGGGGCCTCAATCCAATGCTGTCAGACCTCACGGTCCCTGCAGAGCTACTTCAGTTCATGGAGAGTTCTTTCTTCTATCCTCTGGATATGTTTTTCATATAAAATCCTAGGCCTTCTGCATGGTCTCTTGCCAGTGCCTTTTCCATCACTTTTCTAGGCTCTCGGTCTTCATTCATCCTATATAAGTGGCCGAACCACTTGAGCTGTCGTTTATCTAGGGTGGTTTTTTGTGCCGGGATTTTTAATTCTTCTCAAATCCTCTTGTTTCTTATGCGGTCTCTTCTTGTTTTTCCAGCGACTCTGGGTATTATACGTAGATATAGGAACTTATCAAAAGATTTAATTATCATTAATGGTCATTTATTAGGGATTTGATTATAATTTACTTTTTTATGTATTAAATAAGCCTTTTTATGTGTTAACAAAGTCTGGTTGTACTGTATGTTATGTTCCCAGATTGCATCTGATAATATTTTTTAGGTGTTTTAAACAAAATATCAGATTCTGAAATGACATTTATAAAATTTATGCTATAACAAATTTTTAATTAGTAGTAAATTAGTTGTAAGAACAAAAATTTTATTTTGAATTGTGTGCCACACATTTTATCAGAACTTCAGACTATTCTATAAAGTCATAAGCTTGGTATCACACTAGAATTTATTTGCTGTAGAACTCCTAGTTTTTATGAAGTTAGAATTAATATTTTTTTGCGGTATGAATTTTTTTTAATATTAAAATTAGATTCACCAATTCACTCAATTTTTTTAATGTTAATTGGAAAAACAGATATTGCATTAAATATTTCTCTGATAAAATAAGTAGCAGATTTTGTTATTTATATTTACTGTTATGTAATAATTTTTATTCTTGAAGCTTATTTAATTTGATTTGTTTACCAACAAGCAATTGTATTGAATAATTAAATGGATAATGCACTTACCCAAAACAAAAAATAACAGTTATCATCAAAAAATAATTCCATGCTAGATTTTTCTATATCACTGCATGAAGTGAAGTACTTATTGTAAAAGAAATTATTAAAAAAAGAAATAGCTTTTTCTTCTCAGTTATTGCAATAATTGTACTTTTTTTTAAAAAATATAATAATCTTTTGAATATGCATTTTAGATTAAAATAAACTGATAGTTAATAACTTTTAATATTTACATGAGTAAAATTAGTTTTATTTTATTATAAATAGGCACTTTGTTCCAAATTGAGACAGCCACCCACCTTGCAGCATTGAACATCAGTTCTCCTGATTCTTTTAACTCTGGATACCAAATCGTATTCTAGAGTCAGTGTTTACAGAATCCTCCCATCTATGCTTTTATCGACCAGCTCTTCTGGTCCCATAAGTTGGTCCGCTTTTTTTAAAGGAAGTTCTAGCTGTGCAGGGGGAACAGGCTAGCTTTTCTAATATGATATTACCGCAATCTTGTGTTCCAATCCTAAAAACTGGGAACTAATTACTGGTACCAATGATTTTCTTAACACACGAGTACATATGACTTCCATTTTTTTTTTTTTTTTTTTTACATTTATTGTTCAGTTGCTATTTACATATAATAATTTGTTAAGTTGGGGCACAGTGGCCTTGCATGTATTGAGCATGAATCTCAAGCTGGTTTTGATACTTACTTTCCTGGTTAAATTTACATTTATTTTAATTTAATAAGACCCTAGAAATATTTTTGCATGTCCTCTGTGTTTTGAAAATAATGATGATCCTTCTACTTATAGATGTACAATTTACTACAATAAAGATCTAGTATCATCCAAAAAAAATTAATTCTAAAGTAAAGTGTACAACTATTAAAAACTGTATGTGATTTTCATGGGTGTTTCTATGTATTTTTTAAAATTTTATTATATCATCATAATTATTACAGTAATTAGTTAAATAGGATCGGGTCTGTTAACCTGTTTTCTTCAATGTTTTCGTTTTCAGTTTTTTTAAGGCTATCATATCCTGTTTTTTTAGATAGTATTCTGTCAGAAGCGGAACCCAATTCCTGTGTATGAGGGAGTGAAATCATGGAATTAATCTCTATATATTTATTCTCGGGCTACTAAAAGATTGTTAAACCCTCCCTTGAACGAAGTCAGAAGGTTGTCAGTTATTCCGTCAATCTGACACATATCTATTTTAATTTCCAATGAGGAAATCATCACTATTCAGCTCATGGACAAAATTTTTTAGTTTGAAAAATATAAATTAAAATAGTTTCCAACCCTAAACAATTATAAATAACAAAATGTTATTTCTAGTGCTTATTCAGTATTTCTAATTACTTCCTTAAATTAATGATATTTATCTCCTTTTTTTAGTCTTTATGTTTACTTACCTTGAATTTAATTTATTTTTATTTGTTAGTATGATTGAAACTTCATTATTTTTAAAACATTGTTTAATGGTCGCATAATGATTTTGTGGTTGCAGGTTGGAGTGTTTTTAATCAACAAGTGTTGATCATTTTTTTACCAAAACCCTGTAATTAATAACATTGGTATTTTAAGTACTTAATTGATTTGATCTTTGTTCTTCTTATTCATCTCCTCCTTTACCGCTGTATAGTCTGAGGAGCCTGGTTGTTGAGCCAGATCTATTGATTTGATTCTGCCAGTGTTTATTATTATGTTGAAGCTTCTCTTCAGTTATATATTCAATTTACTTTTAAACCAAATTGAGACATATTCCATATTTACGGAGTTATTACATTTCATCCTGCAGCCACCGAATTTTTATGCAATAATAAAATTTAACTATGGTGGCAAACTTGGTTATTATTCGCAATGAGCTTAATGCTTAATTGAAAGCCAGTGAGATTAATTTTTATTGAAGTATTTTTACAGTAGTTAAATATTTGATGATAGGTCATTAATTTTATCATTTGTAGCTGTGAAATGTTTGTTAAATTATTTTAATGCTGCTTGTGTCAGTATAAGCTTTGTTAACATTCTGCGGTTGTTTTGAGGGGGTTACCTTCAGTCATTCACGCTTAAAGTCGATATTAGCCAAGGTCATAAAACTGTTGTTTTTCTTACTGTGAATTTACATATCCAATATATTCAGTTTATTCTCCTTTCTTGTTAGTTGTAGTTTAAAAATGTGCAAAATAAATCATTATAATTAAAAAAAAACAAAAAAACTATACAAACAGATTCGTAAGATGAGTTTCAAATCAAGTATGCATTTATATTGTATGTGAAGGATTTTTCTGAGTAGCTCTTAAGGTATCCTCAGTTATGGAATGTTAATGCATCTGATATTTTAATTAGTGATTAGTCAGTTATCATTCCTGATTTATTGGTTGGGTCTTGGTGGCATTTTTGTAATTGATTTAAATTTCGTTTTTAGTAAAGATTTTGCCAGCTTTTTTGATATTTATTTATTTCCTGTTTGCGTCTTTATTCTGTACTTGTTATTCTGAGAAATTATGTGTTTCTTTATTGTATATAATTCATATATTACAGTGGATCTCTATCTTTTCCTGCTTCTCTTGGGAATCTTTTTGATCCTCATCGTTATTGTGCTTATTATTCTTTATTTTATATATTATCCTAGTATATAAATACCATATAATATAAAGTATTTTAATTTGTTAAAGACGAATACTTTCTTTTTAATTTAATAAATTACTCTGTAGGTGATTGCCTTTTGCAAACTGCTGATTAATTAGTTTCGTCTTTCTACAATTTCTCTTTTATAAACTGTTTTTTCAATTAGTATTGATAAATTTTTATCTGTATAAATTGAATAAATTAGTATCTGTTTTATTCACTGGAAGCATTCAACTGCTTGCTTTGGTCCTTCATGCATTTGTTTATTCCACTTTGAACTATATCTGAAAATCATCTTTTTAAGACTTAATTTTGACATGTGGGTTATGAGTTACAAAAAAAGTGTGTTCTATGTTCAAAATAGTGATTTTGAGTAAGGAGATTTCTTCATTTCTATTTTTTTTTTAATATTTTTTTTTTGTAATAGTCAAAAGTGGATTTATGTTAGAAAAGATTCTTCAGAAAACCTCATTGAAGTGATAATTAATGTGAAAAAAAAACTTTTCTGAATAACCTTCATGTGATGTTCATGTTCAAATGAAGTTACCATCAAGATTTTTTTTTACCATCAAGTTATGCATAATATTTTTGTCTATAGATTTTCATTTAAAGATAAATATATTAGCTTAATAAAATAAAATTAAATAGTCAAAATTTTCGCTAATGTGAATCTTAAAATTTTTTAAAACTTCTTTCAGTTTACGGAAGTTGTATAAATTAATTAATTAAATTATTCCTCAGCTCTTCTTTAATTCAGTTTCATTATTCTTGTATGTTTTTTTGTTTTGTGGTAAATTTTATATTGAAGAAAGATTTGAACTCTATTTATGTTCATATGGCCTCTCTTTAAAAATTGGGATTACAAAAAAAAAAAAAAAAATTTGGCAGGTAAAATGCAAAATAATAATTATAATTAATTTAACATGTAAAATTAAAAAAAAGAATACAAGCCCAGCGAATTATCTTTTGCGAAGTTATTTTAAATTTTATTCATTAGGCTGGCTTGGTTGTCAAAATGTCTAGCATCATTTGAATATGAATTTCATAGCTTTATCTCTACATAAAATATAAATAGATTTTTGTTGATTAGACTCATATTTTGACTGATTTATTTCTATTTTCCAAGGATATGTATTTGGCCTTGAATACTTGGCAAAAGAGTGGTGAACTATTTGTTTTTAATTAAAAGAACATATTCTCATTGTTATCATTTTGGTTTTGAAATTGTTTTATCTCTTTATTCCTAATATTTTATTCCTTGTGGATGAATGTTTCTTTGCTATGGGATGATGAGCAAAATGGTGATTTACTTGTTAACCATCAACTTCTGCTGGTAATGATTTATAGTTGAAAGTTACAATTAATTGTACTAAAATTTCTTGCAGTAATAATTTATAATTACAGTTTTAAGATGTTGACTATTAATATCACAGGCCTCTAAAGAACTTTTGTCCTTGAAAAAAAAAAAATATATTTGAAGAAAAAATGACTTTAAAAATTGGATTGAATAAGAAAAATAATTTTATGTGATTCTTAAGTTAAAAATAACTTATTTCTTAATTGATATTTTAAGTTTAACATTCATCTATTTCGTCACGGTTTAATGGAATTATGTTTGAATACGTAAAGGAGGAAACTTAAATTTATTTATTTTGTTTATTAATTTTATATCTGTTAAAAACTGCCAAAAGTGAATAACAGATTAATAACGTGTGCCATATAATTCTTATTTTGAGGAGACACTTTATTCGTAAGAAATGATGTCTAAAATAAAATGAAATATATAATTTATTTTGAGAAACAAATCCAGGAGAGTAATGAAAATGTACTCCTACAATATAATAAGAACAAGAAATTATTAACTTAATAAAGAACCTAATTGAAACATACAATTAGGGGTATAAACTTAGTATATTATAGACAAATTTAAGCAAACAATAATAATTTTCATTCAATTTAATGGTTTCATTATTTATTATTTAAGTGTTTTCCTAATCTTATTTTGAATCTTTACACATCTTTGAATGTGTGACTTTTGGAATTATTTAATTAGTTAATAATATTGATGATTTTCATCATCTTAGCGCATTGTCATTTCTCTTATTAATAGACATATCTAAAATTATTGCTACTGTAACAAATTATTTTGATATAAGTATTACAATTTTAAATACTCATATAATCAGATCTGCAATCAAGTCACTAAACACAAGATCCCGTCTTTCTGATCTATATACCCCATCCCATAGAACTACTACATTCCAGCGCTCTTTCCTATTCCGCTCAACCATCCTATGGAATTCCATTCCTACCCATATTAGACAAGCAAAATCTCTAAAAACCTTTAAATTCCTCTATTTCGAGTACCTCCTCCTAATCCAAGGTGACGCTTACTAACAATATATTTTTTAAATTAAACGATATCGTAAATCTTTCTGAAACACACTCAGTGTTACCAATTAAAATAATATTTTCGTATTCCGAATACAACATTTGGGTTCTTATATTGTAACATTGTATCAAAATAACCTATTTATTACTTCATTAGTAGAATATTTTCTTATTTTCCTGATCATATATTACATTACTATGTATACATTATCATTTTTATATTAATATTTCTTCTTTATTTTATTGTTTTTAATTTTTTTTCGTTTGTTTTTTCATTTTATTTATTCATCATGTTTTCTATTCTATTCTATTCTATTCTATTCTAAGTATCAGATTACGTGTAGGAAATAAATAACAATGCTTTTGTTATTTAATTTTAAAAGGCTATTTAAGTAGTAGAATGGTACTCTGGCAACGGTTTATTTTTTTTTTATTAACAGTAGATTCGTATTCATGTCATGTTAAGTTTATGCTTTCTTTTGTGGAGGTACTTGCATTTTGTCGCTTTATTTGCATAGTAGATTGTTCTGGTATAGTAAAAACAAAAGATAATTTTTGAATTATTATTTAGGTTTAAAAATATTGATTAAACCGTTTATTTTATATTCAGAAAATAACTCTTAAATAAATTAAATATTAAATAAAAATTAAATTATTTTATATTCAGAAAATAACTTTAAATCGTACTTAACAATCGCACCTCCTGAAATTATTATTTTCTAACATGCCATCCTTTTCATTTCAGGGTTTGTTTCGAATTATAAATTCCGTCGACAGACTGTCATCTGCTGTTAATGTAATGTGAAAATTCCTATTCACGAATAAGACTGGGATATTTTTAAAATTTTAGCTTTGTCAAGAAAATTACAAAAGAAACTTATTTAAAAAAATAGTGGCGCTGAATGGCATCGTTATATTAAGACATTGCCAGGAAGTGTCGTGTCTCGGTGGACCTATCTCTAAATAAGCTGGCTTTGGTAATTTGTTCTTAAATAGATATCACAGCCTCTGCATCCATAGAAATATATTTAAATGTAGTGAGAATCATGTTTAAATATGGAAGTGTTAAAACAAGTTTTTTCCTGATATAACACTTATAAAACTCATTCTAGAGTCCTATTTTTAGTAATAAAAATAAATTTTAAAAATAATCGGTTGTTTTTTCTTATAATTTTTTTATAGTATACTAGCATCCCTGTCGCGGCTTCGCCGCCCTCCATAAGTAAAGCTAATTTCAACTAAAAATTAATTAAGTTTTATTTGTTTATCGATAAGATTCTTATATTTTAGCATGTGGTTCAGCATTATTTCTTCAATGATTTTTTCACGCATAGCAGTAATTATTAATCTAGTTATAATCGCACTGATTAGGCAGTTGGAGATTGCGTAAAAGCACCATTTGACATAAAATTTTTAATTTTAATGTATGAATTGGTAATCAAGTTGGATAAAGACTAAGAAACTTTTGCGGAAAATAAACTGCATTATCAGTGCTTACGACAGAAGGCCCGTGGATCATATTTTTACACACAATATAAAAAAGTAAAGGATCGACATTTTGATTTAGTAATAATTTGTATTCGGCAGAAATAACTTTATTGATTTCATCTGGTTGGATGTTGATTTCGAACTATAAATGTATATGACATTGTACATTTGTACATTTAAATTTTAGTTATTGTAAATTTTACCATTGCAAAACCTTCCTAGAATTATAAAAATTATTTATTTAGATGTCGGTACAGATAGGTTCAGTTTACCATTGTTAACTCTATTGTGGGATGGTGCTATACACAATCGTTCGATTTTCAAGCTTCACTGGCATCCACATATCGCACACCATATTTAAATCTTTTTTAATAATTTTCTTTATAGTTTAATAAGTAAATTTTATCATCGATTTCAAGCTCTTTTGTAACCTCTCGCGTAGAACCTCTCCACCTATCGGTCAATTTTCAAACTTCACTGTTGTCCACATATTTTCTTTTTTTAATAAAAAATAAATGAAAAATCAGTAGATTTTAATATTGCTAAACCTTCTTGGAACTATGAAGATGATGTAGTTAATATTTAGCACAGATTGGTTCAGTAGTATTCGTGGTTAGTGATCACAAACGTAAAATGGCTTGTCCTTTTATATAATAGTATAAGTTATTATTATGGTAAACTTTCTAATTTTAAATCTTTCAAGAACTATGAAGATGATGTAGTTAAAATTTGGTTCAGATAGGTTCATTAGTTTTACTAAAACGCTATTGTCGCTTGCCACATATTTATAGCTTTTTGGGTAACAATTTAATTGAATTAAGTAACTTTATTATCAATTTCTAGCTATATTTAACACCGGATCATTGTAACCTCTCTTAAATGGCGCTCGCTTTACTGCACTCCACATATTTATCGCTTTTTAAACAGTTATTTAATAGAAAATATATAAATTTTATTATTGCTAAACCTTCCTTGAACTATGAAGATGATATAGTTATATTTGGTACAGAATAGTTCTATAGTTTTCGCGGTTAGTGATAACGAACGAAAATGGCTTGTCCTTTTATATATAACTTCATCATCCCCCGTCGAGGCTTCGCTCGCTCTCATAAGTGAAGATCTTAGATAATTTTAACTAATAATTAATTTTTTTTTTAATATTTATCGATAAAAATCTTGAATTAAAGTGAAGAATTGAAAATTTTATTTTTGATGATATTTTCATAGTGAACACAAACGAAACATTTTTCCTTTTTTTTAAATTTAATTTTAAGTTATGCCGCAGTTGATTCAGATTTTTGGCGTCGAAAATGGCTTGGAAATTGTTGTCATTATAATATATATTTTTTTACAAAATTGAGGCTCTTGAATATTTTTATTATTTTATTCGTATATTAGTGAATATGTTATCAAATATATTTTGTTCATACTCTTGGCTAGAACTTTTGCCATTGAGAGTTTAACTTTAAAGCATTTGAAAAAAAAATAAACTAATAAATAAAGCCTTGACGTCCAAAATATTTTGCAGACGAAATTTTCAGTTTTTCAGATGAATATTATAAATTTTCGTTAGCCTTTTGACTAAATTTTCCTTGGTTGAGTTATTTTAAAATCGCTGGTTAATGGAAGGCGTAATTCGGCTTCTTTCTTAGTCATTTTAATTTAAATTGTGAAGTTGTTTTTTTTTTTGTTTTTTTTCTACTAAAATTTTATTGAAGACAATTATGACAATTTATAAATCATTCAACAAGATAAGAGATTTATTAATACTTTTGGTAATATTATAAATTAAATATTGCTGTTTAATCAATGTTTTCGTTTTAGTTTAACTAAAAAATAATAATAATAATAAATAAAATAATTTTATTAAATCGACTCATATAATAAATTCAATAAACTACCTATATCTCTTATAATAAATGTTCTTTTTATTACCAACCAGAGGGAATAGCTACTTTCATATTTTACAATACACAGAGATACGTTTTTTAATTGGCTTTACTGAAAAGTTTTCAGAGTCAATGATGAGAAAATATAAAATTGTTTTAATAGAATGAATATTTGATAAATTAAGTCGATTATAATTAATTTGAGAAATCATACTTTCCGTAACATTGTAAGAACTATTTATTTTATTTTATTTTTACAGATTTTTTATATAGTTATAGTTTTCTAAAATAGGTTTATATAGTTTCTATAGCTGGTAGAACTCAAGCCCTTCCTTTTCGCTGGCCTTACATTATATTTTTAAGATGCTTCGGTATTAATTCATATATTTGGACATCGGATTCTATGTACATATTATACTCAATATCACTTATTACCTTTAAAAATTCTGTGTTATGGTTATTTATTGTTTAATATATGAAAATAATATTATAAATAACCATTCCAATTAATTATTGATGTGCCTAAAATTCGTAGAAAGCTTTTTTCGTTTCCGACGTTGTATTTCGTTTATTTAAGGAGGTCTGGTATTCTTCAGTTGTGATTTATTCGGTGTGCGTAATCAGTTTCTGTTTTAAAGCTTTAAAAAATATTAGGTTAACAATGCACGACTGGCCTATGTGACCTTGATTTTGTGCTAAATTATTAGAAAATACTGTTATTGTTAGATTAAAAACAAGACATACTCTGAATAAGTCTGATTCCCCATTTTACCTTTAAAGAGCTTTCACTTTAAATAATTACAAAGTATTATTTTATCTTGATAATCTTCTATTTTATTTTTAAAAAAATGTTTTTTTGGTTTTGGTGCTGTTTATTTCTTTATTATTTTCTAATGATTCATAAAACAGGGTTTCCCGAATTTAAATGGCAAAACTTCAGGAACCGAAAAACTAAGACAAAAAGTCCTTTAGAGATTTGCTCGTTTTTGCTTAGTTATAGAGAAAATCGCAAAAAATGAAACAAAACAAGTTTTCATTTTTATACTTATTTATTTACATGTATATTTATGTTATGTTCTTGTTAATGTAAATATTGCTCAAAATGTTGTCGTCTTGCACCAATGCAAGCATTACATCTAGCACTCACTTGATTAATTGCAGCTAAACATTGTTCAGATGATATTTGGTGCACTGCATCTATGATTGGGTTTCTTAATTGCTCTCTTGAGTTGATTAACACTGAATAAACATTCTGCTTCAAGGTTCCCCATACGAAGAAATCCATGTGTGTCATATCAGGTAATCTGGGTGGCCAAGGTACTACTCCTCCACGTCCAATCCATTGTTGTGGATAATTGATATCCAGCCAAGCTCGAGCAACTCTGCTATAATGAGCTGGACATCCATCGAGTTGGAACCACATTTCAATCCGCTGCTGTAAGGGAATGTCATCTAAATAATTAGAAACGTCGTTCTCCAAAAAATGTGTAAATGTGATACCATTCAATCTTCCAGGTAAAAGATATGGTACCACCAGTAATCCGTTCCAAATTCCAAGCCAAACGTTAATAGCAAATTGATGCTGAAAACTGTTCTCTCTAATAGCTCTGAGGGGTCACCTGTGGTGTAGTGGTTAGCATAGCAACCTACTAAACCCAAGATCGCGGGTTCGCAGCCCGGCAGATGACCTTAGGATTTTTTAAAGGGAGTAAAAAATCCTTAGCTATGCCGTCCTTCGGAAGGGACGTAAAATGGGGGTCCCGAGCCTGTGCGGTGTCAGGTACTCGTTAATGATCCCTATCCTAATTATACCTGGATAGGCAAAATTTAGGACTCCCACCGTAGGATCGTCCGATTAGCCATAGCAGCATAAAGTGACGTTAAACGAAATAAACAAACATGATAATTTCTTTGATTAACAATTCCTCCTCTTGTAAAGGTAGCTTCATCGGTCCATATAATTTTTAATGGAAATAAATTATCATCGCGAATTTTGTCAAGAAACCAGTTACTAAAATTCAGTCTCTTGACATAATCTTGAGGTAATAAATTCTGAACTTTTTGAAGATGGTATGGGTAGCGATTATCACCTTTCAAAGTTCGCCATATTGCTTGCCGCGATATTGCTAATGCAGCAGATGCTCTTCGGATGCTATTCTCAGGATTGTTATCGAAGTGGCGTTGGGCACAATTTCTTCTCCGATAATCTGCCCTTATTGCAGCCTGGAATTGGTCGCCTTCATTACGTATTAAGAATGACCCGGTCTCTCGTAGTCTATTAAAAGTTAACGAAAAGACTCGTCAATTAGGCACTCTTCTATATGGAAATCGGCGCGCATACTCCCGCACCGCTTCTAAAGCATTACCGTTACAGAAACCATACACAAAAATCATATCAGCGTATTCAACATTAGTATATGTATGCGGCATTGTGGCTGATGCTATTCACACAAAAATATCTGAGTAACTGACTGACGACTGATTTAGGAATTATAATCCTAGAAGGATGCCAAAATGTAAACAAATTAAAGAATGTAAAGGACAACATTAAGTGTTTACATATCTCACTGCCTAGCCTGACGAACTTTGAAAGGTGATAATTGCTACCTGTAACATTTTTGTTTTGTTTCTTTTTTTGCGATTTTCTCTAAAACTAAGCAAAAACGAGCAAATCTCTAAAGGACTTTTTGTCTTAGTTTTTCGGTCCCCTATAAGTTCCTGAAGTTTTGCCCTTTAAATTCGGGGCACCCTGTCCATTCCACACCCTGAAATTCCAACGGTTTTCGAGATATACGTTATTAAAAATCGACAACTTTAGAAATATAAAAAATGTTTACCTCTTTTTTTTGTAAAACATTTGAAGCAAATACCAGAAACGTGTATATGAAATTGAAGTAAATTTAATGCTCTACAATTTTTATTCTAACATTTTTTCTGAGAAACGATTGTGGAACGTAATAGAAGCAAAAGTTTGACAAAAAGTGAGGTGACATTTGTTTTTTCCCGAAAATCACCTATTTTCAATAACGTATGTCTCGTAAACGGTTAGAATTACGACAAATTTATACATAATAAATTTTATAGTAAATTTAATTAGCTTTTATGTTTATTTGAAACATATTTTTCTAGAGTCAACAGTTTTCGAAATATTATGGAAAAAACAAAAAAATGGAACTTCTCCCCTCCCTCCCACCGTTAGCTCACCCCCCAGCGGCGGGGACTTTTAGTATGTTTACTTTCCAACTATTCCTAACGAAGCTATGTAGTAAAAAATTATCGCATATTCAATGCACTCTACAATTTGTTTATTGACTGGACTAATAATGAAACATAAGGAAAATGAAAATGGGTTATGTAATGTAGAAGATAGTGGGGGTCAAGGTTACATAAATTATACCTCCATCATACTCTACTGATAGGTTCCGTTTGTCAGGTAGGGACAACACACTATGGCGACTCGAAGTGGTGCACATTTTCCTATGAACCGAACATCAAAATATCCACTCCAATGTGTCAGTAATGTTTACTTGCCTTAAGGGTGAAATTAGTTGATTGTTGTATGCCGATGTTTCTGCTTAGAAATGGGTATTTCATATTTATGTGTTTGCAATGCATTTAGGTATAATTTCGGTGATTAAGATCAAGATGTTATATAAGAAACAAAAGTTAGGGCAAAAAATACGAGGACGTTGCTTCGAAAAGCTTATTATATTTTAGAACGTGGGAGGTTGAGCATCTGATTTTTTTGGTTTATCCTTTAAGTGTACCAAAACTAGTCACTTACATTTAAAAGGACAATGTCTTAATGTTTTCGAAAATAAAATAATGCATTGAATATCTGGACCGAAAGATTACGCATTATGTGGAATAGACGTGAAATCGTGTTGCCCGATTTGCCTTATAAGACAATAAATTAAGCGTTGAAGACTCTCGATCTCGCTTGATAAATTACCATTAATTATTCATGGAATGAATTCTGTCATACCAGTGAGTAACTGGTTTAGTCCAATTTTGACAAAAATGAGTCAAGTTATTAAAAAGAAACTTGGAGATGTTTCCTTCATGGTGAATAAGTGTTTAAGTCAGATGTTCATTTAAAATAAATATGTTCTAAAATGAGCATCTTACTTAAACACCTTTAAGTTTCTTTTTAGTCACTTAACTCATTTTGATCAAAATTGAACTTAACCAGTTATTCACTGGAATGACTGGATTAATTATATTCT
The DNA here is from genome assembly GCA_003667255.2 of Euschistus heros. Taxonomy (NCBI): domain Eukaryota; kingdom Metazoa; phylum Arthropoda; class Insecta; order Hemiptera; family Pentatomidae; genus Euschistus; species Euschistus heros. The sequence continues at coordinate 1,180,782 of RCWM02000139.1, forward strand.
TTACCTTGAAGTAATAACATAAATAATAAGTTTTAAATATAGCTTAGCATCAGTGATTGACTTCGCCAATGTATAACCAGTCTTGGCTTATTTTGCAAAACTACATTCGTTTTTAGAGTCGGTTTTTGATTTTTTTTTATTGTGTACTAATTTAATCATTTAATACATTTCCTAAGTATGCAGAATTTTCAGTGCAGGAGTCATACTATTTTATCTATACAATTATATCAACGATTGGTGTGACTCCCGTAGTGATACCACCCCGCTTGCCAAACACTCTTGGCACACGCCATTGACTACTACCCTGTCCAGCTCCACTTTAACTGACTGCAAGGTTATATGCATGACGCCTAGAGCTAATAATTGAAATCAGAGAATTGTGGTTTCTTATAGTCTATAAATTCATAAAGAGTGACTTGAATACCTGATATAGCATTTGTTGCTCCATATATCCTGGACAACGCCTCCTGAATCGCCTCTTCCTGCAGGCTTCCCATAATACCCCGGTCGGACCATCCGTTGAGACGACATAGAGTTCCGATTCTAAAACCGCTCCTTGACATTTCCACTATAGTTTATCGTCCCATATAGAAGAGGGAGTGGACCTTTTTCCAGCTTCTTTATGGCCTTTCCGTGTCTGTGAGATGGCTCCGAGAATAGCCAGGCCCTGGGGACATGATCCCACCAGCGGCTAATGCCATCACTCACCAACCGCCCGCTATTAGTCACCAGCTCCTCTGTCAGTATCGATCTTGTCATATTATTTCTGTCCAGATCGAATCGGTTCTGATATTGTCTCTTTCCTTCTAGTCCTCTGATATATCATTTGTGGTCTCAGATATCTGGAGTCTTCAAGAAAATCAGTTGGAGAACTGACGTAGGATATGATTTATTTATCATATATATGCTTCTGATTGTCGTTAATATATCGCTCAGAGTCCCAAATCACGATGAAAATTTGAAATTAAAAACCCCTATTCTCTCCCTTAATGTTCTTACCACATTTGGATCACTCCATTTTATCCGTGTTTCTTTCCAAGACTCATTTCCATTTTTACTATCTGTGGTTTGCAGAACTGACGTTGGAACTAACAATACATTTTTATTTGAACGATGTGGGTCTAACTATTAATATATTACAAGATCACAATCAGGTCCATGACTAAAGGCAATTGAAGAACCTCTTGATTCCTTTAAAACAATGCTCTTCCATACAAAAATCCTGACTCTTAGTCCATAGTTTCTCTCGAAGTATTCTTTACTAATTCGCAGCAAACAGATGTAGCTCCGTTCCAGGGGAGATTAGAACTTATATCCAATCTTGTGGTAAAAAAGATTTAGTTAAAAATGATTAGGCTCCAATCGTCAGTACTTATGTGACTCGAAACATGGGGTTGCTTCTCTTGTTAGTTTGTTAACTTTAATATCGTTTTAATGTTTCCGAATGGAACTTTTTCTCTTTTTCGCTCTAAACCTTCCAACTGTTATCCTCCTCTCATTCATATAGTATCCACAAGAAAAATAACAAGTGTATGTATATAATTATCAATGAAAGTTAAAAGTAAAGTATAAATAGTAAATTTTTAAACGAATATTAACATTCATAAGTCAAATAGATATATTAATAAGAAAAACCTATAAGCAGCAGTTTTTGCAAATAAGTTACGATACAAAGTTAAGTTTTTAAAGGTATTATAACCTTTTATCTAGAATTAAAAAGTCTTGACATTCTATGTATGCCTAAAATATTATTAAATCTTGATAGAATGGAATATTTCTTATTCCAGTGCATTGCAATTTCTTCCTCTATCTGTTAGTTACCTCTATCAACTTACTGGATTTAAATCGTGATGGTATATTAAATTCAACAATTATTGTGGAATCAGGTTCCGTTTATTGTGGGGGTTTTATGTTATACCAAATGTTTAAATCATCTTCCTGTTGTAAATTCTATTCTCGAAGTATCATACTTTGTAAAAATTTTCTTATGTTTTTCTTTGTTATCGATTTTGATAACTATTATTGTTGTACATTCTAAACTTGTTTTCAAGTTCACATTCATGTCTTAAAATCAAAGAAAGCAATATTTTGTTGTTGATAGCTCGTAGGCGTGCACGAACAAATCATATTGTTATTTCTGATATCCTACTGATGATTAGTAGATTTGGCTGTGATTTCAAAACATGGCGGTATACTTCTATAATAAAGTGTCGAGTGCATTAGGCGAATTTATTAGTGTAAGAATTTTGTGTATAGATGCGAATGTGGGGTGGAGGAGGCGCTATTAATGACCCCACTAGACACGTCTACCTCGCCATGACAGTTACATCCTTTACATACTGTAAGTGTTGAAGTTGCGGTGATGTAGCGTCCGTAGGAGTGAGTGCATCTCTCGCTACTATTTCAGTCCTGGCTCCTTCATAATTGTATCTATTGCTTCTTGGTCGAGTAGTTCTGCATTTGGCTCATAGGGTTCTCTCCTGTAGCTGTTAGTCACTGTATTATTATTACCCGGATAATAATAATATTTATTTTTGGACATCCAGTTCGTTTTATACTATGATATAAATAACAGGTTGGTGATTAGGGGCTTGATGCAAGATTGGAAGCATATGCTACTAGAAATTAATTACCATTTTCGGTGAACTTGATCGTTAGGGAATGATAAAATATGTCAGGTTTAATATTTAGAAGAGCATATAAAAGCAAATCAGTGAAAAGCGAGTGGAAATCTGGAAATGAAGATTAGGAGAAAGGATGGAAACTAGAAGAAAATTAGAATTAATGAAAATCTATCAGAAGATGGATCCTAGCTATTTTAAATTTTTGTTAATATGACTATATGTAACATGATGTACATATCTATACTATTATATAAAAGGACAAGCCATTTTTCGTTTGTGATCACTAGGGTCCGGATTTATATGTATTTACATATTGTTTTTTGAACCTTGTATATCAATCGTAGATCTTTTATTCTACGTTTTATACAATTTAAAATGTAATTAAAACTTTTTTTTTTAGATATTTGGACGAAATTACATTTTTTACTCTTTTTTTTTTTTTTACATATTTTTATCCATATTTAGTTAACAACGAAAATTAAAGAAAAAAAAACTCAAGAAAAACAGAAGCAAAGTTTTTTAAAGTTTTTTTTTATGAATTCAGTGAATTGTGGAAGGTGCCTGAGCCGAAAAATTCTATTAGGTTTCCGAGAATGTATGAAAAGCGTTTCCCCTATCAACGTCCATTTTTCTATCCAAAATTTGTTTGTTGGACTTTGTTTTGTTATCATTTAGTTAAATTTGTTGAAATGCCCAAAATCAAATCGACTTCGAAAGCTTTGGTCGCCAAATACATTAGCGAGTTTCCCGACGAAACTTTTCTAGGGGATGGTGATGTTTTATTATGTGATAGTTGTAGAAAAAAAGAGTCAACAAACCAACGATTTCTAGTAACTCAACATATCTCAACACTTTTGTACAAAGAAATAAGGAAAGGAGTATGAATCTGAAAGAAAGCTTTATTTCCTCTTTGTCTTCCTCAACTAGTAAGTCACATTTAATTACAGGCCCATATGGGTATGCATAGACGAAACGACGGATGTTGAATCACGGTATTTGGCCGATGCCATTGTCCAATGAAAAAACAAAACCAATGCTTTTAAATATGGAAATTTTAGAAAAATACAACCACGCAACAATGGCCCAATTTTTTAATAATTCTATGGGTGTACCTTAGCCTGGGAACGTGTAACATTAAAACTCACGTGGCATGTCTTGCTCATGCTTGTCATAGAATTGCTGAGGATAAACGAAGTTTTCAAGATCAAGTATTCACTGATTTCAAATGTAAAAAAAGTATTTTAAAAGCGCCAAGTCGAGTCAGTTTTATTTATTATTAGTCAGTAAATATTTATTTCTGCTAATACCTATACGTCTGGGGAAAAAATAAGACAAAAACTTGAGGATGTAGTGAGGAAAAATGGTGGTTTTGAAGAAATGAGAAGAATTGCTCATATTCATAGTGGGAAGAATTTTAGTAAAAAAATTTCCCTCACACTCAACGAAATTACAGCGTTCAAATGAGCGCCCATTACTTCGGTAGAAGTGGAGCGTTCATTTAGCAGATACAAAAATATTCTGCCTTCAGATCGAAGTTACTTTACATTTGATCAGTTAAAAATGTCGAATCTTCTAATATTTTTGAGGAATAAATCATATTTTTTCTATTTCCGTCTTGATGTTAACGTAAAATCATGATTTCTACATATATATTATAATAATTTTAATTACCTTACTATAATAAAATAGATTAGTTTTTTTTATATTACATATTTCTTAGTTTTTTACTTACTTATTTCTTTATTTTTTACTTACATATTTATAAAAAAGTAAATCCATATATATGTATATATTTCGAGTTTTATTTTACATATAAATCCGGTCCATAGTGATCACTACTCGCGAAAACTATTGCACCAATCTGTACCACATTTTACCCACACCATCTTTACAGCTCCAGGAAGGTTTAGCAATAATTAAATTTACTGATTTTCAGTTAAATTGTTTTTAAAAAAGCGATAGGTGAGCGCCATTCTGCGAGTGAGGTTACTATGATTGGTGTTAGCTTGAAATCAAAATTGAACTGGTTTAGCAATAATAAAATTTACAATAATAAAAATTTAATTATACAATGTTGATTAGATGAACCGAGGTTTGTCACACTGACGTATACTTTTATAGTTATAAATTAAAATCCAACCATATGAAATCAATAAAATTATTCGTATCGAATAAAAATTATAACCAAATCAAAATGTTAATTCTTTAATTTTTTATATTGTTTGTAAAAATATAATTCGTGCGCCTTTAGATGTAAGCAGAGATAATGTAGTCCATTATACGCGAGTTTCTTAATAGTCTCTGTCCATCTGGATTACCAAGCCGTACATTAAAATTAAAAATTAAATGTCTAATTATACTTTTACGCTTACAAACACTTAATTATTGCAATTGTAAACAGGTTAAAAATTGCTGCTATGCATGAAAATATTAATGAGGAAATAATGCTTAATTACATATTTCAATACAAGATTTTAATCGATAAACCAAAAAAAGTTCAATTATTAGTACAAACTGTCTAAGTTTTTTCAATGCAAGTGGGCGAAGCCGCAATGGGGGACGCTAGTATACCATATATAAATGACCTGTTTTTAACAAAAAATTAATATTATTTTTTTTTATTGTTAAATAAAAATTAATTAACAGAATATAAAGGTATTTTAGTTTTTCTTATACGTCCCATTAATTCGAAGTATCTGTCCCATGAAAAATGTTCCACATATTGCAGAAAAACAGAATATTTTAATTTATCCAGTAATAAACATTAAAATCCGCTTCTGACTAACTCTCAACGCGCTATAATTCGGAGTTGTTCTCGCGATTTTGTTTAACTATTTGATGTCACATTAAAGGAAAAAATATAATTTTTTGTTGAAAAACGGATTTTTTTTTTATAGATATATATGTATAAATAAACATCATTTTAGGCATATTTTCATTTTAAAACATTTTTTGAACAGTGAGAATCCATCTTCTAATAGATTTTCTTCAATTTTAATCTCATTTTATTTCAGTATAGTTTTGAAAAATTTCTTATCACCGTACATTCCACACGTTGTTTCTCATTATCTCTGGTATCCCACTCAATTTCCACCATCTGATTTTACATACTATTGTAAGTAGTAATATTAATGTTATATATATTATTATATACTATGTTATATCCCAGGGCACTCTACAAGGGGCTCGGAGCTAGGGAGTCTGTGGGCTTACCGAAACCTTACGTTACCGGTCGTAACGTCAAGAAAAGAAAATTAATAAATCATTAAATAAAATATTGGAAAAAAAGTGTTCTAAAATTATTTTTTATAAGAAGGACCTTATATCCAACTATATAAAATAGTTTAAATACGATAAAACTATATAAATATATACACGATTATTTATTTTTAGGTAGTTATATAAAGTTTATAAATAAATACTTAATCTCATATATTTCCCAACGGTAGATAACTACAAAATTCAGAGAAAAGGTATCACGGGACCATTTCAGTGCCAAGTCATCTGTAACAGGACGATTGTTTACAGTTTTGTCTCCTCTATATAAATCAAGGTTTTTTTTTTCTCTCCCCTGTTTCTTATATTTAGGACATCTTTAATATCTTTTCTAAATATTTTCCTTTTTATATTTACTTTCTATAAACAGTAGATTGCATAAGAATTCTTCGAAAATAAAAAATAGTGACGAGAGATAACTACCTCGATCTATATCTGCTATCGAATCTTATCTATTTATAACAAGGAATTGCTGTGAACAATGGCCTACCTATCAGTCAGCGATAAATAACAAGATGTCGTCACAGCTCTCGACCAATCAACTATCGAGATACTTATTGCTTTACCAGATCTCATCCAATCAGCTATCGGGATAATTCTAGCTATATCAGCCTCAGTCTGGTTACAGTCGCCGCGGGAGGAATGTTAATTTATCGGTAGCAGTTGTCTACGGCTTAGAGTAAATCATCCTAGGGGAAGAAGGGGGACAAATTTATCCCTAGCTATTTCATATCTCTCTGTCATAATCGGATATAATTGAGTGATTTACTCACGGTTATATCCTCTAATGTTAAGTAGCAGGATTTTATTTATTTTTTTAATATACTTCCAAAGATATTTATAAATTTGGGGTCCATGATTAGCCCTAGTTTTAACGCGTGGCAAGCTGCACCTGTCAATGTACAAAAATAAATAAATAATTTGGGAAAATAATTTTCAACTTAATACTTTTATTAAGGACTTGAAGAATCCGTGGTAACAGTTGGAGAAAGGTCTTCAGAGAATTGAAAATATCTGCTAATTGAATAATAAATATTGCTTGATGATTTAATTTATACATGTTATATAGGACTAATACAATTAATGGTTATTGCATATATATGTGTTACAATTTATTTTGTGTGTGTCTCTTATGTAGTAATGATGTTGCTTGTTGAAAACATTATTTAAAATAATAATAAACGCCAGTTGTGGGTCTGTTTTTGACTTCATTAATAATTATTATATAATAATGTTCGTGTTTTAATAACGAAATTCGATTGTATGTTGTTAACAATCTTAATTTTGTTCTTCATTTACTTATGTTAATTAACGATTTAATTAAAACGATCTTATCTTAGTATATTACTGCTATCAAAGCAAACTTTAGCTTTGTTTGTAAGATTAGTATTATAGAAACTATTGTAAATTTCAAGATATATAGTTTCACGTTAAAAAGGTATTTTGTTTTTCTTTCTCTTGAAATTAATTAAATCAATTTGTTTACATTTGGGGATCGGCTCGAGATCAAACGAAGAGTTTTCTCCCTATCTCTTTGTAAAAAAAAAAATTATCTCTGATGCCAATGAGCTATCTGTTTATCTCATCCAACGACATTACAAGTTGCTGAGAGCTGTTACCAGATTAAACCAAGAGAGGAAAAATTTATATAATAAATTTTGTGTTATGAAGAAGTACCGCTGGGTGCTGACCGGTTCATGCCTTACTTGCCAGTTGTTTTGCATACCACCATCATATCTGATTGTTGTCGGGATAAGCGGCAGGTTTGTATTTAGAGTAAAACAAAATTACTGAGGATGATTTCGTTATATTGTATTTTTTTTTTATTGTGGGGAGCACTTTCATATTGATTTTTTTTCTTTTCTTTTGGAGAGAGAAAAAAAATACTCATTCGATGAAACATAAATCCTCTCGAGAACCGCCTTCAGCACTGTCACTTTTGCTGATCTCCTGCGAAGAGGTCGATGGCCTAACAATGGGCATCGTTGACATCTTCCCCACGACAAAGTGCTGACTGCTTTCATTTAAAGACAAGGATTGCCACTATGGGAACTGGAATGCTCATTCTGAGGATGACGAAGACAAAGTAAGAATATTGTTCTGGCTCATGATGACGGGGCTAATGGTATAATAGGTAGGTAGGTTAGGCGTTCTAAAGGCGCATTGCTAATAAAATATATTGTTAGAGTAACTATAATAGTTATATGTCCTTAGCCACGGGTCTCAGGGATATCATGATACCTATCCGCCATCTTAGTACTCGTAAGTGGAAATGATGTTTCAATTTTACTAAGTGCAGGCTCCAAAGGGGAAAAAAGTTATGGCTATGGCCGTGGATTCCATCACACATATGATAGCATTTTCCTAAAACTGGTGAAGTATCGGTATCAAAGAGATGAAATCTCCCATTACGCTAAATAGAGGTAATTTTAAAATGTGGCTTGTATGATCCAAGCATTTATTGAATATTACTAAATTAAATTAAAATTATGAAACCAACATTCATAAGAAAAAAAAATCACCTAATCATAATTGAAGCGTAGAATTCCAAAACCAGCCAAGTCCATGTTTGAAAATTTTCCACACCAGATCGATAAGTACAAAGGGTTGACTGAATTAGGAAATCGCCTTATTTTTTGCATGACCTTTTTCAATGTGGTTTAACTACTTTGGGTAGAAAATTTACTAGACTATTAAAAATGTTGCCTTCTGTTCTGTAGTGACGTCAAACATCGTGACAGTATTATAAAAGAATATTTTAAGGTTTCTAAAATAAAAATAAAAAAAAGTGCAAAATATTTGATTTGAATATTGAAGGGCTAGTAATTTTAGGTAACGCAAAGCGGAACTGGGGAATCTGAATTCGCTAAATATAGTTGAAGTAATCGTAGCGATTCAAATAGTAGTTTAAAGTTTTGGGGATAAATAAGAAATGAATTTCTAAAAATATATCACACAGCTAGCGGAGATTTAGATTTAGATTGTAGGATTGCTTTTGATTTAAGTAAAAGGATTTGGATCTAATGATATTTCAGAGTGGGAAGATTGTTGTTGATATTACAATAAAATCTATGGATTATTTATTTTTTAAAAATTACATATCATTTTTTTTACAAACCTTTTCAGCCCTGTTAGGGAATATTGTAACTGATAACAGTAGTTATGCTTTGTTTAATTTTATAAAAAAAATATAGTGCACCTTTTTAAGCTGGCAGTGGAGTTGTTGAAATTCGCATTAAAAATTTGCAATCAAGAAGTTGGATAATTAGAGCTATTCATACTAAATTAAATAACAATTACATAATGTTTAAGCTAAGTAAATAACACTTAAAATAAATTTAATATTTGAAGGTTACTTCAGAATTTTACGTATCAAGTGGATTCAGAGCAAAAATATTGAATAAACGATCATGATCAGAAAGGCAGGGAAAACATAAAAAAATAAAGCATAAAGTCACTACTCCAAAAACTGAGCTCACATTACATATGGATATGCATTATTTTCTATTAATGAAACCATATATTATGGTGTTTTGAAATTTACAGTTTGTAAAATTTTTAAAATCTAAAATCTTTATATTTAATGTTTTCAATTCGGCCTTGAGCAATTCAATTTGTTTTTTCTGAACCAATCTTAATAGGTTTATTTGTTAAATAGTTGTTTAACTTTTCTTTTAACGAAGATTGTTCTAGTTATCTATGTATTATTAGCTCAATGGATCATACAGTTCCGGCTTACATAATACTTTGACACGATATGTATATCCATTTGTTAGATAAGATAAATATATAATAAAATATATCGAATATATAACAGCTGCACTTACGTAATCCAACCTTGGTGTTATTGTTACCTAATCTGCAACTCCATTCCTGCAGCTTTGTCTAAAATACTAATGAGTTATTGTTTCGAGGTTGTTACCTTTGAATTTTATTTAGAGTATCATGCTAATTTTTATGTAGTTTCAGAGTTGTGCTCTTAGTTGAAATATAAATTTTGAACTATTAGAACAAGAAAAGAATTACCTCTTTATCAATTGAACATGATAATCATTAGAGGTAAATAAATAAAGAATAAAGAAAGCAAGTAATAGTTGAATGATCATAAATGATTTTCATGATTATGACCTTGAACATCATAAGACTGGTTCACATTTTTTTTCCATAGCAACAATTCTTTCAACGGTGCTGATTAGCATTTACCGATTTTCAAGATTCAGTCATTGCGCATTTCATTGAATTATCTTAAAATGACATCCTGAATAAAAATCTAGAAAGCTTGCACGCCAAGGTAGTGGTCCTGCGCGGCCATAAATCAATCCATCGATTGAGTGATGATTTAGCCACTGTCGTCGATCTCTCCCGTTATGTGCTGGACAACCACATAATCGAAACCATGAAGCACTTCTCCGCTTTTTTGAAGAACATCTTCAATAAAATGTTATAACCGTTATTAAGAAACTGCAGAATGTGTCAACTTTGATCCGAGGTGGTAAGAAATGTGGCCTTATTAAACTGAAAAGAAGGCAGAACAAATCACCATGGTTGTCATAAGCAAGCAAAGACCTGCAGAAACTTGGGGGAACGGAAAATGACTTGAAATGCCGGACATCTTTTAGGAGGATTCTGAAAAGAACAAGGTTCCAGGACAAACCACCAAGAAAAAAGACAGGAGCTCAATGGGCACAGGAGAGGAAGGAACTACACTGCCAGAGAATGCGTAACTTCTGGGCCAACATCAAAGTCCAACCCAAACACAATAGATGAATGTGGTCCTTAGCTGGCCTATACAAAACAAGAGGAAGGAGAAGAGAAAATACCGTATGATTTGTTGAGGCCAACTTGATTTAAATGCTAATCTAAAAAAAAAAAAAAACTTATTCTGACAGAAATAAGATATTTGTACCCGTTAACAATTATGATATGGATGACGTCCATCTGCTAATAAACCGAGAGCCCGATTGTAAAAAACCGAGTCATTTCTTCCTTTTTTTCAAATGGATGGGTGTAATCTATCAACTGTTCTGAATGAAAATTTATGACTCTGTCAATCAAGGTCAGTGTTGCAACAGAATGGTGGAAAAGGGTTGAAAATCGTATGTTCTTAGCCGTTCGATCAAATAATTCGGAAACCATTACTTTTATTACATTTTGTTTTCTATACATTATTAAAGCAAATGGAACATATTTGGTTCTATTTATTTCTTTTTATTGATTGACCAGAGGCACTGACAGATAATTCAAATTTGTTCGATTTACGAGGTATATTTGACGGTGGGATAGTTGTTTTTCGATCACTCTGCTTTTAGGAGAAAAACTAAATGTTCTATGCGAAAAAAAATGAGTAAACTACATTGTTTATTATAGGGCTTAGTGACACATAATTAACACATACGACATTGCTACAATCTTATAATCTGTGTTTCTAAAATACTGATCTATTTTTATTATTTTTAAACTAGAACTCTGTTTAATAATGTGTGATCTATGAATAATGTTAATGATATTGGGACAGAAGCCTAATGGATTTGGTATGTTACCTGCCTGTCCCTCCTCCTAGTTAATGTTAATGTACAAATCGTGTAGGATGTCTTGGAAGACTGGAGTCCTGGCTGGGTCCTCAGCATCTGTATCACTTCTAGCCAAGAGGTCCTTGCCCTCCTCTGCTGCCTATTTGTTTAATTATTATTATTATAACCCTTGAATTAAACATTTAGGTTCTTGATTGGAATAAAGTCTAGAGAACTAATAGAGTAATATGAGTTGTAAAATGGAAAAACTAGTGGGGAAAAGTCAATAGAAATGAATTCTAAGGTTTTTTAAATTTTGAATTTAGTATTCTCATTTTTTATATTGATATATACCTATTGTTCATATTTATGTGTTAAACGTTTTACAAGTAAAATCATAATTTAAAATATAATGGTGAAGTTGGCCAGAAAGGAGCGCTCAAATGCAACATTTCTATGGGCATAAATGTTGAAATGATTGATTCCCTTAAGATGTTGTGTTTTGTGAATGGGAAGCGGACTTGAATTGAAAAAGATTATGGATTTGTTTATCAGCAAGAGGTTTAAACTAAGGGAATATTGTTTTAGTAAGGGAAGTCAACTGGAAAACATTAGAGCGCCGAAAAATCTAAAAAAAATGTTCCGATGCAGATCATAATTCGTTTTATTATGTCTTCGAACTTTATTCTCATTATTTATTACTAGTTATCGCATTTTGATACTTTTACTTTGTGTGAGTGAAAGAGTTGTTATCCATTTCCATTTAACCATATCTAGCCACAGCAATGCGTGGTCAGAGGTATAGCTGATATGAAATATTTCGAATTCCATCAGTTCAATACTCAGTATTTAAAAATCCTCTGTTAGCGTTATATGCATTTGAGATTTCAATTATATTTGGAACAGTGCAATATTTACAGGGGCTCTGAATCGATTCTCCCTCCGGATATAACTCCGAGTTCCCCTCCCCCTTTATAGAGACTTGTTCGGCTGAAATTGAATATTGAATCTAGATAATACCCGGTCAACAACTCATTCGTAAACTCATTTTCAGCATATGTCGATACCAGGTTCCACTCCACTGAAGGGATGGTCAGTTTACCAACAAATACAATGATAATAATTATTAATATTTAATTTGAACGAATGGAAGATGTTATAACTACTGTCTCGCTTCTTACACGTGTTTGAAAATAACACCAGGAATAAAGTATTTTCAACCTTGTCGCTGGTTGTAATTTAGCCATGTCTTCGCAGTTTTTAGTTTCGCTCTTGTTTTAGACACGCTATAAACCGGATTGTAAAAAAGTGGTCTTATAAATTCATTGTCAAACTGTCTTAATGCCGCCAAGTTTATTCGATATAAAATATTTTCTCTTTTTTATTAGCTTTATTTCAGCATTTTTTTTTCCTCTTTCCCTTTATCAAGTCGCAGCACACGCAGTCGGACGTCATCGCTCTGATTTCCTGGAGTGTGTCCGGTATTAGTGAAGTCCTTGAATATATTTTTATAGGACCGTCATTATTTTAATTTGTTGAGGGTGACATTTATTCAATCTTATTTTTATTTACTTTTAAATAACAATAAATGTTATTAAATTCATAACGCATTAAAATATTCGAAAAAGTAGAAATGATCTTATAATCAGGTATTAATTTTAACTCTTGACTTAAAAAATGTAACTTTATAATTTATCTGAATATGTACTAGCTTAATCATAAGAAAACGGTTAACGTTTTGCATAACAACCAACAGCAAAGCTCTAATCTGTGGCAGTTAAGTGCAAAAATTTTAGTGGAAAAACGCATTTTTCCCAAAATAGTAATCATTTCTATAACAGCCTCATAACTTTAAAAAAAAAAAGGAAGAAAAATTAGATTTCTGGCGATACATATAACCTAGAATTCATAGTACAGTTCAAGACTTGACGGACTATTCAACAGTGCCGCAGAAATAACATCCATATTCCATTCGTGTTTGAGTATCGATATAATAGTTTAATTACAAAATTATTTCATCATCAGTTGCCGCGGACTGCTTGCAGTCACTTGAGATACGCATTGGAGAATCAATACTTAATCTTTAGCATTTTTTTTATTTTAAAAGGATTGATGTACCAAGGTACTCTAGTTTTCTATTTTTGTATTAAATCTGGATGTGAGATTCTCTTTTACGATGGTGAATCAAATCATAAAATGGTAATTTTCACAAAGGAAATTGTGAATATTTATTGTTATAATATTATACTGAAAATCTTATTCACTGACTTATTTTATACTTTGACACATACATAATATTTTTATCTTCTTTTTCCTGTTTTTTTCTGTCTACACATTTTTCAATGTTTTCCCCTGCTTCTTTTAAAGATCTTTTTTTTTGTTATATCTCCAAGATTCATAAAATACAAAGCCGCATAACACTTCTGCCACCGATTTGGAAGCTTAAATATTCCCTGTTCATAAAAAGACTGAGGGCGAGTTTTTAACCATTCGCAATCGTTTTCCTCCAAGTGATTCTTTTAGGGGCGCAAACCAAAAATAGTCACAAGCACGGGATAAGGTATTCAAAGGGACTTAAGGAGGGTGATCCATTTCGAGAAAGTTTCCCATTGGACATCCCCCTGCCCAATCTTTTTAATATGAGCTGGACGTTTTCAATAAGTTTCTAAGGCCAACCCATTTTTTATCACAAGCCAACTTGTCATCAGAGGACATGATAGAGGAGGGCGGTTTACGGCCTTGCGTTGTCATACACAACAGTGTTGAGAACATTATTTTTACGAGGACTTGACAGATCTCTAATGGGCACACCTCGTGCTTTTGTATCCGGTAAAACTGGTTTTTGCTGACAGGAAACCGCACCTGAAAAGTAGTAAGCCGTATTCACTGTTCGTTTGTTTCAGTCTGTGAAGCTAAAATAAAATGAGTTAAAAGAGAATACCTGTAGAATAGATTGAGATTCATAAAAAATTGTTGGAAGAACTTTTCCGGCTGAGAGACGAGTCTTTTGGCTTTCACTGGGATCCCAGTACCTGACACCCTTCATCCTTCCTTCGCCACTCCTTACTTGCCATTTTCGATTCGGGGGTGTAATGGTGAGACCCACGTCTCATCACATGTGATGTGATGCAGTTGTAGTGGCCGTCTTTTATTACAATTAGAAACGATTTGAAAACAATGAGACGTCGAAAAGCACGTGCGCGAATGGTTAAAAAAAACGCCCTCAGTGTTTTTATGAACAGGGAATATTCAAGCTTCCAAATCGGTGGCAGAAGTGTGGCTTTAGATAATGCTAAAAGGAGACTTCATTATTTACATTTTTGAAAAATGTTGAAGTTTACCCTATAGATTTAAAAAAAAAAAAAAAAAAAAAAAAAATTCTGTATAACATAGAATAACATCATTCAATCAACAGTGACGCAGAAATAACATCCATATTCCATTCGTTTGAAAATTACAAAATTATTTCATCATCAGTTGCCGCGGACATTACATCAGATACGCATTGGAGAATATACTTAAGGATTTTTTAAAATTCTATATGTATTAATGTTTTCTGGCTGTGGCATATTTGATCTTAATTAACACTAATTTTATTCGATACTTGTACAAATAAACATAATATTCATTGAAGTGGTTCACATTTCATGAATTTCTAATTAAAAATAATAATATTTAATGAAAAAATATATCATAGATAAAAGCGATAAGAAAACATATAAGCTGTTATTTATGAACGCAATGTACAATATAAGAGTAGACATTGTGTAACTACCTGCATCGTCCTTGGGGAAGGTTTTACCATCTTAAATGGCAAAGGATAATATTTAATAGTTTTGAGTCAAGCATCGTATCACTAATTGTAAGTATAAACAAGATTTATTTTATTTCTCAGTCTGCATCAGTTTATTGCGTCATATAAATCCATTTCAGTACAAAACAGCTTGAAGTATTTAATGATTTTCACAGTATTTACTGAAGTAATTATTTTGATTTTATGGTGCTATAAAATAAAATAAGAATTACGTTGATAATCCAATCAACTCTGTGAGTCAGAAATAAATATAGAAACTGGTAGTAGATAGAAAACCCTAGTATCTGGTTTGTCAATGGAGTGGTGACCTTTCTAGGTTTATTAGTTCAATAGGGTTTATGTATTAACCACAGTGAAGGACCGCAGCCGGTTATCGTTAAGCATCGGTTCTCCAGCAGTGTTGCCAGGTGGCACAAAATATTTTCCCCTGTGTTGTGGGATAAATTTCCCCAGTGCTGTATCTCCTTTTCCCCTAGGCAAAATTCATACGTAAACCAAACAATTATTATGTAAAAATATTATCTTTTTTTTGTATTATTTTAACGTATATATCAAATGATTTATTCTTGTGTTAAATAAAAAAGCTCAAGCATATAGTTTTCTAAAATAAAACGTTATTAGTATTTATAATATTATAAATAAAAGTTATCAGTTATTATACCTCAGATTAAAATATCAATAAGCAAAATAAATTTAAAATAAGCTTAAACCTACGGCGGGAGTTACGTGAGTAAAAACTACTTTTATTAGCTAACGGCCTGACGCTCTCTGAGACATAGAATGATCAAATTATTGATTTATTATACTTAAGTTATCGAACATCGAAAGCTAGCGTGGAAGATAGTATTTATTTTTATCAGTATAGCGGTGTTCATAGTTAATTAAAATAATAAATAACATAAATAAGATCAATATTTTTTTTCATTTTGATTTTTTAAAATTTCCAATTTTTTCGATTCCCCACTTACCCATGAAGACCAGTTATTCCCCAAAACTGAAGAAATATCCCCATAGTTGGCTATGCTGGTCTCCAGTCTCTACGAGAGATATTTGTATTAAATTTTATATTCACAGTATCATGTTTTATTTTTTCTAAAAGTGCTCGGTTATTGAAGTGTTATTGGTAAATTGATGAGGAAATCCATAATGGGAATTATTTAGTCTGTAAACTTCTAAACTATTGTGTTTATTTATGTATTGGAATATTGTTTTTTATTTTTTATTAGTCAACATAATACATTTATATTAATTATTTACCTTTAAATTATGATATTCATTTTCTATTAATTGAACATGAAGATTATATTTTATAATAAACGACATTTATTTATCACTTGAATCCAATTATGAAGCCATCAATTCAATAGTTCTTGCTTTTATGATCGTTGACGACTTGTGCGATAATTATTAGGTTCCGTGCCTTTCCCGACCTTCTAATGTTGTAATTTTTTTAATGAAACAATAAATTTTTAAGTGGATATCGAATTCATAAGAAGATGTGAATTTTGAGGCACTAAACGGTGATTATAAGACTTTTTACAATCAGATGTCGACTTAATGAGCTAATTAATAGTTTTTGAATATTCCTGAAATGTTACAGCATTTGCTTATTGTGTAGCTATAACTCGTATCTTAATTTTTCAACGAATTGTTAAATATTGGTCTTACTGGATGGGTAACTTAAGGACCTGACTTGAATTTTATAAAAGTTGGTAAACGGGTTTTTATACACTTAATAATACTTCCATAGTGTTAAAACAGATTTGTTTTTTGTTAATTTTAATTTTAATTTTTTTCAGTGAAGAGAGGGGCGTTAAAACTTCTTTGGTATAATAATTATAACAAAGTTCTTTATTTATTCTGGGATCTGAAGTCCCTTAAGAATAAAAAAATAATGTACAATCAAGGGCCTTCAGAACCTTAAAATAAAATTATATTTTCAAGTAACAGATAATAATAATAAAAAAGAGCAGAAAAACGATATTAGTAAAAAGTAACAGAAAATTTATAATAATTTTTTACACAAACAAAAAGATTTCTTGAATATAAACTGTTTATAATTACAGTTTATAACAACTAAAAAGTGGCTATTAAGTTTTTGGAGGACAGGATCTGGGTGAATAGTAGGTGGTTAAACGTGTGGTATTTGAAAGTATACATATATTGACCGACTTCAAAAAAGTTCCTCCAATTCCGTATCCCCAGCCTCCGCAAATCCTGTAAAGTAAAAAATAATATTTTGATTACTTCAGGACAAAGAGCATTATGAGACAATAAAAGAAATTATCGATACTTTTATACCTATTAACAATTTATAATCGGTTATTGTTGGAGTCT
This sequence comes from Euschistus heros, assembly GCA_003667255.2. Classification (NCBI taxonomy): domain Eukaryota; kingdom Metazoa; phylum Arthropoda; class Insecta; order Hemiptera; family Pentatomidae; genus Euschistus; species Euschistus heros. The sequence goes on from RCWM02000139.1 coordinate 1,198,343, forward strand.
GTGGCAGCCAAAGAAGGCAGTTTGACGCAGGCGCGCGAGGGCAGACAATTGTCAGATTTCTTTCGATTTCATTTTGTTTTGGTTGGCACCTACGTTAAAAATAACCGATCATTAACTGTGAATAGGTATAGAAGTATCGGATATTTCTTTGATTATTCTCTTATACTCATTGTTTTGAAGTAATTATACATTATATAAGAAGTAATTATATACAATTATATAGTTATTTACATACCTTATAAAGGGTTAAACGAGATCTGATTTTAATTTAATTTTTTTTCTAATAGATGAGGGTCGTTATATAAAATTTGTATAGCCTGTATAACGATTTCATTACAGGCATGGAGATGATAACATACTCCTTAATGACATGGCTACGGCTTATAAACCCGGAAATATTGTTAGAAGGCTGAAGAGAACCTGTAAGATAAGTCTGATCAAATATTTTTTTTTTTATATTTGGCCCCTTACAAGAGGAGTTACTGTTGCTCTCCTTTATGCCTATAAGTCCAAGTAATACATGCATTGTCAGCAAATTCACTTATTGTTGTATTTATAGAAATTTAGATAGAAAAAAAATAATGTTTACTCAGAGCAAGCCGTTAAATATAAGGCCTATGGAATAGTACTGGAGAGGTTATTGTGTGGCTAGTGCCCTATCTGCGTTGGACCGGCCCTACAGGCCGACCTCGCAGCGGGGCAAATATTTACCGAGTGGAAATAGCACAGAATCGGATTAGGCTCAGTTTTATCTTCCATTGTTCAAGGTGGCCGTTTTAATGGAATTTGTAAATAAATATTGAAAGGGCTATGGTTTAAGTAAATTCTCCATTTGGGAATGAGGTCGGTATCCTTGATGAACCTTGTTAATGATTTTAGCATTTTGTGACTAAACAAAAGTTAGTCAACTACTAACTATTCGAGCAACACCAACTGAGCTAGAGTGTGTAATTAAAAAAAAAATTATATATATATATATATATATATATATATATATATATATATATATATATATATATTATTACTTAAATTAGTAACTGTTTGATATAATAAAAAGTTACTGATTAACAAACATCATACTTTTGTGTTCAACTCACGCATTCTAAATTAACAATTGGAGTTATTGATACGCAGCGCGCCAAATACTCCCAACTCTTATCAAAAAATCGGGGAATCCATAATCCCTTTTAGAAAGGGATAGCAGTTTGGCCGTATTCAAAAGACAATTTTTTGTTGCAACCCCTAACTTAATAATATTCCGGGTAACCACTTGGCCCACACAAAAATTGGTCATTCCCATAACCGTTCTAAGTTAATTTCCAGGAAATCAGTAGGTGTGATAGGTAGACCATTCATGAGGGGGATTAATGTTTATATGAGGCATTGAATTCCCAAAACCAGCCGTCACATTGGAAACAGCAATACAAAAAATAAGGTCTCTCCCTAATCCAGTCTGAACTTTAATTTTATCGATCAGCTTTGAAAAAATTTGAAAAATTTAAATGTGTGGTCTTGGCTGGCGTTGAAATTCTACGCTTCATGAAGAGCAGACAAATGATATTAAAGGCGTTATATGTCTTTTATATCTCCACTGATACCACCATTTGAACTTGTGGACATTGTCATCCCCCGATGACACCTCAGCGATCCGAAACCATGGCCTTCGACCATCAACGCCATCCCCACCCATAGAATCTCTCAATAATATGAGTCCAGCTTAAGATCTTTTTGCTACCATGTAATGATCCCTACTTCTAATTTTAATTTTATATGTTACTCTTGTTTAAATGTGTATATTTCTTTTCATTTAATACCACTCAAGTTTATCAACTTGTTACATGTAACTCTTCTAATTATGTTAATTAGATTACTTTGCCTTATAATTTACTTAATTATCCTGTCCCCACGCCAAATCTTTGTGAGAATATTTGATTTAAACAGGTCCAAATCAATTTGAAGTTGCTCTCACTCTTGCTTGCTTCAATGATATATCTCATTTCTAATTCAGAAATTTAGAGAATTTTCGGAGCTGTGGGTTATAGAACTATCTCATTAAGTATTTATTAGTGTCATGACAGAGAAGTGGTGCACGTTTCGATATGAAACATTTCATAGATCTGCATCTCTGCCATTGCTCATTAAAAACCTACCATTATGATTTCTTTACTCAATCCAGACTTTAGTTATAGTCATCTGATAGATCTGTATAATATAATTTTAACACACATTACTCATTCTCTTATATATAAATATATACATTTTTTTAGTAGTTATATTTTTGTATATTGTTTTCTGTTTTATGACAACGTTCATAAAAAATTAGTCATTGTTTCGCTTTAAGTTATCCCCTCATCTTTCTTTCTTAATGATATATTTTCTACATCGTCTGACTGATTTGGAGCTCTTCCTTCTCCAAATCGTTGGGGCTATGTATATGTAACTTGAGTCTAAATCTGCGCTGCAATGAGACATGCGAGAAGACAGAAGCTGTCTCCCCGATGTTGATGTATATCCCCCGGGAAGGGTACAAATGGGCCCTCTCTTTGTGCCGCAGTTCTGTTTGTATGTGTGCTTTCGGTAAACAGGGGGTCATCGACTTCTTATCTTCCGGTCCGCTGGCTTTCGTCTGTTCCTGACTGGTCATCACCATGCGGTAAATCAATCTCTCAATTTGGGTATATATCTGAGGAAGAGGGTGTCCTGTTTTCTTTATAAAATGGAACAATTCATCTTCGAAATTTCGATATGCATATTATATGTTTATGTAAATTTATAATTTACTTGTTGCTTTTTATATTCTTCCACATTTTGACTGCAGGTGCTAAATGTAAGTATTTTACTGAGCTCATGAAGACAACACAAAAATTAAGGAATGCTTTGAAGTATTCCATTTTGGAATTCCTATGCTCCCTCGGTTTTACTCTTCATAAGAATTGATGTGCTTTATCCTTATTGCTCTCTTGTTGCCTTTTCCATTTAATTATTAAAGATTATACTATTGAACTAAATCGATTTAACGGTATTTTCGGAGGTACTTGTTCATATAATTATAATTATATTTAAAATAAATTGATATTTTAAGTAGTTATCTATATTTAAATATTTGAAAAAGGATAAAAAACTTATTGGAATCTGGAGCAGGCAGTAAATATTTTATTTAGCGTTATTCTCGTGAGAAATTTAAAACGTCAACGTTTCGCTTACCGAAAGCGTACTAAAGGCAACCGAACATTTCTGATAGATCATAGGAACATTCACTCCGTTCCGTGCCGAAGTAGTGTGCGTTGCCCCGACCTAATCATCGTAACCTATTATGTTGGAAATTCCGCTACGATGCGCTTGCTTTAATCTGACATTAGTGATTTATTTTTTTTATTTTTTTATATATACATAATTAAGTTTTTTTTTTTTTATAAGTATTACAATCTGCCTCAAAGAGGGCTATAAGTAACATAGATTATTTACCCATAAACACATTATGTAGAAGAAGGAATAATTAAAAAGAAGAGGATAAAAATGTAAATAAAAAGCCTCAACCAAAAACTATCAATATATAAAATTTATAAAAGTGAAAATTAAAATATGATTAAGTTAAATGCTATAAATACAATGATACTCTATATACAAAATTCACACTGGGCCTATGGATCTCCGAATCAAATCCTATTATATAGAAAAGTTAGGTCCTAAGAGGTCTCTAAGCAGCTGCCTCACTGGTGTAAATACCCAGTATAGGCTGAGTGAGAGCGCCACTCAGAATATTAGTGAATTAGGTGTTAATTTTTCCCGTGGAGCAAAATTATAGTTTGTATTGAGTTAATGCAAAACTGCCACTAGATGGCAGCATCTGACTGAAGGTGTGCAGGCGAAAGGTCATATCCCGCAACACTGTTGAGTTGTGCGGGTGAGATCGGAAGGGGCAGTTTAATTAGATTTGCAGGAAACGTTAATAAGTGTTTCCATTAAACTTATGTATTCAGTTTTGTGTGTACATACTTTCTCTATGTTTATGAAAAAAATTAAAGATAAGTTCACCGTGTAATGGACTGGATAGTTTTAATTAAACTTAAAGAATGTGTCGATGCAAAAAAAAATTGATGAGGTGTTTTTTCTTATAACAGAAGTTGTGTGGTTTCGCCTTTTCATCTTTTACGAGTCTTATTTCATCACTTGAGGTACTCATGAAAAAGAATCAAAAGAATTAGGATTGATTATTTATTTGTCACTGCTATTGGATTTTTTTTTTTCGAAGACTAATTTCGAATGTTAAAAATTATTACTCAGTTCTAAAAACATATAAACAATTTAAAACATAACCACTTTGACACACATAAAATATATTTATTGATTTTAAAAATGTTTGACAAAGAAATCAAAAATGTTGATACTCACCTAAGATGGCAAAATAGAAGGGTTTCTTAAAGGTGGTAGAGTAATAAAAGGAAAGAGGAAATTCCCTAGGTTTTTCCCATGACTAATCGGTTTTGAGTTCCCTACTAGAAATCAGTTTAGAATGGGATGGTTGGAAATATTTATCTAGTAATTTAAACAAAATTAGGATTGAATTAAACGATATAATTATTTCTAATGGTGTGAAATGTTAGTTTCACTCCCGAACCCTTTTTAAATTTGTTTATTTTCAGTTAAATGGATATGGAAATTCTTTTAATTTTTTAATGTTCATTTAACTGCCTACCATTCTCCCCCTTTCTTTCTGTTACGTCTCAATTTACTCTAGGACCTGATAGCTTCTAGTAGCCCTTCCATTTTGCCTTTTTACATGAGTTTCAACTACTTTGATTTCTCGTTTATATTTACGTCTTTTATATTACGTATATATATATATATATATATATATATATGTAAATATATAATTATATATTATTATATATAAATATATAAATAATGTTTTTTAATATAAGTGAAGTATAATTTATCGGAACAAAAGAAAATGTCTTAATACTATTAATAATATAAATGTCAAATAATTATGCAATCCTCTATAATAGTGATATGAACTATGACTTCAACAACGGCTTATTTTTTCGCTCCTTCAAGTTTATAATGAAACTTCCACAGAAATGTGAATTATGAAAAGGACAATCTATTTCTGATAGTTTTATATTGCTGCTTAGATTTATTCTTTTCATTAGCTCACCCGAAATTCTTATGTTTTGTAGTTTAGCTGCTATCCTGATTTAATGTAGCATAATTATCTTTATTGTTAACTTCACAGTTTTATGAATATTTAAAAATATATATTTCATGTAAGTTCATAAACCATGTGAAAGTCAAAATCATATTTAATCTGGAACAGTTTCCTTTAAAAATTATTAATATTACTTTATTTAATTATTGATATGAATATGCTTATTTAAAGTATAAAATTAGACGACTAGTTTTCGTGTTTGTTTGTAATAGCGTTTCTATTTGCATTTATCATAATATTGATTGATATGAGCATCTCAGTATCATGTTATTATCATTATGATATTTCATTGCATAAATTTGTTCCGCCTATAGCCATAGGTGACTGCGCATTCGCTTACCTAACGAGGTTAATTTATTTAGTTCCGCTGAAAACTAGGAGATGTCATATTTTGGCTATTTTCACGAAATGTCCACCCACTAGATTAGGTCAGCCATAGTCACCGTGGACGTCTCAAGGCCCCAGTAGCTATAATTAAGATGAATGGTGCATGCCATTTTTCGTTTTCCTTTTGTTGCTATCGTAATTGGCAAGACACTTATCTTTCAGCACATGGTAAAAGTTCATTACTAATCTATTTTAGAACCTTTTATTTACGACAGCCTAAAACTGTTTCGGAATGTGAGACCATTTGTGTTTTGTAGTTGATCTTCACTGTAGTTTACTGCACTGATTGTTAAAGGAATGGTTATTTTGGATAATTATTTTAAAACTACAATAATTTGAAAATTGTATTCGTTTAAAATATATTACATATATAATGATTTTAGTTTTTATTATATATATATATATATATATATATATATATATATATATATATATATATATATATATATATATATATATTATATAGAGAAATGAGATAATTTATTCAAATTAAATAGTTTCTTTATTTCTGCATATTCCTGTTATATATAATTTTTTGTAATGCATTCGTATCATTTTACTTTTATTTTGTTTTAGGTGAGTAATTTCATTATGTAATGAAGTCCTCATGTCTCTTCAAGCCTTCGATTATGTGAGTTTTTATTAATTTTAACTAAAATATAAACTACTAGTCAATTATATTTTATTTCGTGTCACCTCCTGGTTAACTAGGTTCTTATCCGTGTGTTTGTAAAAATATATATATATATATATATATATATATATTTTCTACTTTAAGATATATAAAATCATAATTGCCAGTGAGCCAATGAACTAGCAATGTAGCGGGTTAGTTCACAATTGTTTAGGTAAGCGGCGGGAAAGAAAGATTATACAATTTTTTCATTTTTTTTATTAATTTTTTTTTTTGAGCGTTGAATCCAAATTCCAAATTAGCTATCTCGAGAAACATAAAAGTGGGCATTGAAATACTTAAAAAAAAAAAAAAAAAATTTAAGTTTTTACAATTTGTTTCTAATATATATTTTTTCTATCTAGACGCTTGTTCGCATTGAATTTATGTTTTAATAATTAAATTATTATGACTAGTAATTCTTTTTGTTTACTATTGGTCAAAATACGTATATTAATAAAATATATAAGTTTTATTCATTTAAAAAAAGATGGCATTCTGTAGTAACTTAAATAAATTGTAAAACTAAGTTGTTTTATTATTATGTTTTTGTCAAATCAATTTCTTTTTTTTTTCTTTTTTTTTGATCGCTTTTACGACGTATTATACCTGAAATTCTAATTCTGTACGTAATAAACATAAAAATCTAAAGAAATAAAATCTATTATTTTTTTTGTTTATTTTCCCGCTCGATTGCCAAGTTACATCTTTATTACATCAATGCAATCAAGCGTCTAAATATTTTATTTGATTAAAAAAAAAATGTAATTTATACATTCCTAAACTGATATTACTATGTAGTATGTTTTTTGGTAAGATTATTCCTTTGTAAAAAAGAGATTTTTATACTTAAAATAAAACACTGAATAATTTGCATTTTTAGAATCTGTTTTTCTCCATTTTTCAAAGGGGAAAAGTTGAAGTTCGATTTGCTACTTCAATAAGTAAAAATTAATTCAGAAAAAAATTAGTATATTTTGTCCAATATTCATTCATTATCCTCCGTCAGTGACTGGACGAATGGGTTGTGAGTTGAAGCTTTATTTTTTTCAATGAAAGCTAGAAATAAAAGCGAATCGATAAGATATTACCTTAAATAATTGTGACAGCTTGGAGGTAAATCCAACGGAGTATTGATAACGCACCCTATGAAAACATGACGCTTACTATGAGAGATACTATGAATTGTTAATCACTTAGCTTTGTGACTTTGTTGTTTATTGGCATTGAGTTACAGATCATTAGGGATTACATAAACTGAACACAAACTGTGTCGTAACAACCGGGTTATGATCCTCTTTGATCTATAAATGATAACTGAAGATATTTACGGCAGGACATCCGCCTATAATTTCTCCCTTAGTGGAGGATCAGATGTTCCAATAAAATTTTATGTATCTATATTTAAAATAGTGGTTTAGGGTTATTATATTTGGTTAACACAAATTAATATTCAATAAGAATTTTAAAAAAGATGGAAATTACATGGCATTCTGAAAGCATTTGCCCTACTTTAACACATAAATAATATATACACTAAGAATCAAATAAATCCGTAAAAAAACATAATTAAAACATTATCTAATAATTATTAATGTATAATTTATTTGATTATACATGTTACAGTTTATGAATTTTTCTCAATTTTACAATGCCAATTGGCCTTTTTTAGCGTGTTAATGATTAAATGAAGGCCGAAACGTCACAAAAATTCAAATATTTCTAGATAACCCCCTGTTTTTATTTGCACTTTCAAGACCTGTATGTATTTTTTTTTTTATTTAAGGAGTAATTACCATGTTATTTTAATTTTACAGGTTTGTTGTATATGAATTTTATGTAAATTACTGTATTGAAAACACTTAAAACATAACATGAAGCAATTACCGTCTGCAAAGAACCTTTACCGCTTTCCATGCACTACTAAAGTTAAATTTAGGTATTATTAAATTACTTTTTAGTATTTGGTTGGAGTGGGTCTATAATTATTCTACATTTTTTTTTTTTTTATGTGATACTACTTCAATTTTAATGTTATTGTGTTATTAATTGTTTAATTGGATCTCAAAACGGGAAGATGAGCATTGTAATATATATTCGTACTAGCATTCCCGTCGCGGCTTCGCCCGCCCTCATAACTAAAGATAATTTCAACTAAAAATTAAAGTTTTATTTGTTTATCGATAAGATTCTTGTATTTTAGCATGTGGTTGAGCATTATTTCTTCAATGATTTTTTAGCAGTAATTATTAATCTAGTTATAATTGCACTGATTAGGTGGTTGAAGATTACATATAAGCAGCATTAGGCATATAATTTTTAACTTTAATGTATGAATTGGTAATCAAGATGGATAAAGACTATTAAGAAACTCTTGCGGAAAATAAACTGCATTATCAGTGCTTACGACAAAAGGCCCGTGAATCATATTTTTGAGTTAGTAATAATTTGTATTCGGCAGAAATAACTTTATTGATTTCATCTCGTTGGATGTTGATTTCGAACTATAAAAGTATATGACAGTGTGGCAAACCTCGTTCCTGCCTCTCAAAATTGTACATTTAAATTTTAGTTATTCTAAAGTTTACCATTGCAAAACCTTCCTAGAATTATAAAAATTATTTTTTTAGATGTCGGTACAGATAGGCTCAGTTTACCATTGTTAACTCTATTGTGGAATGGCGCTATACACAATCGGTCGATTTTCAAGCTTCACTGGGATCCACATATCGCACACCATATTTAAATTTTTTTAAATAATTTTCTTGATAGTTTAATAAGTAAATTTTATCATCTATTTTAAGCTGTTTTGTAACCTCTCGTGTAGAATGGCACTCGCCACCTATCGGTCAATTTTCATACTGCACTGTTGTCCACATATTAACCTTTTTTAATAAAATATAAATTAAAAATCAGTAGATTTTAATATTGCTAAACCTTCTTAGAATTATGAAAATGATGTAGTTAAGCCCAAGATCGCGGGTTCGCAGCCCGGCAGATGACCTCAGGATTTTTTAAAGGGAGTAAAAAATCCTCAGCTATGCCGTCCTTCGTAAGGGACGTAAAATGGGGGTCCCGAGCCTGTGCGATGTCAGGTACTCGTTTAAGATCCCTATCCTAATTATACCTGGATGGGCAAAATTTAGGACTCCCACCGTAGCATCGTCCGATTAGCCATAGCAGCATAAAGTGACGTTAAACGAAACAAACAAATGATGTAGTTAATATTTAGTACAGATTTGTTCAGTAATATTCGCGGTTAGTGGTCACAAACGAAAAATGGCTTGTCCTTTTATATAATAGTATAAGTTATTATTATAGTAAATTTTCTAATTGTAAATCTTTCAAGAACTATGAAGATGATGTAGTTAAAATTTGGTTCAGATAGGTTCATTAGTTTTACTAAAATGCTATTGTCGCTTGCCACATATTCGATTTTTAAATTTCACTGGAATCCACACGTCACACCACATATTTATAGCTTTTTAGATAACAAATTAATTTAATTTAGTAATTTTATTATCAATTTCTAGCTATAATTAACACCGGATCATTGTAACCTCTCTTGAATGGCGCTCGCTTTACTACACACCACATATTTGTTGCTTTATAAACAGTAATGTAAGAGAAAATATGTAAATTTTATTATTGCTAAACCTTCCTTGAACTATGAAGATGATGTAGTTATATTTGGTACAGAATAGTTCTATAGTTTTCGCGGTTAGTGATCACGAACGAAAATGGCTTGTCCTTCTATATATAACTTCATCATCCCCCGCCGAGGAATTTTAACTAATAATTGATTTTTTGTTTGTCGATAAAAATCTTGTATTAAAGTGAACAATTGAAAATTATATTTTTGATAATATTTTCACGCATAGCAGCCATTATTAACTTGGTTAAATTTAGATTGATTAGGTATTTGAAGATAACATAAAGCATAATTAGACATCCAATTTTCAATTTTAATATATGAGTTGGTAATCCAGATGGACAGAGACTATTTAGAAACTGCGGTATAAGAAACTGCATTATCAGTGCTTACAACTAAAGGTTCAAAATTCATATTTTTACATACAATATTAAACAGCTGAGGATCGGCATTTTGTTTTTTAATAATTTTCATTCGACAGAAATAATTTTATTTGATTTGATCTGGTTGGATTTTAATTCCTAACCATAAAAGTATGTCATAGTGTGGCAAAACTCGTTTCTAACACTCAACATTGTACATTTAAATTTTCATTGTTGCTAAACCTAGAACTATGAACATGATGTAGTTAAAATTTGGTATATTTCACTCCATATAGCTGTTTTTATAACAATTTAATTGAAAATAAGTAAATTTTATTATCAATGTTCACCTCAATGTAACACTGTACCTTTTAAGGCTAAATATACCCCTTTCAGTCAAGCGTTGGAAACAGTAGAATTTATTTCCGCAATTTCTCCGGAACGGAATGTCCAATTTTCAATCTGTAAAATTCTTTGGGTATTTGGTAAACACAGAATTCACGCTACGAAGCGTTTTTTTTTCTATAAATTCAATAATTAAGAAAATAGAACGTAAAAATAGTTGTTAAATATATATTTTTAAAAATATGAGGTTATAGTCAGTTGTAGAAATGTTTTCTGAAACGAATGACACATTCCAACTAATTATAACATGCATATTACGATCGTAATGTGAAAAATACGAATTTTGTTTACAACCGGATGGAATTGCGTCACTGGCTGAAACGGTCTCTTCCTTACCGAAATATCTCTCCCATAGGTATTCCTCGATTTGTGAAGAACCAAAGAAAAATTGTATGATTTTGTTTTCTTGTTATTATTATTTTTTATGTGTTGTTAGATTCATTCTATTAACAATTTCTCATTTTAAGTAAAAAAGTAAGTAAGAATAAGGCTATTAAAATAAATTCGAATTGACAAAAGCTGAATTCAAGTTTAATATATATTTTGATAAATTTATTAAATATTTTATTTGTCCATTTATTACCAAATAAAAAAAAAGACATTTTGTATATGCAATCCTTATTTTATTGCGGTATCTATAGGAAACATTGGCCCTTTTCACTGACTAATTATTAGGAACAAACAGACCCAGCTACAATAATTTGTAAACTTTTATTTTCACTTGAAGCGTTTGACGGTCCAACAAGTTGAATGTCAACCATAGTAATTAAAATATATTAAAAAACAAACAAACAACTTTTACTATAATGTGTTGTACACAACTTTGATGATCCGAAAATCTGAAAAATCATGAGTTGATAATAGCTGCATAGTTTACTTATGGTTGTGATAAATATGTCTTTTTATAAAGTCAATAAAGGAGTTATTGTCTTTTTATTTTTAAATAGAGAAAAGATTTTGTTTATTTACTGCAGGAAGTCTAACACTAGACCCTTTTTACCGGTAATGTATTTGGGACAAATATTATAAAACATTCCGAATAAATTCCATAAGTTACCTAGCCGATAGATACCTATGTAATTATATATGAATTTACACATATAAATACATATGTAAATTTATTACCTTGTACCTAATATAAATTTATGTAGCATGTCGGTATATGAAGTCAATCCGATAGTACAGAAACCAGGTAAAAGATAATCCAGAAAACCCAATGACAATTGAAAATATTTCCTGTCCAGAACAAATTGTATTTCCGTTCAATTTTTATAGTTGTAAAGATACAGCATAACAAAGAAGAACAATCTATTGGACGTGGAGATTTTTATATAAATAGTTTTAAATCGAAAAAGAATCTCTGCGTATCTGCTAGACGAAGAAAACCTGAACTGAAAAGAAGAGCTGATAATGAAAAAGGGTTCGTACCCATATAATATTTACTGTGATGTAATTTGAAAACATAGTGTTGTTTCGCTGAGTTGTTCAAATTCAACTTTGAAAATCAATAATTTTACATTAGTTGACTGTAAAAATCTTAAATAAAATTAAATAATGGCTGATAAATAAAATCAGTTTTATAACTGGCTCCTTGGAAATGTTTTAGAATTACCGTAATATACGGTAATTTCATTGTTCCCAAGTCTCGTGGATATGTAATTTTTCCATAGCGTATACCATAATAATTAAAACATAACCGGGAAAAGTAATTTTAAAATGTAATTTCCTACTATTGTTTGGATATAGGTGCCCACAAAACGGTTTATTCTTTTATATTTGTATGATTTGATTTATTTGGTTGTAAATACAAGTAGTGGAAATCAATTGAAGAACGTGATTTTTTTTTTCTGATTTCTCATGGCCACATCACATTGTGGGGTTCGTTATTTTTTCTTAGCAAAATATAAAAAATATATCAATAATTTGTATGAAATCGGGTAAAAAAGCTCATGAGTTGACATTATTACAGATGCCAGGACTATAGCGGTAGTCAACATGAATCAGATAATAATAATCCATAAATGAAATTTATATTTTTTAAAAACTAGTTGGTTCATTTTGTGGTTTTCAAATTTCAGTGATCCTTATTGTAACTACACTCATTTCATATACTGCAGGTGGGAAATCCCAACACTGGGGGTATGTTGATTTCTACAAAACAGGGGTCTTAGGCCTAAAGAGGCCAACTTTGCCCTCGATTGGTGACAGGTATATGGAGTACAACAAAACATAATAAAATGAAAACGAAACTTCAAAAGGGGCGCTGCGGTGAAATTTCCCACCGGAGATATACGAAATGAATGTAGTGATAAACCAAAAAGGACCACCCTGTTCTATGATATATAAATAATATTTGGAGTTTTAATTGAGTTTTGAAGTAGGCTATTAGTCCAGTCAAATGGTTTTGAAATAAGGCTTGAAGTGGAAAGTTTATGGGTAATTTTTTTTTATGGCTTACTTTATATTGTTTGGGGTGCTGAACACGAATCTGAAGTTTTCCAACAAAATTTCCACCGGCAAATATGAGAAAAAATAGAAAAAAGTAAGAAAGTTTTAATTTTTTTCATTATTTGGCTTGTAACTTGCAAAGAAAACATTTTAAGCAAAATACCTTTCTACATTAAAATAAAGAGGAGAAAATGACCTACAATTTATGTCCTTATGTTTTTTTTGTCATACGTAAGGTATCCAAAAAGGAATTTAGCCAACTGGGGGCCAGATCCACTTCTCCGCAAAAATATGTTTGTCATACTTTTTTGTCAATAACTCCGAAACTATTCATCTGATTAAAAATTACTTTTTTTCATCTTAAAGATGATGAAATGTACTATTTGACTCTTTATATGAAGTTTTAGTCGAGTCTCTTGAATAAACATGCCGAAACGCTAAAAAAAATCCGTACTGTTGTAAAATCCACGTTTTTTTTTGCACATTTGTCACTATAACTCCGAAACTATTCGTCCGATTAAAAATTACTTTTTTTCATCATTAAGATGATAAAATGTACTTTTGGATTCTTTATATGAAGTTTTAATCGAGTATCTTGAATAAACATGCCAAAACGCTAAAAAAAAAAACCTGTACTGTTGTAAAATCCACGTTTTTTTTTGCACATTTGTCACTATAACTCCGAAGCTATTAGTCCAACTCAAAATTTCATTTTTTTATCTAAAAAGTGGTAAAATTTACTATTGGAATATATATATAAAGTTTCAATCGGGTCCCTTGAAATACACATGCCAGAACGCTAAAGATCCCGTACTTTTATGATATCCACGTTTTTTTTTTGGCACATTTTTCGCAGTAACTCCGAAACTTCTTGTTCGATTCAAAATTTCCTTTTTATATCTAAAAGGTGGTCAAATTTGCTATTGGACTATATATATAAAGTTTCAATCGGGTCCCTCGAAATACACATGCCAGAACGCTAAAGGTCTCGTACTTTTATGAAACCCACGTTTTTTGTCACATTTTTCACTATAACTCCGAAACTATTTGTTCGAATCAAAATTTCATTTTTTATCTAAAACCGGGGTAAATTTAATACAAGATCGTGTATATGTAATTTTTTTTTAAATGCCGTTAAAACACCCACGCCAGCCCACTGAACATGTCATAATTGTCATATTTTTCCAAAATATAAATATTCAGCATGCTAGCGTGGGTGTTTCACGGGATTTAATATAAATTACATTTATATTATATAAAAGAAAGTTTAGATGAAAAAATGAAATTTTGATTCCAACAAATAGTTTCTGAGTTATAGTGAAAAATGTGACAAAAAAGCGTGGGTTTCATAAAAGTACGAGACCTTTAACGTTCTGGTGTGTGTATTTCGAGGGACCCGATTGAAACTTCATATATACAGTCCAATAGCAAATTTGACCACCTTTTAGATATAAAAAGGAAATTTTGAATCGAACAAGTAGTTTCGGAGTTACTGCGAAAAATGTGCCAAAAAAACGTGGATTATACAACAATATGGGCTTTTTAGCGCGCTTTTAATGGACATAATTAGAACTTCATATTTAATATTCTAATAGTAAATTTAACCATCTTTAAGATGAAAAAAAGTATTTTTTAATCGGACAAATAGATTCGGAGTTATTGACAGAAAAGTACGACAAATATATTTTTGCAGAGAAGTGGGACTGGCACCAGTTGACATAATTCCTTGTGGATACCTTACGTCTGACAAAAAAAACTTAGGGACATAAATTGTAGGTCATTTTCTCCTCTTTATTTTATAATAGAACAGTATTTTGGTTAAAATGATTACTTTGCAAGCTACAAGCAAAATAATGAAAAACATTAAAGCTTTTTTACTTTTTTCTAATTTTTCTCATATTTGCCGATGGAAATTTTGTTGGAAAACTTTAGATTCGTGTTCAGCACCCCCAAAAATATAAAGCAAGACATAAAAAACAATTACCCATAAACTTTCTAGTTCAAAATACCTTTTTACTGGACTATATGTAAAACATCTATTGGATAAAATGCAGTTGTTACCAGGCAACGGTTTGATGAATGGAGCAGTAAAAAAAAAAACACTAGGTTTTTAGTAAGTATAAATCTCACACTTTGCAATTTTTCAATACTTTTTCTTGGTGGCGTATTAGATAGTTTTATTAAACAAAACATTTTTTTTTTTTAATACAATTTTTTATTCATTGAAATATTCTTATAAAATTAAAACCAAAATTTATAACTTAAAATAAATATATAAAAAAAAAAAAGTGATATGATGTTCGATAAATCATAAGGAAGAAAAAAGCTTTGAACCTTAGTGTAAACTAAGTTTTTCTCAATTCCTACCGAACCCTCATTCATCAGGTTCCAGAGAATATAAGAATCCAGGGCATCTGTGGTATTGGAAATCAGTAAGGAATTATATGCAGTTGGTTCAGTAGCTGAAAATTTCAACTAAATCTGGAAAACTAAACACATGTTTTGGTCCTAATGATTACTTTACACTTTGACTTCCGTTATTCGAATATATTAATCAGTGAAATAAATTCCTCTTGAACAATGCCAAAATATTTGTTTAGGGTATTTTTAATTACATAAAGTATTCATATGTTAACTCGTTATTTGTTCCAAATATCATTTTTTGTTGGTTTATTATTTTTAATTTCTCCTGGGTTTAAAAATGTTTATAAATTTCATAGATAATCTAACTATGCTTTAAAAAGAGTTTTTTTTTTAAGTTTTTTTTTTTCTTTTTATAAGCTACAGAAGAACATATATAGTTATTTTGAAATTTGCACACAGGTTCATTTTTTAAAATATTATTTATATTCTTAAATGTACATTAAATTTTGTTGGCCTCTATTCTGTCGGTTTTTCACTATTGGGGAGACGTTAGATCGGTAGCTGACTGGGAGCTGGGTCCTCACAGCCCTTCCCCACAGCAGGTAGCTTACTAATCTAATCACCCGCTATTGTTGAATCGTATTTTTCATATTACGATCAACCTATGTAACCGAAAATGAATCTGTTTACATAAATGTGTTCAATTGACTTATGACTAACTGACTATAACCAGCTTTTTTTAAAAAAATCAATAGTTCGCCAAATAATTTTTTTAAATTCTAAAATAATTGACAAAAAAAAAATCGGAAAACGTAGCGTGAATTTAATGGGGTTTTTATTACCAAATCCGTTTACAGATCTAATATTGATGAATCTGTTCACAAATGAGAGCGAAAATAAATTTGCCCCAAAAGTGCTGCCATCTCTTGAAAAAAAATCTTACTAAAAATCGGGATGTTTAGCCTTAACCTTTCATGTAGATGGCAATTGCCGCCATTTTTGAAATTCACTGTTATCCACTTATTATTCATTTTTCAATAAAGAATTAGTTGAAAATCATTAGATTTTACTATTGCTAAACCATCCTATAAAGATGATGTAGTCAAAATTTGGTAGAGATTGGTTCAGTAGTTTTTGGCGGTTAGTGAACACAAACGAAACATTGCTTGTCCTTTTATATAATAGTATAACCTTATACCGCCATATGTTAGAATCGTATAGAGCTAACAGATAATTGTGACTTACAGATAATATACAAATAATATTGCGACTATAAATTAAGATATAAGGTATCCTATCTTTTTTGTTGGATCAAACTGCACACGGTATGCAAATTTGATTAAAATCGGTTCAGTAGTTTAGGCGTTAGCCGGCCCCTAGGCGGCGACACGTAATTTATATATATTAAGATAAGTTATTATTATAGTAAACTTTCTAATTGTATCGATTCTAAATGTATCGATAGTATCTTGAAAGATGATGTAGTTAAAATTTGGTTCAGATAGGTTCATTAGTTTTACTGTAACGCTATTGTCGCTTGCCACATATTTATAGCTTTTTGGATAACAATTTAATTGAATTAAGTAACTTTATTATCAATTTCTAGCTATATTTAACACCGGATCATTGTAATCTCTCTTAAATGGCGCTCGCTTTACTACACACCACATATTTATCGCTTTTTAAACAGTAATTTAATAGAAAATATGTAAATTTTATTATTGCTAAACCTTCCTTGAACTATGAAGATGTTATAGTTATATTCGGTACAGAATAGTTGTATAGTTTTCGCGGTTAGTGATCACGAACGGAAATGGCTTGTCCTATTATATATAATTTCATCATCCCCCGTCGAGGCTTGGCCCTCTCTCATAAGTGAAGATCTTAGATAATTTTAACTAATAATTGATTTTTTGTTTATCGATAAAAATCTTGAAATAATGTGAACAATTGAAAATTATATTTTTATGATATTTTCACGCATAGCAGCCATTATTAACTTGGTTAAATTTAGATTGATAAGGTGTTTGCAGATAACATAAAGCATAATTAGACAACCAATTTTCAATTTTAATATATGAGTTGGTAATCCAGATGGACAGAGACTATTAAGAAACTGCATTATCAGTGCTTACAACTATAGGTTCAAAGTTCATATTTTTACACACAATATTAAACAGCTGAGGATCGGCATTGTGATTTTTAATAATTTTCATTCGACAGAAATAATTTTATTGATTTAATCTGGTTGGATTTTAATTTCTAACCATAAAAGTATGTGGTAGTGTGGCAAAACCCGTTTCTAACACTCAACATTGTACATTTAAATTTTTAATGTTGCTAAACCTAGAATTATCAACATGATGTAGTTAAACTTTGGTATATTTTACTCCATAGAGCTTTTTTTATAACAATTTAATTGAAAATAAGTAAATTTTATTATCACATATGTAACACTGTACATTTTAACCTTTCATGTAGATTGCAATTGCCGCCATTTTTGAACTTCACTGTTATCCACTTATTATTCATTTTTCAATAAAGAATTAGTTGAAAATCATTAGATTTTACTATTGCTAAACTATCCTATAAAGATGATGTAGTCAAAATTTGGTAGAGATTGGTTCAGTAGTTTTTGGCGGTTAGTGAACACAAACGAAACATTGCTTGTCCTTTTATATAATAGTATAACCTTATACCGCCATATGTTAGAATCGTATAGAGCTAACAGATAATTGTGACTTACAGATAATATACAAATAATATTGCGACTATAAATTAAGATATAAGGTATCCTATCTTTTTTGTTGGATCAAACTGCACACGGTATGCAAATTTGATTAAAATCGGTTCAGTAGTTTAGGTGTTAGCCGGCCCCTAGGCGGCGACACGTAATTTATATATATTAAGATAAAGATTTTTGCTTACTAAATTAAGGAATATTTTTACTATATCGCTCATGGGCAAGAAAACCGCCCCAACTCAAAATATGATATTGTCCTTACACCTCGTACAAGTTACCTTTGTGAAGGTCAAGACACAACTGAAATTTTTCACTGTTCCTGCTTCCACCGTTCGCCATCGTAACTTTGGATAAATGACACATAACGCAATTTTGCGGCCGCCCGTTGAGATACGTTTATGTAACTTTTCCTGTTACAAGGCAGACCAGAAACGATCATTATTCTGAAATAAAACGTAAAATGATTTTGTTTTTAGTTGTGTCACTTTTTTGCCCTTGAGCAATATTATGATTTTTTGCTGGTGACTTAGCTGTTTTATATGCTATGCGATAGTTAATTATTAACTGTCACATAGCATCTAAAACGTAAAAAAAAAAAAAATTCTACAACTCTGTTTAGATGTTTGTATATAATTCCTACATAATTGTTGTTAGTAAAAAAAAAAAAAAAAAAAAAAAAAAAAAAAAAAAAAAAAAAAAAAAATCTGTAATTCTGAATCATAATGAAACTAAAATACAAGACTAAAGATCGATCAGTGTTTAAAAAAAAAAAAAAAAAAAAAAAAAAAAAAAAAAAAAAATCTGTAATTCTGAATCATAATGAAACTAAAATACAAGACTAAAGATCGATCAGTGTTTATCATATTTGTAATATTCATTTCTCTATGATATATATATATTTTTTTTTATATCTATTTATTGAAATTTACAACTGTACATAAAAACATACATCCAGTAAATGTGACTGTGACAAAAAATAATAAAATGATAATGACAACTACCCATTAGTAGCACTTCAATTAATGATATATTTTAAAAAAAAAATTCTTGTATCATTATTTCCATAGCAGAGTTGGCTAACTTTTGTTTGCCATAAAGACTTTTTCTGTGATAGAGACGACGGTGGCGTATACATAATATACTACTATTATACAATATATAATTACTAAGGAGATATTATAATATAAAGGTGTAATATATAAAAATATAAAAACAACTATTCTCCCATCATTTACTTAACATCACAATATATATGATAGTTTATAAAAATTTTTTCTTCAAGCGACGTTTCGTGGCATATGTTTTTTGCATATTTTCAGGGCTTGATAATGTGGCAATGCCACGAAACGTCGCTTGAAGAAAAAATTTTTATAAACTATCATATATATTGTGATGTTAAGTAAATGATGGGAGAATAGTTGTTTTTATATTTTTATATATTACACCTTAATATACTACGTTACATAATGTCGTATATCATGTAAACTATTATGTTTAGGAATGATATTCGTTAAAAATATTTAAATAAATGCATATTACCTATCAATAGTGGTATGTAAAAAGTACGAAAATAGTTTGAATTATTAATGGGCAATAAAAATATTGAATCCTTGATGATTAAATCCACAATTAGATGTTCTGAATTTTATTTATATTCTGTTGAAATAAGAATTATTTAAAAAAAGATCTTTTCTCCAATAACTCAGTACTTACTCCTTCCTATCTATTAACATGTGAACATTTGGATAAATGCAATTCTATTCAAACAGATATACTACGACTCTTGAACGTTCAATTTCTAAAAATCGGTTACATCTTGGGTCATTGCTTTCGAATATACTTGTTGCTGAGTGGATTTGTTTCTGATTTGTAGGGGGTCTTTATGGTTGGGATAAATCCAAGTGCGGGGCAAACAAATTTCTCTTATGGGATCTGTTGATGGCGGAGGGTTCTTTCAGATATTGGTGCGTGGAACTGGTTTGGGTTATCGCAACAATTTTTTATATGTCTGTAAAAATATTATGGCCGTGTGTGTATCTCATTTCCATTGGTCACTATTATTTTTTACGAAGCGTTTGTCCCACTCCTGCTAGGCTGATCTTGTTATCTAGATCATTATTGCTTCTTCGAAAATGATTGAAGTCAAAGTCGATTTTTTTT
Organism: Euschistus heros; assembly: GCA_003667255.2. Classification (NCBI taxonomy): domain Eukaryota; kingdom Metazoa; phylum Arthropoda; class Insecta; order Hemiptera; family Pentatomidae; genus Euschistus; species Euschistus heros. Next base: position 1,218,746 of record RCWM02000139.1, read on the forward strand.
TATTTATTTATTTATTTTTTTTTTTTTAATAAAATTATTGGTTGATTGTTTTCTTTTTCGTATTTTGATCTCGTTTTTTTTAATTCTTATTATCTGCTGTATTAGATTTTAAATTTTTTTTTTTATTCTAAGCAGTAGAATACGTTAACCAATTAGGTATTTCATTAAACATTACTACATAACATACATAAACATACAGTTCTTTCGCATACAGCGAGGTGGTGCATTAATTAAATTAGTTAATTAAGAAAATTAATTAAGAGGGTAGATTATTCAATGAGTCATAAGGAGTTTTGTAAAATATAACTTTTTCGTAGGTTTCGAAAAACAAATAAGCATGCGAAACAATAAAAAAAAAAAAAAAAAAAAAAAAAAAAAAAAAAAGTAGTACCGGAAGTTTACTACATTTTTTGTAATATGTATGTATATATATATCTGATTTAGTCTGTCCATATTATAAATATACAGGGAATTTTAGTTTTAAATATATTGTTTTACTTTTTATTTTAGCCTGTTAATAGAATAGACTACTATTAATTTTATACAGATTAATGGGAATTTAGTAACAATTATTGTTACCAAGTAGTTTACATCTGTGTGTGTATAATGTTTAATAGGCAATAAATGTAAGCCCAAGAGGATTATGTATTATCCATAGAATGCTATATTAAAATCTGATAATTTTCATATTTCTTTTCCTTCAGCGTCAGCTAGACCTATATCTCAAGAAGTCGATGGTTAAAGAGAAGTGATTTTGATTGCGGTTCTGCTCATGTAAAAATGGCTGTACTTTATCAGAATCTGTTATCTGTTTTAAATATTCGATTGATACTATCGATGTCTTGGCAACTCTTAGTTAGCCGTCAGTAACTGGGGCAGTGTTAGCTATTAATATTAGCGCTTAGCGAACTAAGGCATTACAAACAACAATAGCTTTTGGCAAAGTCGAGGCATATTTTTAATTATGAAAAATTCAATCTAGTTTAAAGTGCTGGTGAGTTCTATACTGGCAATAAAAATAAATCCTTGGCAAGACATTATGGTGTTACAAGGCCTATTCCCTGAGGCGGTGTAGTATATAGCCAGTCAGAACAGTTCAGTACTTAATTTCGCTTAACCACACTAATCCACCTCGCTTCTTTTCCATACAATAATTTTTGAATATATAATTTAAGATTAGGAGTATATTTTTACAAGTTTATTTCTTGTTATAGTTACTCACAGTGCATGTGTTGTACGGTGGGGGTTTCAAAAATAAGGTTTCCACATGGTTTTAGGCCTAAGAAATTTTTTATTTTAAATAAGGACCCACCGTTAGGATGGTCGATCTTTAGGTTATATTTCAATATATGCGCTATTTTTTTCTTCGCATTTTCGCTGACGAGTGATCACCCCTCCTCATAGGACTAACTAACTTCTAAATTCGTTCAAACAAAAACTTAGTAATTTCTTCCTGCAACTCCACTTCCGTTTCGAATCGTTGGCTATTTTGGTGGTCCTTGAATTTTTGGGAAATCATTAACAGGTGTAAATCATTTGAGGCTTAATCAGGGCTGTAAGGGGGGTGGGATTACTCGTTAGCAAAAATAAGTAGAAAAAATAGCGACTATGTTGAGAAATAGCTTAAAGATCGAACTTTCCTAAAAAAATATTCATTTTTTTTTTTCAAATTAAGGGCTTCATTTGTACAAACCACTTACCTGGAATCCTCTCAAGAGACTTTAAAGACAAGACTTGATAAACGTTCAAAATTCCCAATAATTACTAAAAACTTATTTACTCGGCAGTAATTAGACCCATTTGGCTTACACAGTTGAGATTTGGGGCTCCACTAAACCTTCGAACTCTTCTCGTATTCAATCCTTCCATATGTTGCAAGATTTAGCCCAAACCAGATGTCCTTTCATACTGAACTCCATATCTACTCGAATCCACAAGTCACTTAACTTGCTTCACACTTAATTCCCAATAATCCTCGTAGGCGTCTGAAAAGAAGTCGGCCGTGAGACTTTCTTTTGCTGAACTTTTATAGAAGTGCTACTAATGAGTAGTTCTTTATATGTTATTGACAAGTCATTGTAATAATTTCCTAAAATTTACTTATTGTATGTGTGTATACAGTTATAAATTTTGTTGGGAAATGTTTTCCAAAATTACATTGTTAAAGGTATGGCAGTGGTTTTACTTATTAATTAGAGATGATTAATCTCAAGACCTGTTAATCAGTGACAAGAACCATCAAGCAGTAATAATAATTAAGGACTAGATGTATTCCCAGTTACGACCTATTACGTTATACTACCCTCCGCCCGCAAGTAGGCAAGGGATGATGCCACTATTTCAGTAGCCTTAACTGCCGTGGTTTATAACACCCCCCCGCCTAGTAGCTGTTACCCCCATAACTAGTAGTATTAGTAGTAATAGTCGTAATAAAGTTAATGTTATTGCCCATCTTGGTCGGTGCTAACGGTTAGGTGTCTATAAGAATTCTTAATAAGGCTGTTAAACCTACTAACAATAGCCTCGCTAGTTATAAAACTGCTGTTAACAATAGGCATATAATGCCACATTAATTATGTTATAGTTTGATAATGTTGTAGTTTACTACATAAATATAAATCGAATTAATCGAAAAAAAGAGTAAATTAATAAAATAAGTATATATGTGAAGAGTCCACGGAAGAAAGGGGGGGAACTTCAATTTTTTTCTGAAATGGAGTTATATAAATAAAAATATTCATGTTGTTAAGTAAAATAAGATGATGATGCAATGTATCAGCCAGAAAATAGGTTTGTAAGTCAGTTACAAGAGGTTGAAAGATGTCCATACACGTAAGAATTAAATAGGTTGATACTCAGAGTCTCTGTCCATCTGGATTACCAACTCATATATTAAAAAAAATTGCGTGAAAATATTATCAAAAATATAATTTTCAACATTACATTACTGCTTTTCATAATTTAAATTTTAGAATTAAAAGGATTAATATACTTTAAATTAAAAATTAATTCTTATTCAAAATAAACAAAGTTGAGAGAAAATAAAGGTTTCAAACGTGACTTATTTTCATTCAAATTGCTCATATTTCGTATGGAATCTAAAAAATGAAAAATTGAATATTAATATGTCCATTATATTTCTGAAACAATCGTCAAATTTTCGATCCGAGCAACACCAACAGATTTTTTTTTTTTTCTTTTTTTTATTTTTTTTTTTTTTTTTTTTTTATACGCTGTAGTTTTTCGAGGGTATAAACTAGAAATTCGAATCCCCTATTTAGAAAACATGAAAATAAATTGGAAAAAAAGAATTCCTTATTTTCATATAGAGTACTACCAATGGGTAGTTCCTCTACAAGTTTTATTCATGTCATTATATCTCACATATACCGCATATTTACTAGATATATTTTCTATTACAGTTGTAATATATAAAAATAAAAGTCTATATAAAAGAATAAAAACAAAATATTTTGATTTAGAAATATATCTTTTGGTTGGGGGTCTATAGTTTTCTTGTGTTACGTTTTTTTTCACCCTCAAAATGTGTAACGTTCTCTTCACAGTGAAAAAAGTGTAACGTTTTTGTCACTCTTAAAAATGTAACATTTTGGCACGCTCTAGCTCTGTTGGTGTTGATCGATAATTTGCTGACAGTTTCCTTATCAGAAGCAGTTGGTATAAAAACTGTCGATTATAGATAAGCACGTATATGTTCTTATCTCTTCCCTTGTCAGGAAGAAATGTATATTTTTTTTTCTTGCATAGTTTTATCCACCCCCCCTCGTAAGTTTGTACTGTACGGTTGAAGTTTATTGCTTGATGTAGGGATAACAACAAAATCAAACAAAACTCAACCCTCTATTAATAGAACCGTTATCTTCCTCTGACCGAAACCAAAATATGCAGAAGACATTAATTATTGAACCTAGTACCGAGGAAATTCCAATCCATTAAATTCCTCTGGAGGGAATACATAAATTCCGGCTGACAGTCGAAGACAATAAGGATGTGGGATTTGATATATCTTGCCTCGAAGTGATTTATTGGCTGACATACTGGCATTTAGTTTAGTTGAATATTACACTTATTGCGCACTTCGTTTCCATTCATCAAATAATACTTTATGTTAAAATATCATCTTTATATTCAATTTTTTTTTTTTTAGATTAATATAGTCGGCTTAGGGGTCTGGAGAAAAACAGACTCGCGCAGCCTCTTTATAGTGGCTACTCTAAGTAAAATTAGGGTAAAACCTAGCGGTTGGGCGAATTGCTGACTACATACCTCCTTTTATGACAATTGGTCAAGAAGCAGTACTTCCTTACCGAAGTACTGAACCCAAGACCCTTCTTCGAGGGTTGTAGTGGTACAATTATTTATTTGTGGTTTTGAAAAATAAATTGTTCTTTTAATTAAAAAAAAAAAAAAAAAAAAATTTCAGTGCAAGTTAAATAAAACTGTGTATTCTTGACAGTCTTTGTTTATTGTGAATTTATAAGTGTATTGGAAAATCTGCTTTTCTAAAGAAATTCCAAAACGTTTGGGTGTTAATATTTTTTGATGGGGAATTCATAATATTAACACATTGAATGTTATCAAAAATTAAATTATTGTTGTTGTTTTTTCTTTGTTTTTGTTTTTTTTTGCGTGCTTCAAATCGCCCAAAATTCAGAAAAAAAAAAAAAAAAAAAATTAGAAAGACATCAGTTTGGTCTTGGACTTGAGTTTGGTCTCATTTTTTAGTGTATCCCTTTTTAAATCCGAATCCAGCAGTCGCAAGCCGTCGGAAACATTGCCGCTGGAAAATGACCCGAAGAGTGAAAAATGAATATTTATCCATCATTTTTTAATATCTTGTTAAGACCCATAAGGGTAGTTTACAATTCAAGTTTGCAACCCTCAAAACCTAATGCAGTAACCCTCAAAAGTTTAGCAATATTTGCATTTATTCGCTTTGATCTCGTGAAGTATACAAATTTGTTTGACATATCAAATTTACATTATTAAAGTGCAGTAAATTTGTGTCAATTTAAGTTTAACAGCAGCGCTGTAGATTAGTTGGTTGTGGAGATACAGCTCCTTAAAAATGTCGAGTGTTAACAAAATTTGAAATTTTTCTGTTAGGAATCAAGTTCTTGGCCTCATACTGATTAACGTACTGGTTTTACAAAAATACCTTCAGCAAATCATTCAAAGGAAATTTAGTTGGCTTTAATTGGAGACCTAAAAGATACTTGTAGATATGACAGTTTTTCTGAGAAATATTAAAAGATAAGAAAATGGGAAAATCGTGTTTGGAGAGAACATCATATGGGCTGATTTGACAAGTGCGTTAGTCGGTAGGGGCCAACCTATTTCATTTTTAATTTTATTAATATGTATGTATTAGTATCTATTTCAGTATTTTAAAAGATGTATCAGTACGAGGAGTTTCGCTGTGGGGAAAGCTCCCCTTGAAAACACTTTTTTCGGTACTGTTTTGGCTATAAATCCAAAATTATTTGTCCGATCTGAAATTTCTTTTTTTCATCTGAAAGCTGATTAAATTTGTTATCTGACCGCATGTATGAAATTTCGATTAAATCCATTGAAATACCCACGCTCTTGGACTACAACTGATGCGAGATTTTTTGTACATTTATAACTTCCAACCGATGGAGGCGCGGTAGCTTAGTTCGTAAGGCACTTGACTACTAACTCCGGGACCTAGATTTGAATCCAGTTTAGACAGATAATTGTTCATTCTGTTCTATAAACCAAGGATTGGCTGTATAGTCGGGAGACCCTCCTGAGACATACTTTATGAAGTGGGTACCCTTCAAATGAATGAGATACTGGCGTAATCACCATCTTGCACTAACACGACCTTACCCAACACAAGATCCTCCATAGTCTGCAGTGGTACAGGTTTTAATTTTTATTTTTTAACGACTTTCATCTTTTGTATCTAACTACTTACGGAAGGAAATGCAATCCAATATACTCGAATTATTCCTTGGGTTTTACCCGCTAGTTGATAATAGACTCTTGAGTTTTCTTTATTACCGTCAGCTAACTTGGTGAGGCCATTAATGGATTTTTATTGAGCGGTTGTCCTTCAGGTCCTTTATTATTTTCAGAATGAAAATATTACCCATGCAATTACTGGGACAGCAGCTGAGGAGAGTAATAAACTGAACTGCCTGCGGGTCAACCTTGGACGTGTTATGATCTAGTACGCAGCTCTTCGCTATTCCTGGGCCTTATTAGTAACGGTTTTGTTCCTGCCATGTTAAAATCATTGGCGTGACCACTGCCAATTCTATTTTGTCTTGGGCTGCTGCCCCCGGGGTCTGGGGTGTCGAGGGTCTGTGGATGGCTGGGCATTCTTCGGCAATGGAGGTCGTTCTAATGTAATCCCGCTTTTTAGTATCTTACAGTAAATTAATTGGATGTTATGGCTCTATTCTTAAACTCAATATTTAATATGTATAACATTTTTACATAAATGTAACCATTATTAGTTACATTTAGTAGGTTTAATTATTACTATCCTTAAGTCATGGAACAGTTCTCTGTTGATTTTATTTGTTCACTTCTTTTAACGAATATCCGAATACTAATCTACCAATTAATCTTTATTGCGTATAAATTAAAAAAAGTTAATTTATTTTTAGTTAATAATTTTTTTTCATCTAACCGAAAAAATTAGGAATTCAATTAATTGCAATGCAATGACTATTTCTTAATTTTTTTAAATTTAACTATAAAACTACTGTAGTAAATATAAAATGTATTATATACAGCATTGTGTTATATGTTACATTTATTAAAATAAATTCAGTTTTTAAAGCGAAAGAATCATTATTTTCTACTATTATAATACATCTCGGAAAAACGAACTCAGTACCCACATCTATTCCTTAACTGTTCCATCCTTGTTGCTTGTAAACTATAGTTATATTTAATTATATTAGTTTAGTCTTTAAACTAGGCTTTCCATTATTCCATTATTTATATACAATATGTTTAGTGAGGTGTTTGTGAAGTTAGTGAATCCTAGTGGAATACCTGTCTATCATAATATTAAAGTATATGTAATGTTAGTAAAATAAAATAAAACATAAAATTATTATTTTAATAGCAAATATGTTAGTAGCTCAAACCAAGCTATATGCTTTTATGTAATTTATATACATATATTGAATATATAATTGTCGACGCATTCTCAGCAGATTTATTATTATTATTTTTTTTTTACACAAAATTCTTTTAGAATTTAAACAGAAAACCTTACTGGCAAAAAAAGAAAAACATATAATAAGAATTTTATATTCTTTAAGAAATGTTATATTCAAATAACAATTTTAAACATCAGAATTTATTTTTAGTTAAAAAAAAAAATCAACAAAATAAATGTGACTCAAAGAAATATGAACTATAAACTTTTACAGTGTTTAAAAATCATAGAAGATTAACAGTTATTTATTTTGCCCATTTTTCAACTTTCCAACTTTGATCCCAGTTAATGGATAATATCCTATTAGTTTGAATTAATAACGATTGTTATAGTTAGAGACCGGATTTTTGTGCAGTAAAAAATCAAAAATGTGCAGTAAACAATTCAAAACATGCAAAATCGTGCAGTAAAAAACTCAAAATATGCAAAATCGTGCAGTAAGAAACTCAAAACGTGAATCTAAAAACTTAATACATGCAACAATCCATTTATTTACATAAATATGCAAAACTTAACCAGCCTTGAATAAACTTAAGGACATCTCGACAAACGTTTCGTTTTAGTGTTAATTCAATCTGAAAGACTTAAAAATTTGGGAAAAAAGAAAATGAAAAAAATTGTTAATTAAAAGAAGTATAAAATATCTTTATTAAAATTTCCTTTTATGTGGAAACAAAATATAGTTAAAAGTTTTTGAAAAATAAATTAGTTTTTAAAAGTTTTGTGAAAATGTACGAGATTATAAATTTCAAAATATTTCTCAGTAAAATTATGCCGCCTTTCACTTAATAAAATGTTCCTTAGCAAAGAAAAGGAACGTTCTACATCTATGGACGTAACAAGACAATTTTTGTAGCATAAGATTATCTGCTTCTATTTCATTTCCGTTGATACAATAATTTAATTTTTTTAACGAATTCAGCCGTAGTTTTTCTCAAGGATTTACTCGAATTTATGAAAATAAACATCTTCTCTTTTCATTTTCAATTCGTTTTAAGCTTTCTTCGAGAGTTTCAAACAAATATCAGCTCTGGATATTCATTGGTTCATTGTTTCAATTTTGTAGAAACACTCGCAGACGTTTTTGGCATTTTCAAAGTTGATAGTTTAAAATCTTGTCTACAACTAGCACTTTGTGCTAAATCAGAAGTGGGGAATGAAAAGGGAAGCGGGGAGTAAAATTTTCTGAGGAAACGTCTTAGTTCTAGGAAGTACGTCGATCTTCAATGTTTGCCTAAATCCTCAAAGCTCGTAATTCAATACGATCATTTAAAAGTAGTAAGTCACAAATACATTTGATTTAGGCGACTTTTTACTTTCAATTTAAAACTAATTAAACTATTTAATATAAATAATGGTTATAAATGTTGCCTAGTAATTATAAGTAAAATTTTCAAAAAATAAATGGTCAAGTGAATAAAAGTAGATGAATTTGGTTCAATTGTGCGATTTCGTGCAGTAAAACCCGAATTCGTGCAATTAAGCTCAAAAAGTCAAATTTGTGCAATTTCGTGCAAAATAAAATTTAAGAATAAGAATCCTTAGGTTATAAATGAGATAACTACTTGGGTTAGAGAGCGCTAAATCAAAGCGAACTAAATGTGCAATAACACAGAAATCCGGTCTCTAGTTATAGTATATTCCCTGAATTATTTTAATCGATTAGGAAGAAATCTGATTGGTATCTTTTAATTTCATTTCACCCCTCTTTAAATCTTCTCTTGACACTTGCCAGCAGTAGCCATATTTTCTTGTCTACTGGCAGGTGTGAACGTCCTTCTCTTAGGTATGTCCTCTTCAATGAGATATACCGCCGGCACTTAATACCTGCCACCCTGGAATACGGACCTACGGACCTTCTGCTTTGATATTTCTTAATGTACGGTCGACCGTTAGGTCTGTCCATTCATTCCTAACAGTCCAACTAGAGCCACCAATTCCAGAAAAAAATATTTTAAAATATGGTTATGGCATATGAGGAACATAGAAAGAAGCGTTATAACGAGCTGTGGTTGAGTTACGGGCCGGGGAAAACCGCTGAAGATTATTTCCCGAAGAAATACGGCGGTCCAAGCTGTTGAAAGGGGAAATAAAATTACGTGGGCACAAATAGCGGCTATTGCCTCCATTTCTTTTTCAGTTTCAATCTAACAAATCACTTGACTTGTTCTATCGACGACATAGAACAATTGTTTTTACTATGAGAACAATGCTGAATCTAGCCAAAATATTCAAATCTAAGATCTTGGCTCCCCCTGCTGTTTGCACTTACTGGTCCTTCCTTAGAAATGTTATGCGTATTACAAAAATGAAGTTGGCTCCCATTGTTGACATATGGCATATTCTCAAAATGTTCTTCAAAATTACAATTGTCTGAGCTAATATGCTCTCTTGGGAGTATAACTTTTTAATATGCTCTCTAGGCAGCATATTAGATTACAAAAAAGAAAATTTTTGTTTGTTTATATCTGTTATCGCTTCTACATATCTGAATATCGCCTCATACCAATACAGACGGAATTCTAGCAACAATCTTGCACTTAATAATCTCACTTATTATCGGGTTCATTTTTATTCCTTTCAGACTCCAAAAGTAATTTTTTTTCTTCTAATATGCACATTTTTGTTATTCTGTTTTGAAAATTGTTACTTTCTTATTTTGCTTGTACTATCCACATATTTTATTTAATGATCCTGAAAACATAAAGAGTATATTTTATCCTCTTTCTCAGACAGTATAAACTGAGAGTTACCTTCATAAAATCTTGTAAAAGCTTTTATCCTACTTCCTTCATACTTCAGTCATATTACATTTGTGCCTAGCAAAAGTGGGATTTGTAGGCTTTATATTTTTTTATGGGTCCTCAGAATAAAATATCAAAAATGTAACTAAATTTGATTAGGTTAATATTTTTGGGAGCTATAAACCCAGAATGTTTAATTTTTCTAAATATATCCAATAATGATTTAAAGCCACAATCACTTGTCAAAAACCAACAATTTTCACCAACTTTCTCAAAAAGTTTATTTCGATCATGTTTAAGTGTCTGTAACACAGAAACAGCTAATTCGATTAAAAAATGTCATATAGTTATAGTTGTATATTATTAAATTTTGGGCAAGATGGGATTTTTAAAGTCAACATTTGCCCATTCCTTCTTTGAGATACGTCGATAACCCAAAATTGTTGGTTGATTTTGGATAAACTTTAACTGAAATTGCAAACTGGAAAATCAAAAATATGGCTTGCATTGTCTATCCTAATCTATTATCTATGCTCAGATTTTCTATCCTCATTCCTCCTTACAAGTACACCATATGAAAAATTTATAATAGCTCTCTCTTCTCTCTAGATATAACTCAATTATTTACTTATTCACCTAACAAATGTGTTTCGGATATGGTAGTGAATATTCATTGATTTCTAACTACGTTTATTACTCCCAATATTAAAAAAAAAATAAAAATAATCTGTAACGCTGCAATCCATGAAGATCCCGTGCTTTGGTAATGAAGTACTGTTACTGGGCCAACGGTTGGGAATGGAGGAGCTTTGCCAGACCTCACGCTCAACCGCCAGGTTTTTCCCCAATTAAGGGTGCCCACTTTTGTAGAGACTGGGTATGCCCCAAGAAGGTTTCCATACATCGAATTCGACCCACGGCTGAAATGACAGAATATTAATTTCTGCTTTCAGGCGGACTCGAAATCTTTCCCGACAGCGTGGCGGTTTAGCGCCTTACTGAGCTACCGCGCCTCTCTACTCCAAAGATAATACTGGAAATATATATTTGTGCTACTCCACTTTTTCTAAGGCATATCTCTTTTTGATAATTTGGCTGGACGAACCCTTGTGTAAGCCCACCTTCCTACTACACTAAATACATATTAGTCCCCCCCCTCCCCTATGAAGGAAGTATTTTAGTAATAATTCATAATATAGCTAGCCAGATAAGATTTTTAAACTTTTTCATAAAAGTTATTAAGTATTTTAAAATTATTTTCTTAAAAACAATTCTCAAGTCTTAGCTGTCGAAAGCAGGTCAATTTTCGCTGTCATCATCCTCTCAGCTTCTGAACTTATTGTTGCAGATGGATTGCGCTTATTTAATTTACAATTGATTATACTGCAATTTTTTCCTCACGTTTATCGATGTTAATGTTCTAGAATAAAAATGTTTTGGGCCATTAAATTTTTATTGGAGGCAATAGATCAATTCATAGTACATGCTAGATATAGATACTATGACTACACTATACCAACGGTCGGTAGATTTTTCTGAATAATCATTGATCCTTTGTTTTTCAAAAAAAATTTTTTTTTTACTTCTCTTCCTCTTCGAGGGACTTCTTTTGTCCAGGGATAGCCGGTAGCCGTCAGTCGTTGAAAACATGGGCCAGCTGACCGTAGATTATATATAGAGGATGGAAGAAAGGGGGAAACCGGGGCTCCAGAGGCGGTAATCCCCGAGGTTCAAAGGGGCCGGTTCAGCCCCTCATATTTACTGTATAAATATATATATAGGGAGGAGGGAGCGCCTAACCCAGATTCCTGCAGGTTGGTGACTTCTCTGATTTATAGTCTGTTTGTTGCCCCTTCTGTCCTACTCGATTTGCTTTCCTTTATAAATTTCTTATAGAGTTTCAAAACTGCCGCATTCAACCATCTCCGAAGTGGAGAAGACAACATTTTCGTGATCTGTTGTCATTTCACAATTCCTAAAAATAAGCCTCTAGACGACAAACTACTAAATTTAATATATCTTCGTTTCCATCCGAATTTTTGGTTTATACGCTTATTTAAGTTCTTCATCAATATAAGTTCTACATCAATATCGTCCATACAAATGCAAATCATCAAATGTGAAAAAACGCATTTTTGTTTTACTTTAGCGATTATTGAGGACTGATGTGCTTTGTAGCGAACTCTCAAATCTGAATTCACTTTTTAAAGGGAAGGAACTCTATCAAACGATTGATTATGTAAACTACTTGATTAGGTCCAAAAGTGATACTAAATTGAAGATAAAAAACGGAAGACTTGTTGTTTCACATTCCATACATAGCACAATGGTCACCCTTACTGATCTGGGCGATCGAAATTATTCTAGTTGGGAAAAAATATTCATACTACACTTAAAGTGTATATATAATATATAAAAGTATATATAATAATAAATAAATGCTAAGAAGAAATAACATATGGAATTTTTGATGGATTACTTTATATATTTTTAATAAACATATAATATAATTCAAATTTACAAATCTTCAAAAAGTATTTTTAAGAACATTTATTTTAATAAACTCCTTCTATTTAAACTGAATAAATGAAAAAAATGAAATAAGATTTTTAAAAATTTCAGAAGTGAAAAAAATAAATTGAAAAATTTAATTTTCATATATCATTGGTATGGGTGTATGGTTTTTGCCTATGGATACTTATCATAGGGTCGGTTGATGAAAGTACCCATAAGAATTCATTTAGTTTTGGGCATTAAAATAATGTTTAGTTCTTAGTTTATCTGTGGTGTACGAGTAATTAGATATAACTGATCGTTTGGTGATACATAATTCAATAAATATAACAGTGAAACATTTTATTACATACATACATACAGACATTTGTTCTTAACTACATATACTCAGTAATTTGCCAAAAAATGTTTTTAAAAAATGAAAATAAAACTATGATGGTGATGTGTTACTTCGTCTTACTAGGCACATATAGTACGGTACACTTCATATTCATATTTTTCACTGAAAATCGTCTAGCCTAGAAAGATATTATCATTATGATTTCCGATAAGTTTGAAAAGAGACAAACTGAAAATCCAATCTGGCTGACCAGCATTCACATATAGTTTTGGGTTATTTGCGGTTTTTAGCAGGCTTTATCCAATTAACATAAGCTATCGTTTATCGTGTTACTAAAAATATATTTATATAATTTCATTAGACATTATTATTATATTATGAAAGAATCTGTAATAGTTCTTTATCCTTCATATTTTACTGTGTACTGATTCTGTATTTATTAAAAGCCACTATCTTTTTTTAAATTTAGTTACACTAGGTCCATTTATTTTATATATATATATATATATTGCGAACTGATTACGTGTGTATTAGTTATATATAGAAGTAGTTATAACATTTGAAACCTAAAAACGATTTTTGGAAGGCAGGCTGAAAACGTTTTTTACACTGTACAATTTAAAACAGTCGAAGTGTAGTTGGCCAGATAATTATATCAATCAATATTTACCGAATAACTGTCTTAAATTTAATTTTGTGGAATAAAAATTTAATTTATTGTTAGTAGAGAGTTTATATCAAATAAAGGGATAGGCCTGTTTGGCATCCAATCTGAAGAAGAGGCAGAGACCCCATAGTTTTCGCCACTGCCAGGGGCCCCTAACAAGCTCGTACCTTTCTCTCCTTTTATTAAAACTGTCGAAGTTGGCCAGATAATTATTATCAATATTTACCGAATAACTGTCTTAAATTTAATTTTGTGGAATAAAAATTTAATTTATTGTTAGTAGAGAGTTTATATCAAATAAAGGGATATCTGAAGAAAAATCCTTTTATTTATCAAATATATTTCTTTATCTATTTATATAGCTCCTCCGCTTTGGGATTTATCTTTTTATATATTGCTATTGCTAGTCTTGGTTCTTTGCCTCTGGGCAGGCATTCACAATTTTATGGCCGGATATAGATGTCTGGTCTACCCGAGAGTATTATGAGATTGTTATTTTAGATTTGAAGATGGTAAATTATTAAATTTATTACCTATTGTATTTTAAGGTGATTGTTTAGCTATATTAGATTCATTTCTAATATCTTCAAATATGCGCATATTAAGATATTCTTATTTTGAACGAGCTTGAAATCATTTTAGAAAATAAATAATAAAAAATTATCAATCACGATTCATTCCAATTAAGTAATTATTCGCTTCGATTAAAATGATAATTCTTTATTGGAGTGTTCCGTACAATGGACACTAAGCCTCCACCACTTCATGTGGGGTGATCATAGGGCCGTTTAAATAACACTTATTACAATGTTTCTCAAAAATTATGAAACTGTCAACTAAAGTAATCATTATTTTATTGGCTAAGTGCAAAAATATTGCAGGTCTTTTTCAAAATTTTCTTCTACCAATGTCCCCAGATAAGACAACAGGCCTACCGAGACCTTCCTTGTCTTCGAGATCGAAATTCTCTGACGAATTTTTTGGGACCATCTCCACTGTTCATTCACTGATCTTTCCTTCACCCGAAACAACATTGACGTTACGCTGGTGTGGGCCTCACTTCGACCAAGTTTGAACTCGTAAAAATAAATTTGACGAAAATCTTGTTTTGACATAATGAATTTGAGGTCGCACAAACTAAACTAATCATTAAAAAAGAACATTAATTTTAAACTTTTATTATAAACTATAGTTTATAATTCATTATCTAGACTGGAGGTTATCTTTGTTTACTTGGGAAGCTCTTAACATGTTACGGGAAGCCTATACAAAATGATTATTTCAAACTTGCATTATTTTTGTACTAACTTATATGTGCATATTAAATGACGCAAAGGTATCTGTGTTTCTATAGATGTTGAAGGTTGTGAGGGGGAGGGGTTAATCACGATTTAAATTATGCTTGGAGAGTTCCTGTAAATCCTCCGATTTTATTATAGTCTTCAAGTTTCTACATGCGTTTTATCCACATCTATAATTCTTTTTTAAAGTGTATTTGTTTTAGTTTAAAAAAGTCTGAGAGTACCAGCATAAAATTGAGATAGAAAAAACGCATTAAACTAAATTACGAGACTAGCAGAAAAAACTAAATTAGTTAATGAGTTTCGGCATGATCTTGAGTAGGCGTTTCCATTTGGCGGTCCGTGATGACTTTTTTCTCTCAAGAAACTCCCTAGGCGAGGCCGTGTAAAATCGTTAAATAAATGGAGCCCTACTCCGTTTTGATGAGATTTTACTACAATAATTAATTCCTGGAGTTTTCCTCCCGTTAATATTAGCCTATTATATACAGATATTAGCCTTGGTACCTTTTACACAACAGTATACTTGGCACCTTTTACACTGATTATGTATTAGTTATATTTTGTTATTAATATAACACATTAATTGACTTTAACTTTGTTTTTAAATGTGAATATCTATTTTTATGATATTTGTGTGATCGAAGGAAAGAATAAATAAATACTACAGTGACATCGTCGTGTCAAATGTTAATTAGAAAAAAAAATCAGTAATTCTAGTTTTTTTTATTAAAGATTTATTTTTCTAATATCAGTTCTGATTGCCCATAGCAAGATAACTTATACTATAATCAGCCTTCTTCTGTTAAAGAGTTCTTCATTGTTTTTCGAGGACTCGATGTTTGGTTTGGGCCTACTACGATACGAAGTCCTAACTTAGTAGATAACGTTTAACACTTTCGCCTATTTCTACTCGGTTTATAATAGTTAATTTCTGTTCCAGGGTTTAAAAGATCCATATTCATTTCTTTAGATCGTTTTGAAATGGAGACTAAAGCACAACTGAGTAAATACTTTTATTTCGTAAGCTAACCGGCCAGTAATAGGAAGAATTTTAATAGAAAGACTTGAAAAGATTACCGTTCCTAGGATTGAATTAGTTACCGAAGATAACATAGTTACCGAAAACATCTGATCATTCGATTCCAGCTCGCCGTATTTTTCCGGTCATTATTTTTTAAACAAATATCAAAACAACAAAACATCGTTTAAAATAATCTTACGTATAATTTTCTGTTTTTAATAAATATTATACCTTTAAAATAAATGGTTTAAATATTTTAAAAAAAAATTAATCAATAAATTCGCTCACCAGAATCTCGGTTAATTGCAACTCCGGTTAATAGAACCCTGGGTTATGGGGGTCCTACGTATATATTAAAATATATAAATATACATGTTCATACGCACATAGTTATTTATTTATGTTTACTCGAGGCCGAAGATAAGTAGATCTATGGCTATTTTTACCAAAGCCGGGGGTTGGAGTAAATATGAGACAAGGTAAGAGTGCATTCATCAAATTAGAACTTTGTAAGAGAGTGCCAAAAGATTTAATGATCCCCTAACTGGCCGGGTATTTCCTCTTGATCCGCCGCGATTAAGGTGCTCTTTGTCTTTAAATTTAGATTATAGGGGGACGGCTCTGCCAAAATTCTGGGAGCCTTTTTGTGTTCTACCTTCTTCCATATCAGGTTCTATTTTAGCAAGTAGGGCTGTCTCCACTCCTTCCTATTTTTTTGTTGATTATTCGCTAACAAAAGTGCTATCTATTATTTTAAATTTATCTAAATAGCAGGACATTCTATATCAATAGTTTTTGTTAAGAAGCTGATAAATCAAATCAATTCTTAATTAACCGTTGTGCTTTCTAAGGCATATTGATCCTAGATTCCATTAGTTGATTCAACGACCTCTGCTTAGATTGCCACCACTGTTTATGGAGGAAACCTCCTGACAGTGATTTAAGTTTTATATCTCCAGTTTCACCCCATCAACAGTCATCGAAGGCCGTGGATTTGATGTTATTTTAATTTAATTCATTTTTACCATTAGGTTCTAAATTAATTTTATTAGTAGATTACATCTTATACTCAAGTGGAAAAAAATCTAAAATTGATGAATTACCCCATAATTTTTTTACTAACAATTATTTTAAAGTCTGGAGAAGAAGATAATTAGGGATGCAGTCAAAGAAAAACACCACGTCTAAGTATAAATACTTTAATGCGTATTCTTTGAAAGAGTCATCGTTCGTCTCCTCTCCAGTGTGGTTTGGTGGCCCTGAAGCAGACCTGCAAGTCAGGTCGAAACGTTGGCACTCTCTACTTAGTCGTATCTCTACTTAGACGTGGTGTTCTCTTTGACTGCATTCCTGATTATCTTTTTTTCCATTCATCTTAAAAGTCAACAATACTTTTATCATTATTTCAAAGTCCTTTCCAATGCAATTGCTGCAAAGAATTAGCTATCAGAAATGAACATGCTGCGTGCTGAATTGCTTTGTTGATGTCACAGCGCTTGGTGCAGGTGGACTCTTCATGGTTTTAGTTTTTGTCACTAAGCAGAATGACAACAAACCAGTACATCTCGCAAATGCATAAGTTTAAGTGGAACGAACCCATGAGAGGTATGGCAGGAAAAGTAAGGAGAGGAAAAATGTCTCCTGTCCTAAAATAGTCAGGGAATATAAAATAGGAAGTGGACACCACTTAATCACCCAAACATATTTCTGCCTTCCAAGGATGAAGCGGAAGCAGATAAATTCTACACTATCAAGTCAAAAGCCATAGTAAAAATTAAATCCTGTTAACCTATATTTCTTTCCGAATCAATGATGTTAATATCATTTAAAATTATTTATTTGTTTGCACTTCTTTCTCAACCTTATTCTCTCATTATAGTTCATTTGTGAGTTACTGTTATTGACCAATGTGCTTTTCAAAGCACATCAACTCGTTTACCAATTAAGGCCCTGTGTGCCTTGCAAGGTACCTAATTTATAATTATATTAAATAATTATCTCACAAATTTGGATTAAACTTTCTACAAATAGTCTCAGTTACATGAAAAAATTGAAAAAGAAACTTTGTTTTTAAATTTTTTCTCTCTGGCAATTTAAGGGTCAACTCAAAAGAGAGTCAACTATTAACCTAATAACTAGAAATTATTAACTGCGTTTGAAAAATCGGTCAAGTTGTGCCTCTTTTATAGACTTACATGTAAATGTTTTAAAAAAGTCCTACAGAGAAGTGCACAATGTTTTTACATTAATCTACTATAGTTTCTTGAGGTACTATGATAGTGTATAAGGATCAGTACAATTAGAGTTGATGAATTAATAACCAATATTAGTGGGAATTAATTCATGTTTAATTAATTAGGATTGAAAATTATATATTATATTAAATAAATACATGTAGTAAGTCGGAGAACATGGAACATCTGTTATATGTAATTAGTCGTAATTACAAACAAATGTTGTAACAGATAAACTAATAAATGTTATTTGAATGTAGTAAATTTAATTTTATTTGCTGCGTAAACATTAATTGGTTTTTTTTATTTATAAATTTTAACATAGTAAGAATTTACCTAGTTTTGCGATCGCCGGTTAAGGGAACGCTGTATTACAAAATCTTCCTGCAAAATTGATTTAATATTAATGTGTTGATAGCTGATTAAATTTTTAATTAGGTTTATTTTTATATTTGTTTACAATATTTTCCAAGCAGATGGGTCGCGCCCCTTGACCTGTGAGGTGCTTAGCTGTAAACAACAACGGATTTCAAGTGATGTTATTTCTGCTTCTGTGATTTCTTAGGATCTAAAAGCTAAATCAAATAAATAGAAAAATGGAAGAAGAAAAATAAGTAATGAAGAGAAAATAGACAAAAAAATAGAAGAAAATATGATTCATAATTTTCCTTAATGTTTCGGAGCATTAGAATACCAAATAAAGTCATACAAATTATATGACGTTTTTCAGAACTTACAATTAGTTGCAAAAACTATTACGAATTGTGAAGGAGACCGAAAGCCATGTAATTTTTGCTACAACTATGAATCACACTTATTCATACTACTATATAATAGGACAAACCACCTAAAATCTTTAACAAATTTTAATTACTCTTAGATATAGCAATAATAAAATTTACAGATTTTAAATTAATTTTTATTAAAACTATGCAATTAAATATAAATTAAAATTATATAAATTATATAAATTAAAATAATGCAATAAATATGTAGATTCCCGTAATGTTTGAAAATCGACCGATAAGTGGAGAGAGCCTTTTTGAATGTGGGTTCATACGGTACGGTGTTATCTAGAGCTTGAGGTTTTTAAACATAAAATTCACTTATTTATAATGATATTTGTCATTAAAAATAGATAAATATTTGTTGCTACGTATAAAGTTTAGAAATCGATCGATATATCACTTATAAAATAGTTAATATTCTTTGTCCATCTGCATTAGTAACTTATACATTAAAATTAAAAATAGGATATCAAATAATATTTTTACGTGACCTTCAACCACCTAATCTGTGCAATGTTGCCTGGTTAAAAATTACAACTATATGTGAAAATATCTTCCTTTTTTAAAAATATTTTTAGGCTTCAACTAGATGCCATTGGCCAAAATTTAAAATGGAAATATCATTGATACTATAATTTTCAATAGAACAGCGCACATACGTAGATTTCAATGATTTAGGCGGCCAAATTTTTTTTTTTTTCAAAATCAATATAATGATAAGGTATCTATACAATTGGTGAGTCAACAGTTCTACGTACAATATAACATCCTCTTTTCCCGCCTTTGAAGCGCGGGAATCGACTTTCGATCAGTCGAAATTCGATAGTGAACAAGTGTGTACATGTCGGGTCTCGGCGCTCTCCTAAACTTATAACTTTCCAAAGTGCATTATTCATTTCAAGCTAATATTTTCGTTTTAACTGTGATGGATTGCGATAATACAGGTAAGAACAATTTGTTTTCGTTACAGAAAATTTTTATTAACATTCTCTGTCATTCATTTTTAACAAGGCAAACATCACTCTGTCCAAAATTTATTTTTTTCAGGTAAATTTAAATTCGAGTGTTTTTTTAATGTACTTATGAGTCCGTCCCTGTAATAATTTTCATAATACTTTATAGTTCATATATGTAACTAATTAATTCCAAAAGAAATAGCCGCGCAAAATCGCGCTTTTTTGAGCAAAGCCTTTTTGAAAGGCTCTTTGTCAAATATAGGAAATATTGAGTGCGCGCGATATTTTGTATTAAAATTGTTTTTTATTTGTTTCAGGTCTACCTACTATCGCGGGTACTAAAGTAGTGATTCGTCAATACAAATTTGACCAACTACAGTGCCAAATTTACCAACTTTAAATGAAAATATAATATTTAAAGCTAATATTTTCGTTTTAACTGTGATGGATTGCGATAATATAGGTAAGAACAATTTGTTTTCGTAGCAGACAATTTTTATTAACATTCTCTGTCATTCATTTTTAACACGGTAAACATCACTCTGTCCAAAATTATTTTTTTCTTTTTTGAGCTAAGCCCTTTTGAAAGGCTCTTTGTCAAATATAGGAAATATTGACTGTGCGATATTTTGTATTAAAATTGTTTTTATTTGTTTCAGGTATACCTACTACCTCGAGTACTAAAGTAGTGACTCGTCAATACATATTTGACCAACTACAGAGTCAAAATTTACCAACTTTAAATCAAAAACTTGACCATTATGAGAATTATCTCCTCATGCTCTATGGGCACAACAAAGAGGCTAAAAAAGACTTTAAAAAAAGATTTTCTTATACAAAATCACAAATTAAGCAACGTTGGGCAAAGGCAAATAAACAACAAGATGTTTTCCTGAAAATAAACCAATCATGGTTAGAGGGAACATTCGAGATTCCCATTAATCAGCCTGGGGAGGCTTGCCGGGGCCAGGTCGACCACCCAAGTCTTTTGGAGAACTAAGTGCGCGTAGTAAAAGAAGAAAAACGGAAGAAACAAGGGCCTCCGTAGGTGATGAAGTTATTGTTCACGTTGCTAAATCTGTGTTGCAGACAACGGGACTTAGGAACGTCTTGAAAGTGCTTAAAGATATTACGAACTCACCAACACGGGCTAGTAAATATAGAAAAGCCTATAGTAGAGTTACCGACAACGATGAGGTACCTCCATTGACGCCTCTCCAAGCACTTAAGATGTTCGTTGAAGCTGATCTTACGAGACGACAGTATGAAATAATAAGGGCAACAAATCCAAAACATTTCCTTTGCTATGATCTTGTTTTGAAAGCAAAGCAAGAGTGCTATCCGCCGAAAGAATCCCTAAGAATTACGGCTACTTGCGCGGAAAGTAATCTACAGTGCCTAATGGATCTAACCGTAACACGATTATCAATATACCTAGAAGATGTGATAATCCGGCTTAACGAACAAGAAAGGAAGTCGTTAATGATAATCTGCAAATGGGGTTGTGACGGTTCTCAGCAATCCAATTTTAAACAAATTTACGATAATGAGACTGATTCCGATGCCAACATTTTTATGAGTACCTTTGTGCCTTTGCGCATTGTTTGTGGAAAAGAAGGCAGTAAAATTGTATGGCAGAATCCAACTCCTTCTTCGTCTAGGTTTTGCCGTCCGATTCGATTCCGATTTGTAAAAGAAACAACGGACATAACTAAAGAAGAGATAAAATATGTGCAGGAGTCTATTAAGCAACTAAACAAAACAGTTGTTACGTTGAATGAAGAGGAGTTTTCGTTCGGGCACCAACTCAAAATGAGTATGATTGATGAAAAGGTGTGCAACGCAGCCACAGACACAAAGTCAACATCCCAGTGCTACATCTGTAGAGCTACTTCGAAAACCTTTAATGATCTATCGAAGAAAAATAGTGTAAACCCTCACGCTTTGGAATTCGGCTTGTCAGTATTATACGCCCGGATCCGCATTTTCGAAAGTATGATACACCTTTCGTATAAACTGCCAGTAAAAAAATACAGGGAAAGAAAAACTGAAGAAGACAAGATATTAGAAGCCCAAAAGAAGTTGGAAATTCAGGAGAGGTTTCGAAATGAAACCGGCTTGCTTATTGACATGCCAAAGGCCAACTTTGGCAACACCAATGATGGCAACACAAGCCGGAGGTTTTTTGAAAACCCCGAATTTGCTTCAGACATCACAGGTATTAACTTTGAACTGATTTACAGATTCAAGGTTATTTTAGAAACTATTTCTAGTGGCCATAAAATTAATGCTGAAAAATATGATAAGTATGCGTACGACACAGCAAAATTGTACGTAGAACAGTATGATGACACCCAATGACGCCTACCATGCACAAGATATTGGTACATGAAAGCCAAATCATAAAAACTTTGCTGCTTCCATTTGGGCAGCTATCGGAAGAAACTGCAGAAGCCCGGATTTTCAAGAAGTTGCTTAATTTGTGATTTTGTATAAGAAAATCTTTTTTTAAAGTCTTCTTTAGCCTCTTTGTTGTAACCATAGAGCATAAGGAGATAATTCTCATAATGGTCAAGTTTTTGATTTAAAGTTGGTAAATTTTGACTCTGTAGTTGGTCAAATATGTATTGACGAGTCACTACTTTAGTACTCGAGGTAGTAGGTATACCTGAAACAAATAAAAACAATTTTAATACAAAATATCGCACAGTCAATATTTCCTATATTTGACAAAGAGCCTTTCAAAAGGGCTTAGCTCAAAAAAGAAAAAAATAATTTTGGACAGAGTGATGTTTACCGTGTTAAAAATGAATGACAGAGAATGTTAATAAAAATTGTCTGCTACGAAAACAAATTGTTCTTACCTATATTATCGCAATCCATCACAGTTAAAACGAAAATATTAGCTTTAAATATTATATTTTCATTTAAAGTTGGTAAATTTGGCACTGTAGTTGGTCAAATATGTATTGACGAATCACTACTTTAGTACCCGCGATAGTAGGTAGACCTGAAACAAATAAAAAACAATTTTAATACAAAATATCGCGCGCACTCAATATTTCCTATATTTGACAAAGAGCCTTTCAAAAAGGCTTTGCTCAAAAAAGCGCGATTTTGCGCGGCTATTTCTTTTGGAATTAATTAGTTACATATATGAACTATAAAGTATTATGAAAATTATTATAGGGACGGACTCATAAATACATTAAAAAAACACTCGAATTTAAATTTACCTGAAAAAAATAAATTTTGGACAGAGTGATGTTTGCCTTGTTAAAAATGAATGACAGAGAATGTTAATAAAAATTTTCTGTAACGAAAACAAATTGTTCTTACCTGTATTATCGCAATCCATCACAGTTAAAACGAAAATATTAGCTTGAAATGAATAATGCACTTTGGAAAGTTATAAGTTTAGGAGAGCGCCGAGACCTGACATGTACACACTTGTTCACTATCGAATTTCGACTGATCGAAAGTCGATTCCCGCGCTTCAAAGGCGGGGAAAGAGGATGTTATATTGTACGTAGAACTGTTGACTCACCAATTGTATAGATACCTTATCATTATATTGATTTTGAAAAAAAAAAAATTTTGGCCGCCTAAATCATTGAAATCTACGTATGTGCAGCGGTTGGAAAAATAACATTTATTCCCATTGATTCCTCATGATCTACCATTTCAATTCAAACGATTAAAGCATTCAAGTAATGTTTCTTGTAACTTGCAGTGGATCTACGGATTGACTGTTTCTCTCAAAATCAATAATTTGTAGAGCTTTCTAGGATTGGGAACCCTGACAATCAAATCATTTTCATAATAGCAAGAGACAAAAGTGTTTACGAATATCTTATGAATTTAAAATAGATATTCATAATCCATGATAAATTCCTGCCTTCTTTATATTATATACACGCTTCTTGCTAATTATGTCCTTAGTTCCTTGCTAATATACATACCGATATATGTTATCATATTTGATTTTATTCATCTATGAGAAAAGGATCCACTGCTGCCTACTCGGGTTTAGTTTTTACCGACATCTTGATGCGATGACGTGCCCTTTTTGAATTCCTTTCGCCCACACAAACTCAGGAAGACACTCTTTTATTGTCGAACATATAAATAAATATGCCGGGAATAAAATATATAAAGAGCCAGAGAAAGGGTATATATTAGCCTAAGGGAGCCATAGAGCGTGACAGACATCCTCATCCAAGAGGGTGGAACTGGATTTAAAAATGAACCTGTGACTATGTTATTAGCTGCTATTTATCACCCAATCTGTGACATCTGCTGAGGAAATGCTTGCTCTATTTCGGTCCCGCACCCAGCACATTTTCCCAACACCTTTTGTCTACTTTATTTCCCCTCTGTCGGTCCATTTCCAAATAGTCCGCCGGTGTAGCCGTCCGTCACCTCTCCCTTGGGCTCGGTTTATCTTCTCCGCTCCTTATCATAATTCTTTCAAGTTTTATTGTTCTGAGTGAGTAACGAAGCTACTACTGGTGGTATTCAGTTAGTCTTACAAGGAACGAATTTATCACCGTGTTGCTTTTTTTCTTTATAAGTATTTTTAAATAGATAATTGTGTGAATAAGTAGTTAAATTCTGAAGGCTGTTCTGAAAGTTGTGGTAAATAGAGATTGGGGAAAGAAAAATGATCTGACATTTTTTCGAAGTTTATATTTTTCGCGCTAATCTCTCCTGGATGACGTCTTTTATACTCCAGAGGCATCTGCAGTCGAAAAGATTTGTAAATCGGGAGTTATTCGTTTCTGGAGTTTTTGTGTAAATGATAACGACATACGACGTAGTATATGATTGTAAAAAGTTTGTGGTAATATAACCTCTAAAAAACAAAATTAACTGAATAAAGTTATTTAATAATCTATGTATGTATTAAACAAAATCACGATTTACTATCTCCAACTTCCCGACGAATATGTTAGACAGGGACCAAAAGGACGAAAATCTAATAGATTGTCCTTTTAAAAAACGAAAATTGTTTCCTTAAGTCTCCTTTGAAGCGGATAAATGGGAAAGGAAGTGTCCTTTTAAAAATTAAAAATAATCAATTTTCCTTTGAAAGTTTTCTGTTTCGATCCATCTGTAGTTTTGGATTCTTTACAATTTTTTTTTGTAAATGAATAAATTAATATAATGCAAAAAAATTAAATATTCTAATTTTGAATTTATATATTAACTATAAGTTCAAGAAATGAATAAAATAAAAATTAGTAATTAGGTCATTATTGGAAGTTATTTAACAGAGTTCATTCTTTAATAACTAATAAACTTTTTACCATTTAGTTATCATGGCGATGTGCTCCAAAAACTCGTTAATAAACACTGTAATTAATTTATATTTATTATTTGATAACTCCTTTATTATTATTAGCAGGTTGAAGAATATATGACGTGGTTGTCTTGTTTTCTTTTCTTTTAGCTTTCATCTTTATTGCAATTTATTTTGGAATGCTGACTGTACTTTTCTCGGGAACGGAAGCTGTTGAGATGTAGGCCAAGTGGGAAAAACCATGATCCTCGGTTCGGGGGAGAGAAGAGGAAGTGGTGGTGCGGTACCGTAGTCTTGTGGCACCTCGTTTGGACCACTTGGGGATCAAAGGTATGTATGGAATTCGGAACTCCGTTATATTATTAATATTTTTGGCTTCCATTGCCGTCCTCCTGCCGATGTCAGCACATCAGAATTCACCAAGGCAAACCATGTTATAAGAAGTACTCTTGGTTGTATTTAGCGAGAAAAACGAATTAAATTGTCACCGTCCATAACAAGGCCGCAGCTGTTGAGAAGTCAACCGGAATGTGCTAATTGAATAAGTGTGAAAGCTCGAGTGTCTGTTGAAAGGCGACAGTTGTTGTACTGTGATAGATCTCAGTGGAGGGATAGCTGACTGGGCGCCTCTTCAATTATATCTAATTGTCCCTAATTATAGTTGTTTATCTTTTAGGGCGGTCTTTTTAACTGGATAACTGGTTCTGGTCCGAGTAGAGGCTCTGCGATATTGTTTTTATTTTTTATTAAATTAATTGACAATCTATTCACTTAAGTTTTCTCATTTGATAATAGGTCATAATTTTCAACTATTGTCTGACCATTCGATGATCGAGGTTCCTCTGAAGGATACTTTGAAGACTGATACTCCCCCCCCCCCACCTTCCAACCAATTGAGCAATCATCAATATTTAAGATTAACGAATCATTTTCATCCGAGTGGTAAAAGGCCGCACTTGAATTATCTTCTTCCATCCACATCACTTCTACACAGTTCAACTTGTATATATTAAAAAATACATTAAAAAAAACAGAGGATTTATTTTTTGAAGCTGTTGAAGTGGTGTATAATAGGTTGATCAGAAAGTAATTTCGGATTTTTCATACCAGTCATTTACAATTAAATATAATAATAATAATAATAAACTTTTCTTTCTTGTGGAGAGAAAACATCCCGGTAGGGGTCACGCATGGACTGAGGAGAGAAAGCTCAAACATTCAGAGTTCATGAAAAACATGTGGAAGAGGAAGAAGCAGGCGAAGAGCAAAGAACAAGTGCTGCTCTCATGATATTCGCGTGGTCCCAAGGGCCGTTCCGTGAAGAAAAAAAAAATAATAAAAGTTCTTTATTTATTCTAAGACCTCGAGTCTCTTAAGAATTAAAAATAAAAGGGCATTCAGAGCCTTAAAATGAAATAATATTTCTATAAAAAAATAACAGATAATAATAATAAAAAATAAAACAAAGAAAAAGATATTAATAAAAAGTAACAGAAAATTTAAAATATTTTATTTTATTTATTTTTTTTTACAAAAACAATAAGATTTTATGAATATAAATATTGACAGATTTTGGAGGACAGGGACAGGGTCTGGGTGGATAGTAAGTTGTTAAAGAAGTGGTATTTGAAAGTGGAAAGGGTAATTGAATGACGAACGTTTAGAGGGATGTTAAAATAGGTCATAATTTTATATGTAATATAATTCTAACCTGACTACACCTCTGACCATCTTCTTTAACTAATTTAATTTGTTTTTGGAGATATACATAATAATTAATGACGGTTTGATTACATTAATTTATAAACATGATCACATAAGGAAAATGGTGTTTTCATCCTGCTGTGTTTGGGGAGGTTACCGTGAGAGGGTGTATCAGAGGTGGTTAGAAAAAATTTCTTGATTATTTCCCCGTAAATGACGTTCCAGAATACTGCAAATTGTTGATTTATTGAACTCATGTGATAGCCCAATTGCATATTAATAACATAATTTGGAATAAACAAATGCATTTATTTTTTTTTTTTATTCAATAATCAATCTTTTATTGAGAAAGTATTATTATCTGCTTCAAAGAGGGCAGTTAGTTATATGGAAGGCTTTATAGATCCATTCACACAATATGTATAATAAGAAATAAATGAAAAAAAAAAAAAAATCAAGAACCTCATGATATATAATATAACAAATAAAGTGAAATAAAAGTAGAATCAAATAAATTACATACATTAAAATAAAAAGTAAATTTAAAAAAGATAATAATAGTAAAAATATAAATTAAATTATTGAAAGTTTAAAATCATACTTTATAATCATTTATACTTTATTAACAATATACACTGATACTAGGGAATCCTCAACCAGACTTGTCCCCCATGCCAGGTCTAAAGAAATCCCAGTGCTTCTCTTTAAGCTGTGGCACTGATGGAAGAGTTGAGAAGTTGGCCATTGCCAGGACTGCATGTTGACTTTTCTTAAAACAAATTAAATTACTTTCCGTTGAACCCAATGCTTTCTTTATACTACTTTATTCTGCTTTAATCTGAATTTATATTATTCTCTAATAAAGTGGCAGGACATTTTCCGATTACTTATGAACTGCTATCCCCGAGTAATAAAGGCCTTGTAGTTAATTCTTCCGATGTTTTAATTAAAACAATGCATGCATTCCTTTTTAGATTATGTTCGTTAGAATTATATCGACGATTAGTGATAAGAAGTTATGATTGCTAAATGGATTTTAATCATATAGAAGCAGTTTACTCTGAAGCTTCTGTAGGTTACCATAGAAACCACAGTGTCGATAATTGCTTCTTCTGACTTGTTATTGTTTGTTCACCAACAGTGAAGGGCCAGTTATCCTTGAGTACTTGGCAATTGTTCTTGTAGAATGTTGATTTTATTGTAGAGGTTATTATTAGATTTTACTGCCATAAATGTTACTATCCTCCTTACTGAAGGTCATTATGTTATAGAGGCAATGATGTGTCTATTCATACAATGTATGCAAACACACACACACAGACACTCACTCAAAATTATCAAATGAAACAATTAATTACTAAGAACTAATAATACTAATTATAATAATTATTTCTTAATAATAATAATAATTAAAAATATAAATAATAAAAATCAACAAAAAATAAAAAAATAAAAGAGCAAATATTATAATAGTCATACTTTACTTATACTATACATATACAGAATATACTATACTATACATACAGTATACT
This sequence comes from Euschistus heros, assembly GCA_003667255.2. Classification (NCBI taxonomy): domain Eukaryota; kingdom Metazoa; phylum Arthropoda; class Insecta; order Hemiptera; family Pentatomidae; genus Euschistus; species Euschistus heros. The sequence goes on from RCWM02000139.1 coordinate 1,247,074, forward strand.
ATACATACAGACTATACTATACTATACTATACAGTCATACTATACTATACAGACACTCAGCCCGGGGAATCCCAAATCAAGCCTGTCCCCCCCCACTTATATAGGAGCAAGACAAGGTCCAAAGTGATCCTAGCACTGCTTTCTCAGCTGCATGTTCATGTTATAAGTATTCAGTGAATACGAGTATCATTTTGGAGGTAGATACGAAGGTTTTTGTTTAAAAATAAGGAAAGACATCGAAATATTTTTAAATACATTGAATTTCATCGATTTCCAAATGTCCACTATTATTGAAGTAATGATTTTATATTTTGTAAGAAAGAAAAATTATTGCTAGTCTTTAATCAACCATTCATTGGCCATGAATTGAAACAGAAATAGTAGATGTTACCACTACCTTCTCTTGAATTACATTCAGGATTGTTTTTGAGATCCTTCGTCCAACCCCTTTTTAGTGTTATTATTGGTACTATAAAGTGGAAGGATGATTAATTTGTAAATGCTACTTTTCGTTTCTGAAACTATTTTACGGAACAAATCTTTTAGTGATGAACAACTTTCAAGCTATGGGACATCAGTTGTTATGTGGAATACATCCTTCCTTCTTCCATTTACAAGTTTATTGCACACCTCCGATCCTGGCGTATGCTCGGCAGATTCCTCCTTCCTTGAAGACAGAAAGGAGACGACATGGAAAGGCGGTCAGCTAGCCATTGCGACAGCGACGGAGGCGTCAAATAAACAACTTGGCCATAGATCAGCTAAATATACATCGCGCAGTCGTGCATTTGGTCCATGTCCAACTCTCTGTCAAAACAAAAGGAACACTTTTTTTTTTTTATTCTTCATTAGGTGTGGTGTGGGAGGGTACGGGGGTGGTTGGATATTCTGAGGGATCGGGGGCGTAGTCCCTATAGGTACATTAGGTGTTGGAGTTGCATATGTGTCTCAAGGCACGTCCTACCTTCAGAAAACTGGTCCGAAATTAAGTAACATTCCTGAAAGAAGTAACGTCTACCAAATCAATGGTGACCGTTTTTGTGATTTGTGTAATTAATTTACCCCTCCTATGACTCTTTACAGTTTTTATGAATAAATGAATTTCAATATTTAGATCTAACAATATATTTATTAATAATTGTAAAGAGAAAAACTGTCAATTTGTCGTATGCCAAATGAGCGGAACCACCATAATGACTCATATTCGGAAAATGCAAACATTCCAATTCAAGTTGATGAGGTAATTGTGGACTGTGGAATCTCTGAATATGTTGGCAGTTGGGCTATGCAGCCGTTGATTAAAATATAATTTATAGCGTGATGTTTCGGCCTACAATATAGGCCTTCATTAGGGCTCGAAGAAAAAACAAACAAAAAGACATGACAAAGAAAGGGGGAGGGATTGTTAGAAAGTTATGAAATGAAAGACAATATGGAAAAACAAAAACAAAAAAACGACAAGTGAAGTGAAGTGTAGGGAATGTCGTCATATATTTTTTATCTTTGTAACAACAAAATATTTAATTTTTTTAGTTATATTATTTTTTTAAGTAATTTTTTTGTGTTTTTTTCTCACTGTTTTTTTTTTTTACAATCCTTCCTTCTCTTTTTCATATCACTTTGTCTGTTTTTCTCTTAACCCTGATAAAGGTTTACATTGTAGGCTGAAACGTCAGCACTATAAATTAACAATTTATTTTGTAATTGTGTATCTATGACTGCATATCCTAACTACCGACATCTTCATTCCAATTTAAACTTATTTAATGTGCACAAGGGATATATTGTGGTGATGAAATGTTTTTGAAAAATTTTATGTAATATTTACTTACATAAGTGGCTGTTCTTTGGTAAATGTGTCAAACAATAATACAAGTAACATTTTTAATTATTGCTATGATAACAAATGTCTTTCAATTATAATAATTAATTCCACGCTATATTTAAAAACAGATTAAAAGAATATATTATGTGTATTTTCATCAGTTAGTGGATCTCCATTAATTATGATTTAGGCTGGCACACCTGTTTCCTTTGATGTGTGTTTATTTTTACAATCCCGTTAAGGTTGTCCAGCCTGCTAAGAGTGGTAGAGGAACCCGCACTGAAGGACAGGAAGCTCATCTCATATATTTTCTCTCACTGTCTTAATATTTTTTTCATTTCTGTACTGTATAAGTGTCAGGAAACCTGGAATAGTTGTCAGTTGCTAATATTTATAGCCAACATTTATTTATGAGATATATTGAAGACATGCATTACTTTAATGGGTGGATTTTAAAATGTTCACAATTGTAAAAAAAAAATATATATATTTTTTAAGAATTGGAATTTCGAATTTTATTGTTAGCAAACAATAAAAGAATATTTATTGTTAAGAACAATATGTCTTATTTTACTTAATAACCTATAACTTGTATACTACCTATTGTTAAATCATTTCTTACTTAAAAAATTGATGTTTCTACTATTTTCTCAAGGGTTAATGTTAGCAGAGTTCTCTGTTTAACTTTCTCTCATGCCTACTCAAACGCACGGTTAGATCACACCGCTGTTTTATGTTACAATGGTTATTATAAATTTTATTTGTCAATGAATGTTTACTGATTACAAAATATATCCTGGTATAGTACCTAATAATAAATAATAAATAAATAAGTAATAATAAAAATCGTTTCTACTAGTTCCTCAAGGGTTAGTGTTAGTTAGCAGAGTTACTCTGCACCGTTAAACTTATAGTAAGCATGAGATAAGTGTGTTATAGTGTGTGTGTGTGTCTAACCGTGTGTTATAGTAAGCATGAGATAACACACGGTTAGATCACACCGCTGTTTTATGTTGCTATGTTGATTATAAATTTCAGTTGTACAAATGTATCCTGGAATAGTAATAATATGGTTACGAAATTGAAAATTTGAAATTAATTTTCGAAATATAGAATGGCTCATTGGGAACACGAGTTTCTTAAACATTGTAATTTTTTCGAATAAATATAATAAATGAAAAACTAAGGAACTTGGACCCTGAGTCGTTATTAAAATTCTTCTTGCAACATGCCACCTGTCATCTTTTGGATTGTCAACAGACCCAACTAAAAACAGGAACAATTACTTAAGAAACATACACTATATTCAAATATGTTCACTTTCAGAATACTAACAGTAGTTCTCCACGCTACCGCATGTATATTAATAATAACAGAAATTCAAATAATAATGAAATAAATATTTATGGTTGCCAAATACTGTTCCATCGATGATTCCAGTTTAAGGTTTGTTTTGTTTTTGTTTTCTCCCTTGAGTTGAGCTTGTTGTTTTGGGTCAGCCTTTGAATTTTACACCCATGTTTTAGTCAATAGCCAAAACGTATAATTCCATTCAAAATCTTTCGAAAGGTTATGTTATTCCTAAATATATAAAAATATCATCTACAGGTTTCCTTTCATAGTCTAAAATTATTTTTAAACTGTGGTGCGAAGCGATTGATTGATAAAAATATCGTGAAAGTGATGGGCTATTAATCAGTTATAAGAATCTATTTGAAACTTTTATGACGATAAATATTTTGTGGCTTAGTGGGCTCTTATTTTAAGCTAGGGAAGCTCTTTAAATGTTCATCATCAAAATGTAATTTTTTTATAATTTTTAAGGTTAAGAAAAACACGTTTTAACGAACGTTATGAACTGTTAGTGTGTCATTATGTATGGATTGACTTCATTTCTGCGATGTAGAAAGATTGATCCCAGCTAGGAGATGGTAATATTTCCATTTATAATCCACCGCTTCAACGGAACTATTTGGCACTGACTGATTTCCGTTTTCCCAACAACTCTCGCTGACAGTTATTTCGGACCAATGGCCGTTCATCTTGCCCTCCTGACACCCTCGGATTTATGGATCCCTCGTGGCTAACTGTAATTAGGGGTCCATTCAACTTGTTGTTTACCTTTTTTCGAAAGAGCATATAAACAACGAAAGTGGACTAGTCTCGTTGACCTCTTTTCTCAACAACTTTATCATCTCGATCATTCTTTTAGAACTGACTGTTAAAAGGTCGTTTTCCGATCTGCTGTAGTTACTAAAGATGAATTACATTGATTTGATTCTCTTCGGTGTTTATATGTCTCCTCTTATTACTGTCTTTCACGTCGTATGAATGATCTTTTATCTCTTGTATTTCTTCTCTTATTTCCGCTATTTATTGTTGTATATTTCAGAAATATAAAAGTTATTTTGGTTCTTTTATGTTTGATCCTACATACTTTTCGGCATACACATACCAGTGCTTCGAATTAGGGTATCTAGAATTGATGACTCAAAATCGATTCCTAGAAACCGACCGATACTGTTGGCTATAGTTTTTTAATACACGATTGTATAATAATTATACATACAGGGTGAGTATCTCTTAGTGTAAAAAATAAAAAAATGGGTGAAACTAGATCAAAAATGTAGTAAAATGCCGCAGACCTCACCTTTCTATTTCAATCCATTGCAGATATACGATAAATCAAAGACTTTTTTAAGGAAACCACGTTTTTGTTTCATAAAAGCTGTAATATCTCCATATGGTTTAGATATTGTTTAAATTTTGACCACATTTTCGGATTTAGCATTAAATTTTCTATAATAGCTGAGTACCTGTAACCTTGAATTTTACAAAATTGGTATCTAAAGAACAGCTTGATCTTCACCTTATTTGTGGATGTCACAATGTCTTATATTACTTTCAATGCTCACCGTTTTTCGAAAAAACTATCCACAAAACGTCAAATCTCACAAAAACTTTCTAATTTAATAAGCTTTCGAATGATATGTTAAACGTAATGATTTTGTTTCGATTTCATGGCGAAATTCACTTTTGAAACCGAAAAAACATGGTGTTCTCATTTGGCATACAAATTAGTTACTTGTGTAAATAAAACATTATGAGAATCTCTTAATGGAAATGTGCATTTTAAACATAATGAACTCTTCATTAGATTAAAAAGCAAAGAAAAAAATTATTGTTTACTAGAAAATAAAGGAAAACTGTCCATAAAGCGACACCAGATCAGAGGATCTTATGTTATTACATTTATTTATTTATTACTATAATTTAGAATTTATTTTATTAGATTTTCAATGTGAGGTTTAAAACTAAATGATAATGAACATAGACCTCAATTTTGCTGTTAGGTTCTGAATGCAGATGATATTAAAGAATACCCCTTTTTGCGGTGAATTAATGGGTAGATGAGTCAGTTTTTACGGGGGAAGGCATTTATATTATGAATTTATAAAATAAAAGTAAGAGGGGAAAGAACACCTTCATTTAACCAATGGTCATAAAAATTTCCACTTCCATTAATTCCACTTATAAAGCACATTTTAATTACAATCGATTTCAAAGTAATATTAAAAAAAATATAGGAATTTAGGACGATAATATTTTGTATATACAAACAATAAACTACCATAAAATAAAAAGGGAATTAAAATTATTTTAATTTTAAGTCATTATAATTATGTTAAAGAATTATAAATAACATTTTAAACTTCAAACTTTTATTGATAGATACTTATAAGTATTAGTCAACCATAGCTAAAAAATATACAATTTTAGTCATGAACAACCAGCAATGTCGCATATTGCAAAACAAATCCTCAGTTGCAGTTGAAAGAGCCGTATAAACACCGAAGAGAATCAAAAACAAAACTATGACAACTAACTCCTCTGCCTATGTTCTAGGCTATAGACTAAAATATTTTAATTTTTAATACTTTGTTCATAACACAAAAGGACTTCAAAATCGCTTTTGTATTTATTCTGGTTTATATTTTTTTACCGATACAGACAATTTATATAATATTTATTTCCTTAAAAAAGCTGAGGAATCCGCTATTATTATTATATTTTATAACATATTTTAAATGTGCCATTTTTTTTTTTTTTTTTTTTTTTTTTTTTTTTTAGGAGACCTCCAAGAAGCACGTATCACGTGAGCTAGACTTGACTCAAAGCCGGTAAGTTTTATACTTTGTATTAAAACCTTTCAGATCTTACACTATACTTGACGCTTTTAGTTAATTTATTTTATAGAATTTTAGTAGTTGATATTAAAATAAACTTTAATCTGGGTTATTGCTCCTTTTAAATAATCATAATGAACAAAATAAGACAGTCTAGCTGCCCTGATTATGTATATAACTGAATAGAACTACATAATCATGTTGGTAATTTAAATATTAATAATAATAATAATTTATTCAAATTTAAAATTTAAGTAATGAAAGAAAACAATAATAAAATATAAAATAACTCATATACTGAATACTCTTAATAAAATGATAGAAAAAAAATACCCAAATTTTACATTTTTATATATATATATATATTATATATATATATATATATATATATATATATATATATATATATTTTTTTTTTTTTTTTTTTTTTTTGTTAAATCAATTATATTAAATGTAACGGCTTTTGAAGAACTGTCCGCTTCTTTTGGCTATATTTCAAAATATAAAACAAATAAAAATAAAAACCTTCTAATATTAAATACATGATTTATTTTCCATAAGTTTTTTTTGTTAAAGCAATTATGATGATACTATATTTAATGTCTAGTGCTGCATTCTTGAATACGCTATAGCACCTAAATAGTTGATTACACACACACAAAAAAAAAAAAAAAATAATAATAAAAAAAAAAAAATACAAAACTTGATGATTGAAAATTACCTGAAGGGCTAATACTGTCACCTCCCCCCCCCCTCCCCCAATTGTGAAGGCGGAAGGCGAAGCCATGAATTTCTGTGCTTATTTAGTTGGACTGATGAAGTATTTTTCTAATTTTTAGTTTTATCCTTCGTTCCCATTGATTCTTCTTGAAATGAAATTTCTATTATTTCTTAAATTTTATTTTCAGCATAATTATAATTTGAGTTTCTCTAATAATTTTGCAATTATATTCGGAAGCTAGGAAAATGTCGCTCGCTGAATATAACTAAAGTTGAATGGGTTGTATTACTGAAATATTATATATTTAGATTTTGAGTATTTATATTGAATATTGGTTACATACAATATTTTCAAATTTTTAATATTAAATATTTGAAATATTGTTTTGACATCAAATTAACAAATACTTCAAAATAAACATAATTTCATCTTCTTCACTTTTCTACTTTACTAAAAATAATGTTTTCAAGGACGAATATTTATCTTTTTGATTTAAATTTAATATAATAGAAACGTTGATAATAATTTTGTATAATTTTATTTTGATTTAATATAAAAATTGTTTTTAATTCAAAAGTGCCTTCACATTGTTTTTATTACTTAATCTACAGCCGAACCTAGTAGTTATTATTAAATGTTTTATATTTTATACATCATGTATTCATAAAGTATCATGGACAGAGGATCTGTAAAATGTTTAAGTAGCAATATCTATTTATATGGTATTTACGGAATATTTTTTATTTGTTTCATAAATTCATTCAAACTCTTTTAAATTTTTTTTATTATTTTTTTTTTTTTACCGAATGGCAGGTGAACGGTAATTGGGAATGTTTATAAATGACTTTGCTTTTGTTATTGTTTTGATGAAGGGAATAAATATTGGTGTAGAAAACATAGCAAGAGGGAACTAGAAGTGACCCAGATATCTAGAGTGCACAGATATAGCTGGAGGTAATTGGCCTCTTAGGGAGAAAAATCGTTTTCTTTTTATTAGTGCAGCTGCGCCCAATTCTGGCCTCCCTTTTAATTTAAAACGGAAAAAAAAGAAACGGTTCAAAAAATAATAAAAGAAGATTCTTAATTTAAATTGAAAAAAAAAAAATAATAAATCAGGTTTTATAACAAGGAAATACGGATCTCATTTAGATAAAATTATATAAGTCGCTCTTCAATAATTTTCCATTTCTTGTCTTTAATGGTACGGATATATATATTTCAGAGGAAAGTGTTTTCATTTCAAAAGTAATTATTTTGTGAATTCTTTAAATTTGATTTTAAACGATTGGATTAACTGACATCCCAACTCATCCTACCGTTGTCCTCACCACTAGGCTGATGACATGTGTGTTATCAGCAAACAATGATCCCTTCATTGCCTCCCAAACACTCCAATCCCATATCCTAAGCCTTAAAGAATGGTGTCAAAAATGGAGATTCAAAATAAATCCAAAAAAATCTCACCAAATAACCTTTTCTTTTCGTCGTTAACCTACGACTTCCTGTTCCTGTTGAACAGATCCGCTACCTAGGACTCCAGTTGGACAAACGTCTAACTTGGAATCCACATACAAGACTAAAACGACAAGAAACTGCCCGTCGTTACAGACTACTTCAACATTTACTAGACAAATGTTCAAAGCTCTCATTTAATTACAAAAGACTCATATACACGACTTTGATTAACTAGTTTTGAAAGGAGGATCGTTTCTCATATTGCAGTACGCGTCTTCTTCAGTGTTTGGTCATCACTGCTGTCGCTTTCGTACACAAAACCAAGAAGTTTCGGTACAGAAAGCTCTTCGCCGAGTAAGATAGGCCTCATTGCAGATTTTACAATTTTGGTATTTAACTGACATGCCAGACTTCAAAGACAAGAAACTGCTCGTCGTTTCTGACTACTCTAAATTTTACTATCTGAATAATATCTGTAAATATCTGACTACTCTTAATTACTAGACAAACGTTCATAGCTCCCTATAAATTACAAAATTTTTTTCATGCCAGTAATTAGACCAATTTAGACATATGGAGTTGACCTTCCAATTCTTCTTCTTCTTATGCATATAGATTTTAATGTTCCATACTTTGCTGATTTGGCCCAAACCAGTTAGGTTACTTATACTTTCATAGTAAACTTCATATCCACTCTAATCCACTAGTCTCCGAACTTGTCTCAAACTCCATTCCCGATAATCCTTCGAGGCGTCTGAAAAGAGTATGAACTCTAGAACTATTGAAGTGCTACTTGTGAGTAGTTCTTTACATGTTATGACATGTCATCGTTTTCTCCTCAAATTTACTTTTATAAAATGTATGAAGTTGTAAATATCAATAATTGTTATAAATAAAAATAAAAAATAGTTATTTAACTGTGTATTGAGTTTTAGATGTAATCCCTTAAGAATTCATTAAGAAAAGATAACTATCTGTTAAATAGTCGTGTGGTTCCTTGCAAACAGTGAATAGTATATAATATGTACCATTTTTCTAAGCTGTCAGAAAGCTGACACAAGTTAAATAACCTGCCTATATGAGGAGCCCCATTCGAAATAAACAAATTTTACACTCATAACATTGTTTTACAGGGGTGTAAAAAATCGCCTCTGACTCCTTAATATCGCTTCACCGAAAACGTTGCAAAAAATGGATGTTGATAACTTTTTAGGCATAGACCTTATAATTTATGTTACGATGATTTCTATAATGAGTATTTCTCATATCCATACTTTATGACTTTAGTAACATTCAACATGAAACTAAAACCAATTCTTTTGAAATCTTCCTTATTTGCTGTTATAAAATAAAAAAAAAATACCTTATTTTATTAGTTGTTTCTTATACTATGTTATGTCATATTATAAGCCTTCTGTATCGTTGCTGTTTATAATAAGTTGTGCCTGATTGATGCCTGTGTTTACGTGAGGATTCCGGGCCAAGTGGAAAAAAACCGATGTTTTCGAAAATGTGGATCGGATTTAGAAAAGTGTTCCCTGAGTTATTGGAGCCCTACGCAGCTCCAGGAGATATATTGTGTGCGGGGGACAAGCCTTCTCGACTGGAGTTTTAAAATTTTCCAAGAAACAGACGTCACTGGGGAGATGTTTTACGTCGAATAAATAATCGTTATTATTTCGTTTCACTAATTTATTGTATCGTTGTGGCGAGTCGTGGAAACATATAATGCTGAAGTTATGTCTTTTATCATTTGTCAAGCATTTAATAGATATATTTTTACTCTACTACTACAATTTTGGTATTACAAATATTTTTTTTTATTTTTTATTTTTTTTAATTCTGGGGTTCTGCGTGCCTTAATTTTATTCTACTATGTGGGTAGTGAACAATGAGAGCAAGAAAGGGTTTTCCCTGTTGGCAAGCCGAGATAGTGTTCTTTGTATTTCCTCTGCTTTCCCCGCCATTATAAATTGGGTCAACTCCTGATAGGCTTTTCTCCTCATGTATGTAAGAAGAATTTAATTGGATGGCTAAGTACTTGGTAGAAAAACTAATTACAATGAGAAAGAAGTGGTGGTTATTGTTATAGATTAATAGAAAATTATTATTTAGTAACTGGCTTTAAAGATGGCTAAACCACTCATGGAAGTTATTTTTCATAATTTTATTTCCTTAAAGTAAGGTTGATGAAATACATGATAAAAAGTAGTAGAGTGCACCTGATTCATGGAACTGTTGATAGGACTGTAAAAGAAGTACAATAAATGTTTATATATTTATAGAAGCAGTTCCTAAAAATAGAAATATTCATTATATAAATAGTATTAAATAGTTTTAAATGGATTAAGGTGCTTTATTAGTTGAGTTCATATAAACATGAAAGTATAATAATTAGTAATGGAGGAAAAATAAAAATACTATATAGCTAGAAGTTTTTCTATAATTGTTCATTGGAGTGTTCTGTAGAACATACATAAAGAAGAGTTGTCAACTTGAACAAAATCTTCTTTAAAATAAGTTTTAGATTAGTTTGGGTGATTATGGGAGAGATACGAATTTCCTAAAAGGAGCATATTTTCTGATAAAAGAAAATAAGATACCATTTTTATCGAAAGGGAGGCGCGGTAGCTAGTGGAACTGCCATGATCCCGGGCTTCTTGTTCTATTATTTCAGTCGTGGATCAACTCCGTGATTGAGAGATCTTCCTGGGGGCACATTCAGGCTTTATAAAGTGGGTTACCATAATGGAGGAAAAAACTTGGCGTTTGAACATGGTTTTGGCCATATATTCTCTTGCTAAAGTACAGGGTTTATATTTTTCCTGAACATTATGCGTACTATTGATGGTTCCTGAAATATTTGAGAACAACTTTAAAAGAAGACATTCAAACTGTTCTTCCTCGCCTTACCTCACCCCCTTATTTTTATGGGCTTATATAAAAGAATATGTTGTACAGTAGATTCTAACGAACTATAACAAAATAGTGAATATACTCATTCTCGGTTTTTCTTCCCGTTTAATTAAGCACGTGGAAGGTTTGTATAAAATATATAAGTATATTATGTTATTTTATAACATTCGTATGTAAATTTAAAAAAGAAAAAGTTATGACTCGTAAGGTAAATCCTTTGTATATTTTCGTTTTCTTGGAGTGATAGTTAGTTCCGTTTATTAATGCCATAGTTCAAGATAAGCACTTAATATTACATTTATATTGATAATATAATAATGTCGAAGAATGTTCTTGAATTCGAACTAGATCTTAAGAACGTTCAATAAACTTTTAATCAATATTTAAAATTCATGGAGTGTTGAAGAAAATGAGATTATAATAAAAAAGGATGAATGAATAACCCCACGGCGTTAAAATAAAAAGAGGACGTGGTATCTATATATAATAATATTAAATGAGAATTTCGTATAGCGGTCATGGCCAGTACCTACTGAGAACATGGCGACAATGGGGTCAGTGCATGTTGATTAGAGGGAACTGTTGTGTTTAGTCTTGTGTTGTGTGTTCTGATGTGTACTAGTGTGTACAGTGGCGTCTTGTTGGATTCCCTATGTTTGGTAAGGTCCATTCTGATGCTTAATATCGATTGTTTGGAGTTGTGAGGTTGATATTTTAGAAAAACGGTAAGGTTATGAAGCGGTGTGTTGTTAAGTTAAAATTTTAAATTTCATTATTTTGGAATTTTTGTTACCGAATCTTCTAATAGATAGAGTAGTTAATATAATGTAACTGTATTATTGTTTTTTTATGTTGTGATATTTAGTCTACAATTATCATTTCGTAGTTTCCTGAAATCATATCTCAAAACGGCTTTTTTTCTTTACTTTTTTAGTTTCCACAATTCTCTTGCGTAGATATATGTCTTTTTGGTTTAAGGTTTTCGTCACTCTCGTAAATGTAACATTTCAACAAACTCAAGCTCTGTTGGTGTTGCTCTGATCGATAATTTGCCGACAGTTACCTTATGAGTAATTTAATGGTGAATATTTTTGTTATATAACATATGCTGTTAGGACCTATCGTTAGGTCCTAAGTCCTTAGAACCTATCCTAGATTCTTAAGTCCTTTTGGAAATTTATTAGTGTTGCGGTCTTTTGCTAAGTTAAAATAATAAATTTCTTTATTTGGTATCTTTTACTGAATCTTATTAATTAGACTGATTAATATCACTTGTCTATATTTTGATGTTTTATGTTGAGATATTTTTTTCTAAAAATATTAGATCGTACCTTTCCTCAAATCATATCTACTTAAGTAATTGAAACCCTTCTTTATACTTTCCACTATTTGATTTAATGTTTTTCTCCTCGGTTTTTACTTTTTTAATAATTTTTATACGAATGTGATTTCGTTAGTCAAGTCCATTGTTACTGTTGCCTTCCTGTTTTTAATCTTTAGCAAAAACGAATTCTCAGATTGAACTCATCCTATTTGCTGCCTCTACGATAATATATTAACCTATCGTACGGAGGAGTAGATGAGGATGGAGAAGGCTGTGGTTTGATATCGGGCGCACGGCCAGGCTAAATATGCAAGCCTTCTGTTACCTTGACGAATGTGTTAGTTTTAATTGAGTTTGTTTTATAAATAATTTAATGGCCTATCCTGCGTCAAGTGGTTCGTTTCATAGCTTATTTTATTTTTTAACATCGAACCATGAGTGCATCTATGTAAAAATCCTTTAAAGTATTCTATTTGAGATGGGAATTATGGATGAAAACATTTGTCGGTTTTTTAAATCTATAAATAGTTAGGCGTTGTGTCTATAAGACTCTCTCTCTCTCATTCTCTCACCCTCTGCTAGTCTGTTCTGTACCGCGAAAAGTACTGTATATTTGAAATAGTCAGTTCGGTATTTTACAGATATGGATTTTTAATAAATAAAAGAGAAACAAATTGAACTAACCAGCCTATCACGTAGTTAGTTTAGTATGAATAGTGCATATTATACCACTGTTGACAAAATAGTTTGAAGGTAGGGTGGTTTATCGATTTCCCTGGAGGCGCAGTGAATCTCTTTTCAATTTTTGGCCCCTAATCCAATAAGAGGCGCTGATTAGAGGGGGTTGATTAGCGCGGGGTGGCCATCAGTTCGTCCTCTCCTATATCCTGTCTTCTTTGATCACCTACGTGACGAGATCTGAGGAAAATATTTAATAGTTAACTCTTGGCTTCCATCTTTTGTTTTTCTTCTATTATTTTTCTATAATAACGAACATCTATATAAATATAGAAAAATGTCTGGAAAGTTATTTCGGACGAGATGAGACGTGAATGTTGTGTCTGAAATTTTATAGTGCGGTATCGAAACTATTTACTAGAGATGGACCGACTATATTTCTACGCCTAAAAATAGGTGAAAATTAAAACATTCTCTGTATTGATTATAATATTTATTTTATTATTATCTGTAACTGTTATTTATTCCATGAATAGGAGATCTTTTTTTGTAATAAATTATCAATCTTCGAAGGCAGATCAAGATATTAACAAAAAATAAATACGAGATGTAGATAGTTAGGGTAGGCAGTCATAGATGCTCAGCAGATCAAAATAAAATTGTTATTTTATTTTAATTGATTGATACAATTAAAATAAAATAACAATTTTACTATACTTCACAGTCAACTATACCTTATGAATAAAAAATAAATATTTATTAAATAACATACGTAACCTACTATTTTTATTTTATTATTATTATTATTATTATTATTTTTAGCTGCTTTGGTTTTTCTTTCATTTATTTGTTTTTAGCCTAAAATTGTAAGCTTGAGCTTTTAACTTATCGCAAATCCTGTACCTAGTGTATTTTCATGGTTTCCACTATTTATTATAATATATTTTTCCAGCTCTATAGTTAAAAACAATCTCCATTTTATCTTAGCATAACATGCAGTAACAAACCTGAATGAAACTTACCATTTTAGAAGAAAATAGTTTCAGCAAATTTTAGGCATATTTAATCGTTTAAATGCATTTTAAAGTCGATTTATACATGTTAAATTTATTGTTTAATTACATTTAAAATGTTTTGTTGGGAAACCCAGGTCTAGACTCTGCACTAGTATTCTGCTCTTACCCACTTCCATTAGACTGCGCACTTTCCATGTTCCCAACATAGTATATCTTCTTCTATGAACTTATATTTCAGTATATTTCTTCCTTCCTAGTACTTTCGAACCTATGTTTCCTTTATCAACTGTTAAAAACAACTGTTGGCAGAGATGACTGACGGACCAAATTGCGGGAGGCCTTGACTCTCTAAGAGTTGTAGTGCCACGGAAGAAGAAGAAGTTTTATTTATCCTTTGATGTTGGTTGGAGCCCCTAAGAATATACTGTAATTAACCTTCTCGATTTGGATTGAAATTATGTTAGTTTGTTGTGCTAGAAATAGTGACAAAAACCATGATAAATGGGCATCCCAAAAGAAGGAGAAGGCCCAGGTTCCGCTGGAGAGAAGGCATTGTAGCGGACCTGAAGACCCTTGGTGTGAGATACTGGGAGATAGCCGCTGGTGACTAAATAAAAGGGAATTGTGGAAGAGGCCAAGGTTCTGCATGGACCGTAGCGCCATTGTTTTAGTTCTTTTGTCATAACTAAAAAAATATTAACTCGTGAGTGAACTGTTATATTAAGGTTGGAACACAAAAAAAGATCAAAAAAACTGATATTTTAGCAATTTACAAACACGTTTATTCACAATTACATGTAAGATATTATATTTATACGATACCTTTTTCGGCATGATTGGATTTAAAATTTTACGAATAACCATCTTTCCTAAGTAGAGTAAATTGCTGAATTTTACTTTTCTTTTTTTAAAAAAAAAAAAAAAAAAAAAAAAAAAACCGTTTGGGCTGAAGAAAAAATTTAACAAACAAAAACCTGTAGATATATTCACATATGTACCACATGTTATAGAGCTAAAAACGTAACGCCTCGAACATTGCTGATGTTATTCGATTTTCAAATGAAGCAATGATTGGCTTCAGCCGCCTGGCAAAAAAACCCGTTCAGTCGGCCCATCTCTACTTTTAACAGCAATTCGCATTTCCCCGGGATTGGCCCAAAACGATCTAATCAAGAACCTTATTAGTCCCCCCCCCCCCCCCCCAAGGAGAGTGTTATAATAAAATTTAATGAAAATATTAAGGATAGAGAAACTGAATTCGTGAAGTCCATTTCTGTTTTAGTTACCTCTAAGGAGAGTGCCCATGTTTGATTTCTTGTCTTATCTTTTTAAAAAATTTAATATATATAATCTATGTAACATAGTACTGATGTGTTGAAAAAAAGGTTTTTGTATGTTTTAGATCTGAAGATGAATGTTTAGCATTCAAACTAGTTTTCTAATAAAATAATCTCAATAGAAGTGGCAATTAATTCATCAATCCTAATTGTATTGATCTTTCTATACCATCATGCGTATCTCATGTAATCTTCTTTTCAGACGCCTTGGATGATTATCGGGAATGAGGTGGTAAGAAAGTTAAAAACTGGTTGATTCGAGTGGTTATGGAGCTTACTATAAAAAAATCTCTGTTAAGGAGCATTTTTCGATTTTTCGAAGGATTTTTGATTCTAAGAATTGGATACGAGATGAATTTGATAGTTTTGTTGTGCCCCAAAGCTCAACTCCGTACGTCCAAGTAGCTCTAATAATAAGCACAGTCATGTATATGAGTCTTTTGTAATTAATGGAGAGCTTTAAGCGTTTGTCTAGTAAATGTTGAAGTAGTCTGTGATTAAATCAAAATTTCAAAATTTTAATATTGTTTGGTATTTTTTAAAAATATTTTAAGAATTTATTTAAAATAAATAATTTTAGTTTCAGCCCCTAATTTTGATTTTTAAGCATGTGAGTTTATTAAGAATAAAATAACAGACATCTAAGACAAACCAAAAAATATTACGTATAGACTTAATAAAAAAAAACTAGCATAAAAAGTAAAAACTGGTGAATCGGTTGAGGTGTATTTAATTAGAGGCACGAGGCCCGGCTGTACCGTGTTGGAATCAACACGTGGCAGAGCAGACCATGAGATGACCCAGACAAAGCTATCGACCGCCCCACTCCCCTCGGCCAGACAAAGGAAACCCCACAGGATATATAAAATATATAAAGTATAACATATACGATATATTATAACTTAAGTTCGTCTTTATAAATGATACACGCACACGCACATCTATATCGTCGTCTCTATGTTTGTATGTATGTATCATGAACAGTATTATCAAATTTGTTACCGGAACACCGAGACGTTCCCATGTATCGAACCTCTACACTGCCTTAGAGAGGCTCTATCCATTCTCCTGTAGACAATATTTCCTGGGCACTTTCCTGTACCATGTCATTAATAACCATTCACCACTCTACATCTATAATAACCTGTTGAAATTCAAGTCTTCCGTCCACTTCCAACTCAAAACAAGATCACGTTCCTCTGACCTATATATTTCCTTCCAACGAACAATATTATACCAACACTCCTTCCAAGCTCGATCCACTTCCCTCTGGACCTCGATCCCTTCTGAAATTAGACCTGCTCCTTCCTTAAACTCATTCAAAACTCTCCTATTCCTATATCTCATTAAATCCCAGTTAGACACTGCCAATATGTGTAATTAAAAATCAAGTTAGTCAATCTCAACTATATCCGATACCAATGAATTATTCCAATAATTAGGTATATCATTATTTGTAAATTTGTCAATTTTAATCATTTGTCTCCCTAAAAATTTTTTTTGTTTAGGTATATAACATAAGAGGATAGGGAGTAGATGTGTAAATATATGTTTTTAGGGATTTGTAAATAATTTGTATTATTAATATTCTATTAGTTCTTAATTTATTTATTTTTGTCTATATATTTTTCCTTTCTATTCACTATATTTTTTTTGTTTCATTGACTTCTTTTTTATATTTCTATATTTTTCTGAACGAATTGTAATTATTATATTAGCATATTGTTATTATTATGTTTTTGTGTTATTTTCTCTCTCTTCTTTTCTTATCTATATATTTATCACAAAGTTCTATTTTAATTGTATATATATCATATATCATATGTATATATCATATTTTATACATATTATTATCATCTTTTATACATATTGTTTGGAACAAAGATAGCCAGACTATTATACAACCTTATTATACATGTTTGTTATTCTTAGGTTACAGTATGACCCAGATTAAAGATTATCTCTTTTTATTTCGTTCGTTTACCGTTGTATTTAACAAGGCCTACTTTGTCGAATACAACGGTAAATTTGTAAAAATTACTTTACTAAAGTCGGTCTTCTAATTGCAGATCAGATTCGAAATTTTACTATAAGGCCTTGCAGAAAATAACAGTAAAAGAACGGTATAAAAAAAAAAGAAATTTTCATATTCGTTAGTTTTACATAGTGGTCACGATATACAGTGACTCCCTGTAAAAATGATACACCAGGATATGCATAGATGTCTTTGAATAAACAAAAAGTTTAAATTATATTACTAAAAATAAATTACTGTAATCGCTTAACATCGTAGTAGTATGTACTTTGTATATAAACCTAACGAGGATTTAATAATTAAGATAAAACACATTGGTTTATGATTACTTATCTCACAGTGAAAATGATACACCTTTGTTTTTCCCAATATTTGTTTATCTTAAACTATTTCAATTTAGTTGTACTATTGTGTCGAAAGTGTTTGGCTCTGGTTAAACAAATTCTGCCGTATTTCTAAACTGTTTTCAATTCAACGTTTTAATTGAGGAAAATATTTTTTAATAAAATGGCCAAAATTATTTTAAAAAGCCGTTCAACTGTCCAGCATATAGTGAAGAGATCCAAGATGGAAAAGCGCATTGCCAAAAATAATGTTAAAAGCAAGACAAATTTGAACTGATAGGGATGAGACATTGATAGTCAGGGAAATTAAAATAAATCCAAATTGAATGCTCCCAAATTAGCCATAGAACAATCAAAATGCTTAGGTAAGCCAGTAAGTGCAGGAATCATGTGGTATGCCCGAAGAAAAAATTAATTTCCTTGACGAGTTACTCGAAAGGATCTTTTATCAGCATTAACAATATGATTAATATTAGGACCCCATCTCGATATCTTGAAGTTGCTGCAAATCATGCTTACTAATATTTGAAAAACTCACCATTACATGAAGTCACACTAAATAAAATAAATTTAACTGTAATCATAAATACTGAAACAAATAAGCTGCTTAAAATAATACCAAAAAATAATTTTAAATATGTAAATTTTAAAATGTAAAAATGAGTTATGAAATGTTAATGTAGATTCACTCCTTTAGTGATCCCACAAATTTAAAATTTATTGATAAAAGAATAAATACTTTTAATAAAAGTATGAACATTTTTTCTGGGTTTTTTTTCTCTGTCCTTTGAAAAATACATGATATGAGGCGTGGAGATGCTAGGGGGGGGGGGGGGGTAAATCTACTTTTTATCATTTTTAATTTTTTTAGTTAGCGCCCTCACTAAGGTGGTAAATCGTCCACCCTTCAAAGTTTGAACCCATGATGACTTCAAAACACACATGCACTCAACCCAAACTTTGAAGGGTGGACGATTTACCACCTTAGTGACTACGCTAACTGCAAAGATTAAAAATGATAAAAAGTGGATTTACCCCCTTTTGCATTTCCACGACTCATATAAACATTAATGATAATATAAGCATTAATGAAAGAATTTGTTTTAATCCTCTCGGTGACTTGAATTTGCAAATCTTGCCTGCCTATTTTTGATAATTTCGAGTCTGGACATCCTCAACCACTTTAATATTAAGTTACACTTCTGTGATTGATTACGCTGGTATGTTTGTTTACGTCTCTGAATTTTAGTTGAATCTAGCAAACTCTATTACGCGTGACACAAGAAAAGAGTGAAGGTGGGAAATACGTATGTAGAATTCGTTCGTTCAAAAACATTTCAAATTTATCATTTCAAACATGGTTTTACTATACGTATAAATAAGTATCATATTAATGCATTATTTCGTAGTTTTAAATGAGCTATTGAGTTCCAAATCCAGCAGAATTCAAATTTTCGTGTATTTTTTTAATGATTTTCTTTCTTTTATTTTGCCAATATTTTACTGGTAAAACGATTTCTTACAATTTTTGCTAAAAGATAGACAAAAATATTTTTAAAAAATATATATATTTATACATACATCCATTAAATGTAATAGATGATAACATGACAATTGCTTGTGAAGCAGTTCGTAGTACTTCAATAAAAGGTAGATTTGAGAAGATCCGTAGGTCATCTTCTTTAGGAATAGAATGGGAAGAAAAAAATTGAGAGGCTAGTGGATTTGAATGGTAATGAAGTTTATTATTTAAGGATAGGTATCTGGTTTAAGCTAAATCAGCAACGAATGGAACATGGATGTATTGTGTCTAAAAGTTGAATAGTAATTTTATCTGAAATCAGATACAATCTATCAGAGTTAATATATTTTAGATTATAATTATTAGTTAGATAATAGTTAGCGACTCCTTAGATATGCTAGGAACTATACATAAAAAAATATTATAATAGAAAAATGAAAATAATATAGCGCTAATAAATAGAGAGGTTGTAGTGGAAGCGGTAGGGAGTGGGGAGATGTTTTAACCCGGCGACAGTGACTAATTCAACATTACACATCCGAGCTGTTTGCCAGCCCCTGGATATTTTGGATTTTCTAGTCAACCGTTAAAATATTATCAGAATTAGTACTTTTCTAGTTCTATTACTAGCCTCAGGCCAAAATTATAATTGTTTTTGCTTATATCTAAAATCTTCTCTTGTCCCTCCCTTATGATAGTTGCTGTTATTTTTCTCTCTACTCTGAAGTAATTTTCGAAAAGATTCTAGGAATAATATCTTTAGGGTGATTATGTATAAATAAGATTATATTGCTTTGCTTGTGTTATATTTACATATTCACTTGATGTATCTTAATTTTAGTTATTTTAAAGTTATTATTTATCATCTCATCATTTCTTTCTCTTTGGTAATATTATAAAATTATCTTACATCATTAGCTTATTTTTTGTAGGGTAGTTTAAAAAAAAAAGTTTTAAATCATATCATTTTTATAATCATGTTGTAGAAATGAATTCGATAAATAAATATTATTCAAAAACCTCCTTCGAAATATAAGTTAAAAAACATGCCGTAAAATGGGCTCACATTAGTATGGTGGGGTGAAATTGGTACACAATTGTTTCTGCGGTGATTTCCTTCTGGCAAGTTGTTTTGTCGACTTTTACCAAACGAGAGCCCACGAAACGACTCATTCATGCGCTCTCATTGGTAAAAGTCGACACAACAACCTGCCAGAAGGAAATCGCCACAGAAATAATTGTGTACCAATGTCACCCCACCGTACTAATGTGACCCCATTTTACGGTAACATTTCTATCCCATTGCAAAAGATAGTTCCTACATCTGTAAGTAAATGGTTTGCATTTTTTTTTTAAACTTAATCTTATTACATAAAAATAAATTTCAATGTAATTGGCCAAAATACGGTGTTCCGGTATTTGTTTTTTAACGATATTTAATTTAAGAGTGAGATTTTTCTAATGATATTTGTATTTTGTAGAATATTTACATAATTTAGTTAATTATTGTGTAATAATTAGTTTTTAGTCATAATTTATAATAATCTTAAAATATGAATTTTCATTGGTCGTCAAATTGGAAAATATGATTTTTTAATAACATAAACAAAAATCGTGTCCCATAAGTCAATTTTTTATTTTTTCATTTATTTTAATAAATATATTTTCTTGTTTGATAACCAGTAAAAGTTTATATTTTTACACTATTATAATTCATGCCTAGAAACTAAGTACATCTATGTGATAATTTAAGTTCAAAATGCTGCTCACTTCTAATCACAATAGTTAACTAACTTATGCAATGATAATATAAAATTATTTGGAAATATCTTACGTTTCAAAATTAATTTTCGTTTTTATGATAATTGACAAAAATAAATAAATAAGTCATATCTGAACTCCCTAATATATATGTATATTTAATATAGATATGACAAACAACTGCGAACAAGATGCTTGGGACATTAGTAATAACCAGGAGCTTCACGATTTAATCAACCATAAGGATATTGTGTATAACAAGAGGAATTTTAGGAGGCTCTTGTATAACAAGAGGAGCCGCCCTGAATACGTCGAGAGGATGCCCAATGAGAGAATGGTGAATAGAGTTTTCTAGGAAAACGAATAGAGGACGCTCTAGGAAATCCTGGCAAACGGATTCTGCGGACATGAGGATCTTAGTGTTACTTACTGGAGGAGTAGGGATCTGGGTAGGAGTGAATGTAGGGGAATTTTGCGAGAGGCCAAAATTCTCCCTGGACTGTAACCCTAAATACAAACAGTTTTTTTAATTTGTTACCGAAACCTAAAAAGTGGTCATTTTATGTTGTATAAAAAATAATTAAAAAAAAAATATTCTAGTGATAAAATAGTTTCATTGAGCCGTGCCAGTACTTCATTGGAAGTATTCTTGCCTGACCTACTGTTTCTCCGTGTTGTGTCTATAAAATGTAATAATAAAAATTTAAAAAAAAAAGTAGAAAAAAAAAGACTATTGTAACCTTTATTTTTGCGAATATTAATATTTTCACCGGGAGGAAAGAATATTCGACAAGATACTGGAACCCTTGTTGCAAGGTTCCTTGAACCGAAGAATATTGAAGAGCACTCATACGGACCTATCCTCTTTGACCAACCAATAAAGGGAAAGAAAGGTTATTGCCCCTTGGATTACTGGAACAATAAAATTAAAACGATATTCTGATACGTGCAATCAGAAGTAGGTGTTTTTATTTATTACTATTATTATATAATCCGTCTTTTATAGTGATTTATTCTATAGTTTTTAATAACATAAAATCTACAACCTTTGTTTGTAAGTTTTATTTTTATTATATTTTTTATTTGCTTTTTGTATGTTATTTTTTTTTTACTTCATCAGATCTTTTAATAAAAAAAAAATTATACATGTATGCCTTAAAACATACATATATATACAAATATAATTTATAAATGTTCGATGTAATTAATAGTTAGTAATTATGTAGTATTAAATTTTACAGTATTTTAGTGTTTACATTACACTGAGCTTAGGAGGCAGGGCAAGGAAGGCAAACAATATTAAGAGGGGGTAAATAATAAAATGAAAATTAATAAACATTCAGTAATAAAAAAAAGTGTCGGAAATTTGTCTAGTTGGTTGGCTTTCAAGGTCCGAGGAAAAAAAAGAAGATTAGGGAGGGTAACAATCGTGTCGCTATGTTTTTTGATATTGAAATTTTTAAAATTAGACCGTTTAGTAAAAAAAAGTCTTGGTTGGTACACCCAAGGTCTTATTCCAAGTATATAGATTTTATTAGTAATAGTAAGTAATAGATTTATAAGTAGAATGAGGTGATTTTTTCTATGTATTTCTAATTGATGTCATTTCATTTCATGTTTATATTTTTCTTTTTCTTTTGTTTCTGGCAATACTTTATTGGTTGATAAGAAAATTTTAATACATATAAAATTGTAAATGTATAATATACGGTCGTATATTATTGGGTTGGTGCAAAAATAATGCAGGTTTTTGAGTATTCATTTTGTTTAGCCAAGTGCTTGCCAAGTAAACAAAGATAATCCTCTAGTCTAGTTAATTAATTATAAACAATGGTTTATAATAAAATTTAATAATTAATGTTGTTTTTCCTTTAAGATTAGTTTATTTTGTGCGACATTTTCTATGAGATAATTATCTTTGAAATTCACCATGTCAAAACAAGATTTTGGTCAAATTTATTTTTATGAGTTTAAACTTATTTGAAGTGCGACCCAGACCACGCGTAAAATCAATGTTGTTTGGGGTGAAGAAAGCATGAGTGAATGTACAGTGCAGCGATGATTCCAAAAGTTTCGTCTTGCAGATTTTAATCTCGAAGACAAGGACGGTCGCGGTAGGGCTTCTGTTGTTGATCACGACCATCTGAGAGCTTTGGTAGAAGAAAACCCTCGCAAAACTACTTGGGACATAGCGAGAGAAATTAGTGTTGGCCACTCAACATTTTAAACCACACAGAATTATAATACATTTTTTTTGTTACATAAAAATCCTTATTATTTTTGCACCTACCCAATATGAGTTTGTATATGTTATCTCATATTTTAAACTTTACATGTGCATTTGACCTTTCATTGCGCATTTTTGTGAACAGTGAAAATAAAGCAAGTGGTTGAACCACCTAACAATATTGTACAAATAAATAAATGAAGGGAACATAGTTTGTGATTAATGTAAATTTTCTATTTGAATTTTATTTTTGTATCTATTGATGATTTATAGCTATTGATAGATAGTTGTTGCTCTATGACGGTGGAGAAATGGCCTATATATAGTCAGTTTATGTACTTAGTCCGCACAGACTGTTGCCAACGACAACAAATAACGAACCACCAAACTTGACTGTGTCAATGACCTTTTTCCTAATGCCTTCGTCGATACCAAATTACTGCTTTTTAGTTTTCTGTTTGCTTAGGTGGGTCGGAAGGTGGGGCGAGCTAGTGTCTTGAATTTTCGTAAATAATCTTTTTTCTCTTTTAGTTATAAGTGGATTAAGAGACAACTTTGATCCTCATTACTTACTAGATGGTTCATTTGGAAATCTTCAGGACTAGAGATTTACCGATATTAGCTTGTAAGTGTTAAGTGTATACGTTTTAGATTTTTTTTTTTATACGTTTTTCTTCTTAAAGATATTGGAATGAGTTGGAGTCAATGGGCCCAGAATGCCAATCAATTGTTCACTAAGAATAGAGTATTTTATTTTTTTTTTTTGTGTCTAGTCATAAAAAAAGGTCCACTACAACGCTTTTGTTGGTCTGGCCTCGTGATTTATTAATTGTGATAGCAAAAAAAAAAAAAACATTAATTGAAAATGTTAGTCGTTTGAAGTGAAATGGTAGATTAGTAAGAACCATTGGTGAGATGTAAATGCGATTTCACCAATTGCTGATATTTCCACAAATAGCTGTAATTTTTCACTTGGTACTATTTCAAAGATTAGGTGGTTAAAGTTATAGTAAAAACATGGATGACATCCAATTTTTTATTTTAATATATAAGTTAGTAATCCAGATGCACAGACAATATTCACTGAATTATTAGCGATATAATGGTCGAATTTTCTAACTCCACATGTCTATTTTTTAGAACAATTTAATTGAAAATAAGCAAATTTTATTATCAATTTCAAGCTCTAGATAACATCATACCATTGTAATCTCTCTTGCAAAATGGCGCTCGCCATCTACTGTTCAATTTTCAAACTTCACTGGAATCCACATATTTATCCTTTTTTTATGGCAATAACATATAATTAAAAATCAGTAGATTGTACTATTGTACTTCCTCGTGCTATGAAGATGATGTAGTTAAAATTTGTTAGAGATATGGTATGTTGTTTTCGTGGTTAGTGATCACAAACGAAGAATTGGAGAAAAAATTTGCCAATTGGCACTTAACTCAATACTAAATATTTCTTTTGAAAATTATAATTTTTCATTGTTTGTTATTATTAATATTATATTATTAAAATGTAATGTTTACATTATTATCACAGTAATATTAATATTTAATATTATTATTTATGATACATATTCCTCAAAGGGTCCATTTCTCGGGGATTTCTTCTAGATTCCCCTTAAAATTTTTTTTTAACCTTTTCGAAAATAGTCTACCCTATTTCTAGGAAAGAGCCCTATAATAGCCGGCTATATAACCCAACAAGTAGGCTTAACCGACGGTACTCAAGAAATTTATATCCGGCCGAAGCCTTTGACATTTACTGTCTGTCTAGTTTAGCTGTCCTCATGTAGGTCCCGGCGTTTGCTACTGCCATTCACTACATGATTTACAAAGGTTGGCCGGAATTTTTTCACTATCTATAAAACTAAGCGATTTTTTTTTTTATTATATATTTTGATTTATTTATAATCTTATATCCGAAATAATTTATTTTCTATAACTTTCACATACTATGTAAGTTTCTTCTAAACCGTAAATTTTAGTATTAAACCCCACGAATATAAATAAGACTGAAAATTGCATTAATTCTTCAGCTTTTGTTTACTAAATTTTACTTAAATATTAGGATAAAATTAGTTAGTGTCAAAATGCTTTTTTTCGTACCCATAAATGTTAAAACCTATAAAGCTATATTGTATTTGTAGTTATAAGTGACTGGTTTGGTTTGCATTGGATCTTTTGTGTGAAAATCTATGAAACATTATAAAACATAATATATGAATGTAATATTTAATTTATTTATATTACTTATTTTACAACTTTTACATCTTTTTTAGTATGTAAAAAAGATGATTTAATGTATTTCCACATCAAGCTGTCTATGAATGAAAAGTATGCTTGATTCATATCTGTCAATCTGAATAAGGGAAATGATTGAGAAACAAACTAAATAACTAATTGAAAAAAAAAAAAAAGGGAAATGATTGAGAAAAAAAAAAAAAAAAAAAAAAAAAAAAAAAAAAAAAAAAAAAAAAAAAAAAAAAAAAAAAAAAATTCTGTCTCAATTTTTTTATTCACAACTCTTATAACTCTTATTAAAGTAAAAATAAGTGAATTTGCTCAAAGTGTAATAATAAAGGTCTTATAGACATGAGGGAGTACGGTGCCTCTAACCAGATGTGATGGTACATGGCACCAAAATGTAAATAAATAAATAACATTTAAACAATAGTAATAATAATAATAATAAATTTTGCAAAGTGATATTAGCAGAATAGTATAGTATAGTGTTTTAATATTGCAGAAAAGATGAAATTTTAGGATGTAATAAAAATGACAAGACTATTAGTCGATAAAATTATATTCCTTAGACCTAATCCGAATGTTTGTATGAGGACACAGAATAAATAGCAGTTTAATATTGTCATAACTATTTTCATATTTATTGTCCGTATATGTTTTTCATGGTTTAGGGCTTGAAAATGTGGCATGGCCACGAAACGTCGCCTTAAAAGGAATTATGTAGTATAATTTTTTAAAATATAATACATTGATGGGAGATAATATTGCAATTTAATACACCTTATATACAAAACAATTATTTCTAAAATGCGTTTAATGGTAGATTTTAGTTAATCAGCACGTAACTAAACACTTCACTCCTTAGGAAAAGGTTAAAAAAAAAAAAAACAACAACAACCCATTGAGATTCAGCTTAAAAGAATTCATTGATAAAAAAACTAAAGTTAGGTTGAGAATAAATTCAAGTATTATAATCAACTTAAATTTCATATAAATTTAAATTTAAATTAAATTATATTGGGTTGGCAAATAAGTCCAGCCCGTTCGGTTTTTGGGGGTGAAGTAAAACTCCGTGTATAATAGACATAAAATTTATTTAATCTACATTATATTATTCACCATTATTTAGTATAACTTGTTCCCATATTTCGACCTAGTGCATAATGCCAAGTTATAGAACCTCTGGGGTTTATTGTCAAAAAACTGATCCAAGTGGTTGTTGATGTCATGTTCGAAATTTCTTTGCATTCATGGAATTCTACAGAGACCGGAATGAGTGATAGTCACTGGGAGCTAGGTCTAGTGAATACAGAGGATGGGGCAAAAGGTCCCATCCTAAGGTCTTTTCTTGGTGGAAAACAACCCCTTTCGATTTACCAGTTCTGAGGCAGTTTTTATATTTGATTGATCCAACTATGTTAATTGCGAACAGTATAGAGTTGAATCAGTTGTTTGTTCTGATGACAATAGCTCGTTTCAATTTCTTGTGGGCGACCAGCCCGTGGAGCGTCATTGATGTCAACATTTCCTGAACGAAATTTGGCAAACCAATTTTGACAGGTGCGTTCGGTTAAGGAATCCCCAGAATCACTGCAAATTTTTTAACGGGGTTTTGCAGCATGGTTACCTTTTTAAAAATAATACAGCAAAATATGCCGATAATGAATGATATTTTTTCCACGTTCCCAGTACAATAGTTATCACAATACTAAGCTAATGTAAATAAGAATTTGCATAAATGCTTCTTGACATAACAATCCGCCTTAGGGAATTATTCATCAGATAAGAAATGGACCGTAATGATTTAAAAAACCGAAAGGACTTATTTGCCAACCCAATATAATTTTAGCAAATTAAATATACAACTCTAAGACTTCTGCGCTACATGGGATTTATTTTTTTTATTGGTTCGGGTCGCAAAGCGGAAATATATGGGTCAGTTGATTCACACCAATTACATTTACTACGCAATATGAAAGAATATGCAGATGTATTTATTGCGATATTTGGACATCCCGATATTAATGAAATAAATGCCAACATAACACGGTTTAACGCGTGTTCTATGTTCCTGCTTCAATTTTGTTATTCTTTTGATAAAGTTTTTTGTTTTGTAATGGTTTATATTCGGTGGCTACTATAATATACGTTAACTCGTACCTATGTACATAAAGGTTACAAAATACTAATCACTTAAATTAACAAAAAGTGTAAAATTATATTAAAAAAAAAAAGTAGAAAGATTGACAAAGAACATTTCTATCTTTTAAGCTTTAAGAAATGAAAATCTTTTTGGTTAAGGAAATAGGTTTTAATTTTTCAATTATTCAACATTCAAACACAGTACAGATCAACTCCCTTCGAATGTTGGATTTTGTTTTTTTTCCCGCGATTGTCCCAGTGTGTTATGCTCTCAGGAACATGCGAGGCATGAAATATTTTAACATTTTATTTTATTAATGCTTTTGTTTGTTTTTTCTTAATATGTGTATAAAGTTTTCATTATGTCCACCAAGGGGGTCAAGACGCCGTTGTACATCAGTTTAATGCATATCCTGTTTTGATTAAACCCTACCTCAGTTCTCTTCCACAATTGTCTTCCATATTGAAACAACGGTTGTTTATAATTAATATTTATTCGTTCAATCCTATAGTACTTTCCTTTGCTTACAACATATATATATATATATATATATATATATATATATATATATATATATATATATATATATATATATATATTGTATTTTTTGTATTGAAGTACTTATTTATTAATTAATAAAAATTACTGAATTATTGGCCACATACTGGATTTCATAGACTAGTATCGAATTTAAACATTCATTATCAGATCTGTAAACATACAAAATAATCCAGACAGCTATTAACACCCTCAGTAAAATGGAAATTTACACATATCTTTCCTTAGTTACTATAATTTGAACAAGAATGTTCACACCAAATATTATTACTGGAATGTATTTTACAAGACATTGGCAATAATTAATGCAAAATAAAGTATAAGACACCCAAAGGATCCCTCTTAAACTACTGACTAAATTGAAAGTATTTTATCTCAGTTGAGTTGTAGGATTTAAAAAGAATTTAATTCAACTGTTGTTTAGTTAATTTTTATTTTAAATTTCTATTCTAGGATGTCAAGAACTATCAGTTATCAATTACTGTCTGATTTACCCTATGTATATGCGTATGTATATTTATATATTCAATGTGGTAATATGGATATATTCTTGATTCTTGACTATTACTATTAGATGTTTAATAATTGACTGAACCTTAAGAACCTTATTAAACATCTAATAGTAATTGTAAAGAATCAAGAATACATCTTATCTATATATATGTATATATTTATACAAATAATAATAATTTTTTTTTTTTTTTTTTTTTTTTTTTTTTTTTTTTTTTTTTTTTGCGGTCCAGCCTTCTAAGGACTACGCAAATATTAATTAGGAAGGTTTGTTGACAATCTTCATTCTCCTTTGCTGCCAGTACGCTCTCATTTGGGAAGAAAATCGTTCTTTTCTTTCTTGGGTCCATTTGGTCCCCGTTCTTCCTTTAGGTTTTTGGCATTCAAAGACCTCTATTTTCTGCATGTGTTTTTTAAACTTTTCTCTGTCTTCGCACAGTTCCTCTGTAATTCTGTACCTATCCAGGAACTGTTTCATTGTTTTACCAAACACGTGGTTGCTATTTTTCATGCTCAGGGCTTTAGTATAAATCTGTTTCACCCATCTTTGGTTATTCATCCTGATTATGTGTGCATGAAAGTTCAGTTTACGCCTGATTATAGCTGAGTCCATGGGTTCCAAGATTTTATATAGCTCTAACGTCGGTCTCCTTCTGTATCCATCTTCTGTTTTGATTGGGCCGTATATCATTCTTAGGATTCTTTTCTCAATTCGAGCTAAGTTTTTGTTCTCCTTGTTCATAGCCAACGTTTCTGAGCCATACAGAACCAGAGGTCTGATTACCGTAGCGTAGTGTCTTATCTTTGCATTCATTGACAAGTTCTTTTTATTGTAGACGTGTCTTACTGTATTGAAAGCTTTTTCCAGCTTCTTGGCTCTCTCCTCAATCGGAATTTTGTCAATGGCATTATTTGTTATTACCTCTCCCAAATACCTGAACCTTTTGACCATTCTAATTCTTCCGTACTTGGTTTTGATCTCTTTTGATTCATCCTTTGTTACATTATTTGCCATCATTTCTGTTTTTTCGAAGGATATCTGTAGTCCTGATTTTTCCGCGATTTCTTTTAGATCTTCCACTTGTTTCTCGGCCTGTTCCTTAGTTTCTGCCAGAAGAGCTATATCGTCTGCGAAAGCGAAACATGGGAATATTAAGTTATTTTTCTTTACTCCCCATTTTGCGTGTGAGTTGTTCCGCTCCCTAAAAGTTCTCATTATTTTATCAAGAACACAGTTAAAGAGAATTGGTGATAGTCCATCGCCCTGTCTCAAACCCTTTTTGATTTCAAAAGGGCGGTTTAATTTACCTCTGAATTTAGTTTGTGACACAGTATTTGTGAGGGTAAGTTGGATCAGCTTTACCGTTTTCTTGTCAACTCCGAGTTCCTCCAACGTCTTGATCAGCGTTTCCCTATCTATCGAATCGTAGGCTTTTTTAAAGTCTACAAAAGTAATGTAGAGCCCTTTGTTCCTGAGTTTGTAATATTGCATTAATAGTTTGAGACTTAATATTTGTTCTGGGCATGATCGTCCTTTTCTAAAGCCTCCTTGGTACTCACCTATAAGATAATCCACCTGCGGTTCTAGCCTAGTTAGTAACAATTTGGAGAATATTTTATAAGTCACTATCAGGAGTGATATCCCCCTGTAGTTATTAACATCAGTTTTTGAGTTCTTCTTATGGAGTGGGTGTATAAGAGCTGACAACCAATCCTCGGGTATCTCTTCCTTTTCCCAAATACCCTGAAAAAGCTTCACTGTTTCCTTGATGTACCGCTCATCTACAATTTTCCAAATTTCTGCTATGATTCCGCTTTTACCTGATGCCTTGTTATTCTTTAGAGTAATATGTATATATTATATAAATAATAAATAAAAAAGTTCTTTATTTATTCTGGGACCTTAAGTCCCTTAAGAATAAAAAATAATGTACAATCAGAGGCTTCAGAGCCTCATGATGGTTATGAAATATTATTAAACATAATAAAATAGTAATTAATAATGATAACAAATAAAAATTAAGCTTAGAAATATTGACAAAACGAAACAGAAATATTTTGATTCATTTTGTGAATCAATTGTGTACAAACAATAAAATTTCGTGTACATAAACTTTTATATTTTATATGTCGATTAAGTGGCTAATGATATTTTTCATGGATCAGGATGGACAGTAGGTAGTTAAATAAGTGATATTTGAAAGTGGAAAGGGTGTTTGAGTGGCGAATGGTGTAAGGGATGGAGTTCCATAGGGACGAGGATCGGATTAGGAATGATCTGTCGAAAGCAGCGGATCAATGAGCAGGAGTGTACAAATCTGATGGGCGGGAACGGGTTTGGCGGGTTAGAACAGAGGATTTGAGCTGAAGGAGTTAATAATATATATATATATATATATATATATATATATATATATATATATATATATATATATATATATATATGCATGTATGTATGGATGTATATGTATGTGGGTGTATATATATATTTTTCTTTTCTTCAAATGCAAGACAAGTAATTAAATATGTTGATACTCACGTAAGGAGGCATAATGAAAGGGCTTCTTAAAGATATTAGGAGCCGGAGCAGATGGAGTTTAAAAAAACGAAAAGGGGATATCCTAAATAATACGTTTCGTAAATATCGTATCAAGGAGAGTCGGTTAAGCGACATCTTCGGCATCTTGTTTAAGCTGTTTTGAAGACGTTGAGAGGCCCTGGTGGTCTAATCTTGTAGCTTGAATGGTTCATTGTAGTAGCTAACTTTCGGCATATTGCTCTCAGTATACTAGGAACCTCCTAGAGAGGGTGAGGAGTGATAAGGGGCCAGTGATAAGAAAGCGAGAGTACACAAATAGCCCTAGAACTAGAGAGCGCTAGCGGCGTTCGGCGGCGGCAGTGTTAGTGCGGCAGTGCTAGCTAGTGCGCCATGTCTCCGGAATGAGGGCGACATGCCCGTCTCTGCCCTACCACCCGACCAGGCCTCCTCGCCCCCCTGTCTACACTGTCAAGGTAATATACATATCCCAACCATTAATATATTAAATCATAAAAATAGTATTCAGCTCGGGGACGGGAAATAGTACATTCAAACTAGAGAACACTAAACGAGGCGTCTCTCTCCATGCTCTGCAGCCAAACAACCAATTTCGGTTTGCAACTGATTCTATACTAACTAAGAATTACTTGACTACCTAAGAAGTTAAAAAAAATTACTTTCCGTTCGTACTTCATGAACCTAGTAGGGTTAAATTAAATTGCTGTCAAATATTTTCTATTTCAACCTAAAATTAGCATGACAGTTAAAGAAATAAGAATAGTGTTTTGTATATGTTCCTTCGAGATGCGTTTGGGAGGCGCCACTTTGTGTACATCTACACCTGTTCCTACACATTCCGTTCCTTAGTTCTATGTTTGTTATGTATTGGACTATGGCTTATCCATTTAATTTATTTTCAACTGTATTATTACTATGTTTAATAGGAAAATAAGAATCTTAATACCATTTTCTATAAGTTAGTAGCTGTCATGTTTGTTATTGTTTCTATTAACTATTTTCAAGGTGAATAAATTTCACAATCCAAAATAAATTTCATAAAAATATACTTAACCTTGTTTACCTCATATCAGATACCAACTATATTCATTGATCATCCTTCTGTATTTATTATGTTTAGATAATTTTAGTTTATATATTTGCTTTGTTAAAATGCATATAAATTTGTTAAACCCTTTAATGGTGTCAACATATTTCTAAACCTTAACTTCTTGGTACCAATCTTGGTGGTTTTTTATATTATTCCCAGTCTATGTTTTAACAACATTATCTCATTCATATCCCAAATTGAAACAGTTGCATATCTTTATCGAAATAAGAACTCGTAATAGTAAATAACCCATTTTTCGCTCTTATATTCCTGTCTCTTGAGGATAATAAACTATATTATTGTTGCCACCTATTCCATCCGTTGCAGATTGCAGTATAATAGATGCATTAGTGTTGCATTCATGCAGGGGACGCCCTGAAAGATAGACGCTGGTGAAGTAGGTCGGCAGGGTATTCCCCTGAGACATTTACGCGGGGTAGCACCAGGAAGCCTTTGAGCTACTGTCGTCCGACCCCCTCTTTTATGATTTTAATACCGTTTTGTTTATGTATATATTTTGTTAGTTTTTTTTTATACAAACATGTATTGTAGATTTAAAGTATGTCAAAGTAAGATTACTATTTTTAATTTCATGTACTTATCTTAATTAGTTTTTTATAAAATAAAACAATTAGTTTAAAGTTATGTAGTAAAGCTCATAAGATTGTCGAAATTAAAAGACTTATCAACATATGAATATACATTTGAGAGGTTTTTTTAATATCTGGCCTATTTTAAGTCTTAAAATATCATTCAGTTACTTAATCAATTAAAAATAAATCATCAAAATATATAGGATCATAGGAATTTTTTCTAGGTATTTCAAGCTATCATTCTTTTTCAATAATAAGTCCCACGTTCTCTGCTGACTGCTCATTTTGGAGTAAGGAAATATTTTAACTTTGATATTGGCAGGTCGTGTTGTCAAAACTTCCTTATGTTATATAAATCTATAAATAGCTGAAATAATCGAGTATTATTTGCTTGCGATTTAGAAAAAAACATATAATAAAATTTAATATATTTATTAACTTAAGGGAAAAGTTGCAGTTGAACGAGTTAATTCTTTATTGGTTCAGAACAAAACTCTCTACTCATTTTCAAGTTTTTATATTAATCTTTAGAATCACCTTTGACTGACGCATTTCTTTTGAATTATCTGTGTTTCCTTTAATTTCCGAAAAATTTTTCGCTACCTTTCAACACCTCCTAAAATTAGGATTGATTATCGCTGCTTATTCAAATAGAATTGCTTCATTTCTACTTCCCCTTCCACTTTTGATATCTTTCAGAAGTCCGCTTTGCTTCCTCAAAACTGACGAAACTAGTTTATATACTATAAACTTTATATAAAATAATTTCAATGGAAGTGGCAATTAATTCATCAATCCTAATTGTATTGATCCTTCTATACCATCATGCGTACCTTAAGTGACTCCCTAAAATATGATTCTATACCTTGTAACTTCTGTCAGCTCGTCTTCTCATCACTTTTTCCCCTCTACTTTTTCATAAAAATCATAATCAAGTCATCATTATTCAAGCCATAACAGACAAATTTATGTTTAAAGTCCTCTTAGGAATCAATATGTCCCAGATTAAATAAAATATTCCTATTACATGCATTTATAAAATTTTAACATAATTTTATAATCTATTTTGTTTCAGCTAACAACTATTTTTTCGTTGTTGTTTTATACAGACGATACATAATTGCGATAGGTAAGGAAATGTTGAAAAACAAACTTTTATAATTACTTCTTTATTGACATGTGTTTTTTACTCAATTCGGAGTACGGTCTACTCGTTATTGGCAAAATGCCCCAAATATCTCTTTCCACGAATCTATTCTGCATTTTTCTTTTATTCTAATTTTTTTTCTATTGCATAGTTATTTTCCTATCTATATTTAGCTTAATTTTTTTACTATTGATTTACTTAGAGATAAATTAACATAACATTTATCTGTAATACTACTTTTGTCCTATTCACAAATTTATAAAAATTTATTTCTAGTATATTTAGTTAAAACAGAAAATGTACCGAATTTATGTATATTTTTTTATGAAACTTAGATTTCTGCAATATACTGAAATACATAAATTAATATCAGATAGTTTTAAAAACTGATGTTACTAATTTAAGATTAGAAAATCCATCCAATTAACAATAAGCAGCATACAACATTTTTTTAAAATAAATTAATAATGTGAATTAGTCAGAAGATATTTCAAACTAAGGGACGCGAGTTCGGTGATTTATAGGGCAGAGTGACATTAAACCTAACCTTCAAGGTAAAGGACACATTTTAATTGTCCAAATATTCTGGAGGCAGTGATATTTAAAAAAACAAAGAAAAAAACCAGAAGAATAATCTAATTCTTAATTGATACTTAATGCCGTTAGATTTATTATAATATATGTTAAGAATTCAGCTTCAAGCCTAAATATAGCCTGAACATTTTATATTTTGAATTAATTACCAAAATGAAAGATTTAGTTTTGCTTATTTATTTTACTTATGGATATAATTTTATGTATTCGTAATTGTACAAATAAAAATATAAATTTTATATAGAAAATAATATTTTATATTATCATATTATATTATTTTAATTATTATTATTGCAGTAGTGGGACATCTCAAAATATCACCCACTCTTACACAAGGAAGGGGTCCCCCACTTTACTAGAACAATATAGGAAAATACTCCCCACTTTTCGTTTTTTGGTCTTTTTTGCAACTGGAGCTATCCTTTTACTATAGGAGGGTAGAGTACTAACCATTCCTACTACATTTACTCATGATAACTCAAAATGTAAAATTTTCGATGTTTTTTCGACGAGACCTTAAACCACCTTATCCGTGCAATGGTTACAGGTTAAAAATTACGGCTATGCTTGGAAATATCATTGAGGCTATAACTCTCAGTGGAACACTGACTGGAGAAGTCACATTTATTCCTAGAATTCCTATGATCCCTACTAATCTACCATTTCACTTCAATCGACCAACATTTTTAATTAAAGTTTCTTTGTCTATTAAAATTGACAAATTGAAGACTTACAAAAATGTTGTGGTGATTCCAGAACTGGAAACCCTAACTATAACAATCAAAGCATTGTCATAATATAGGGAGATAAAATTCGAAATATAATTTATTCAAATGTTTTATGAATTATTTTTTCATTTTTCCATGCATTTTACTAACAGTTTTATTGATAAATAAATAAAAATTGAATTATTAGTTAAAATTATCTCAGTTTTTTATTTATGAGAACGAACGAAATCGCGACTGAGAATGCTAGTTACTTATAAATTTCCACACATTTGCTATTTATTTATACTAGAGTTGTATATATTCAGAAATAAAAAAATGAAGTTTGAAGACTGTACGTTAAAACATAATTTGTGCTTATACATTTCTGTCTAAGGACATTTTATCATTAATATATTCATGAATCACCATCATGTTATGCTGTTGGTGGGGTACTATAGTCAATGAGTTATAAATAACTAAACTATGAAATAATTTTACCAAAAGATTTATCGTCCAATTCTTAAAGGGGATTCTTTTTTTTTTTAGCACGTGTTTTATAGCGGTAACGCCTTCTCTAAGCGATTGCCCGAATTCGAGGTTCATTATTCGTGGTTATTTTTGTAGACCAGATATTTAGGAGCGCTCTTAAAGTCAGTAGATTTACTGCTGTACTAATTTTCGTCAAGTTCCGAGCTCCTTCCTCATAGCTTTATTGGAATTCGGGATTACACATTCTCGAATCTGCTGAAATAAGTTACTAATCTATTATATTTGGAAGGCATCCTTTAAGAAATAAAAGTTAGTCTTTGGTATTTCTTCTTATGAACGTAGAATTATAGTGTAATATTTCTGTTTACTATATGTTTACCATTCATCTCTAATATAATATCAATGTAGAGATGATAAATTCTATTGAACTTTAAATTAAAAACGTTACTTAATATCTGAGTATTTAATTTAATTTAATTAATCAGCATGTAGAATGAAAAGAAAAAGTTATCACTTATACTTACTTCCTCTTTTACTTCCCTCTTTCCAGCCGGGAAGTACGGGAAACCGGGATTGACAGCGGTCGTTTAAGGAGTTATTAGACGACTTGAACTTGAGGTAACTAACTTATAGTCGTTCCTTTCTAGAAGATTGTTGACTTATTCTTTTCTTTCGCTCTCAACTAAAATGAATAGTTGGAAGAATTATTGTTTAGTGGAGAAAGACTTAAATGGATTATATGTACAATTTCATTCTAGATATAGCTTCTCTTCTTGATATGAAGCTGTTATTAGGGACGCAGCTGATGAATACTTATTTCATAGTTTTACACACTCCTAAGTGTGAGTTCATTCCAGCATGGTCCCAAACTCTCAATACCTCATTATTTTTTTTTTAATTATTTAAATTATTTAGATATAAACATCCCAGTGAAAATGGGGTTAAGTCGAATTTTAAAGGCTTTTCTTCTTGGTGAATAAGTGTTTAAGTAAGAGTTCATTTTAAGCATAGTTAAAATTCAAATGGTCTAAATTCGACGTAACCACTTATTCAACAAGATATCAAACAAGTAAAAAAGATAATGATTACAATGACATGTCAATAACATGTAAAGAACTACTCACTAGTAGCACTTCAATAAAAGTTCTACATTAGAAGGTCTCTTGGCCATCTTTTGAGACGCTTCGAAGAATGATCGGAAATTTAGTATGAGGCAATTTCGGAGACTAGTAGATTCGAGTGGAGTTTACTTTGAATGAAAGGATAGGTGCCCGGTTTGGGTCAAATCAACAACATATGGAACATTAAGATCTTTATGGATAAATTTGTTTTTGACATAATAAGGAGCATTGGGGATTCATCGAAGGATTTTGGATTGTAAGGATTGTATACAAGAAGAATCTGAAGGTTTAGTGGTGCCCCAAAGCGCAACTCCGTACGTCCAAATAGGTGTAATCACACTTATGTGAATAAGTCTTTTGTAATTAATTGAGAGCTTTGAATGTTAGTCTAGTAAATGTTGGGGGTGTCGGTAACGACGGCAGTTGAAGTCTGGAATGTCAAGTTGAAATAAAAATTTTTTTTTTTTTTTTTTTCTCATTTATAGATATTTACAACTTTACAAAAAAATATACATTAAGTAAATGTGTTGATAGTGAATTCATTGGCATGTAAATAACTTGTGAAGAACTACTCACTAGTAGCACTTCAATAATATCTACACTAAAAGGTCTCTAGGCCATCTTCTTTTCAGACGCCTCGGAGGATTATCGGGAATGGAGAGGGAAGCAAGTTGGGAGACTAGTGGATTTGAGTGGTTATGGAGCTTACTATGGAAGGATAGGTATCTGGTTTGGGCTAAATCAGCAACATATGGAACATTAAGATCTTTATGGATAAGTTTATTGGTCACAAAATAAGGAGCATTGAGGATTTTTCGAAGGATTTTGGATTGTAAGGATTGGATACGAGATGAATTGGATGGTTTAGTGGAGCCCCAAAGCTCTACTCCGTATGTCCAAATAGGTCTTATCACAGTCATGTAAATGAGTCTTTTGTAATTTATTGGAAGCTTAGAACGTTTGTCTAGTAAATGTTGAAGTAGTCTGTAACGACGAGCAGTTTCTTGTCGTTTTAGTCTTGTATGTGGATTCCAAGTAAGACGTTTGTCCAAGTGGAGTCCTAGGTAGCGGATCTGTTCAACAGGGACTAATGGAATATGATTAAAGGATACTGTAGGGCAGGATGTCGTAGGTTTACGACGAAGGGTAAAAGTTATTTGATGGGATTTGATGGGATTTGTTTGGATTTATTTTTATTCTCCAATTTTGACACCATTCTTGAATGTTAGTAATATGAGATTGTAGTGATTGGGATGCAATGAAAGGATTATTATTTACTGATAACACACAAGTGTCATCGGCGTAAGTGGTGAGGACAGTGGTAGGATGAGTCGGGATGTCAGCTGTATACACCGTGAAGAGGATGGGACCTAGGATACTGCCTTGAGGAACTCCGGCAGATTGGGTAAAGAGGGGTGAATAGGAAAATTTATGGTTAACTTTGAAGGTGCGGTCACTGAGGTAGGATCTAATAATAAGGAAATATGTAGAAGGTAGAAATTGACGGAGCTTATACAGCAGTCCCGGGTGCCAGACTCGGTCAAACGCTTGTTCTACATCAAGAAAGGCTCCCGTGCAGTACATTCCGCGCTCCAATGCAAAGGAGACAACGTCCACCACACGATGACATTGTTGGATTGTTGAATGTGATGTTCGGAATCCAAACTGGTGATCTGGAATTACATGATGGGATTCTAGGATAGGATAAAAACGTTTTAAAAGGAGTTTTTCTAGGATTTTACCCATGATTGGTAAGAGAGAAATAGGACGGTACGAGGATGGGAACTCAGGTGGCTTTTTGGGTTTAGGTATCATTTTAACTATTGATAATTTCCAGGAGTCAGGGAAATATGTGGTGCGGAGTACCGCATTATATATGTATGTTAGGAATAGGATGGCTTTACGAGGAAGGAGTTTTAGGATGTGGGATGTAATTAGGTCGTGTCCAGGAGCTTTGTTTGAAGGTAATCTGTGAATTATGTTTAATATTTCTGAAGGATGGAATGCTTTAGGGGAAGGAGACATTTGGAGTGGGATGTTGAGTTCTGCTTCAATATATTCTAGGTGAGCAAGATTAAGGATATCAGGATGAGGGTTAAAAGTTTGGAAAAGGTGCTGGCCAAAAATGAGTGATTTTTCATCGTCAGATTTTGACCAGGTTTTGGCTTCGGTTAGTAGAGGATGATTACAGTTTCTGTAGTTCAGTAGTTTTTTGGTGGTATTCCATAAAGATTTGTCAGTGGTATTAAGGTTTTCTGTATCGTTATGTAATTTTTGAATTTTGTATTTTTTAATTTCTGTCTTTAGTTTGTTTGTTAATTTGCAGTAATTATTTTTATCTGATGGATATCTGGTCCTATACCACTTCGCTCTTGCTCTACGTTTTTCTGTTATTAAGTCGCGAATATGGTGTGGCAAGTTAGTCTGAATAGAATTTAATTTTTGTCTGTGTGAGGTGTTATCGTTAATGCTGGTGGATATTGATGTGGTAAGTTTGTCTATGGCAGTGTCTATATGATGTTTTGTTTTGAGTGGAATTTTCAAATCTATTTCGTTTTCTAAATCGTAACGGAATTTGTCCCAATCTACTCGTCCCGTAATCAGTCTAGGAGGAGAGGGCTTAGGAACAGGATGTGAATGCAAGTGAAGCAGAACAGGGCTATGGTCTGACGAAAGGTCATCCAGGGATTCGACAAAGGTATGAGAGGTGGAAATTTGGGAAGAAATGAATATATCGAGGATATCGGGATGTTTTTTAGGAGATGTGGGCCAATAAGTAGGGTTTAAGGGTGAGAAAACAGAATAGGAATTGGAGGTGGAAATACGGGATAAAATGCTACCTCGGGAGTTGGATGTTCTACAACCCCATCGCTGGTGTTTGGCGTTGTAATCTGCCCCTGCAATAAAGCGCGGTCCGAGGGATCGGAATAAGGAATCAAGGAGGTTATAAGAAAGGGAATTTCCAGGAGGGCAGTATACAGCTGAAAATGTTAGATGGAAAGGACGAGTTGAAATGGATACTGAGGTTGATTGAATGGCGTCAATTGAAGTAGAAGGGACAAGGGAATGTGGTATTGATTTATGGATTAGGATGCAGGATCCACCATGGGAGGTGTTGTCTGGGTGATCAGATCTGTAAGTGATGTAGTCACGTATGTAAAAATATGACCGTTGAGTAAAGTGGGTTTCAGTCAACAGGGCAATGTCTATTTGATTGTCATGGAGAAAAA
The DNA here is from genome assembly GCA_003667255.2 of Euschistus heros. NCBI lineage: Eukaryota > Metazoa > Arthropoda > Insecta > Hemiptera > Pentatomidae > Euschistus > Euschistus heros. The sequence continues at coordinate 1,287,417 of RCWM02000139.1, forward strand.
TGTCAAGTTCGTCGCGGTGGTTTTGTAGTCCGTTAGCATTCCATAAAATGACAGCCAGAGGCTTAGCGCTCATCTAGCGACATTGAATGGAATTTCGGAAAGGGCTCTGGTAAGCAGGGTAATGAGGGGTTTGATGGTGTCTTTCAGTTCAGAAAGGAATGAGGAAAGGATGGCATTTATATCATTTGTATAAGGATGGGGTTGAGGAAATGAATCTGGAGCTTGGTGGGGATTATATGACTGAGTAGGTGCACAGGTAAGGGGCTGGGCTCTTCCTAGGATACGAGGAGCAGAATCTATCTGTAATGGTATTTGAGGTGAAGAGTTGCTCTGAACAGATGGTTGGATTGGAAGTGGGTGTTCCTTCTGAGGCGGTAATTTTACCTTTAAAGGCAAATTATTAACAGGAGTGTGCTGTTTATGGGGTTGAGGTTGAGGTTGGGAGGTCTGGGGATGTGAATAGGAGATTCGAGGCGCCTGACGTCGAGTTTGATATCTGATCTTATCGGAGTATGATGCTCCCTGTTGTTGATGATCAGGTGTTGAAGTCGATTGCTGTGGTTCTATTCTATGGGAATTGGCTTCTTGAGTTTCTTGAAGTATTTGTGGACAGTAGATTTCAGGTACATTGCTTGTATGATTTTGTGATTTTATGTTCGTCGACTTTGATGTTCTCTGGCTGTGCACACTTTTATATACTGAGCAGCCTCTGTAGCTTGCTGGGTGGTCTTGACCACACAGCGCGCATATTGCTGGGGTATCCCTTGTTTTTTGGCATCACTCAGTTGCATGAGGGCCAGCACATTTCACACACCTGGCTTGGTGGTGACAGTACGTCTTGGTGTGTCCGAGGCTTTGACATCGGGTGCACTGGACTATCGTTGCCCTTTATTAACATAATTATGTACAATATTTATACTAAAGAATACATATTTATAGAAATAAAATATAAAAGAAAAAAAATTAACTAAAAAGTTCCTAGGTAGTAAAAAAAAAAAAAAAAAATAAAAAATAATAAATCTCTGGCTACGTACGAGAGGCTACAGAAACTATCAACAGAGCCTTGGCCTTGTGAAGATAGGACTGTATTCAAACAGGCGGGAGGATTACTGGCTAGGCTAGCCAGTTAGAAAACTACCTCACCTATATATATTAAGTTAGTGCACTGTAATTAATGTTTCAACTCACCTAACTCAAAGTTATAGTCATAATGATCTATCGTTCATAATGTCACTATTAGATAGATATGAACATAAAATATAAGTTAATAAACAGAAGAAAATGTCACAACCACAGAACGATTTTAAACGTGATGTATAGATGCGGCCATCTTGTCTGAGCTGAAATAAAAATAAAATAAAAAAAAACTCTAAACCTTTTTGGACGTAGAAACCGATGAAGATACTATGAAGTTGATAATTGTCAATTTTGTTTGCCTACGTACAAATTATATTTCACAGTTGCTCTTTGCTAAAAACGCTAAACTATGCTGATAGTGCTCACTTTCTTGTTTATGCTAACTTTAAATTATGTTTGTTTCATTTTTTTATTAGAAACCTCCATTATTATTACGAGTATCGGATTTAAAACTAATAAAATGGTTGGTAAGACAACCTGACAAGAGAAACTGTATTCACTGATGTCAACATCAGTACGTTTCTACCGAAACGTCCATTTTGAAGAAGGAATTCCCTCTTCTTTCGGTTTTATATTTAGGCTGGAAGAATATGAATGGTAAGACTATATGACAGCTTGGAATTATCAACGCCAGAGATTATTGTGTCATAGGATTTAGCTGCACCGCGTCTTGGCTCGTGATGCTAGCAATATATTCTTCTCTCCTGGTTCCATATATATGGTATTTATATAACATCAAACAACCCTACTGCGTCTCCATTCAATAAATAGGTAATGTTATGGCTCTTGATCCGAGCCATGTTTTTTCGATGACTGATGTGACTAGAGTTCTTTTTTTTATAATGGGGGATACAAAAAAAAAAATCTTTTAATTTGTAAAATATAGTTGTTTTTTTTTTTTCACTATAAAAATATCAGTAATTCTAATTTGCATTTATAGGTGTTGGTGTAATATACTTACTCCTCTCTGATTTAATGTGTCGAATCCGATTTTCAAAGGTAGCGAAATTAACTGGTAAAAGTGGTATTTAAGGAAGGATGTTTTTATTTTTTATTTTTAAAAATTTTATAAACATTATTTAACTTATTGAGAAATAGTTAACTATGTCCCTCTTCCGAAGCTATTGAACTCGGCACTTGACCTTCTATCCCTGCGCTTTGTTTTACTTCCTTTGTAGCGGGGAGGGCGAAGTGCTTGAGATAAAGGCCTGAGAATATTGGCTGCGGTGAAGAACAAACGTTAGGCCCATGCTCCAAGTACCTAGGTCTATTTCTGCTACTGGATCTAGGCTAGTGGGGGAGCTTACGTCATAGGCATTAAGGCGGGAGTCATGAATTTATTTTCGCTCCCTCGAGAGGAAGACAAAAACGCAGTTGCATAATGCAGCTAAGTTTAGCTTGCTGCAAGCAGGATGAACTCAGCTGCCTTAGCCCCTAAGGACAAATCTCGAGATCAAAAAAGTTTCATTTAGAACTCCCGATCTGACTTCTGACCGATATTCAACTTCAACGTTTCTTCTATTCTGTTGTTTATTAATGGTGTTTAGTTACAAAATATTTATCTCATAATATTAAGAATAATTTGTCCAATAATAATTCTTTTAAAAAATGGTCTGTATGTTTAGTGGGCTATTTGTTACTGCAATAAGTGATATGGATGGTGATGATGGAATCCATAAATTCAAAAATTTTTAATAGCTAAAATAGTTGTACCTAATTTGATATGGTAGATAAGGTCTCCATCCACATTTTTGTCAGAATGTTGGTTTGTCATTGTATAAATGTTATTGTTTTATTGAAAAATATTACAAGCTTTCTTTCCAAAAGGCAATAAATAAAGTAATATGGATAACAACGGATTCATTAATGCAATAAATGAAAAGACCACTAAAAACCTCTTACTATAAAGGATAGCAAGATACAAAATATAGTAAATATAATATAAAATAAATCAGAAAATAACTGTATAAAGAAATTAAATAATAATAATAAAAAGAGAGAGGAAAAAAAAAGCACTGTTACCTTGTATGCAATGTATACAAACATTCCAGTGAAACCCTGAACAGACCTTGTTCCTCCCCCACTTGTGGGAGGGCATGCCTTCTCAATCCAAGAAATCAAATATATTCTTGTCTTACATTTTTTAAAACTTTAGTATATATAATTCATGTAACAAAATGCTGATGTTTTGAAACTTTTGTGTGTTTTAGAACTGAAGATGAATGTTTAGGATTCGAAAGTAGTTTTCTAATAAAATAATACCAATATAAGCAATATAACCTCAAGCAATTGGATTTTAATTTCTGTCCATAAAAGTGCATGGCAGTATGGCAAACCTCGTTTCTGCCATTCGAACTTCTACATTTAAATATTTACTGTTGCAAATTTTAGTATTGCTAAACCTTCCTAGAAATATAAAAGTGTTGTAGTTAAAATGTAGTACCGATGGGTTCAGTAGTTTTACCATTGTAAACTCAATTGCAGAATGGTACTAACTTAATATCGGTCTAACTTCACTGGGATCCACATTTCGCATCACCTATTTAATTTTCGTTTAAAAATAATTTGATTAAATATAACTAAATTTTATTATTAATTTTCAGCTCTATGCAACACCGTACCTTTGTAATCTTTCTTACAATGGCGCTCGCCACCTACCGGTCAATTTTGAAACATCACTCATGTTTATGAAACACCTCATGTTTATCGCTTTTTTATGACAATTTAATTTAAAATCAGTAAATTTTATTATTGCTAAACCTTCCTTGATCTTTGAATATGGTGTAGTTAAAATTTGGTACAGATTGGTTCTTTAGTTTTTGCGATTAGTTATCACAAACGAAAAATGGCTTGTCCTTTTATACAATAGTATAGATTGATGGTGTAATTATTGTGTCTTTCATTTACTTTGTGCAAAATGTTCTGTTAAACCTATTATAACTAATGGCCTGCTAGCCAGGGTTAGAGCTGTGTCAGCAAGGTTTTGCTGCTTATGATTTTAATATTTCCTCCAATTTAAAATTAGTTAATAATTTTTTTTTTTTGATTCAGGTAATTATTTTTTTCTGAATGCTCATTACTTGCTAAGTTATTTTTGGAGGTAAGGATTCTCGATTTATTTAATAGCTTTATTCATTTTTAAAGATTTTCTTTTATTATTCTTATTCTTATTATAAGAAGTACCGACATAGGACCCACCATAGATGGCCTAGAAGAAAACAAATCTTAAAATGCCAAAAGGCGAAATAAGATCACCCATTAACTTCCTTTTTCCTTGCATGAAATTAAATTAAATTAAAAGTCGGAGGAGAGAAAATAAAAAAGAGAAAAAAAAATTCTTATTCTGATATACGTTGTTATTATCTATTTATATCTTCCGCCGCAGTGGTCCATGAAGGACCTTAGTCTCCTCAACGATTCTTCTCCACTCCTCCCAATCCTCTGCAGCTCTTCTCAAACCTTTCACTCCCAGGAGCTGAAGTTCTGCCTCAACATCTTTCAACCGTAGTCTAGAACTGCTTCTTCCTCTTGTCCAATCCCGGCGTCCTTCCATTACTTTCCTTGGGAGTCTTTCCTTGTTCATGTGATGCACATGCCCAACCATTGCTGCCATCCTAGATATATTCTTACTAGTGATTTGTAATTATTGTTTTAATTCATATTTATTAATTTAATCTTCGATTGAAAATAGTAATAATGACTAGAGTGTTGCAAGTGTTGTATCTAAAGGTAGTTTAAACTTGCTGATACTTAAGATTTTTTCACCATTACTATCCTGATTAGTTAAAGAAAAGAATGAAATCTCCAAGTCAATAATGCAAACAAATAAAATAAATATACATGTGTACATCAGCAATTTGTACAAAAAATATTTTTGTATACACGCTACTCCTCTCATTGCTTTAATTCATTTCAATAGTTTCTTTCTAAAGGATGTATTATGTCTGAATGAAATAGTGTAAAAACACAAGCTTTATGAGCCCTTTTGATCCTATTTCTAATTGAGATCTTTCTAAGGAGCTGGCAGTTGTCACGTTTTAATCAGCAGTTAGAAGCTTATTGATGTTACTTAAGTTCTTGAGTCGGTTACTTAGGAAGTTGCATCGGCTGACAACCCACTCTAGCAGAAGATGTCAGCATCCAGTGCAGCCAACTTGCATTATATCAGCGAAGAAGCCGCTAGAGCGTGGGCCGGACCTGCTAAATATAGGTTGTTGATTTCATCAGATGCCGTTCTATCTGAATCACAGAGCCTATAGTTCTCTCTGTATCGATGGAGATCATAATAGTTTTGGACTTCTTTCTATTTCCTATACAATGTGGTTCATAGATTTATGTCTATTTCAGAAGACAACTTTTAGATATCGTAGTAAAGTTTGGTGACTGAGGCAATCAAGACTGAGCTTTCTATTTTATCAACTTATGGCTAATGTTAATTAGTTTTTAATTATATATATTCTCTGGAGGGTTTAGGACTACCACATCGCTTGGTTACTAGTAAACTTATGAAACGATGTGGATTTTTTACTGTGTGTTTTGTTTTACTGTGTGTTGTTTCGACGGACTTTTAAAGCGAATTACAATGTAAACCATTAATTTTGCATATTTTCGAGATATCATAAAAAAATATATATATTTGTTTAACTTTTATTGATTAAGTATTTCAATCTGCCTTAAAAGGGGGAATGTAATTGGGATTTCTTTATGGATCCATTTACTCAACATGTACATTTAAAAAAAAAAACCCTTCATCATATTTGATTTGTACATTGAAGAAATAAATAGCCAATAATTGTAAAAAAAACAACTAAATCAATTCAAAAGTTGAAAATTCAGTCACACTCTAAGTATTTAATATGCACTCCGGCTAGGGACTCGGAACTAAACCTATTATTCCATCACTTAAGGAGGGACAATGCAGGGCCAAAGAGATCCCAGCGCTACTCCCTCAGCTGCATCACGGAGTGGAATATAGTGGAAAGCAACTGAAGGAATTGGTAATTTCGAGTATTAGAATAGGTTTCGTAGCCACTGCCTTTTTAACCTGCGGATATAGATATTTAGAGAGATTTTGATGAAATTTCTAATCTAATCTTTATAGATTCAAGTAAAAAAGGTATATTTAGGTCATTAATGTCATTATTACAAAAATCATTGATTCTCTTACTAGCTTTGCTAGTGCGATCGTAAAGTTCTCAACATTGCCTATTGCAAGATAATCGTTGAAGGAAAATCCATTCAGATGGGGATGAAATTTGTTTAAGAAATATAAAATTGAGCAATCGACTATCACTTTATACATCTAGAAAAATTAACAATGGCTGTGTTGACTGAATTACTTTTACTGAGTATACCACTATTTCAGTGTCTGTGAGTGATTTATTTTAAATGAGGCAAGTTATCTACCCCCTCCCTTCATTTGGTCATCTGTGGTTAGTTGAGTATATTTATTTCTATAATTAGTCCAGACATTTACTAGAGGTCAAAGAGGAACTAACAACATAAGTAAATTTAAAATGGAACTATTAGAAATATTTATACGGTAATTTAAAAAAAAAAAAATCTGGATTGATTTTTTTGTTGGAACGATTTTATTATTTCTTATGATTCATAAATATTTTATCTTAGGGTATTTTCTACTTGATGTATTAGTTTCACTCTTTAGTCTTTATTGAATTTATGATTATTTTCTACTAGATGGTTAGCGAAGTTGGAATTCGGTTTTATTATTGTATGCTCTTATATGTTCTTTTAAGCTATGATTTACTGATCGCCCATTTTTCCCGTGCGTTTAGCTTCACAGTCATTATGATTTAATTTCATACATAAATGTTGGACTTAATTCACTCGCTTGTAAACCATATAAATAATGCACAGGTGTTTTATACAGTTAAAGTCGCTTAGCTGTTAAATATTTATAGTTGTATCGAACTGGTGGAGAAGGGACATAGAGAGTGTTGGCCAAAGAGGCTCTACTTGGAATAATTATTTTGATATCGGGCCAAGTATTCGCTAAAGACGAAGCCATAATTCATGCGGTAGGTATGACTCAGTGCGGCCCACAAATATATTTATTTTTAAATATTAAAGCCTCCCTGAGGCCAAGCTTCAAAGTCGGCTCACGGTTCGCCGCGTTAATTGGCCGAGGCATTCTCTATGGTCTCTCCTTGTTCGTGGCTGCGAGCTGTGTCCATCTCGCTAATGGTCACTCCGGGAGGATTGTGATCAAATAAAGTACTCCTAATGAACGAAAATAAGGATATATATGTAAAAGTATTAATACATTGTTTATATTTGGAGAAATAATTAAAAGCTTGAATATATCCTTGCCAGCTTATAGCACAACACAGTAATAGCACCATTAGTTCGTTACTTTCAGTATTTTTTAAATTCTTTATAAGCAGTGAATGGATGTGTGTTATTCTTGAGTCAGATGGGCTAAGATTTACTCTTCCCATTCATATTTAACATACATCATGGAATGTTTAGTTAAATGTATTTTAATATCATATCTTTGACAAGTGCAATCAGCACAAAAATGCGGGTATTCAATATGTATGCGAACCATCTACAACATGCTCATAAATTTCGGTTCAAAACATGATTCATTTTATTAATTATAATCTAAGAAGATAAACATACCATAGGTTTTGATTCATTGCCTTATTTATGAAATGTGCAAATGTTCAACTAAAACTCATCAGTAAACACTGACGTAGTTGGGAAGATGTTCTGATATTTCTCAGGATGTAGATTTTAATTGTGTTTTAGGATTCGTAAACCTGTATAATTTTTTTTTGTCCTAACTATTTACTTATTAGATTGCAATTATTTATTTTTGTAATTTATCCCTACGAAATAAACAATGTGTGTATCATATACATATATTTTGAAGAATTGGTGTGTTAGAGGTTTTTACAATCCCATTTGCAAAGAACTGCGTGCTCGATTTAGTGGACAAAACAAATTTTACGAACCCCTTGAACTTGGGCAGTTTTTCTTTGACTAGAAAAGACGGCTGGGTAAGAGAAATGTGTTAAATAAATATGAAGGGTGCTGTGAGAGAGCTGATTATTTGGCTCCGAAGAGACATGCTAAAAATACTGACGTGGAGTTCATGTAGAGAGATGAATCAGTTTTTTAACAGTCGGCTGTATATAATAAACAAATAACCGCTCTACCCTTGGGACCGAAATACTCTTGCAAAAATATGTATCTTCCCATTAACTATTATTTATGTAAATATGTCTTCTAATTGGCTCGACTTCTCGGCCTCTGGCGTGATATCGTGTCTTGGTATTGGTCTGTGATTGGCCATGTTGAAGTTGCAACAATATTGCCTTAAATATTATAAATTGGTTGTTCAGTTTTAAAAGGTGCTATCAAAAATGTTCTGTATAAAGTGAATCTACTACATTTTTATAAGAATTATATAATTAATTATAAAAATAATTTTAAGAAAGTTTAAAAAAAAGTTATATTTATTTTATTTTTACTTGAAATGATGAATAAAAATAAATATCCTTATTTTAGTAATGATTGGATCTCAAAATTCATCAAGTCCTTATTTTAGAAAAAAAAAAAAACGATTATCATTTTAACTCATTTACATCCACGGGGCGTATATGACAATTTTTTTAAATTTATTTTTATATTATTTCTTTTAAGGATTTTATTATTTAAACAATTGAAATAAAATTTTTTATATAACAATATTATTGTAGCATTTATAAATATATCACCTATTTCATACCTATATCATACCTATTTCTGAAAGAGGAAAAAAAAAAATTTTATAGGCCAGTGTTGCGTGAGGCCAACATTTCCTGTTACTATTATGGCTGAAAAAAACAAAAATTCAACTTCAAATGGAAGAGGAGGTAACTGATCAGTACCCGGCTTCATGCCTTGTGTCAGGAAATTCCCTTGTCCTTCTTTTGTATTCGATTATTTTTTTATTAATATTATATATTATTTTATTAATACTTCGTATTAATATTTACAAACGTATACATTATATAATACAAGTAAATTTGAGGACATTGGTTGCAATTACATGTAAAGAACTACTCACTACTAGAGCACTTCAATAAAATTGTTGCATAAAAAATCTCTCGGTCATCTTTTCGTACGCCTCGAAGGATTATTGGCAATTAGGTGTGAGGCAAGTTGGAAGATTAGTGGATTCGAGTGGGTATGGAGTTTACTATGAAAATAATGTTATCTAGTATGGGCCAAATAAATAACATATGGAACATTATGATCTTTATGGATAGGTTTTATCGTGATATGATAAGGATCATTGAGGACTTTCCGAAGGATTTTCGATTGGAAGGATTCCATGTGAAAAGAATTAGAAGGTTTAGTGGAACCCCAATGCTCAACTCCGTATGTCCAAATGGGTCTAATTATTGTCATGTGAATAAGTCGAGCAGTTTCTTGTCTTTTAAGTCTGCCATGGGTTTTAGATATTAATATTAAAAAAAATTCAAGAAACGAAAAATTGTGATATCCTGGTTAATGTTAATTATTGATGCGGTTTTTATATTGAAATGATGTTACATGTTTTACCGTAATAGGAAATAGTTTGACCTATTCCTAGTTGTCAAATTGATAACCGAATGAAGACATAACAAGCGTTTATCAGTCCCTGTAATTGTGTAATTGTATTGATGCCAATATGTATGCAAATTACATGAGGTAATTAGCATACGTTATAATTGAGACTGTGTATCGAATGTGTTGGCGGAGACAGAGCAGTTGGCAGTGCTAGGTAAGCCGGTGTACCCCCGGGGCTGCTGTTCGCCCGCCTGGGGACAACTCTTCTTCCTTTGTTCCTTTGTGTTCATTGCTTCTGCTAATTGGGAAATTAACAATTGGCGAAAACAGTCTTCTTTAAACAGCGGATTTGGTAAATATTATTCCGGAACTCTGGCTTTTAAATTTAACTTTTTCATTTCTTAGAAACGATGTTACTAAAATTGTAAGAAATATTGCATCATCAGTGTAATATAGCTGTATATTTGAGTTAAGCTTAATTCTGTTGATAAAAAATTGAATGTTCTTAAAAACATTCTCTTCTATTTTTAAAAATAACGAAGGCATAAATGATTGAACATTTTATATTGTAATTTTTTTTCAAGATTAACTGTAACTGTTTTAAAAAATATTTTTTCAGTCATTTAATCATTTATACAACGACCTCTACTGAAAGCAGGTGTCTAATATTAGGCTAAAATTAAACGTTATAATCACTTAATATTTGTGTCACCTGCAAATGTGTTAAGTGCAAAAATCTTATTTTAAGAAAAATGCAATTGTAACTTTGGATTCCTTTCCAAAATCATTCTATTCTCTTATATATCGGGCGCTACAGTCCATGAAGGACCTGGGCCTCTGCACACAGCTTTCTCCACTCCTCTCTGTCAGCGGCCACGTTCCTCCAATTCTAGATATTTAGCCGCCGTATGTCCCCTTCCAAATCATCCATCCATCTTTGCCTGGGCCTGCCTCTTCTCCTTGCTCCTCCTGGCGTTCATTCACAAACGAATATTATAATCTGTAACAACCCCATAAATTATCTCATTAGACACGCATAGGGATGTGTCGATTATTGAGATAAGAATCGGTATCGAGAATCCTTGATTCTAAGTCGATTCCTAGGAACCGATTATACCGCTGACTTATGCAGTAGGTTAGACAATGAACAAGAGCGATCGGGATTATATAATTTTGATATTTTTATTGTTTGTAAAATATAAACGCTATTCACCAATAAATGGGTTATTCTACTACTTCGAGATACTCAGATTCATATTATTTTTTCATACTTTTAATATTACGTCATTCACATTACCCTATACCACACTCTAGTTCTGTTCCGCGGCAGGTAGGAGGAAGACAGGCAAGGTCGAGGAGTATACTAATAATAGCTGAAACACACCTGTCATACTGGCCCCGATACACTAATAGGCTGTCCAGCGCAGCTCTACCGCTCTGTGGTCCGTTCACACAGTCTCGACCAAGGGTCTTGAGCTTCATCGTAGGATAGTATTATTAGCATCGTATAGATCGCCAGGGGTAGGATCGACACCTGAAATCAAGGAAAAGGACAGGAATTTTAAACGATGGAAAAAAAAAGAATAATTTAAAACAATATTTCTGTACATGGTTGTATGATTTCATGAAATAATGTATATTGATAATACCTTGTTAAATTAGAAAAAAAAATTAAACTTCATTTTAGGTTGGCTTCTGTTGTTTTACAAGTACCAAGTAATAAAGTAATAAAGTACCATAAAATAAAACATAAAGAAAGATGAATGCGGATTAAAAATAATTCAGCAGTACAAGTTTTTTGGGTAACAAAAACTGGGGTAGTAAAACTAGGGCTGTCCTTGCTAAATTTATCGAAGTAATGTTTTTATAATTTCTATAAGGAATATAAATTTAAAAAAGTTATTTTGATTTTTGTTGTTTGTTTGTTTGTTTGTTGAATTTTGATAGGGCATAAAACTGCAGTGGTCATCAACGCCCTTTGGTTTGTATCTCGTTATATTTCAGCAAGCATCTTGCTGAGAGCTAGAAATTTGAGCACCTTGTTGATGTCCTCTTCGTTATCTCTCAGGGCTTTTGGTAACTCTGGGGGCACTCCCAGCTGCTGCAACAACGCCTTGTATCGGAGGCATTCCTCGAAAATATGCTTTATTGAGAGAGTAGTGTTGCAAGTATGGCACTGTGGTGGTGACTCCTTCCTGAAGAGGTAGGAATGTGTCAATCGGCTATGTCCTATCCTCAGGCGTGTAATAACTACTTCTTCTCGACGTTTGCTTCTGTTGGATGTTGTCCATGGCATAACCGATTTTTTTATATTTTTCATTTTATTTGTTGGGCTCTCGTTCCACATCGATTGCCATCTCTTGGTCACTTCTTCTTTTAGTGGCCGCGCAAGTCCTGAAGGTGTCAGAATCCTCTCCCTGGGAGAGATAACGCCTCGCCGGCAGCTCTGTCAGCCATCTCGTTTCCAGTGATGCCAATATGTCCTGGAACCCAGATGAAGTGGATCGTCTTTCCGATTTCCTGAAGCATTTTTAAGTATTCTTGTACGCGTTGAATACCTGGATGGGTTGCATACATATTATTAATGCCTTGTAGTGCACTGAGTGAATCTGATATTACTGCAATATCATTTATATCCGCATCGGTATTTGTCATAGTGTAATAGAGAGCGGAAGAAATAGCGGTTAGTTCTGCTGTATAACTATTGCAAAGAGGGTGGAGTTTCTTTTTGTGGGTTGCATCTGCTGTAATGAAGGCGGAACCTGTTGAGGTTTCAGATTTCGCTCCGTCCGTGTATATGGCCACCACGTGGTTCGGATGTGATCGGAGTAATTTTTGAAATTTGTTTTTGTATTCTGATGCGGTGGTGTTTTTTTTATGAAGGCTTGATAGGGTTAGGTGTAGTTTCGGAGGTTGAATGGTCCAAGGTGGTATGTTTATATCTGGTATGCTCACTGTTATTTTTTCAATTCATTAATGACAAATGAAAATCGTTCTGCTAGGGGTAGTGTTGGGTTATGTTTTTCCTCAAATTTTCTTTTATATTTAGGCTGAAAGAGGTATTTGTAGGTTGGATGTGACTGCTGTAAATATATACGGGAGATATAGTTTACTGCTAATGTTTGCCTTCTGAATAATAAGGGTGGTAGTCCTGATTCAGCACATAAACTTAGTGTGGGGCTTGTTCTAAAGGCTCCTGTAGCAATGCGGATCCCAGCATTGTGAACTGTATCAAGCCTGGAGAGATGTTGGAAGCGGGCCGAGCCATACACAAAACTCCCATAATCTAGCTTGGAGCGAATTAATGCCTTGTAAATCCTCAGCATCGACCATCTGTTCGAACCCCAAGACGTGTTACTAAGAACTCTCAAAAGTTTTATTTTTGACAGGCATATCTCTTTTAGAGTGCTAATATGCTGGCTCCAAGTGAGTTTCTTATCAAAAATAAGACCTAAAAATCTGCAGCTATCAACATATGTAGAGGCATCCCTCCTAGACTGAGCTCGGGATACGAGGGTTCGTTTCCTGCTGAAGTGTATGCATTTGCTTTTTTCTGGTGAGAATTTGACTCCTGATAGCTGTGACCAAGTATGTAGTCCATTTATTGCTTCTTGTAAAACCCTTTTTAAAGCGTTTAAATCGCTGGACCGGCTGATAATTGCCATGTCATCGACATAGAGCATCACTCTTATCCCTCTAGGTAAACTCGTTGCCAGATCGTTTATTGCCAGGGCAAAGAGTGTCGTGCTCAGAACACACCCCTGTGGTACTCCATTGTTTTGCTCGAATGTTTGAGAAATGGTGTTGCCAGTTCGAACTCTAAATTTGCGATTTGATAGGAAGTTTGTGATATATTTTAGAATATAGCCAGTAAAGCCAATGTTATATAGTTTTTTAATTATTGTCTGTCTATACATTTTGATTTTTGTATTTTATTTTATGTGATTTTGTTATTTTCATTCCATACCTTTGTAGTTTTTTCAAACTTTTCATATCTTCATCTCATATGACCATCTTTCATCGAATTTTTGAGAGTAATTAAAAAATTGTATTTTTTAAAATTAGAATATAGGCTAACAAAAAACATTTTTTAGCTTAACTCAAGACTCGATTTTATTTGTATGTTTTGAAAAAAAATATTTTTCGTACTTTAATTTCAGGAATTACGTTAATTTACTATTTCCTTGTAGTATTCCTTTTATATAAATTTCATAGTGCCAAAAACTTGTACACATTACGAAATAGAGGCTAGAGGGATGTTTATAGACTATTTATAGACATCTGCTTGTATTTATGCATTCAATTAAAATGGATATTTATATAAAAAACGGGATTTATTTCAACTTTTTGCTGTTATTTCAATTACTGCTTGGAACTTTTAAAGTTTCATATGTATTTAATTTTCTCATAAATATCACATTTTTTCGCTTTAAGAAAGTGTGACATTTGTATAGGATTGGTGCAAAAATAAAACAGGCTTTTATATGTGCAAAAAAAATGTATTATAATTTCGTGTGGTTTATTTTTTTGAAAATAACACTGACTTTTCTTGCATTATATTGCGAGGGTTTTCTTCTATTAAAGTCCTCAGATGGTCTTGATCAGTAACAGAAGGCCTACCACAACCGACAAAAGGAAGAATACATTTTACTTGAGGTACGCATGATGGTATAGAAGGATCAATACAATTAGGATTGATGAATTAATTGCCACTTCTATTGAGATTATTTTATCAGAAAACTAGTTTCGAATGCTAAACATTCATCTTTAGTTCTTCAAGGTAGCTAAAACACTGAATTCACTGAAACACTGAATTCGGTGTTTTAGTTACCTCGAAGAACTAAAGATGAATGTTTACCATTCGAAACTAGTTTTCTAATAAAATAATCTCAATAGAAGTGGCAATTAATTCATCAATCCTAAGAATACATTTTTTTGAACCATCGCTGCGCTGTACAATCACTGATGCTTCACCCCAAACAACATTGTTAGGTTTGGGTCGAACTTCAACCAAGTTTAAACTCTTGTTATGGGCGAAAATCTTGTTTTGACATCGTTAATTTCAAAGGTCCTTGCTCATAGAAAATGTTACCCGAACTAAACATATCTTTGAGGAAAGACAACATTAATAACCATTGTTCATAATCTATTAACTAGACTTGAGAATTCTCTTTGTTTACTTGTCTAAACAAAATTAATATTCAAAACCCGCATCATTTTTGCACCCTATATACAAAAGCTGTGTATTTCATAACATTTATACGTTTATTATATATATTCATTCAAATGTTATCTTGCCAAATTTTTGTCAAAAACAGCCTTATTTTGTGGAAAATTTGCATATCTGTTTTTCGAACCTGTTAAATCAAACAATAATTCCTAATTGCCCTTGATAATCTAGGGATGGAAGCTATAAGCTCTGACATTATACATATACTACCGAGGCTGCCAATAATCTCTATTAATATAGCCCATTTAGCTGTTTGGCCTCAGGCTATTATACTAATGGTATTGTTGGCCTCCGCTACCGGCTTCTAACCCTCCTTCATATTAATTATTACTATTAATTTGGTACATAGAGGGAATAAATAAAATAAATAATATTGAACTATATGATTATGTTTAAAATGTTTTAGTTTGTGAACTTAACATATGTTTTAAAACTGCAATTTTTTTTTTCTAGTCTTTATTAGTTCTATATAACTCCCTAACTATTGAAAATTGCAAGCATAGATGGAACGAGTATCGGATTGAACTTCCTTCGACGGATAGATATAAGAATGTTTGATACATTTATTGATTGACAGGAAAGGAATCTATTTTTAGTCGAGGTCGTCGATATAATGACATGACATAATATGACGTGATAAGAAAATTTGAGTAGAAAAACGATAGATCAGAGACACTAAAAATTTATTATTATATTTTTTTTTTCCTCCGTAACTTCAAGTATATTTAGTCATGAAATGATAAACATGAATGGATGTTTTTATGTAGGTAGGGCTTTTATAAGAATATACGTCACTGGATTCAGACAAAGTCTTTGACTAAATAAAGACAATATTCCCGTACAATTTCACGAAATTTTGGGGGTCATAGCACAAATTTGCACATTTTAGATTATAAGTGCACTTTTTGATATTTCATTAAAAATATTTATTTTTTATTTATTTATCATCTTATCATCTTCGACTTACTCTCGAGAAATTTAAAAATTATACTGCCAACTCTAAGGTTGCGAAACATGGCCGCTTACGTTAAGGGAGGCCTTAAAGTTTTTGAAAATAAAGAACTTCGTGGAATATTTGGCCAAAAAAGGATGAAGAAACCGGAGAATTTAGAAGCCTTCATAATGCAGAATTCCGCGAGTTATATCCGGTTAATATAGTTCAGGCCATAGCAGAGTGACGGTTAAAATGGGAATGTAAGGTCGTTGGGTTTAGTAATAATCGATTTCCGAAAAAAGTGTCCAGTTTTGAGCCGTCTGGTAAACGACCGAGGAGTAGACCAAGACATAGTTGGGAGGTTAGGGTTTTGGAGAGTGGGTTCGAGGGAGGTGTGTGTGTGATCAATGGTTGGTGGTGTCGGCATCGAACCTTCGGGTTCGCTAGGCCTCTTTGTTAATTATCATCTTGAGGAAAGTTGCGATTCATTTTGAAATTATCAACAATAGCAGTACATAATTTTCCAGGAAAGAAAGAAAAGAACCCATGGTTTCGAGTTATTTCTTTGAACTAGTTAGGGAAATGGTATGATGTATAACGTTCCCTTTGTATTACCATTCGTAGAACTTGATTTGGTTTTACTCCACTTTCCGACCTGCTCTTTTATTTTCATTTTATTCTACGGTAGAGTTTAGTTCGGTAAACAAGTACAAGTAGTAGTGAATATCGTGAAATTGTCAAAAATAAACATTTTGAAAAACCACAGTTAGAATTAAAATTAGACTAGTAAACACTTTTTTGCTCCTCTTGCAATAAATCAATTGGTTCCGAGGGGTCACCTGTGGTGTAGTGGTTAGCATAGCAACCTACTAAACCCAAGATCGCGGGTTCGCAGCCCGGCAGATGACCTTAGGGTTTTTTAAAGGGAGTAAAAAATCCTTAGTTATGCCGTCCTTCGGAAGGGACGTAAAATGGGGGTCCCGAGCCTGTGCGATGTCAGGTACTCGTTAAAGATCCCTATCCAAATTATACCTGGATAGGCAAAATTTATGACTCCCACCGTAGCATCGTCCGATTAGCCATAGCAGTATAAAGTGACGTTAAACGAAATAAACAAAAACAAAATTGGTTCCGATTGGAAATCTCAAGTGGATGCTCATTGCAATGCTCAATGCAACCATAGCATTTGGCTATTTCCAGTATCTTTTTATTGTAATTGGGGAGGAGAGGATAACACACAGTAATCTGCAGAACAAATATCCAAGCGAGCCGAAGTAAGTTACTCACACAAACCTGCAACAAATAAACTTTTTTTACCGATTGATGTATAGTAGCTTCCAATATTTCATTCTATAAACTGTAGTCCTTTTAAATCTTTTTTTTAAAAATACTAAACAAAACATACCTAACGAGAGCACCCTAAGAAACACCCCTATCACCGTTATGAATATTCTAATATTTTTATACGTAAATAAATATAATACGATTAGTCAGTGTGTTGTTTTTTTTATTATATGTTTTTAAAATTTTTACTAAACGAAATCCGACCTTTAAAAAAAGGAGTGAAAATATGTGTGTATATAATAATAAATAATTAAAAATATGTAAAAATGAGTATTCGTTTGTCAATATTATCTATTTATATATACTCATTTTCGCATAACTGCAGCATAATTCTTCCTAATCCTTACTTTTATTTATAAACCCCACGCAAACCGTAATATTTCAACCGTCGTTATTGTATTACGATTTTGTACACCACTTAGGGCAGGGAGGACGGACTATTCTACAAGTTGACCAATTCTAACCTCGGCGAAAAATTCAAAATTTATTCCGTGAGTCGATAAAATAAATCTTAATCCGGTCAGGTAGAATTCGAACCCACGACCTTCTGGACAGTACGGGCTGAGACCCAAATGCTCTTGGCCATCGAGCCTCCTATTCCTAAGAAGTATTTGACCGCGTTTCAACGCAGGCCAGATATCTCTTCTTCTGTTAAGGTTCTTTATTTAATGTTTGATGAATAATTCGAATAGCTTGTGCTTTCATTAGAACTGTAGGAAGGAGGTTACTTGTTCATCCTAAATACACACCTTAAAATGTTACGGTTCGTCTTCAATTTATCTTTGATTGGACATTCACCTACTATCGATACTACAAAGTAAATGTATATAATCGATAGAGGGAGCAGCTGAAGGAAATATGCCTCCTATATATATTAGCCGGTTAAAAATATATTCCCCGCCCACGAGGCAGTAGGCAGTATATCAAGGAACCGCTGATCCTTTCCTGGCTTAGATATAAATCCGTTGAGGGAACAGTGTTATCGGTAATTAATTTATAGTCCCCTCCGTTAGCGGCTTTAAATAAAATCTGTCTGTCCGCCTGTCCGCTGCTTTCGTGTCTTCAATTAGTGTTGAGTATTGTATTTTTATCCTCCCATCGTTGTTTCCATTCAACAGGAAAACAGTAATGAATGCCTCTAATATGGTATAAGTGATAAGTAGAGATGGGCCAACTTATCAGCCCGACTGCTTTTGTAGTCGGCGACTTGTCAGCGATTAGTCGGCCATTTTATTCTTTTATACTTGTACATTTGAAAATAGGTTGATTTGAATGAAAACATGACTTTCATTGATTTTAGTTTTTATTTTAGACTTTTGTAATCAGTTATCGAACTTCAAGAAAGATATTAACAAACAATGTACCCGATAACTTCTACAATACTTCTACAATACAGAACTTAAGTAACCTATACTATTTAAAAAAAAAAAAAAAAAAAAAATCAGAGTATTGGTTTTGAGTCATAATTAAAAAATATTAATTCTTAATGGAAATATACTATGCAACACGAAAAGGAAACTGTTATTTTAGCAATTTACTTGTTTATTTAGAATTTCAAGTAAGATATTTTTGTATTACATAAATACCGTTTTCATCATGATTAAATTCAAAATTCCACAATTAACAAAGCACCTCGAAGATTGCCGATGTCATCCAAGTCCCAAAGGAAGCAAAGATCAGCTTTGCCGACTAGTCAGCCATCTCTAGTAAAATGTATTATGAGCTCAGGTAAGGCGGTATTACTTAAAAAATAAATGCCCATTCAGTGAAACAATATCAAAATAATGCAATGTACAAGAAAATGGTGTTTGTATTAAGTAGTATTTATAATGCAATTAATTTTACAATGGTTTAATTAAAAATGATAAGAAGGATTAAAAAAAAGAAAAAGGTTTTTTGATAAATAGTTTTCAATTTTTTTTTTACTCTGCAGAAGAATTTTTAAAGAGTAAAATATTATATTGTTTCCGTTTGGGAGATAAGAGAATATAGATACCTAAAATAAAAATATAAATAAAATGGCATACAAATGCCAATAATGTTTATTTAATATTTTTTCACATCAGCTAATATTTGTAGAGTAAACTCAATCAATCGTATGTTGGTTTCATGATATCCAATTCACCTGTTATGACGCCAACGCATTATTCCATCGATGTGACGTTGGTAGACAGTCGCAGTACCATTGAAAACATATCTATTATTGTTTTAATTAGGATTGATGAATTAATTGATGTGATCCATTGATGTGACGATAGTAGGCACAATAACATTCAAAACATATCTATTATTGTTTTTTTGTTGGAGTTTTTCTGAGCGTAAAACATAATTGTCATCAACGCTCGTTTGATCAATAAATAAATGAATAAATACCCTAATCATAATAAATAAAAGAAACAAGAAATCAGCCAAAACGTATTTAAATTTTATGAAAGATGTCTTCTTTTTTACAGGATGTTCATAACTTAATCTATATGTTTGACATAGTTTCCAAGCTTTACCGATATTTTTGGAGGTATTGTCGGTTTATTTATTTTTTTTTGGATATAAGAATAGCTTTCATTAAAAATATAAGTTGTTGATAAACTTTCCTTACACATTTTAGATTTTGGAAGCACTTCTTTGATTATTAGGTGATGTGTAAGTCTTGTGTGGCCAATTCTTAGTCATCTAAAGATCACAGGTTACATCCTGCTTTACAGTCTTATGTTTTATCTTACTCTGGTCTGTTATCCCACTAATGTCTGCCAGTTTTAGAATATCGTCACACCACGTTCTCCGAGCAGTTGAATAGCTCACAGATATTACTATTGGTGATAGTGCCTTTCAGTCGGTATATTTTACTATTAGTAATAATTTAAGCTTCATTTTTAATTACATTTCGATTCAGTTGTTGTTACTATCTGTCTCGTTAAAGCAGAAAATGTCTAAATCCCTTAAACGTTATATAAAAAGACTTTATGGACTGTAATGGAGATATCGCCTCTTCCAGTACTTCTTTTCTTTTTTTTTGTTAAAGGCTTTGGAACCACTGCCGCCTTGATGTTCAAGGAGCATTATTTTGATCACTGAATTAGATGATGATTTGACTAGAAATTTTGCACGAATGTGTCTTAATAAACCTAGATAACTAAGTTGCTCCTAGATTAAGCTTTGTAAAAAGACCTTCCACTTGGATAATCTCTTATTAATGTTTAAGAACCACATGGGGCTAAACCAACTTTGTTATAGATAGGATCTAATACTTAGTTTACATCAAAAAATATATACACCCTTGACAGGATTTCTATTCCTGCGTCTTCCTCGGTCAGCTATCCGAGAGATGAATCTAAGAAGTCATTTTAAAAAATCAGAGGCTGTCAGAAGAGGACTACATATAGGTCAGCTCGCCAGATAGACGCTCACTGCCAAATAGGTCATATCCTGCTACGGTCAGTGCATCTAGCGCGGTCCTTTTTATATTTGATTGTTCCTATCTAGAAATATATAAATATACATATACACATATATATATTTGTTTTGGCTGGCAATGCCCTCTCTTATTTATGCTCTGGTAGAGGAAGTGTGCGAGGGGTGTGTTGGCCGTCGATCAACTCTTGTAGCTTCTGGATCTTGAAGAAAAGTAATTATGTTGTCGGTATTCGTGTTTTCAATAAATTAGGAGAGCGCCAAAAGGTATCTTCTAAGTAAGCCTAAGCTGCCATTAGTCATGTTTTTCGGCAATGTCTCGACATCGTTGCAGTCGCCATGCCAGTTCCTCAAGTGGGGTTAAGAGATGGCCTCTGAAGAAGCCAGTAAAACTATTATAAGGCGAGTGACATTTCGCCAAGAGGGAGTTCCCCTTCATCAGAAGACTAGTTGTGTTATTTTTGGTCTTTAGGGAGAGCGATGGGCCGTGTCTGGGAATGCGTTGGCACTCTCTTCCCTCGCACAAATACGCTTCCTTCCTAGTAGCCTTACCTGCCTTTCCTATTGTCTTTTTTCCTTTACATGTTCTCTATTTATACATTCCTTAATTTACAAAAGTATATGTTTGTGTATGCATTTATTCATAAGTTAGCGTCACAAACTCTCTCGATGACCATTATTAATTCTTCAATTAAAATAAATCAAACAGATAACTGAAAATAAACCAAACACTAAAAATAAACTAGGATCCTTTATGTTCTGTTGTGATAAAAAAGATTGTTTTGAAGCTATAGTGTTATTGAAGCAGCGGAACGTTTGCCATCCCTAGGGCATTTATTGACATGGATATGTTTTTTGGCTGGAAGTCTTTTTTGGTGTAACGTTTTTTAAGTGTTGTGGCTTTTTTGACTCGCTCCTCAAACTCTGTTGGTGTTGCTCGGATCGAAAATTTTTCCGACAGTTCCCTTATCAGAAATTTAGTGGAAAATATATTTTGTTTTATACCATTTGTCGCTAACACCACCATTTAGAAGCTATGTATGTTTGAATGAAAAAAGTTGAGTTTGAAACCGCTATTTACTCTCAACTTCATTTATTTCGAATAAACAATCATTGATTAATAATTAAATTTAATTATTAATTTATTTAATTTAATATATTTAATGTAAGTGGGGAAATAGCAGTTGATTATAAATTGACTTATCCATGATCTGTTGTTTTCCCCAGTCAGGAGGAAATTAATTTTTTTATTTTAATTTTTTTTCCAATAGTTCTCGGAAATTTCATACATTGAACAGTCAATGGCAATTCCTCTGCAAGTCATGTAATACTCATCTCGATAAATAAATTCCTTTTTTCGGATATCTTTGTTCAGTATGTTTACTTTTAAATATTAAACCCATAATTGTTGTTGTAAACATTACTGTAACATTATTATTCCGTTGGTTACAGTGAGTAGATTAAAAAAGCAGTTTCGTATTAATAGTTCCGATTCTGATCCAAATGATTCCGATTAGTGATTGTAATAAGTACAAGGAAAGGACTAGCTTATCTAATTGGGGAACCTTGGTTAGGAATTGACTGTGAAGGAACAGCAAATCCATAGATTGATGCCGCTGCAAGGTTTTCTCTCCTCGTTATGCCTTTGGAGTCTACTACTCGAACGAAAGAGGAAAATTTATTTATATAATAGATAACGTACTAACGTCTTTGTGATAGTGCTTTTATGGCATTTAATTTGATTTCCTTTTCCCTATCTTTACTTATTATACACAAGGACCAGCCATTTTTTTGTTTGTGATCACTAACCACGAAAACTTCTCAACCTATCTGTGCCAAATTTCAATCACATTATCTTTATTGTTCAGGGAAGTTTAGAAATAATAAAATATAGTGAATTTTGAAAATTGACCGAAAGGTGGCTAGAGCAATTCCACATGAGAGATTACAAAAGTAAAGTGTCAAATAGAGCTTCAAATTGATCGTCAAATTTACATTTATTCAATTAAAATAGTTTAGTAAAATGCAAATATGTGGTGCAATGAGTGGATCCCAGTGAAGTTGAAATGAAAATCGAACGATATGTTGTTAGAATCCTTCTTGAATAATCCAAAAGTAACTCAATAAACATTAGAAGGTTTGCCATACATTATTACTATTTTACTAGGTAAAATGGCGCTCTCCATCTATCAATTTTCAAACTTCACTGTTATCCACAATCTGCTTATTATGGCTTTAAAAAAACAACAACAAATTAATGAAAAATCAGTAAATTTTATAAATTGCTAAACCTTCCTAGAACTATAAGGATAGTGTGGTTAAAATTTGGTACAGATTGATTCAGTAGTTTTCGCGGTTGGTGATCATAAATGAAAAATTGACTTGGCCTTTTATATAATATTAAAGATTCAGTTCATCTTTCTAACTAAAATAACTCAACAAATGGATTGAAAAAATAATTATAAAAACGAACCGTTCGTTTCTCTCGTTTATCAAGTAACCTCCGATTTTTTTTTAAGTTTTATAATTTTAAGTGCAGAAATTCCTAAAGGTGGAAAGTGGCCATGAAGTTAAAAAATAATTAAGTTATAACAGTCTTTGTGATGATTTAGGAACCTTTCATTTAGCCAATCGCTATTCTTTCCCATGTCTCAGTTAGCTTAAGCGATGCATAGATACGTGATTGAATTTTCGTTCAGGTGTGAACGGTAAACACATTCTCTGTGAAGACTTTTTTTACTAGCGGCTGACCTTTTGCAGAAGCTGAATGGAGTTGCTTTAAATATAGATGCAATTTAAAAAGTGCACCGGTGGCAATGCTGCCAATGCCGGCCAACTCTGACCTCGTCGCTCCTATTCTTTGTTTTTTATTTAAATGGATCCAGCTATTTTCCTTCTCTATATTTTTTGTTCCCTCTCGGCTATTTGGAAATATTGATTGTCTTTTGGAAACTGCCTTCATTCTTCGTTAATTGAAAATCCTTTGTTTAAATGCCTCACGTTTAAGCCCTGTGATGAAACGTTCGGCTTTACTCATTTTCAGTTTTCTAGTCCTAATTGAATTGCAAAGTTTACATTCAGATCAAAGAAGGATCAAAAAAACTTTAAATAAAATTCATGAAAACGCCAATTTATCCTAAAATATTCTTACAAAAAATACAACTTTTAAAATATGCATACCTAGCCCAGACTGAAGATAATGTAATAAAAATTATAAGACTGAGAATAAGATTCTCATTGTTCAAATTTAATTAATATCATCTTCTAATTTTAGAATATTTTTAATATAATTCAGTAGTACTTTAGAACGATTTACTTGTGACGCGGCTGAGAGACAGGCGTTGGGATTACTGTGGGCCTGGCTTGCTCTCCCATAAGTGATCCCGTAAATGATCCGGGTTGTCCCTGGGGTGTTACATTGTATATATAGTGTTGTACATTGTATATATAGTGTGTTACATTGTATATATAGTGTATATTTTGTATCTTTTATAATAATAAAAGTATAGTTGACTATTTAGATGGATAGAGAAGAAGATAATCAGGGATGCAGTCAAAGCGGAACACCATGTCCAAGTAAAAATACTTTTAATGCGTGCCAACGTTTCGACCTACCTTGCAGGTCTTATTCAGGGCCACCGAACCACACTGGAGAGGAGACGAACGATGACTGATTTGAGTTGGTTAGGTTATACTGTTCCTTGGCATACGCTTTTGCTAGGATATGATTTGGCCAGAGTCCCTCTTAACCGTCAGGTATTCTCCATTTAAGGGTACTGTCCAGACTGTAGAGTCTGGGTGAACGCTGGAAGGCTTTCCCCACCTTAAAGTGGAATCAAAGCTGAAACATTAGGAGTTAAAGTCCTTATTTTCAAATTTCAGGCACCCACTGAGCTAACTTGACTTCCACAACATTCTTTTAACCACTTCATGTTCCGTTCCTTCCTAACCTCAGATCATATTACTGATTTTTGTTGTTGAATAACATCTCATTATTGAGGGTGTTAATAATGAATCGTCTATTAACAATAAAAAATACCGCTTGTTGAAATGTTATGAAAAATTTAGCAGATTGTTATTAGGATATCTTCGAACTAATGTAATGCATTTCTTTTTCAACCCATTTTCTTCTATTGTTACGAATATGCAACATTAATGTATCAATTTTTCTTATTTTTATAAGTTTAAATATATCTCTATTTTATTACATCAGCTTATTATTTAAGATTTGTAATTATACAAAATATTTTTTAAATAAATTTTGTATGTTTTTAATGCATTGAAAAATAATTATACAATTGGTTATTTTTTAACGCTGATGAGTAGTAGTGAGATTTTTAAATCAGCCAAATAAGGGTTGCTACAATTAAATTTTTTGAGCGATATAATGTTAAATTACGTTGCATTAAAGCGTACCACAAATAATAAATTAAAATTGTGAGTTTTGTGTGAAAACTATAATTTTTATTTATAACTTTTTTTTTTTACATGCTTATAAAACTATTGGCGCATAAAGAAATTCTAAAACATGCAAAAATACTAATGATTATTTTATTGATCAAAGGGTCCTATGATTTATTTTAATAAATTAGTTAGGTATATATGCTTTATTGTTGATGACGATTCACCAATAATGATGCCGTCTTTTGGCGTGAGCAGATAACGAAGATGTTTCTAGGAGCATCAAAAGATAAAACTCGTACATATCGTTACATGTTGATAATACTTTTTTTAAATATAATACAATGTTTTCAATCTGATGCAAGTAGTACAGCACAGTGAGATCATAATTAGTGTTGATGTTACCTTGGCCAGAGCGTGGATTGGACTCAAACCAGAAACACTACGCTATAGTACTCCAACTCCACTTCAAATGCAATTAGAACAAACTAGCAAACTTCCCTTCTGCGTGAACGGTCTTTGAGTTAGTTATTCTCATTATTACATTCCTCATTATTATTTTTCAAGACATTTTGTATTGTGAAAACGTGTAAAGGTTTTTTTTTTCTTAATTACTACAATTATGGTTTGGCTAAAAACATATATCATGATTAATATAATTTATGGTGTTTCAGTAGCACCGTTTTTGTATTATAAATATAATTGAACCTCTTTTAAAATCTTATAACTAAAAAGGTGTTGATAATATATTGAAAGGGATGCCTCTACGGGCTTTGCAGCTTATTTTCGTCATGTTTTCCTTATGTTTGTTCTAAAAATATAACTAAGTAATTTAAAAATTAGAAAGGACTTACACATTTTGTCATAGTGGCCATTTTTTCTTATAATTAACAAATCATTTGCTTTCTAAACTAACTAAACCTATTTTAATAATACTTTAGCAGTATTGATTACTAATCATTCTATAATACAACTTCAATATTAAGTGTAACTTGTCAGATATATTTGAAATAGCCATGCAGTAGAAGTATGTTTGGATGTCAATAAAATTTTTGCGTCTTATTCATATTAATTTGTTTTTTTCTTGGTAACGTCCTTATGTTATGTACTCCTACTACGAATGGGAAGACGGATTATCTACAATTTACCAATCTCTTTCCTCTTTTAAGAAATGTTAAACGTTTTTATTGAATCCTGTTGCCATAGGATCCCATTCCTCTCTTCATTCGAATGCCAACTTTCCCAATGGTCATTCAATAACCTTCCACTCATCTGTTAAAAATGTAGGCTTAACCATTGATCAATCCTGGAAACTCCATATTTCTCATATCTCCCGTAGGTCAATCGGTATCCTAAAACTATTTCACCGCTCAACTTCTTTCTCTCCAACCTAACCCTCTCTTATGATATGGATGTACTCCAATAATGTAATCATAAAGTATGTCCGACAAGAAACAGCATACATTTAAGGTTTGTTTATGATAATGTTTTAATTCTTGTAAGAATAATTTTTATTTTTAATTCTCATTTTTTTTGTCGTTTTTTTTTTAATTGTGTTCATAATATTAACTCCTATGTCCTGTATTTCTTTTTTCTTTCTCTTTTTTTCTATTTACAGTTTTTATTTTATTCTATTTTTTTTTTAATTTGTATTTGTTCTCATACAAATTTGTCTTCACTTTTATCTATGTTGTATTATTTTTAAAATCTCTCGGCCAGTTATGATTTTACTTTGTTATGTATGTTATTCTCAATGGACTTTGTCCCAGAAAAAAGTTTTTTTTCTATTCTATTCTAATCTAAATTTACCAATCGGAACGTGCACTTTCGCTACCCACAGCGTATGATCTATAACATATATGTCGTTGACTAATGTTAATTTATTTTAAAAGGTCATTTAAGTTCTATTTTCATCTTGCGTTTTACCGTCGATTTATGATATTGAAACAATTTCTAGATGTTTCTCCTTTTTTCTATTTTATCCGTTTTCACACGGTTCTACATTTCGTACGATATGACATTTTCCAAGAAATTTTCTTTTGGCTTGTTATTCTTTTTCCACTTTAACATAAAATATGGATGTAGACTTGTAAATATTTCCTTGTTCCGACCTTCCTGCCGCCCCTTTCTGACAGTAGCAGTGCCCTCAGGCAGGTGAGGCCATGCCCCAGTTCACAGTTGGCAGCCACAGTTGCAATTAGTCACCCAGTGCCGGAGTACAGACTGAAATAGTGTCGTGGCACCTTTGGCAGGCCTATCTTCTCTAGGACGATATTTAGTTTAACTTTTCCAGGCTGTCTAGGTCTTGTTCTAGGCTGTTGGGGAGAGGGGAGTGGAGGGACACAGTTTGAAACTTCAGAATGTAGAACACAACCAAAGTTGCTACTAACTACTTAAAGAAAACTTATATACGCTGGATTATCAACATTATTTACTTGTTTTAGTGCTTGAGACTCCTGCCCTCTTTGTTACAAAGACGATCCTCACTGAAATTTAGCCAGCTGCTAAGCACTTTAGTTAATAACTAAAACCCATTGAGATGAGATATCAACGCTTCTGGCATAAGCTCACATGAGTACTTAACTATACTACTCTACTGTACTTAACAGTAAAAAGATTTACATATACCCAAAGTTCTAGATCACATTAAAACAACAAATAGATTAGGGGTACTCAGTGGCCGAGTATGTTGAGATGAGGTTCCCAGCGTGCCTGGTACAGAAGTTTTGTAGGTTTGAATCCCACATGGGCGCGTTAGAATTTATTTCTAATCGATAAAATAACTACATTAATAGATATTTGAAGAGTTTCGTGGCTGAAGGGGTTATGTGAAAAAACTTAATTTATGTTTAAATTTTTTTTTTTAATTATTATTATTATTATATATTTTTTTTATACATTTTCTTTCAGCAGGATAATGTTACATAGCCCCTTCGTCTTCTTCATATTTCTTTTTCTATTTGTATTGAAATGTTCAGATTTTGCTACCTAACACCTCTGCACACAAATTCATCATCCAATAAACTAAATTGTTTTTTTTTTTTTTTTTTTTTTTAATGTAACATAACCCTTTCATTCACTAAACCCTTTATTTACTACTGGAACGAATAATTGAGTTAATCTGAACTATATTACCATAAATAACATTAAATCTTTATTGCTTTACCAAAACGTTTAAATGCAAGTAGGATATACCTGTGGACATAGTCTCTATTATGTCTTACATGATATTTGATTTCTTTCATGCATCTATCGCATGCGTTAGTTTCCTTCAGTATGAATACAAATATAAAATTTAAAAAAATTAATTACTTTTTTAAATTAGATTACTTCTCTTAATTGTCTTTTATTTGATAATAGGCTATCATTATTGCTAAAGTTTTATTATTTTGGAAAACAAAATGTGCAAGTCCACTTTGATTCTTAAATCACTCCTTATCTTTTGGGTTCCAAATTTGTTTTTTATTTTTTTGTTTCTATTAAATTTTCAATTTTATTTATTATATTAATATTTTTTAATTCTTTTATTGAATTATAGAAATCAAGTTGGATTATTATAGCACTAAATATAATCCTCCTCACCTGCCTGCTTCGATGGCGTTAAGATACTATACTACAATACTCATGTTGCAGGCGGTTTTGTATAACGTTAAATTTAGGGCGCTATCAGACTGCCCTGTTTATACCTCTAGATATTTTTTTCATCTTTAAATTAATGGATCTTCTGATCTGGAGTCAAATTTAATATACAGCCATTTTTCTGTATTAATAAATAGACTTTAATAATTATTAATAACTATTGGTATACAGTAATTTTATTAACTTTATATAAGTAAATACATAGTGTTACTATGGTAAGTATGGCAAGTATTACTATGGTTTGATATAATTAATATTACATTGCTTAATGCTTATTTCATTTCATTTCAGAAAATGTCTATTTAACGATTCTATATCACAGTGGGTTATATCAGTTTTGTTCTCATTGACATATATGAATGTTAAAATATTTTGATGTATACTGTTAATTATTCTGGTTCATTCCGTTGGATTGCAACCCTCACTGCTTGAAGTGATTGTGATATCCCTACGCAGTACTTTTTCCTTTCAATTTTCCAATAAGTTTATTCCTTAATGATAGAAACTAAACTATATCCTCACAGTAAATATCAAGTGTTGATGAATGATACATAAAATATTATTATTTTAATTGTACTTTTAATAATTATGGAAGGAAAAATAGTATTATTATTAGTACATTTTTTAAAATTAAGTTAACAAAAAAAGATAAGCTGCAATGCGACTACGACTAACATTTACACCTACATATTATTTAATAAAGTTATTATCTTTAGTATTACCTCACGGATATTAATGATATAAGCTACTGCATTAATAAAATAGCTGCAACAATAAGCTACTAAAATTAGTTCAGACAGGCATAAAAGTATCTATACAATTTGGATACAATGCGCCTTGCTTTGTAACAAATAAACCTATTAATAAAGATCTAAATGGTCCACATGTTGTTGATTTTGCCCAAACCAGACACCTATCCTTTTAAAGTAAATTCCATAGCCATTCAAATCCACTTGTCTTGCAACTTACTTCCCATTCTATTCTTGACAACCCTCCGAGTCGGCTGAAAAGAAGAAGGCATCGGGACCTTCTCATATAGAACTTTTATTAAAGTGTCTTTTTGTCCCAAGCAATTTTCATGTTATTATCACATTTACTAGATCTATTTTTTTTTTTTTTTTTTTTAAATATCCAATTGAATATTTCAATAAACTGATAACTAAATAATAAATTTAACATTTAAAAGTGGTCTTATAAAAAATACCAATGGAATTGGCTAACTATCATTAGTTTGCGTAAATTACTTATTTCGTATTATTATTTTTTATATGTTACTAATTTTACAGCTGCTTGACTAAATAATAAGTATAAATATTTACTAGATTTAATTTTCAATATAATTTTAATTATTTATTTTATTTTTTTGTTACAGGTAGGTTTTTTTTTTTTACTTCAATGGACAGTTCATTCAACATTTCTTTTCGCTAAGGTATTTTAATCGATAATAAATATTATACTTAAATTATTTATTCTGCTTAGTAGTGCTTTCTTCAACAACAACAACTCAGTTGTTTGTAAACATTTCTGTTTCTGTATTTTGACGCAATAATATTGAGAAGTCTTGATTATACCCCGATGATGTATTGACGCTAGAGCGAGTGGTTTTCACTTTTCTGCAAAACGTTCAGTCCCACCTCTCCCTCTCTTTCTCAATAAGCTTAGCAATATAAAGTTTAAAAAAAAAAAAAAAAAAAAACACATTATATTTTAATGAAAGTTCATTAAAATTTCTTCAGGAAATTCCCTAAAATTAAACTTTAAATTCTCTTAAGTTGGAAGGGAGCAAACGATGATAACGGAAAAATAAAACACCTTTTGCATTTATGAGTTATATCTGTTATTCAGTCGCTTGTTCCATATTTTAGCTTCTTTTTCAATATGTCGTTACTGATTATTTCGAAATTGGAATAATTTTCGCAAAGAACAATTATAAAATAAACAATATTCCCAATCATTATCCATGCGTGCCTTGTCAACTATATTTATTTTAAAATCTTTACCTTGGAATTCTTAACTTCTGGTAGATATTGTCTATTTGTTAGAACTCAGTACCTGCGTAGTAATAGCACCTGCGACCACCAGTTAGCGGGCATTAGAACCTATGCCCTACCTGGCCACAAATCAAAAATATGTAATATTTTTGCCAAAACAATATTCATTTGTCAGGCTGCCGATATGTCTGGCTCCTTTAGTCACCGTGGGCTTAAAAAAAAACATCTACTTTGGCCACTTCCCTGTTTGTTTATAGAGGTTGTCGGGGGGGGGGGGGGGGGGGAGAGGGGGGCATGAGTTGTCTTCGACGTTTGAAGGACGCAAAGGGTAACTGATGTCGGTGTCTTCTTTTAGTACACAGTAGATTAGTACAGAAATCGATAGGAGAAAAAAAGAGTTAAAATTTTCTTAATGAGTAGAGGCCATGCAGAATTGATTAATTTTACAAATTTTATATAACATTCGAATCAACGTATATAATGTTATACAAGAAATGTGACAAACAAGAGAAAGAATATAGTATAAACAAAAATTATATAAATATGGACTAATGTGTAATAAAAACTATAAGAAGAATCTGTAAGAGACCAATAAAATTTTGAATAGAATAATAGTATTCTTACTATAATACTAATTCTATAGTATAGAAATGTTATGATAAGCCCTTGGTTTAATCTTCTTCTAACGGATGCCCCAATATTATAGCTCCAGACGTGATTTAAAAAAAAAAAAAAAAAAAAAAAAATTATTTAATAAACGAAAATGGACAAACTAAAACTGGATTCATAGTATTATAATTAGAAACAA
Organism: Euschistus heros; assembly: GCA_003667255.2. Taxonomy (NCBI): domain Eukaryota; kingdom Metazoa; phylum Arthropoda; class Insecta; order Hemiptera; family Pentatomidae; genus Euschistus; species Euschistus heros. Next base: position 1,318,868 of record RCWM02000139.1, read on the forward strand.
GATAAATTTCATTACTATAACCACCTGTAGCCTAAAGAAATTTCAAAGTAAATCATAAACAGAATTTTTATATACATTCATATTTAAATTAAAACGAAAGAAAGAGATTAACAATCTGCAGGAAAAAAAAAATCTAATAAAAAAAAAAAATATATCTGAGCAATATAAGCTGCATATATTTGAAAAAAAAAAAATTAAAATGGTACGTTGATGCATCTTGCAATAAGGAAATAAGAGAAAGACGATCTCTCCTTTAAGGAATAAAACTAGGGTAAATCTACAATTATAAAAATAAATGCTAGTAACATACTTAAATAAAAACACACGTCAGGACATTTATTCATGCTTATTCATCCTGAAATCCGTTAACTAAATGAAAAATAATCATTATATTTCAATTTAATTTGTTTCTAATTTAAACTCCTGATTATGATGTATTTTATTCTCTTGGGTGGAAACAGAATTTCTAGCGTCTTAGTGAAAAAAATGATGTAGTAACAGTTACTTTTAGAAATAGTTGTGTATAATATTAAATAGATAAAAATAAACTGCTTGCTTATTATAGCATAGTATCCGATACGTCGATGTTGTCTAACCATCTGTCAGTTTTAGGCTCTAATTCGAACTTGTTATGCTGTTCATTTGGTCGGTAAGAATTGGCCCGAGTTCAGCGGAATTGCAAAACTTGTTATTTTTAATAATGGGGACGATATTTACTCGCTGAAAAAAAAAAAATCTTGTGTAAGACCATGTACATAAAGGATGGACTGCTAGGATCAAGTTGATGATCTAGTCGGTAGCTGGTACACCTTGCCCTCGGCCGGTGATGACACGTTCTTTGGCGAAGAATGCAGTCCACTCCAGGCAGGACTAGAATTTTAAAAAGTTTCTCGGCGCCTTTCATATTGACACTGATGTCTTCAGTCCTCGGTTGTTACTGTAACTCACTACTGTAACTAGGCTGTAACCGATCTGACAATGATTTGATTATAAATTTATTCTTAGCACATTTATATATTTCTTAGTTGTACGATCAGTGACAACAATAAAAAAAAAAAAGTGTAAGTCCTATTTTATTGATTCAGATTAAAAATATAAAGAAAAAGAAGTAACATAGTTGACAGTATTTCAAAGCTGCTTTTGGGTCCGTAGTAAATATTAATTTAATAAATCATTACACCTGGATATTCCATCGCCTCAGAATACATAAGTCTCGAAGGAAAACATGATCAGAACTATGCCAAATGATTGACTTCAGACGGTTAATAAAACTTCTCACCCAGTCTAATAACGAATGAACGAGAAATATTGCTTAATATCATTATTTGTACAAGTAACCATGTGTTTCTTTTTTGTTTTGTTTTTTATAATTTACTAGACTAATTACTTATTTCTTTGCTGTTTTATTTTGTTTGCTTAAATTAACGGTTTCCTCACATTCACCCAACAGAACCAAATCATCAGCATATATTTATCACGGATATTTTATCACCTATTTTTAGACTTTTATCCCTACAAATTCAGACTCTATTAAATGTTTAGGACATTTACATTTCTACTAGATTAACCAATTTGTTTGGTAATCCTAACTCAATCGAATTATCAAACAGTTTCTGGCTGTTAATCGAGTCTTAAAAGAATAGCTTTGTGTGTGGGAAGGTGGATAATTTTAACAGATGATCAATGATATTGTCCATATCATTTGAAGAGCCTTATTTACTAGGATATTCAGTGTAACTCCCTTATCTGGTGGCTGGTATTATAATTTTTGTAGCATATCCAGGAAATTTTCTGTTCGATTTTAACTTGGAAGTAAAGGTGACTGGCCTAGAACTGTGACGGTGTAGTGTTGCCGTACTGATGGACAATGAATTGTAAGCGTACACCGGAGCAGAACCACTGGATTAGATGTCAGTATCGTATTGTAATTCCAGAATACAATAGTTCCATAATAGTAGCAACAGTACAGTTTGTGGTTCAGTCGAACTCAGGTCCGTCAAATAGATGTATAATTTTAACTGAGATATTAGTACTTATGCAATAATCAATAAGCCAAATGCTACCTACCGGGAAACATCAAACGATCTTGATTTTAATTTTGGTGTTTTTCCAAGTGATAAAAAATTATCATGCAAAAATAGTTTGAACTAAGCTTTAAAAAAGATTTACTTTTATTGATTCGAAAATTTCTCGAATTCGATCAAATATATATACCTTTTATCTAATGTATTTACGATCGTAGCGAAAACATGGTAAATCCTACCTACAATTGTAAATTTCAATTATTGGAAAGACTCAATTTTCGCTAGGGCTTGACAACTAATTTTTAAAAACTGCGTAGTCTTACGTATCATCTTCATGTATTTTCAACTAGTATCCAAAAGGCATTGTGTAATAGTTTATTAATATGATCTTAAAATTTAGAAACTATTATTTGAAAAATTGTTTGAGTAACTAAGTATTCCCCGATCCCTTATTTATCAACTGTTTCGAAATCATTGTTATCTCATTTGGTACTTATTAAGGAATTGCAGCACTTAAGGCGGTTACAATGTTCATTGCTGGTTGGCACCGATCCGCATCCGGATGATGTATGACGCAGGAGGTCTGGTGCACATTAGCATCTTGTTTATGCAAAATGGAGATGTGAGGTAAAAATATAACAAACAGGTCTGTTGGCGGCTGTATTACCTTCCCGCCTCCATATTTCCCCTCATCTTGCTACTATATTTGTCTTTAATGTAGTTAGTTAATCAGCACTAGATTGTTGCTGGCTCTTTAATGTATTGCCAACTTCAATATGCCCTTTCTTAGATTGCTGGGAAATAAATTACACTCAAGTCTTTCGTTGGATTGAAAAACTGCTTTTGTGCTCAATGTATTATTCTCGGACGAAAACATTCCTGATCCTAGGCTAATCTCGTATTAACTAGCTATATTTAATAACATTAAAAAAAGTATTTCGTATCTTAACTGCATATAGTTAATAATATTTGACCTTCAGAATTTCATTAAAATAAATATAAAATTATGATATTATTTAGATATTTCTGATTTTTTTTATTTTATTTTTTATTTTATTGAAATGAAAAAATAAACTTTATTCTATATAAAAATGTATAATAGTACAATAGTCTGGTTCATACAATGTCTAACAACGCTATTTATATATGAAGAACGTATGACCTATAAATATGGTTAATAGTAAATAAAATTGCATAATGAACGTTCGGTAAGTATACAATATAAGAAGGAGGGGAAAAAAAATGAATGAACCATGAGAAAATAAGGAAAGATTTGTAAAGAATAGAGACTATAGCTATATGTACATTGCTTGGATAATATATATTTACAGATACCATACCAGATTAAAGTAAGGACACTTTTGAATTTATATAAAAGAATGTTATATTAATTGAATTAGACCAAATTGAATGTTAATTGTTACTCATATTGGCAGGCATCTGATTGGGATGTAAGGAGATATTGAAAACGGAGTGATTTAAATGAGCTTAAGGAAGGAGCATGTCTAATTTCAGGAGAAAGAGAGTATTCCAAATGTTTTATATTATATTTATTTTATTTACTGTTGTAACGGAAACATGGTAAATTCTACACAATTTCAAAATTTCAATTATTTTTAATTTATATTTTTCTCCAGCAGTCCCATTCCGAAAAAAGTAATTTTTAATTTTTGATAAAACCTTTTTTTTATATGGATTAAATACACAAATCAAAAATATGTAATATTTTTGCCAAAACAATATTCATTTGTCAGGCTGCCGATATGTCTGGCTCCTTTAGTCACCGTGGGCTTAAAAAAAAACATCTACTTTGGCCACTTCCCTGTTTGTTTATGGAGGTTGGGGGGGGGGGGGGGGGGAGGGGGGCATGAGTTGTCTTCGACGTTTGAGGGACGCAAAGGGTAACTGATGTCGGTGTCTTCTTTTAGTACACAGTAGATTAGTACAGGAATCGATTGGAGAAAAAAAAAGTTAAAATTTTCTTAATGAATAGAGGCCATGCAGAAATGATTAATTTTACAAATTTTATATAACATTCGAATCGACGTATATAATGTTATACAAGAAATGTGACAAACAAGAGAAAGAATATAGTATAAACAAAAATTATATAAAAATGGACTAATGTGTAATAAAAACAATAAGAAGAATCTGTAAGAGACCAATAAAATTTGGAATAGAATAATAGTATTCTTACTATAATACTAATTCTATAGTATAGAAATGTCATGATAAGCCCTTTAATTATTCCCTTAAATTATTGTATTCCAAATGTTTTATATTATATTTATTTTATTTACTGTTGTAACTGAATTACCATGTTTCAGTTTCTACACAATTTCAAAATTTCAATTATTTTTAATTTATATTTTTCTCCAGCAGTCCCATTCCGAAAAAAGTAATTTTTAATTTTTGATAAAACCTTTTTTTTTATATGGATTAAATATATGCGTGTCTTAGCGCTTTAATATTAATAGTTGGTTTCACAGGAAAAAAAAAAAGCATTTTTCAAACCTTAAGTATATATAATCCATGTAACATAGAGCTGATGTGTTAAAACTTTGTCTTTTCTAGAACTGGAGATGAATAATATGTAGCATTCGAAACTAATATTCTAATAAAATAATTCCAATAGAAGTGTTAATAAATTCATGAATCCTCAATCAGTAATGCTGCACTCAATCGTGGTAGTAAACATTGGGTTTCTATACTCCAAAATCATAGACATTATTTGAGGGGGAAAAAAGTGTACATTTTCTGCCCCGCCTAACCGCCAAGTTACTGAACTGAACTATTCATCCAAAAACATTTTTTTATAACTCATTGGCTATCTGTTATGTAAAAAGTGCGAATTTGCGATGAAAATAACGCAACAAAAAAAGTTTCATTCATTTTTAATTTCTAAATGGCAATTCGTATTTAGACGAACCATTTATAATATAAGTGAACATAGAATCACTTATATTATAAACAAAAGAAATTTATATTCCTAACATAGTTCTCCCAGGGTGAGACATTTGCACGTAATATTGTATAACATTTGGCACATATCATTTTTTGTTTACGTAAACAAACTTTCTTAGTTTGGGCTCTAATATTCAAAGTTATATGCTTTGTATAATTCGATTGTGTAAATAGAAACGCATGAATGTCGTTGCACCTTTAGTCATTCTTGATCCTGTTGTTAATTCGTTTTGTGAAGGAGACACTGTTTATCATTGTAATTCGACTGTGATAGTTTCAATTCCGCTTAGGCCCGTGACTGTGAAGAAGTTATCTGTGTCAAGGAGTTCGAGATGAGGATGGTACTAATTGATAGGATTGGTGTTGAGTAGGGTCCTAATGGACTGCGACAGCTCTCCTGCCTCTGCTGCAATCATCTCATTTTTTTTTTCTGTTGCTAATAGCCGATCTACCAAGATGGATCTTCGGCTCATCATTTGGGATAGCAACAAAATAATATAATTATCGGCTCAACTCTAATGGACTAGATTATAGGTTAGTTCATTTGATTAACAAACGCTGAAATGAATGTGTTTTTGGCTGCAGTGAGTCCTACAAATATTATGGTATAGGTGGTGGTGTGCAAAACGCCAATGGTAACTCTTTTTTTATAGCCTTCACTCCATCTCACCCAATAACTGTGATGTTCCCGTTTTCAATAGTTTGTGTGGTTGTTAAAATTGCTGATGCCTGGAGAATCTCACTCCGATTCTCTAAGGCCTTGGCCCATATTCTATGAAACGAAATGTTTAGACCTGACGTTATTTATCAAAATACTTTCAAGAAATTTAGTTTCTTTCAAAATCCTGGCTTTTGGAAACATTAATCAATAATAATCATTTTATATTATATAGCCCGGTAATTAAATAAGTCAGAAAACGGGTTTAATTTTGTCATATATAATTGTTTAATAGGACACCCGAAATATCATTTCTTTTGTGAATTATTCTTTGATATTTACAACTGTATAACACTATTGATCTAATCAATAAGCTGACTTAAGAACATGTCAAGGCAAGTAACTAAACTACTTTCATTTCATTCAATCATTTCAACGAAACTTTTATGTTTAAAGGTGAACTTCTTTTGAGGTGCATCTGAGAATGATAGGGAAAAATGGGAGGTTAGTTGAGATATAATTGGATTTGAGTGTTTATGTAGTTCATCATAAAAGGATAGGTATCTGATCTGGTAGAAGTCTGTGGATTAGTTTTATAACTGTATAAAGATTTTAAGGACTTTATTATAGGAGGACCTAGGCCTGTTGAAGCTTCATAATTCCATGCCATAAATCCAAATTGGCCCTATGAACATGGTCTGCAGATAATTATTTTCTTCGTAGTGTATTGGGAGGTGAGAACGTCATTCCTGTAAGTGTTATAAGTTTTCATCTAGCAGGTTATTGTCTTCTAGAATGTAAATCTGTTACAATGAATATTATTTTAAAATATTCAGAATTTTTTATACCACTCTTCTGGATGAACATCAGACCCGAACCAAACACCAGTGGGCAGGAATCATAATCGACTATACGATGTTATTCGACCTACAGGTAGGCGATGTACCGTTGATACAATATGGTTCAGTTTGGAGGGGGCGGTATCTTGTGCAACACCATGCATTCCACCGCACCTACGTCCCATATCGGACTCCTCTGCCTTGTAGATAGTTTGTTATTATTTTCGTATATATAATGGATCACCTATAAATGAACCTGCTTATGTAAGTGTCTTTTAGTTTACAATGATACAATCTCTAGTGGTATTTTAAGACAAGGAAGAGAAGTGATTTTTTTTTTTTTTCAAACAAATTTGGGTATGATTTATAGTGTATATCAATATCATTTTTCAAATAGTAAGTACTCCTTTAAGGACCTGAAGTTGTGTATTGTTGGGAATGGCGTCTGTTAGGACCCCCTCGTGCTATAGGACGGTCGTGTACACGTGTCTTGGATGTAATACAGCTCCTGATTGGCTCCTGGGGCTTTGTGTCCTGTGATGAGATAGGCCCTAGGTAGTGCGTATTAGGTCGTTAACTAAAGGTTATATACCCTTGACATGATCCCTATATACGTGGAGATCACTAACCCGGCAACCCATCACCAGTATTATGACCGGGCCTTCGTTTATGGACTTGGTGGAGTTTCTATCTTACTTCCATCAACCAATTGTCGCCAATCGTTTATAGATTGGTATACTTATTAAATATATCTCTAAATCTTATATACCTCAGTTAAAGTTTTAAATATGTCCATAATCTTATATACTAGTATTTATCTGATATACTAGATTATAAATTGACCTGTGTGTGTCTGTTGTCATTCAAAATGGATGAAAGCTCTTATAAAAGTGGGTTAATTAACTCTCCATTCTACTACCGTGAAATATTTTTTAATAGTGAATCCTACTTTCACTATTAAAAATACTATAGCATAATTTCATATTGTTGTTACAAATGGCTATAAAATAATATGCCTTCATTATTTGACTTTTTCTTGTCCTTGGTAATAAAATATACATATATTTTTTGTGGATGGCGATTCTATTCGAAAAGAAAAATTCATTGGAAGTTACTTTTAAGGTACCCATGATGGTATAGAAGGATCAATAAAATTAGGATTGATGAATTAAATGCCAAATCTATTGGAATCATTTTATTTGAAATTTAGTATCGAATCACTTATCACATATGTACTAAATTTTTAAAACACTTTTGAAGAGTTTCAAGCTAGAAGGAGGAATGTCCAAAAAAAATTGAAATTGATATTTAATTGCCAGCCTTTAGCATGTCCAAAGTACTATCACTTAAGGTAATTTTTCTCCTTCTAGCTAAACACCCTTCATATATTGATTATGGATGTTAAAGTTTTTAAAAATTAACAAGAAATCATGTTCACATTTCCCATTTGTATATCTCGGAAACGGTACAGAATGTGAAAAATGTGTATGTTATAAAGGTTGTAGGGGATTTAGTTAACTTCACTTTGGTAAATAGTCATATTTTGTATACGATGCACCGTTTTCGAGATATGAGGGCAAAACCAAATTAAAGAGACCTTCCGTGCCCCCCCCCCTTCCTGTTCCCAGGTCCGAAAACTCCAGGACTTTAAGTTTGTTTACTTTCTAACTACCCTGAACAAGTTTCCGAAGGAAAACCTTGGATTACAGATTACGCATTCTATAATACTTTATTGACTGGACTAACTTCATTAAAAAAGGCAAAATATTTTGTTTTTATCAAGAACCTATTTTCGCTCCATTCTTACATGCTTGCCCACATTTAGTAAGTTATAGTATAAATCAGATTTTTTTTTTTCGAAAAAAAATAGAAGGGTATATTTTAAGAATTACGAAAACCGTTTTTGGACGTTTCCAAAAAATGAACCGAAAATATATCAAGCGATATATCAAATAGATAAGAATGCCGTAAATTTGAGCTAGGGGCAATAGTTTTTAATTGCGGGATTTTTAATATACTAATTGAGTTTCGAATACAATAGTTTTTTGAATTTTTAAAAGCTTATAACTCAAAAACCTAAAGTCAGAAAAGTGTAATATTTTACATTTTAACTAGTCTTGGTTAGTACAACCTCTATACCGAAATTCATAGAAATCGGATAGGTCAAGGTCCAAACCATTTGTTGATTTGACATGGAATGACCCTCCAGAAGAAAGAACTGTTAGCTCTTGTTGGAAATAACTAAAAGAAGGGACCCCGAAGGTTAGAGACATCTTATTAACACATAAATCACTCATCTCTTCACACTCATCGTACTTCGCTCTCTTTTTTTAATTTATGCTTTTGTAAAACAGTCGTTTATGGGCTAATTACAGTTAACTGAGCCATCGTCAACTCTAAAGTACACCGAGTCAACGCGAGACAAGGCAGAGAGGAATATAATTGGCTATAGTGTTCCCCTTCCTGACCGATAGATGGTACTGGTTGCCAGGTGCCTATCTGCCAACTCTTGCCTATATTATGTTCCAAACTCCGTCATTTATCCTGGATGGAGCTAAATCTTCTTGGCTTCAAGTCATTTAATTGTTCTACTGTTGATATACCATAGAAGTATTTCCATACATTCATATTTATTTTTATTGTTTTAACCTGAGCTGAACTGAAAAAAAACAACCCATAAAACCTCATATCACAATTTTGAGCTTCCGTCTATTTGTGGAAATAAAAATTCATCTAATATAATTAAAATAAGTTGATCCGAACATTGAAAAATCGTTCATGGAGAGGTTATGTCAAAAAAGTGTTCATTTAATGAATTATTGAACATCAAATATTAACATTTTTAACAATTAATTAATGTATCACTTACTCAGTTCTCTTAGGAAGTAAGAATATCTGTTAATACAAATATTACGCTTATTTTAATCATTTCTAATTCCTCTAAGTTAAAAAAAAAAAAAACAATGTCGGACGTGCTAACACTATATTGATTGGTAATACTTGGATTAATGGATACAACTTGGTTCTTTATGTCAGGTTCAACATATATTTTAACTTCGGAATAGCACACCAGACTTATAAGACATGAAACTGCTCGTCGTTTTCGATTAGTCCAACATTTACTGGACAAGCGTTCAAAGCTTGTAATATATTACAAAAGACTTCTAACGTGACAGTAATTAGACCCATTTGGACAGACGGAGTTGAGCTTTGGGTTTCCACTAAACCTTCAAATTCTTTTCTTATAAAATCCTTACAATCCAAAATCCTTCGTAAAATCTCAATGCTTCTTATAAAGTCACAAACAAACTTATCCATAAAGATCTTAATGTTCCAGAAGTTGCTGATTTGGCCCAAACCAGATTCCTAAACTTTCATACTCACACGAATCCACCAGTTTCTCAACTTGCCTCACACTCAATTCCAGATAATCCCTCGAGGCGTCTGATAAGATGATAGCCAAGAGGCTTTCTAATGTAGAACTTTTATTGAACTACTATTAGTGAGTAGTTCTTGATTAAAAAAAAAAATAATAATAATAAAAAAAATAAAAATTAAGAATGATTGAGATACTAAATGCATAGTATCAAATATTTTTTAGAATTCCTTTATTTACTTATTTCTGGCAAAATTTAGCTTTTTTTCGTAACTACTGAAAACGAGACATGGGATTATTATTATTTTTTTTTGTCTTAAATAATATGTTTTACACACTACATTTTTATGTTTTTTCTGATTGAGAAGAGGTCCATACAAAATTGTCACATGCGTGTTTAAAATCAAACGAGAACCTGCCCCGTAATGTCTCAACAACTTAATAAATAAAACACACTATTTCTTTTTTAATTCTTTGAAAATAAAAAAAAAAAAAAAAAAAAAAAAATACTATTTTTAAAAAGTGATAAAATATTGTGCTATAATTAAAGTATAAAACTGTTTTAATATAAAATAATTTTTTTAATAAAATTAATTAACAATGATAAACGTACGAGGGTGAATCAAATATAAACGGTAATTTTCAAAATTATATTTATTGAATAATATTATACAGAAACTATACCTTCAACATTTTTCAATGTAGTCTCCTGCATTATCTACACACTTCTGCCACCGATTTGGAAGCTTGAATATTCCCTGTTCATAAAAAGACTGAGGGCGAGTTTTTAACCATTCGCGCACGTGCTTTTCGACGTCTTCATTGTTTTCAAATCGTTCACTGGGCAGCCTTCATCCTTCCTTTGCCACTCCTTACTTGCCATTTTCGATTCGGGGGTGTAATGGTGGACCCACGTCTCATCACATGTGACGATGCGCCTCAAAAAATCTTGGAGGAAAACGATTTGAAAACAATGAAGACGTCGAAAAGCACGTGCGCGAATGGTTAAAAACTCGCCCTCAGTCTTTTTATGAACAGGGAATATTCAAGCTTCCAAATCGGTTGCAGAATTGTGTAGATAATGCAGGAGACTACATTGAAAAATGTTGAAGGTATAGTTTCTGTATAATATTATTCAATAAATATAATTGTGAAAATTACCGTTTATATTTGATTAACCCTCGTATAAAGAAAATCAAGAAATTTCTTGTCTGTTCCATGTTTCACTTTGTACACGTTGTGTTTTTATTATTTTATTTTTCAATGTTACTTTAATCTTTAATTAATTGATGGAAGATATTGTTGAAATCATCAGTTGGATATAAAGGGTGATAGAGAAACCATAACTCATGTTTACGTTACTAAAAATATATTTTATAAAAAATGGCAACTGCGTGCATTCGGTAGTTAACTGAATGGTTGCTCTAAAAACGGCTCTATGAATATTATCTTATTCTCCTACCCTGCACTGTCTCTGGGCATCTTTACACCGCACTAGCTTATTATTTATTCACTTATCGGATAAATTTATGAAATGTAACGGCTGAGCAGGACGGACAACAGATAATTCCAGGCGAGACCAACTCGGCACTCTGGCACTGACGTCTTGCCAAGAAAACAAGTGAGGTTATTCTCTTGCCAAAAATTTCGTATTTATCTGTTTTTATTACTAGAATAATGGTTTATATATTTTAAAATAAGTTTTTCTCATTTATTTACTTATTAATCTGTTATTGAAAAATTTCCTTATTATTAATTAAAAATATCATCATATTACAAACGATTCTCCGTCTACTACTTAACTCTCTTCCTTATTATTTATTAAGCTTCTTATATTCTTTATTTGAAGATCATCTCATCTTTGGATGAGCGTTTAATTACTCATGATCTTTAGACAATACAATTTGCATTCCAGTTTTTATGCATATAATTAATTACATCTAAAAATATTTGTTACAAAAAATTTTTTTTTTTGTTTCTTTAATTAAGAAGTTATAATCCTAAAGATAAGAATTGCTTAACTTAAAATCTGATTTTTATCAATTTAACTGTTTATACCAACGGTGTCTCTTCTTTTAGGATTTGTTTGAATTTTATTGGCTTAAGTGGTTGGTTTTTCAGATTGAGGAAATTGTTTTGAAGAGCAACCAATGATTGCTATGTAATTTGTTCTATATTTACTAATAAATCCAAAAATAATATTAAAATTTATATTTTAAACTCAGACTTAAGATTCTCTCATCCCGCCACTGTCAACAAAGCCACGGAAACAGGCTATGATGTAATTCTAATGCTATAACATTGACTTGTGAAGAAACTATCATATAATGTAATGTTCCAATTGAAGCCCCAAAGGAATCATTCAAGAAGGCGCTGTGAATATTCGGAAATCGAATGAGGAGCAAGTAGCTTTGAGAGGGTATGGAATTTATTATGGAACGTATTAGGATCTGGCTCAATAAGCCACTTATGGGATCGATTATATGAGTATATGGATCGTTATTTGACTGTTCTCGATTAGGAACTTTGATCTAAAAAGTTTTAGGGTACTTCCATTTCATTTTTTCTCCGTTTAATATAAAATAAAAGGTTTGAGTGTGTATTTGATTTTTACATTAGACTCTGAGAAGGCAGATAGTGAGACCCAAGACGTTCTTGGCCTTGGTGCTGTGACAATTATACCAGGATAAGCTTGCCTGGATTAATTCGAGCTCTAATCCTGCCAGTACATCGGGCATACCACTCCCACTTACGCTCATCAACAATTTGTTATTTTTATGACGGACAATTTTTCGTCACGTCCATAGTTATTGTTAGGCCGTGCCAAAGCCGGTGCCAAGATGGCGCGGTATTGGACGGGTAATGATGGTGTTTATTCTTTCGAATTTTTGGCACTATTCCTCCCTCGATATATTATCTATTGTGAACTTGTTACGAAATTGTTTATTACATCATTCACCTTTTTTTTATTTTCCACTTTAATGGCTTCTGGGTGATACCTCCCCAGAATATAATTACTAATGGGGTTTAATAGACAATCCGGCGATTATTTTAGAAAGAATTAGTTATTTGAGTAGGATTTAGGCTGTTCTACAGATAATATATATCATTATAAAATAATATAAGGATGTAACGTCTAATGCAAAGGGTGCGTATCGCAATTGAATTGTTCCACAAATTATTTATCATCCCTTAATTTACCCATTGTGCTTTCTAAGGCACATTGATTTTAAAACATATTTTTCAAATATGGACGGGAAATTATCTCAAATATATGCTAAATAAGTTGATTCAACTACCTCTGTTGATATAGGCACCACTAGTTATGGACAGAAACATCCTGACAATGATTTAGTTTTACTCCATCAACTGTCTGTGGCAGGCTGTGGGTTTGAGGTTATTTTTAATGTTTTATTCATTTATTTTTACCCTTATTTTCTCAATTATTTATTTATTTATAGATTACATCTTGTGCTTTAGTAGAAAAAAGCCAAAATTACTGAATTACCCATAAATCCTATTTTATGAACAATTATTTGAAAGTTCTTTGCAAGACACACTGGGAATTACGTGTAAGAAACATTAGTTTTCTGCAGAAATGAACATGGAACGTGCTGAATCGCCATGTTGATGTCACAGCGCTTGGTGCAGGTGCAGGTAGACTATTCATGGTTATAGTTTTTGTGACTGAGTGGAATGACAACAAACTGGTAAACCTCACAAGTACATTGGTTGAAGTGGAGCATACAATATCCTTGAGAGGTATCCTTGATTATGATTTTATTATGATTATATATATCCAGTATCCTTGAGAGGTATGACAGAAAAATTAAGGAGAGAAAAAATGTACCCCTGTCCTACTGGGATATATAGTCAACGGATATACCAGGTATGCAAGTTTAAAATGTCGTTTTAATTCCAATAGAATGCGCTCTTAGCCTATTGAAGGATTTGCTTATCTCTAAACGCTATTTTGTTTGTTAGTCATTTGTTTACAAAAGTCAGTTGTTTTTAAGTCGTTTACGTGGACGTATCATACCTTTCTTTGGTGTTAAAAATGTCTAATTTTAAGCCAAATAAAGAGCATTCGCGGCATGTCATGATTTTCTTATTTAATCAAAAGAAAAAGGCATCTGAATGTCATCGAATTCTTGTTGAGACTTATGGCGATGTTGCTCCAACCGTCAGGACATGTGAACGTTGGTTTCAAAGTTTCAAACGTAGTGATTTTGATGTTACTGATCAAAAACGAGAAAATCGACCAAAAAGTTTGAGGACTTCGAATTGCAATCTTTATTAGACGAAGACAATACCCAAACCCAACAAATGATGGCAGAACAGTTGAATGTCACTAGGCAAGCCATTTCAGATCGCCTGAGAGCTATGGGAAAGATTCAAAAGGTTGGAAAACGGGTTCCACATGAATTGGACGAACGACAGATGAAAAACGAAAAACTGTGTGCGAAATGCTGCTTTTACGCCACGAAAGAAAGGGTTTTTTGCATCGAGTTGTAACTGGCGATGAAAAATGGATTTATTTTCAGAATCCCAAACGAAAAAAATCATGGGTAACGCCAGGACAACCATCCACATCGAGTGCAAGACCGGATCGTTTTGGGAAGAAGACAATGCTGTGTGTGTGGTGGGATCAGAAGGGAGTAGTCTACTACGAGCTTCTCAAACCCGGCGAAACAGTCAATACCGAGCGCTACCGACAACAAATGATCAATTTGAGTCACGCATTGATCGAAAAACGCCCAGAATGGGCTCACAGGCACGCCAAAGTCATTCTTCAGCATGATAACGCTCCTGCACATTCAGCCAGATTGACTAAGGAAACGATTTTTCTTCGCTTGGTTGGGAACTCCTACCCCACCCGCCGTATTCACCTGACCTGGCGCCTTCTGATTATCACCTCTTCTCATCGATGGGACACTCATTGGCGGAGCAACACTTCAACAATTTCGAAAACGTACGAAAATGGCTCGATGAATGGATTTCAAATAAAGATGAAGCATTCTTTTGGAATGGTATCCATATATTGCCCGAGAGATGGGCAAAATGTGTAGAAAGCGAGGGTCAGTACTTTGAATAAAATATATTATACTTTTTTTTAAATTACTGTGTATATATTTTAAGAAATAAACGACATTTTAAACTTGCATACCTGGTATAAACTCTTTATCGCCCGAAAATTGCTGCACTATCAAGTCGGAAGCTATAATATAAATAAAATCCTGCGAACCTATTTTTTTTCTGTTTCAACGATGTTGATCATTTAAAATTATTCATTTGTGAGCTACTATAGTTGACCAGTGTGCTTTTTAAAGCACATCAGCTCGGGTTAAGGCCCAGTGTGCTCATAGTAGTTAGTGTAATTTTTACTAACAATATTTTGTTACAAAATTTGAATGAATTTTCAATTAATAGACTAAGTTGCATGAAAAGATTGAAAAGAAAAAAAAACATTTTTTTTTTTTTACTTGTTCCTGTCTTTTATGGGAAATAAAGGGTTAACCACCAAGGTTTTCTCCGTTTAAGGAAACTCTTTAATGAGGCTGGGTGTGCCCAAGGAGGTTCTACCTACCTTAGCTAGAATCGAATAAGGGGTAGAAAATTAGGAGTTAAATGCCATTCATTCACTAGTTGCATTTTTATTTTATTTGTATACAGTTGTAAATATAAAAAAAAAAAAAATTATTTCAAATAAATTTCTGTGCAGCACAAGGCCGATGTTTTGAATTTTCGTAAAATTTTTGATTTGATGATGAATGTTAAACATTCGAAACTAAAATCATTCGGATAAAGAAAAAAACCCTATATATGTATGTGGCAAATAATTCAACATTGCTAATTAAAATGTTTAAATCGTATCTGGTTATTTGCCGAAAAATCATATCGCACAGGTATTTCAAAAGTGACGCAACTCAAAACCCTGAATTAAAAAAGTCTAAAATTTTCACGATTAAATCCCAACCGAAACTGAGATGCATCAGCTGAGATCTGAAGTTAATTCGATACATTTTTGACATTTGTAGAAGATTATCGAATTTAAACATGATGATAAATCAAAAATTAGGTGTTGTTTCACTTTTGAAATACATATGCGATGTGTTAGATTTCACCATTTTATACTTTACTGATCATGATATGTCTAAAGACATGTCTAAAGAAAACCTTTTTCCGCTTAAATGTTTCTGTGGACATATCATCCAACCAGCCTAACTCTCTTGCTCATTCATTATCGTTCCACACATCCTTATAACCCACATCGCAGATTAAAACGGCAATGGCCCCGAGACTTATTGTAAATATTTATTATTGGAGTTCTGGCAATGACCAGCTTCTCTACTTAAGTCCTGTGCTACTGTGCCATAGCGCTCACTCTCAGCCTCCTATGGATTCTGCAAGTGACGCAGCTGATAAAACGGCGCAGGAAACTCTCTAAGCCCAGCTTGCCTTTCTAATTAGTGGGCTTGGATCGGGGTTTTCCTCGGAATGTTTGTAAGTTTTCTACATAGAGTATGAATGTAGTTATAATTCTTTATTTTCTTCCTTAATTTTTATTTTTTTTTATTTATAAGTTTCAGCAATTAATTTATACTATTTAAACAGACTGACACTGTTCAATACCTAGGACTAATGTTCGACAGAAGGATGACATGGGGCCCACATGTGAAACAGAAACGCCTAAGCCTTAACAAAAAACTGAGACTATTATATCCAATTCTACATAAACGATCTAAATTGAAAATTACGCAAAGACTAAATACATATACTTACTTATTAAAACCTCTATGGACGTACGCCTCACAAATTTACGGAACTGCTAAAAAAAACACACATCCAAAAAATACAGACTTTCCAGTCAAAAACTTTAAGCCTCATTACACAATCACCCTGGTATGTCAATAACAAAACTTTACACACAGACTTACACATACCCATGGTACAAGATCACAACCAGACTTTATATAAAAGACTTCACGACAAACTTCACGGACATATCAATAATTTAATACAAAGTATGGCCTCCATAAGCTTGCCAGATAATACCCAAAGGAGACTAAAAAGGAGTTGGTTGAGGGATCTACTCCGTTAAAACTGATTAAATATCATGATCATGTTAGGAGTAAGTACCGCTGGGTGCTGTCCTCCCTCATGCCTGACATGCCAATTATCTTTTATACAACAATTTATCACATCTGCTTGTTGTCACATGTTAAGTGACAGGTGTGGATTAAACAAATAAAGAGAAAAAAAAAAAAATTATACTATAGTGTGATTATGCTTTTTAATGTATTAAAAAAAAAAAATTATCTGCACCTTTATAATTACTATTATTTACATATTTACATTGTTTATCCTTTTATTTTCTGATTTATCTAGGTAACTGGTATTCTGTGCAGTTTGCTTTTTTTTTTTTTTTTTTATTAAGAGTTTTTTTTTTCTCTTTTATTTAATTGTATGAATGAATTCTTTGTTATCCATATCACTCATTGCCCATTAAGAGGCTACTTGCAATATTTATTCAATAAAACAATTATTTAAAAAAAAAAAAAATTTATATTCGCATTTATTTCATTTCTTATATCTTATATAGAGGCTGATTATTTTGGGTTTCTTACTTTATTTCATATCACTGTACATATTGTATGAATGAATCTTTGTCATCCATATTGACTGAGGCAGCTTGTAATTATTCAAATAAATAGTTTAAAAAAAAAAAAAAAGACATCAAAATGTGGCATAGCAAAATATAACTCTATACACATCAGGTTTATTACAGTAAAGCATAGAATGGTGAAATTTGAAATATCATTTTTTGGTTAATAACCACAAACATTATGTATTTATTTTCGATGAATTATTAATTAGCTTTTCGTAAAGAAGGTAGTAATAATTAAAAGCCAGGTAACTCCTGACTGCTCTACCCCCACGTCCCACTGTCCAGCGGCCCTCCCACGGCCTCCAGGATAGCCTGGTGGGAGAAGAGGCGGCTGGATCAGTGCGATGCTGGCCACAGCGTGTGCAATGTGTCCTGTGCCCTTCCTCTAGAGCTGGCTGGTATCCTTCCTTCAGGACATGTCAGGACACCTGGTCCTGTGCCGGCGTGTCTGCCTCTCCTCTCCCTGGATCCAGGTCAGCGTCCACGTCTTACAATACAAACATTAACAATAATCTTGTCAACAGGTGGTCCGCAAGGGCGTTCTGTTTAAATTGATATCAAAATTTCCTTATCACTATTTCTTTAAAAAGGATTGCCTATATGAAGATTATACCCAGTGTCAAATATTTATCATAATAAAAGTTGTCAGTTTGACTCTTCAAACATTTTCTTTCATATTATTTTTCAATCGTAGTTCTTCCTATTCAATACAAAATAATTGTAAATTTGCGTAAAAACTCTTTGCTTTGATACTGATTGATTAGTTGATTCCAACAGGTTATTCCTGATAAAACATTTACCTGTCAAATAAGCTTTTCGTCATTTTTCTAGATAATTGCTCTGTTTAGCCTATCACTTAACAACGTCAGCTATTACTTTTTATTTGTCTATCAAACATTTTAAATTATTCTTGTTTGTCATCAATTTAAGCTCCGTCCCTGTTGTATATTTTTAATTCAATTTGTGTTAATTGGACTTTTTTTTGTAATTTATCGATTGGCAAATTATCTAGAACTTCGGTATTGAATTAGCAATTTTAGAAAAATAATTAAAACAATTTTCAATTATGTCAAAGGAGGTTTAATTATAAACACATTAGATCAGGATATACTCCTTATACCAGCCTATACTCCCTAACAATACATGTTTCATAAAGTTTTCCTATCCTCAGGTATCCTTTTCATAGGTTAAAAGTAGCTTTTTTTTTATTGAGAATGTGTTATAACGCAGCAAAAAAAGGATACATGTAGATGGAAAAATTTCCCGAAACATGTAGTGTGAAAGTAAAAAATTATAAGGAGTATATGTTGATCTGTGTTAATTTTAAAATTTTCTATTTTATTATATTTTGACAAACTTTTAATCATAATTTTATAACCTGATTTTATTCTTCATTTCATCTCTAGATATTTCATAAATGAAGGGTTTGGTGGATGCATTATGTCACATTTAAAAAAAAAAAAAAAATACAATCCAGTTCATTGGTTGAAGAATTAATGTGCAGACGTTTTTGACAGCAAAATCTGAATATTTCAAAAACAACTACGAAATTATATATAAAGAAGGTAAAGGGACTATGTACCATTTTCCTGCTGGAGGAAAATGTAAAAAAAAAAAAAAGTTTAATCATAAATAACTCAATATTGTGTTTTGTTACATAACCCCTTCATCCACGAAACTTTTTATTTGAAATTAAAATATCAGTTTATAATAAAAAAAATATTGAATGACAATCATATCTGTTATAAAAATTTTAAGATGTTTGTAAAGATTAAAATGAAGATTTAACACCTGACAGTTTTAAAGTACCAGGTATGCAAGTTTAAAATGTCGTTTATTTCTTAAAATATATACACAGTAATTTAAAAAAAAGTATAATATATTTTATTCAAAGTACTGACCCTCGCTTTCTACACATTTTGTCCATCTCTCGGGCAATATATGGATACCATTCCAAAAGAATGCTTCATCTTTATTTGAAATCCATTCATCGAGCCATTTTCGTACGTTTTTCGAAATTGTTGAAGTGTTGCTCCGCCAATGAGTGTCCCATCGATGAGAAGAGGTGATAATCAGAAGGCGCCAGGTCAGGTGAATACGGCGGGTGGGGTAGGAGTTCCCAACCAAGCGAAGAAATCGTTTCCTTAGTCAATCTGGCTGAATGTGCAGGAGCGTTATCATGCTGAAGAATGACTTTGGCGTGCCTGTGAGCCCATTCTGGGCGTTTTTCGATCAATGCGTGACTCAAATTGATCATTTGTTGTCGGTAGCGCTCGGTATTGACTGTTTCGCCGGGTTTGAGAAGCTCGTAGTAGACTACTCCCTTCTGATCCCACCACACACACAGCATTGTCTTCTTCCCAAAACGATCCGGTCTTGCACTCGATGTGGATGGTTGTCCTGGCGTTACCCATGATTTTTTTCGTTTGGGATTCTGAAAATAAATCCATTTTTCATCGCCAGTTACAACTCGATGCAAAAAAACCCTTTCTTTCGTGGCGTAAAAGCAGCATTTCGCACACAGTTTTTCGTTTTTCCATCTGTCGTTCGTCCAATTCATGTGGAACCCATTTTCCAACCTTTTGAATCTTTCCCATAGCTCTCAGGCGATCGGAAATGGCTTGCCTAGTGACATTCAACTGTTCTGCCATCATTTGTTGGGTTTGGGTATTGTCTTCGTCTAATAAAGATTGCAATTCGAAGTCCTCAAACTTTTTTGGTCGATTTTCTCGTTTTTGATCAGTAACATCAAAATCACCACGTTTGAAACTTTGAAACCAACGTTCACATGTCCTGACGGTTGGAGCAACATCGCCATAGGTCTCAACAAGAATTCGATGACATTCAGATGCCTTTTTCTTTTGATTAAATAAGAAAATCATGACATGCCGCAAATGCTCTTTATTTGGCTTAAAATTAGACATTTTTAACACCAAAGAAAGGTATGATACGTCCACGTAAACGACTTAAAAACAACTGACTTTTGTAAACAAATGACTAACAAACAAAATAGCGTTTAGAGATAAGCAAATCCTTCAATAGGCTAAGAGCGCATTCTATTGGAATTAAAACGACATTTTAAACTTGCATACCTGGTATGTTAAATTTTGACATTTGTTTTTCAATATCTTATTTAATTTTTCATTCTGTATAAAGGCGCCGTGAGTCCAAATATTTTTTTTTTTGTCCTCTATTCTCAAGGACTTTCGTGCTCCTAAACTATGAGAGAGTTCCAGATGAAAATTAAAATAATATTTACTAATTAATTAAGAGTCAAATTAGTTGAATATGTTAATTGAGGGCGCGTAGCCTACTTATTTTAATGGAGATGTGGAGGGATGATGTATGTTAGCAATTAGTGCAGCCATCTTAGCATCTAGCCCATAGCATTCACACACAGGCTTGCCGCAATTATACTAATTATATGCTTAGTGAATAAATAGTTGAGCGGATTAACTGTTTTAGTCAACTATATGTTTATAATTCTTATATTTTTTTATTATTATTATCGACTTTATAATATCGATTGTCTGATATTCAGCATTGAAGCTGGTTTTAAATACTGTAGTTATCTAAAATTTGAATTACATACACTTCTGATTGTGTAAATACAGCATTAATTGATGAGATAGCCTTGTTTACTCTAATGAACTGATTATCTTTGTATATTTTAATTTTGTACAAGATAATTACAGTTTTATACGGCCTGATAATTATTTCAGTATTTAATTAACAAAGCTTTTACGTGTTTATTTCATTCCATTCCATCAGTAATTATTAACAATGTTGAAAGTAATTTCATAATTTTTCGTTATAATAATTATACAAATTAAAATAGTTTTATCAGATTAGTATGTCCGTAGTTTTTCACTAACGGCCTAAATATCTATTATGAGATTCCGTGTTTTAAGTTTTCATTGTAATGTACACGCAATGTCCAAAGCACTCAAATTGTCGTGATCAAGAACAGAAGGCCTAATTCTTCCTTACTTCATCCCTAATATTATTTAGGTTACGAGCGGTTTGACCGCACTTTGAACAAGTTTGAACTCGTAAAAATAAATTTGACGAAAATCTTGTTTGGCCATGGTGAATTTCAGAGGTCCTTAATTATAGAAAATATAACACAAACTAAACTAATCTTTGAGAAAAAACAATTTTAATAACCATTGTTTATAATCAATTAACTAGACTGGAGGATTGTTTTTATTTACTTGGCTATACAAAATGATTATTCAAAACCTGCATTATATTTGCACCATATATAATGTTTATTATTAACAGTAATAGGGATCTTCCTTATTTAATATTCTTCTTTCACCGAAGGCTCATAATCGAACCGTATGGAGATATTCCTTTCACCAATGGACCCTTATAAATAAAAACAATATCAATAACTTTAAAGTTTATATGGAAATCTATAAATTGAACGTAATACTTGACAGACTTCTTGAAGTCTCGAAATCTTTTTAAAATTTGTTTTTTCTTTCAATACTAAGAAGGGTCAGGCACCCATTTAATAGAGGCCTAGTTGATGTAAGATATGTAATATTTCTTATATATCTTATTGAGGTCAGGTCTCGAATAACTGGTTTCCTTCGATGAATTACTTATCTACTTATGCGATGAATCATACTAGGGAAGAAACAAATATCTTGTTAGGATTTTCCTTATGTCATTCCGAAAACTATTTTATGTGCAATTAATTTTGTATTCAATACGTGTATGTTTTACGTGAACAGAAAAAAAAAAAAAATATTAAGCCTAATCGTCCATTTTTAAACTGTGAATTTCATGTAATAGAATTGGAGTTTGAGGAAGGGATATTAAGTATATTTAATCGTCAAATGGAGAGATTGGACACTTTTTTGCCATAAAAAAAAATCTACTGGGATTTTTGTATCCAGTGATACTTTAGAATCCAAATCCAATATATATATATATATATATATATATATATATATATATATATATATATATATATATATATATATATATAATATATATATAAATCATAATTTAGTTTTTGGTATTGTTAAGTTTTCTGTTTGATAAAATCAAATAGATTTACTTATACTTGGTTTAATCATCGCACATGAGTAAAGTTTATACTTTACTTATATGCAAAGTTTAAATTTACATAAAAAAAAATCGTAAAATACAATTGCAGCCATCTGCGTGAACGAAAACAGGATAAAACATTGATAACTATGTATTTAATTTATTTATTTATTATTTCTTCAATTAGGATAAAGGTAACTGGCTATTTAATAACCTTTTATGCTGAAGGAGATTTAATCGATTATTTAAGTCTTTATTTGGCATAACTCCTATTATATTTAATATGTGTAGCTACATGTTTTAGAACATTGTTCCATCTTCAGGCTTAAACATTTTTTTTTTTAAATAGATTAATCTATATCATTATGCTAATAGTTTTACAATTATATACCATATATGTTATTTACCTATTTTATAAGCCTGAAGACGGAACAATGTTCCGAAACATGTAGCTACATATATTAAATATAATATGGAGTTATGCCAAATAAGGACTTAAGTAACTGACTATTTATAGACGGACATAAGCCCCTTTTTTATCTGATTTATGCTAATCGTTTTTGCTATAGTTCCTTGGATTTTAAATCTGTGTTTGTTTTTATCCTTAAACTACCCTTTCACTTCTCCACTCTCGCGAATCATGCATCACTATTATATCCAATGCTCGATAAATTGGATCGAAATTACCCGATTACTTACTGCTTATACTGGATGATTGATAGCTCTCGATGAAATATTGGTCCGACCGACTTTAACGATTATTCGACCGATTTGCGAAGTCGAAATTAAGCCGAGAATTAATGACCCCAATCTAGAAACTGAACCACGTCAGAACTGTGAGTGAAGGCTGGTCGGACGAAATGCCAGAGTAAGGTCGAAGGAGTTGGCAAACTTAGGGGAAAGTGCTACATCTGCTGGGACACCTGTGCTATTTATTGCTCTGTATCTGGTCTATTGTTCTTCAATGTCGTCTGTATCTTGTCCTGATGATGATTGGTAATAAGACAAAGTTTATAAGAAAGTAATAATATGTATAATACATAGTTACTTGTAATATTGTAGTGATTGCTGATTAGTCCGACATTATCTGGTGTGTATTATATACATACATTCATTTAAAGACTTATTTAGGTGACTAACAAATATTAATATAGTATTTTGTTTTTTAATTATTACATTTGGGTATTAAATCTTATTATTTATTGTTTTTTATACGTTTTGATTACGAATATATGTATACTATATAAAAATCGATTATTTTTTTTCATGTTCTCAGTTTAAAGTTTCATCCTTTTTTACGTGCTTACGTACCCTTATGCTTTAACCATGGCATAGAAAACATGTTATGATTATTAAAAATTTCAATTAAATAAAAGCAAGCGTTACTTTAAAAATAAATAAATAAATAGGGTTACGATATTTTAAATTAATATGATTTTTTACAGTTTTGCATTAAATATGGCATTTCTTTTAAGAATTTACCTGTACCCCATCGAATGCAAGAAGGAATGGACGCCAGGGGAGAATATTAATTAAAAATTTCATAAATTTAAAATTACTGGGTAAAATTTTTATATCCGCAGATAAAAGTAGACATAACAGTCAGAGGTCGAGGAGTTCAATCGCAGGATGCAACTAGTCTCATCGCGCAACTGTGGCAGATGAAAATACGACGCACTTACTTTCCGTCATGGATCCGGCTGTATTTTATTTAGTTAATATATCAATAATTCTAATATGTTTCGTGTGCCCTGGTTAAAGTATATAGAGACTTAAACACCTAAACAAGATTGTAACTTATATACTAGAAAATGAAAAATCAATTGGGTGGACATTTTTGCTGCCAGTTTATACGTGTTAACAATTAAAGGATTCGGTGGATGAAGGTGTTATGTCAAACGTTTTTAATGATTACAATCTATTCAATTGAATGAATTTATGGTCGTAAGTGTTTGGTAACAAAATCTGAATATTTCAAAACAGCTAGATAAAGTCACGCATTTTCATGCTAAAGGAAAGGGTTTCTAATGTGACTTTTTTTCATTCAAACCAATATAGCTCCTGAACGGTAGGTCTTATGTTATAAAACAAAAAATATTCTCTGTTGAATTTCTGATCAGGAAACTATGGTTAAATTTTTAATCCGAGCAACTCCAACAGAGCTAGACTGTGTCATAATGTTACATTTTTAGTGTGAAAAAAGCTTTTCACATTTGAGGGAGAAATAAACGTTACGTGAAATATTTCATTCAAACCAATATAACTCCTAAACGGTAAATCCTAGCGACAAATTTTGTATAACAAAAAGTATTACCCATTAAAAATCTCATATGGGAACTTTCATCAACTTATAAGCCAAAAAAGTTTTTATTTTAGATGATCAAATCTATTTTACTTTAAACATCACTACCTGAAATTATTTTTTAAAGAATAATTATGATTTAAGATATTTATATGAAGGTATATCGAGAGAGTTGTTGGGGGGGGGGGGGGGGGGGGGGAAGAGCCTACCGTGGGACAGGGTGCCTACAGGATATGGACTCATCCTGCCTGTATTGTGTCCCAGGCCGTGTCTTATAGCTTGTTATCCCTGTCATCTCTCTGTCTTGATTGCTTCTATTGTTGTTCATAATTACTGCTGATAGTCATTATCTGTCATACTAATACTTATAATATTTATATATGGTTATCTTATATTCACATCTTAGTTCCATTGTAATATCAAAAAGGTATACAGTTTGAATTTTTAAAATTTTATATACGCTTGCTAATGTTCAGTTTTTAATACTTGACCGATGTATAGAATATGATCCCTTCTATATCCACCCAAAAGGAAATCTTCAACTTCATATCCTGTTCTGTTAACGCTGGAATTTAATTATAGCTTGTTAACCCTAACAGGATGTGTTACAGATCTTGCTATACGATAGTGTTCAAAGGATGAAACTCCAATCCTACCCTCCCATTAGCCAGTTCTTCCGTCTGAAGCTCTTGTTATCCTGTTCTCAAAGGTCTTTTGGCTGTAATTGACCCGCTGAAGAAGAGGATACTCTTACAAGCCCACCAGTTCGCCGCCACTGCGCCTCACAGTTCGAATTTCTTTATGCGGAAGGTGACATTATTTGTTACGACGGATCAGATTCGGAATAGCAATCTCCGTGTAATTGAATTCCTTTGAGTTAGTTTCGTCAGATGTTACTATGTGCGACATTGCGTTTCAGGATTCTAATCCCAATTATTTAAATCTGGACAGAGGTATTATGATTTAAAGAGCACTTGACCATATTCTTGTCAAACACTTTTGATAGTTATCAAAAATTGATTGGTTAGTGCTAATGAAATGACTAGTTCCTATAGGAGTTGCATATAATTCCTCAATCCTAATGGTATTGTTCCTAATCTGTACTATCATGCTTACTTGTAAGTGCTAATGAAATGGGATTTTATTTGATTATTGAGTTTATGGTAAATAATTTATTTTTTATTTCTGCTATGTACGGGATATCGAAATTTTTATGGTTAATTCTATATAAGCAACCCTTAGTGAAGTTAAAACTTCTTTTTTATTAAATATTTCGATTGTATAACTTTTAATAATTTGGACGTAGCTTTAGAGGATCTAAAATTTCGTATACAAATTGAATTTTATGGATAATTGGCCTCCATTGTGTATTAGAACAGGCTGGAGAATGAGGCTTAGTAAACTGGCAGATTAACTCGTATATCGAGTAGCAGAATCAGACAATCAGACATTTTTCATTACCGATAACATTTAATGAAATTTTTTAGATATTTAATTGTTCTTTTTAGTGTTCGTAGTAAATTTATTTTTAAAATAATTTTTATACAATTCAAAACAACTACAATAACATAAATGCCATTATTCTGCAGAATAGTTTATATCAATGCCCTACCCTACAGTAAATTCTTTGTATGAGAATTTGGTAAGGCGCATGAGGTATTCCATCCCGCATTACTTACCATCCCAAATTTAAGTATGCAAAACTGACTACATGTATTGTAGTTTGAATCCTAGAATAATTATATTAATAGTAAAGGAATAATTGAAGATTTTGCCGTTTCTTACATTCAAGATTTTATCATTGAGGAGTATATTACAAATCACGTAATAATAGAACACTAGTATTTGCCTTTAAAGGCAAGTACGTGTACCATTAAACGACGATAATGCTCGACCACCTACAGAACCGGTAACTGCTTGATACCAAAGATCGATACATCACAATTACAATCGATTACCCTAACGATGTAATTGTCCCTCCGATAGCCCCGTTCCACTTAGCACTTCATCAACGGGCCATTATCGACCTATCGTAATATGCACATGCACAGCCGCTTTGTGCAGTCAAGGCCATCTAGTAGATATTTTAAGAAAACTGCCACGTTATCAATGGTATCAATCACAGTGAACGGCATAATTAACTGGATCAAGTTCATTGCTATGTACGTTTCGTGGTAAAAAAATCGATCCTAAGCATTGACGACTACATTATATTTTATTTATACGACATATTTAGAGAGATTATAAGCCTACTTCTAATCCTACATAGACTAGAATCTATATACATAGGAGGAGGGGAGACAAAGAACAGCGAGCTAGACTGGAGTACACAACAATAAGGTGCACTGACCCGGAGTCCTTTAGTGTCGGCCGAGCGCTGTCTGCTCTAGTCTGGCCATCACTTTGATCTACAATAGTAGTAGTTACCTAGTATTGAACTAATAGATGGCCCTAGAAATAAGAAATGAAACTATTTTAGAAATAACTTGGGAGCGCATGATGGTATAGAAGGATCTGTATAATAAGGATTGATGAATTCTTTGCCACTTCTAATGGAATATGTTTACAATAGATTTAAAAAGTAGTTTCCAATTGCTATTAAAAAGTACTCTGGACTGAAACTAATACATCAAATAGGAAATAGACTAAAATTAAATGTTAATGAATTATTAATAATAATAATTAAATCGTTCAAAACTAGTCCTGATTTTTGTTTAAAGTTTCCTGCAAGAACGGAAAAAAACCAATATGTCATAAGAGAAACCTGAAGGAGCCATCTCTACCTTATAATATTAGTGGCAAGTAATTCATTAATTTACTTGTTGTACACCAATGAATCTGTAAATTCATTTTCACGAACATATTAACCATTGAGGATTACCAAAACCACTAATGCATTCTAAAAATCAGAACAAAGGATCGCAGAGTTTTCAATAAAATCAAAAATATTTTACTATATCTGCATCCAAGCTACTTGTCAAACTGGCTATTTGCACGAAAGCGTATATATGACTTCTGGACAGCTGCCTGTTGGAGACAGGCTTCAAAGCAACCAGATTTTTGACAAATCGTTTTACAAATACGTCTAAAGTAGAAATATAAGCTGGTGAGGTTACTGTACTGTAGGCGGAGTACAAGCAAATGTCTTTTTGGTTCAATTTGAAAAGCAGTCATCTGTAACATTTAAAAAGATTTGATCGATTTATTTGCCTTAAACCTTATTGTCGCATTTTTGTGTTAAATTATGTTAATCTGCAGACGCTTTTCTTACGAATTTGATTATTTCATACTAACGTCAAATTTTCGTAACGTCAGATATACGATGATATTTCAAAAAGTAATTTAGATCTAATGCTTGATATTAATTGAATCGAAACCTTATTTTTTAAAATGGGCTCAGTACTTCAACCCTTTAGTCATCCGTTTTGAGATCGATTGAGCACGACCTCTAAGGCTCAAAAATGAAATTTATAAATGCTTGCCAACCTTACAGCGTGCAATTACCTCTACTGAAGACCTTGGCCTAGATACTAAAAAGTCTGGTGAAACAACTAGCGATGCACTTTGAATAGCTGTTATAAAGGAATAAGAAGTCAAAAAGTACTTTAACATTAACTAAAATAATGATTAGTTCCACTATATCCACTATCTAGAGCTCCAATTGGATAAACCTTTAACTTGCAATCCACATACAAGACTAAAACGACAGGAAACTGGTTGTTTTCGACTTCTCTAAAATTTACTATAAAAGCGTTAAAAACTCCCAATTAATTACAAACTACATTACTTATTTACTTTATTTTAAATATTTTTTTCTCATTGTACATTGTGTGAATATAATCATAAGCCATCTATATTACTTATTGCCCACATTTGTGGCAGATTGTAAAAAATTACTCAATAAAAAAAGTGTTTATGGTCAAAAAAAAGAAAAAAAAATTACAAATGACATATTTACATGACAGTAATTAGACCCATTTGGACTCACGGAGTTGAGCTTTGCGGCTCCACTTAACCTTCTAACTCTTCCCGTATCCAAATCTTAAAATCTGAAATTCCTTAATGCTCTTTATTATGTTACAAACAAAACTTATCCATGAAGATCTTAATATTTCATATGTTGCTGATTCGGCCCAAACCAGATACATATCTTTTCATACCCTCTCGAATCCATAAGTTCAACTTGCATCACAGTCGATCCTCGATAGTCCTCCGAGGCGTCTGAAAGGAAGATGCCAAACAGACCTTATGTAGAACTATTGAAGAGCTGATAGTGAGTAGTTTTTTACATGTTATTGATATGTCATCGTAATCATTTTCCTCAAAATTAGTTGTATAACATGTTTATAGTTGTAAATATATACTCATTTTCAGTAAAAAAAAAAAAAAATACATTATACCTATTTTGTTAATGCAGTAGATAATTGACGTTTGCAGTCATAGAAATTTTTTTTGTTCCTGATATCCCAATAAATTGAAATTATCAACTCTGCCAATTAAAGAAAACATTACACTGCTTCAATAGGGTCAGTTAAATAGCTGATGATAACCTTCGTTCGAAAGAAAGACTTTTGCCTGTTGAAAATGCAACTTGTTCCTTCCTACGCTGAACTGGATAAGCCACCGCCCACTCTATCACTGGGCTTTAACATAGATTTAGGAGGCGTTGTAGCTTTAATTCCTGTTTCCGTTATAGCGTTGACATCGTCCGGAGAAAGTGGGCTTACGCAACGACTATAAGCTGAGGGTTAGATCAGCATCTGGTTTTAAAATATTGGTGCATTGTGATGTTTGTTGTATTCAAGTTTTTTTTTACTAGTTATAGTTATTAAATAATCGTTAAACGCAATAAATAAATAAACTTATTAGATTATTCGATGGCTGCAGGAGGTGCGAGCCGCTAAATGTCACCTGGATAAGAGGTGGCGCCACCTCGAACATATGTTACAGTGACTCACACTTGGACCGGTCTACGCAATTTCTACTCTTGTCCGTCTGATGTGTGCAACAAAAATTTATTACCATTTTATTTCTCTTTTATAATCTTTTTGGTTTATTGACTTGGCTAAATTAAAGTTCAAAACAATTAGTGACTTCATATATCGAAGATATATTTGCATATTAAAATGATATGATGTTTATGTTGGATTAATATGCAGCAGTATATATTAGAAGTAAAGTTTAAAATTAAAATATATATATATATATATATATATATATATATATATATATATATATATATATATATATATATATATATATATATATTAAAAACTCAATTTCTCTTTCGCTGAGCAAAACAAAAGATCATGGATATGTCAATCGATGATGTGCTGCTTTTCACAATTAACATTTTAGAATTTAAAGGATCAAATTGCTTAAATTAATAATTTAATTAAATTACCGATTAATGATTATTTGGAATAAACAAAGTTCAGATAAAATAACGGTTTCAAACTTGATTTTTTTCATTCAAACAAAAATATTCTCCATTAAATTTGATAAGGAAAAACAATTATCATTTGTAGTTATTTGTCTTCGAACAATGACTGATTTTATATTATACAAAGTTTACTGCAGTTACGTAAATATTCTTTCTTTTGCATATTTCAAAGATTACTGTTATAACAGTCGCTGATTATAAATAGCTCGGCCTACTGTCTTTTTTAGCTATGGAATAATTTACGATAGCAAATAGAACTAACTATTTTACTAACTAAACAAAAACAGAGCTGTTATTATAAACAGCTGGCATTACTTAAGCCGAACATTTTGGCGGACACCGAATTTCACCCTTTCACCCGCCAAATAAACAGCCCTGACTCAGCTACCTGCCTGATTGGTGCCGGCTGGTGGCCTCTGTCCAAAATATTAATATTTCTTTTTATTTTACTTGAAATAATTTAACAAATAAAGAATAAAATATATTTAATGTTTAATGTTAACTAAATATATTTATTCAATGCAAGATGTGACTGTGTCAATGTTCCAAAACGAGGTGGACCTGGTCAATAGAATCATATTGAAATTTAAAGTGTGATAAGAAAAGTGTTTTTATCTCGCATAAAAAGAATCACTTGAAGAAGTTATCGTATCATTAATGTCATGATCGTATTGTAGGGTTGTAATTCAAATTGTAGAGTTCTTTAGAAATTGATTAAATTGTATTTTTGAAATGTTATTTTAGTCAGGGGATGAAAAATTAGAGATTACTAAAATATTTAGTACATTAATTTTTTTTCAGTCAACAGGACTGCTTTAACCCGTTTACGGCCAAGGCTAGAATTAGTTGTAAGGTTTAATTTTTTATTTATTTTATCTATAATGGTGGCTGAAAATAATGGCGCTCTCTCAACATTGGCCTATAGATTTTTTTCTGAGATTGATAGTCATATATTTATAAATGCTACAATAATACTGTTTCATGATTACATTTATTGCAATTTTGTGAATCATAAAACCCTTTAATGAAATAAAAACATGCAATATTACATTATTTTCACACAAAAATCACAATTTAAATCTTTTTATTTGTGGTATGCTTTAAAGCAATCTGGATGTAATTACTTCGCTCACTCAGTTTAATTGTAGCAACCCTTATTTGACTGAAATTAATATTTAAATCTTATTACTCATAGGCGTTGAAAAATAACCAATTGCACTTTGATTTTGCAATGAATTAAAAAAAACAAATATTAAAACATTATTTTTAATAATTGCAAACTTATATAATAAGCTGATGTAATAAAATAGAAAAATATTTGAACCTATAAAAATAAAAGCTATGTTTAAGTAATGTTGCATATACGCAACAGTGGACGTAAATAATTGTTGTAATAATTTTGTAATGAAACCCGAATTTAATTGCCATCCAAATCTGTTGTTAATATACTCCAGGTGATGTTCTAAATATAAAAAAAAATCAACGATCTACATAATAATCGAAAGACATTTAAAGGAAAAATTAATCTTAAAAAAAAAAAATTTTCGACTAAATTTTAATAAGTTCAATTTCATTTTAAATGATACATGTATTATCTCCACGCAGTAGACTTGCATTTACGTTGAATAATTATCTATTCAGATGTTCAATTATCCATTTCTGCACCCATGTTACTAATAATATTATGTAAATAATAACTTGTAGCCGCTAAACAGTATATTTCAAACCTGTCATCAAAATTTAAATATTACGTTTTTTTATATAAATAGATCTGAACAGAAGTGGTTAGAGAAATATCCTTGGATAAAACGTTTTGAAGATGATGTTAGGAGTAAGTACCGCTGGGTGCTGACATGTATATATTATATGTCAATGGGTCCTTTTATTGTCAATGGTTGAGTGACAGTTTCGGATTAAAAATTAAGTATAAAATAAAAATAGATCTGATTGATACTGAACGAACTCGGCAATGTCTTCTAAATACAATCAGACGAATCATCTGCGATTGCCTTGTTAGTAATTATTATTTAGTTTTACAGTTGTGCTATAACTACGCTGATATTCAGTGTCAGCAAACAATAAACAAACAGATAATACTGCGTAGATAGAACAACTGCACTCAGTCATTGTTATATTTCCCAACAGCAATCTTCTTAGTGCCTGTTTATTTGCTGTCAGAATACATTATTCTACATCTGAAGATAGTTCTTAAGTTCAGTTTTATAAATTTGTAATGTCGATGTCCATTAAGCACTAAGGGCATCTATGAGTAAATCTACGATGACCCCTTAAAATCGATAGTGGATTACCTCAATTTGAAATATCTATTTATATGCCATTATTTTCAATTGAATCAGTTAAAATCTTTGTAATGGCGATAGTAATATTAATAGTAATAGCTATAGTAGAGCTTAGGAAATTATTAAATTGCCATCATAATTACTTTAATGTCAGCCTAACTTGTATGTTCAGTGATCAGTTGCATTGGGAATTATGAATGATGGGTGGCTTGGAAGTGTTGACCTACTTTTACTTAGTATCTGACCTTAACTTTATTATTTTCACATGTTTAGTTATTTTATCGTTCCACAGATAAATTTAAATTTTAAATTACGGATTATCAAGATCTGAAAAGTTTTCTGTTGTAAGGTTTTAGTTATTTTTGATAAAAATAAATAGGTTTAGAATTTAGACTTTCTTATCAATATGATCCTAAAATTAATATTCTAATATCCTAATGTATTTAAATGTTTAAATTTGATGTCCAATTCCTTCCTCATAAAATGGTTTATAAAAAAAAATATGAATTTTCATTTTTATTACATTATATAACATTGAATTCAGTAGTTAAATACATTCTTAATGCACTTTCATACTTTTTTTTTTTTTTTTTTATTATATATATATATATATATATATATATATATATATATATATATATATATATATATATATATATATATATATATATATCTGCAATGATTCATTTATTTATTTCCTAAAATCTCCGTGGACGAAATTCTCCCTCTTCTAAATGGCTAGAACGGTCCGAAGTGTTTATGAGCACTTCGCCGCAGTTTGTAGCTTCCTCTCGCTGACAGCGCTTTTTGGACACAGGATGTCACTTTTATTCGTCAGTTTTATTTTCGCTTCGTATCTTCGTAGAATTCTAATTTAGCGGACGATTTCGCAGGATGTAGATAACACCAGTGAGCGAATGTGATACGTGACTTTCTGCAGAGTGAGGAATTTTTCGGAATCTGACAGGAAGTATGATTTCAGTTAAGAACTTTTATCGCTTTTTTTTTTCGCATTCATGATTCTTTGTAAAAACTCTTAATATTCGAATTAAATGAAGTATTAGAAGTTCATTCGCTCCTTATATTAGTGGAACTAATCGAAGTTATACTAAAATGCTTGGAAATCTTATTTTAAAATGATTCTTTTGGCATCTTGTGCTACAAAAATTGAATCCACATCTCTATAGTTTGTCGAAGAGGCTACGAACGTGAATGTAGTCAATAGAAGACATCACAAAGTGTCTACGTAACACGTGTATCTAGTTTCTTTATGGTTAGGGGTGATTGAAACATATAGTAAATCCTAGGGTTAACTTTACCCTACAATTCTATACGAATTGAGAAAATAATTACTAATATTTTTAATAATATTGTAGGTGACCAAAAATGTCGTAATTTTTCATTGTAATAATAAAAATGGTGACTTGAATACGCAACCCAATATGGTATCAGTCGTTTTCCATTTAAATACCAGTTTATATTTTTCAGTTATTAATTCACTGCCTTCATAGTAACTATAATAATATTTGATATTTTTATTTGCTCCTTTAACTTTTTTGTTATGAACAGCTATAATAAGAGCTAAAGATTTCCTGCTCATAACCTTCATTAACTTTCCCTCTCTTCTTTCACTGTTTAATCTAACTTTCTAATTGTGGAAACGGAACAAATCACTTAAAAATAACTATTAGCAATGTCAAGATCGAAAAAATCGAAAACCAGTTTCAACAATAGACCTACAGTTGATCTTAGCGAGTGATGTACTATTGTTGCCTTTAACTCGCCTGGATTTAGACTCGGCCTTGGATTTGTTATGGTGCCTGGAAGTATATACTGTTCTATTTACCTCAGCCTACCCATCGTCTATGAACTAAATATCCGTCTGCTTCGGTACTACAATGTCCTGACAGCTGACCCTGAACCGAGTCACGATCTTCGTGTCTGAGGGATATTGCCGGGGTCCTAGATATCTCGACCGTATCTAGTCCATATATCGATCTATATTCTAGTTGCAGAGGGTGGGATATGTTATGGACGAGATTGCAAGAAAGAGTTTAACTACACTTGATTCCCAAACCTGTACAGAACTTCTTTACATACAAATGCTTTAGGCATTTTGCACTCATATGTAACAAATTGAACTGATTAACTAATTTTGGTTTGGCTCTCTCTTCACTCTACGGAGTGCTTCAGTGTTTTAGACTCCGTAAAAATAGACATCATTTCCATCCGCAATGAAACATGAATTCATTTTTAATGGCCTCAAAATTCTTTAGTTGGATCGACTCATTCACTGAAGCAAAAGAAAGAACTGCGTTCATTTAGTTATCTTCTTACTTCTTCTATAATTTAAAGGTTCCTTTAAATTCTATTTATTTGTTCATAAACTTAAATAGTCATCTTAATATGTCCTGGCTTAGCTTTGTTGTATCAATATTTGTTTTTGTTTTTATTTTTTAGAGCGTTTAACGGCATTACTTAGTTTGTTTGTAGTTGGAAGAACTTGCTATTTATGGGATTCTAATATTTTCTAACCCGTTATGAAATCGAGTATTGCTCACTTATGGCATCTGGGTTTCATTTAAGAGATAAAAATGGTTTTTGTCAAATGCGCTAGGATGAATTGAATAAGATAAACATCTTAATCAACTGCCTATTCTAATTGGATCGTAAAAATATTATTGTTTCATAAAGGTCTGACGATGCCTGAATATTCTCTGCGTTTTACCTAAAACATTTTCATTTAACAAAAAGCCATTTTTTCCTATCTTTTTATAACAATCAAAATAAAATCTTCCTAATAATGCTAGTGAACATTGCATTTCTCCCCCGCTAGCGAAAATGTTACTGCAGAGGAGTCTCGTGCCAGTTAGCAGTTTCTTAGTAGTGCCAGGTCAAGGAGTCGATTGCAGCAACTGCTGAATCCATTAGTCATTTGTCGTGGTGCTTACTGTAGAAGAGGCGCCACAATAACCCATCTGCCCTTAACAATGTTAATCTAAGATGGCCTTATTCAACATCTGCCTCTTTTAAATTTTAAAAAGTGTTTTTATCAATATATCTGCCCTCCGATACATATCAAGATATTTCCTCGCGTAGCTGTAATTTTTAACCTGACGCCATTGCACTGATTAGGAGGTAGAAGAGAACGTAAAAATATTATTGGAAATCCAGATTTTTAATTTTAATGATTTATATTTGGTAATCCGGGTGTACATGGTATATTTACTATATTATTAGGGATATATTGGTCGATTTTTAAACTTTACTTGGATCCACATATCGCACCACACATAGCTTTTTGAATTTTATTAAAAATAAGTAAATTGTATTATGAATTTAAATCTCTAGATAACAACCTCCCTTGCAGAATGAGTCACCTATTGGTCGATTTTCAAACTTTACTGGAATCCACATTTTTATCGAATTTTCAACAGCAATTTTATTAATATTATTATACAGCAATTAATAATCAGTAAATTTTATTATTGCTTAACCTTCCTTGAACTATAAAGATGATGTAGTTAAAATTTGGTAAATTGGTTCATTAATATTCGCTTCTCATTTTAAATAGTAGTATAGATTTATGGGTGACCAACAAACAACAGGTGAAACACACCATCCCGGGTGAAGCACATAAGCCAGCGACGGTTAATTCATCCTGCCTATATATACTATATTGTAGTATTAAACATTGGGGGCTCAATGGCCGAGTGAATTGAAGCGAGGGTCTGAGCGCGTTCGGTAAAGAAGGTCTTGGGTTCGAATTCCATCTGGGCGGGTGAAAATTTATTTCGTGGTGAACCCACGAATAAATCTTGACCTTCCCACCCTGGCTAGAATAGGTTGGCAACCTTTAGGCTAACCCGTCTTTCCTGCCCTAGTTAGAGTACATAAGTAAAGCCCAAATAAATAAACATTACAAATATTGTGACTTTTTTATATAAGGTCTGCCTATAAATATCCACGTCTCTTTCCTCATTGAATCAGGGCCTGTCTTGAAATAATCATAATTTTCAAACAGGCACAACATACTAGGCTATCATTCAGTTCTTTCTATTCGCTTTAGATAGAAAACAATTTTAATATAATAAGCACATCCTCACTAAATTTGAAGTTATCCTCCCAACATAACATGTATGACATATTCTCTATGCCTTGAGGATATACTGACCTATTGAATGTTAAATAGCTCTTAGAGCGACGAGTTGAGATACCCTAGACATAATACAAACAGAACAGATCTGCTTGCTATGGTAAACATAGGTCACGTCGTAAAGTAGCGGATCATTGAACTACAATAGATTATTTATGGCTTATTTATTTCTACGAGTCTATTTATCCTTCGCTACTGAGCTGTAGCGTCTAAATTTACAAACTTGTATAGTTTTGTTTTTTTTAATAGTTTTTACCCATTTGTTAGTGTAATGCTTGATAACAATGAACCACTAAACTAGTTTTTCTTATAAATAATTATAAATACTAAAAACCATGCATGCTATTATAAAATATTTATATAACAATTTATATTATATTATCATTTTATGTTGCAGGTAAGCTCATGAATTTCTGCTGTTGTGCTCTCTGAAGATATGGTGTGGATTCTTTTCTATTCTGTAAGACTTTATTTGTATGTAGATTGAGGTATAAGTTTAATACAGTATGTATAGTTATGTCAAAAAAGGTATTTGACATCCTTTACACATTTACATATCTGCGGCACTTGTGAATATTCGGTACAAACATTGTATTTTAGGAAAAACGCAATTTTTTTCTCAATGATTCACAAATTAGTATTCATCTCTGTGATAGCCTCATAACTTACTATATTAGACACAAATAAAGAGAGAGAAAAAAAATTGCTTACTTGGGATACCCATAACTCGAAATTCAGCAACATACAAAATGCATTTAACCTAATATTCACAAGTGCCACAGATATGTAAATGTTTTGTATTCCATTCATTCTTTCATAGTTTGACAGTTGATTTAGTGAATCATATTGTTTTATATTCATAATGGTCTAACGACTCTCCCTAAACCCCTTCTGTGGTTTAGGTACTGCCTCCGAAAACTAAAAACCTAAAAGAAAAATATTAAAACTTGAAAAAAAAAAAAAACTATTACTGTTACACTGTTCAGTATTTACTATTTTATTTTATACATACCTTCAAAATATATATTACTATTTATAATAATAAATTACATCAGACTTAATTTACTACAAATAGCTATATTGATCTAGACAGCCTATACATAAAATACTTATTTTTCGGAAATGATTTTAATTAGAAATTTATCTTTGAAAACCCCCAATTAACCGTATCGATTAACCGTTGATATTCCGATCCTTACGATGGCGGAGAACCGTTCGCCTATTGTAATTTTAAATACCACTAATATTATGATATTACTAAAACAGTATTCAATTTTTTATTTTGTTAAAAAATTTTAAGCGTTTTCATAAAATTGGATGACCAGATCATGGGAAAAAAAAAAAATGAAATTTTTATTTCATAGTGATACTAAGAGATTTTTTTAATTGATCGGTTTTTAAAATTTTAAAGGACTTAAAAAAAACAAAACAAAACAAAAAGTTAACTGAAAGTTGTACTAATATTTAAAAACATAAACAAAGCACCTGACCTCCTAGTTCAAATCCTGTAAATATTTGGGAAAAGGTTAAAAATCTACATACAATGTTTGTTTGTTTTTTGTCCATCTTTTATAATTTTTAAAGGGATTATGTCAAAATATCGTAATTTATTTTATCTATACAATATATTTAACAATAATAATATTTTTTTTTTAATCCCTAGGATCTTTATCGCGAAAATAGTTAAATAATAAATACTTTGTTTTATATTTTTACTTTAAACATTTATAAAATATTCGACATTGTCTTTAATAAGGTTCTTGTGGTTCAGTCAATAAATTAAACCAACTATTATAGCGACGTTTCGAGACTATATTGTTCTCATAATCATGCCATACAGTGAAAAAACAGGCTACAATAAAATAATATAAGTTACATAGGTTATTTCATAACATAAAGTTAGCTGCAATATAAATATATAAAAACATGCGTTAGAATATATACAACATGTAATTACAAAATATGGAGGAGTATGAAACTACTTACAATGTTACTGGTAGATATGCTATTGGTATCTACTACTACATATAACAATTCGAGTAT
The DNA here is from genome assembly GCA_003667255.2 of Euschistus heros. Classification (NCBI taxonomy): domain Eukaryota; kingdom Metazoa; phylum Arthropoda; class Insecta; order Hemiptera; family Pentatomidae; genus Euschistus; species Euschistus heros. Next base: position 1,357,703 of record RCWM02000139.1, read on the forward strand.
ACAACTGAACTGGGGAATTTCTGAAAAAAGCTTTAGGAATGGGAATTTCTAAAAGGTTTTCCTAGGTGCCAGGTAGATGGAATTTCCGTATTTCTGTGCATACAATATAATACATATATACATAGTACAGGAATATGATAATATTCCAACTACAATAAATAATAAATTCCTTGCCTCAAAAACTATTTAATAATATAATAGTGAAGTTTAAACTCTTTATTGGCCTTCCCTGAAGGTAATGTGGTCTAACTTCCTGGATTGACCAACTCTTTAGGGAAGTGAAATTTAAATATTGAAGTCAACGAAAAAATAGTAAAGAAGATCTGTATTATCTCTTAGTTATAAATAAATACCTTAAACGGAACAATATTTTTATTTTTTTTATTTGTTTAAAGTAACTATTGTTGTTGTATAATTTTATTAATTACATATCCACCACTGCTAACACTCCATCGTGTTCCTCGCGCTGCAACTGGGCCATAGAGCAGAGGTCCCTCTCCTGATAACGGGGTTATTTACAAGGCTCCTATTTATATCTGTGACCGCCCGTCTCTAGGTTTTATCGTCGATTTTCTAATCAGTGAGGAATGCCTAGAGCCAGTGTGCTAATACCCAATCAGTAAGTTCTGTCCATCGTTACCGCCAGCTGTTTTCATTTAGATGTACAAAGGTAGTCTGTTATGTAAGCGCAGGTCCACCTTCTGAACGCTATTTTATTCACCTAATTATGTAATTTTATTTTATTTATTTTACTTTTTTAACAACTGCTCGCCGTTACAGACTATTTCAACTACTTAAATGCCCCTTGCTTTGTCACCAATAAACTTATCCATAAAGATAATGTTCCATATGTTGCTGAGTTAGACCAAACCAGATACACATCCTTTCATAGTAAGCTCCATAAAATCCATTAGTTTTTCAACTTGCTTCTCACTCCATTCTCGATAATCCCCCGAGTCTTCTGAAAAAAATATGGCCTAGAGATCCTCTATTGTAGAATTTTTATTGAAGTGCTAGTTATGAGTAGTTCTTTTCAAGTTTTGACATGTTATTGTCAGCTCATTTACTTGATGTATACATTTGTACAGTTGTAAATTTCAATAAATTGATATTAAAAAAAAAAAAAAATTACCAATTTACTAAATACCGTGAGATGCTGACACTTTATTTTACTTTTTGTGGTTTTTAATCATATCGCATTCATTATTGGTTATAATATTTATTATAGAAGGTTAGCGGTCTAACACAGCATAAGAGAATGAATTTTGGTTATGACAAATTGCTTCAAAATATTACGAGTTTCTTCAAAGATGATTTTATTCACAGGTGAATGTGGTCTGAACATAAAATGTTCGTTTTTTTATTTTATTTTTTTCGATGAAAACTTTTTTCGATTCGAGCAACACCAACAGAGCTAGAGCTTGTCAAAATGCTACATTTATGAGTGTGAAAAAAATGTTACACCAATAAAAGTTTAGACTCCCAGCAAAAAGACTCATATATTCTATCTAGAAATAATTGAAGCAAATCTAAAAACTGTCATAAGTAAATGTTTCCAACAGAACGAAAACTCCGATCTAAACATTCACCATGGATATATGTAGAGAAATAGATATAAATGTTCCAATAATTAGTAGTATCTCATACTATAACAAGTCTTATTATTAAAAATAGTTAAAGAAATGTCAATTGTAATTATAAAAAAAAGTTACTATGATTTATGGTTCAACGCTCTTCCTCCCTTACCTTACTAAATTGTCAACATTTTAGTATGCTTCAGATGCCTGGCGAATTTTCCGTTTAATGAATCCTATTTTATTTTCGTGCATGTTATTTTATATCCATTATTTTTTGTTCAACTGTTGTAAGAAAACTATAAATATGTGCTGAAAAGCTCTTTTCCTTATTCTCAATGATGTCAACTTGTTCTTTCTTCAAGTTTCTTCACGGGTTGTTAAGCCTAGGTTTGACTAAAACTTTCCCACTCCTAAGTTAGCCGCTAAACAAAACGAGTCCACAAATGATTGTCCCAACTCTTCTTCCAAGGACTTATATTTCGCTGAGGTCGGTGCCAGTGAATCACCCTCGTCAAACAAACAATAATTAATTTTTTTTTTTTAATTTAAAGTTTTTGGTACATAAAATAGAATGCTTAATAGTCCACTAGGAGTGTTGCTGATCTGTGCAATCGCCAGTTTAATATTCCCGCAATCGATCAATCGGTCCTTGACAAACAATTCAGCGAACCCTCTTCCAAATTGCACTCAACTGAGTCTGCACACAAGGGGTACAAATGGCCACTTATTTTGTTGGTAGAGCGTGAGTGTCTGTTGTATTGGTAAATAGTTGTGGACTAGAGTACATCATTTATTTTTCCCTCATTTGTTCTGTTTTGGTCCCTCTCGAAAAGAAGAATCGATTGGGGTTTTTTTTCCTTTTTCTTTTTTTATTATTTGGTATTTTGAATAGTATTTCTGCTCCAATATTCCCCCAAATATTTCTCCTCTCATAACATAATCCAACAGAATCTGACCACATAATCCTCCCTTTTTCTTTTCTGCCTTCCCTCCCCCCTCCCTCCCCATATGATTTGTACCCATCTTCTTAGCAGTCATTACATTTTAAATATTCGTCTTATCTGGTCTAAGTAATTAAGCTTTTCTTTTGAATCATTCGCCAGAGGATTGACGGTAATAACGTCCCTACAAGTGCAAAGTATCGAATATGAAAGAACACATTTTTTATATTACTTTAGGACTGATGTACGTTTTAGCGAATTCTGAAATTTGAATTCAATCTGTAACCTGGGAGGAATAACCCTGTCAATGGGTAATCAGTGTTACGAACTGCTTAAGTTCGAATGCAAAATCCGCGTATTTTCGCGGAATTGTTGATCCTTTTCCTATATCCTTTAATTACTCTAAAAATGCCATTTGAGCCCAAATAGATTCTTTATTTAAAGCCATATAAAGTTTTAGTTTCGCCGATTTAATACATCTCTGCTATTTAAAATCCTGCTTTGAATTCTAATAATTAACTTATCTTCAAGGTAATTTGACTTATCCACCGGCAACCACCGATTTATCGGTGTTCATTGGGAACAGATTGTTAAGTATAAAGTCATGTATTTTCCAATTATTAGGAACAGTTAATTTTATATATATTTGAGTGACTTTAATTGAAAGAATTGAAACAGTAAATAACTATTTTTACATAAAGCTTGAGTGGTACAGTTTAGCCATTGTCAAAAAATAAAAAAACAACATTACCTTATGTTTATTATTTTTATGAGAATCACTTATGAAATTCCTAAAGCTATCTTTGCCGTGGTAAACTCAATAAAAGTATAAAAGACAAATAAAAATATTAGTATAGAGTGGTGGGATGATGGTTAAATATAAGATATTTTTTGAAAATGTTGACATGGAATTTTTCATGGATAGCCAAGTATCTGAATATTATTTACGGACCAGTATAGAGGATTGGTGACTCTAAAAATGGAGTACATGAATCCTAAAGATCAATTAAGAAGATGTCCCTCAATTATTTGCATGTTTGCAGCAGATTTATTAAAATCCGCCTGTCGAGGCAATAAACAGGATAGTAAAACGAACTACAAGATAAGGTTAGGGAGGGTGATGTTTACACAGCCAGCGTGTCAAGGTTTACCTGTTCCAGTTCTTCGCTGCGCCTTCTCATCTCCGCACCTGCGTGGCTTTGGCTACTTTGTAGATCACACGATGGTTTGTTTTGGTCCATTCATTCACAACACATGTTTCATTGAAGTAATGTGTATCTTGAATAAATTACAACCGCATGAGAGCTCTTAAAGATGAAATTGTTTGTATTCTTACCTCACTTGTGTAATATTTATTTATTGTTTTTATTTTCCACAATGCTATATTTCCACTGAACCTTTCTCTTCACTAAAAAGTTAAAAGTCTTGTATTACATAGCGGGGGACAATGTTGGAGGGTGGGGAATTCTAAGGGATATAAGATACCTGAACACAAATTCGAATTAGGCTATCCTAGAAAATTGATTTTCAGTTTTATTAACCGTGGTCTTCTCTAGGGATGGGAATCCCAACAGTGGACCACCCAGCATCTGTAGTATGCAGGCCTCTTTATTCTTAAGAATAGGGAGAAAATATTGCCTTTTAACTCATCCGAGAATATTGAAATCAACGCAAATAGTCTTACTATTAATCACATATTTTTTTTAAAGTAGATCAAGTAATCATAATCTTGCCTGATCCGTGATCCTCTACATACCCTAATGCATCTCCAGGCTGTCTGTTAAACATATTATAAACAGATGGTCGTAAACAGGAGATACTAACCCTGGGTTGGGGGTACGTTGTAGGTGAGTCAGTGAACCAACTGAGTGAAAGTGGTGAGACATTGACCCGATTCTCGCCTCGAGTCGTGTTGTCTTCGCCCTGTCGTTCGCCGTGAATAATGTCCTCATTGTATCTTTTATATTGGCATAGATATATTGACGTATCTTATCGAGGCTGATGTATATATGTATAGGAGAGAGCTTGTGTATTTTCTGCATTGTTGTCCCTGTTTTTTATGTCTTTGCCTCTCCAGAATAAAAGTTAAAATGGACTCGAATAATATTTATGAGGTTTTGACTGATTGTTAAAAAAAAAAAAATACTGTGTTATAAAAAAGTACGGTGTAAGTAAAAAATCAGCTAAATCTACTATTAAGAAAAGGAACAGTTCCGTTAAATTGAGTTATTAAAAATATATATTTTTGTATTACGAGTATATCGACACAACCATAGCAAGAGTCACATTGATATCATTGCTTCCCGGAAATAAATAATATGTAACTATTAGAAAACATATGAGATAAACTCAACAGCTAATTTTTGCTATTATTCTGTTAAGCAAGTTATGCCTTGTGACCATATAATTAATCTCTACCATCTGCTGGTAACTTGATATAATCGGGTTGTTGCATCGGATGACTAGGACCTTTTTCTTATTGAGGATAACAGTCATTTCAGTATTCGACGAACTGTTGTTTCTTTTCAGAGCTCATTGTGCTAAATTCACCATAATTCGGTAGATTGTTGGAGGGTCCCCATCCTTCAAAAACATTAAATGACATTAAAAACATTAAAAGGTTAAAAAACAAAAATTAAAATTAATTACTGAAAGTAAATAATTATTATTATTATTTCTTTTTTTTTTACAGATTTATTCATATAACACAAACACAAAAAAAAAAAAAAAAAACACTGTGAATTTAAATGTTTTTAAATATGTATGCTTGACCTGAAAAGACCTAACAGTTAAATGCAGGCCTTCTATTCCAAAAAGTGCTGTATCAAAGTTTACACTGTTAACTTTTTTTTTTGGTAAAAATTTTTTTACAAAACTTCTTCTATGTTTAAGTTGAAATTTGAATTATATGTATAAACTGAACACCTTAATGGCGGCAGAGCAGATCAACAAGTCTTGGCTTTGATTTTCATTTGGCTCAGTTGATATTTATTTAGTGGTCTTCCCGTGAAATGAATCGACTTTCCCTCTCTGGCTATGATAGGCTGGTAACCTGTAGGATTACAGGTTCACGCCGTCGTTGTAATACCTAAAGACGTTAAGCCCAAACAAACAAAAATATGCAAACTTAGCAGAGCTGATCGTCTGATCGATACTGTAATATTTTTCGACGTTCAATGTTTCCGTTTTATTTTATCCCGTGCAGTATTCATTAAAATAATAATACTCTCATTTTTCGTTAACAATCCGGGTCTCAAATCCGCCAGTAAAACAACAACGTTAACTTTTAAACAAGTAAAACTTTAGTTATTTAGAGAACTATTATTTACTTGTTAAATCCGGATGATTTCCGACTACTCCAACATTAATAAACAAGCTTTTTGACATACGGGGTTGAGGGGGCTCCACTTAACCTTCCAATTCTTCTCGTATTTAAATCTTACAATTAAAAATCCTTCCTAAAATCCTCAATGCTCTTTATTATGTCTCAAACAAACTTATCGATAAAGATCTTAATGTTCCATGTGTTACAAATTTGGCCCAAACCAGGTACCTATCCTTTCATTGTGAACTCCATACCCCCTCGAATCCACGAGTCTCCCAACTCGCTTCACACTCTATTCCTGATAACCCTCCGAGGATTCTAAAAAGAAGATGGCCGAGAGACCTAGTAAAACATTTGTTGAAGTGCTATTAGTGAGTCGTTCTTGATATGTCCTTGTTAACATTATTCCCAAATTTACTTGTTGTTTATAATATATACAGTTGTAAATATTAATAAATATTAAGAAAAAAATTCGGATGTGTAAAATCCTCATCGGCTTTTCTTATGTTAAGAGTTAATTACTGAAATATATACTGATCATTTAATAGTTAACTTGTTTAATTATTTTTATCAATTGTGAATACTTCTCTAACAAAGTGCTGTTGGATTATTCGTAATCATTACACATTCACTAGAGCAAGATGCGTATAGTGATTAGGAATGTCTTGTAGAGTCAAACACTGGTTTATAGTCAGTGTACTGTGACATTAGATTGATTTTTGGCTGGGATTGCATTATGCGCTAATTGGTGCGAGAAAGGATTAATCACCCTTTTGCATAATCTTTAAGGCGTTGGCTTCATTCAATGTGCCAAGGCTTGTGCAATCGACGTCCATTGAGCTGACAGGCTTGAACGATCACCTGCTGGTTCGGAAACCTACGCCGTAGTACAAGCTCGTAGTCTTGGGTCAGGTTTGAGCTGAGCACAACCTGTCGATTTTGCCGATTGGATTATTAATCTCGTTTCGACCTATATTGAACTAGACGTAGGGCATTAATCGTTATTAGTTATTACACTGCCTTCCTAGAGCGCAACTAGCCGGGAGGGGATGTCTGCGTGTCATGACTTGTCCTTCGGTTTATATTTATTCGTTTCACTGCTTGGCAATATCATTAATAGTTTAATCTTTGCAAAGTAATATTTACCTGTCAGAGGACTTAAAAAATAATTCATAAATTTTTTTACTCATTTGGAATATTGTCCGGAGGTTGCGTGTCATCAATATTGAGTAATTTCTCATTTTCTTATCATAACGTGAAAGTTGCCTCCCAGAGTTTGAGTTCTTATGTGCCCGTCCTTTACTACTTCCCGCTTCCACGCTTATTTGGTTTACACGTATTGAGGTCTCACAATTTTTATTGCGTTTGTATCTCTTATAAAACTAGAAAATAAGTTTTCAATATAAATTAAATTAAGTAATCTAGAGTGAAGGATTGCGAACGATTAGATTTTTTTTGTTGAATGCTTACGGATATAGAAAACTTAATAAGTGTGACTTGAAATGGCATGTCATAATGAAATGTATACATTTTTTTTTTTCGCTCCACCCTAATGTATATAAATACGTAATATCTTTTTTTTTTTTCGTATACAATAATTTTATCATCAACTATTAAATAATTTTCGTTTATTTTTTTCTGATAATTCTGATTATATGTCTGATAAATTATCTCGATCTTGACTTTTTGTCTTTTCGGTGATATAATTTTTTTTTTATTCTCAGGCTGATTTTTTCTTAGAATTATTAATAGTGTATGTGTAGTGTAATATATTACTCAAATAGTAATTACTTTAATATTTTCTTCATGTTATAAACAAGACAAATTTTTTAAAAACAAAAATACAGATTTATAAATATGTAAAAGTAAAATTGTAATATCTAACTTATTTGATGGAAGATCAGTAAAACATATAAGTTTTATAGGAAATGAAAGCAGAGATCGGAAGAACTCAAAATTTATCTTCCGAGAGTAAATTCTAAATTTTACTATATCAACGTAGTGATATTAATGAGGTATAAATCATTTTATTTATTACTCTTAGTGCTTGAAGTAGAAGAAGCTTTGTAATTGTTAAAAAAGTGAATAATATTTTTTTGTGAATTTGTAAAATGGGCCAAATCAGATTCCTTACATGGTCAATATATTAAAATATATTTTGTTACTATTTTCTATACAATCTTCAAAATCACCGCCTTGTGTAACCGTTGATCATTAAATAGTATTTCTCTACCAAATACTGGACCTATGACCAGACCCCTCATGAATTGCAATGTTCTTTTAATATTCCGTTGTAATTTATTGGTAATAATTTACTTATTAATAAATAATATTCAAGGCATTTGTTTGTGGTATAAGTCACAAGTAGTATATTTCTTCCTTTTCTCTTTGTACTGTCAGTATCTTCTCAACCGTCTCACAGCTGTCCCCCGGCTAAACGGTTTCGCACTACAGGTTGTCGGAAGACAAACATCCAACTCGCTGACCAATGCAAAGAAAACATCTCTTTCTTGGAGGTCCTCATCAAAGAGACGCCGTTTTCAATTATCGCGTCAAAAGGCTCTGAAATTGCCCCAGATGTTCCTCTGTTCGCTAGGCAGGTTGACTCTCTGACCTAGTTCTTCGCTAAGGGATAGCCCGGAATAGTCGGGAACATACCGGTGAGGGTTCGTGTATAACCTACGGGTTGGACTCAGGCCAGCATGTACCCACGGGTGTATCCCGGTCGTGTCTTGTCTTTGCTATTCATTGATGTAGATATACTTGCGTCAGGATAATTTTATTTTTATATTATATACAAATATCTAATGTGAAAAAGCGCATATTTTTATTTTGATCTTCAGGATCTTTGCTTTAGGACTGATTGATTATTTTAGCTAACTCTCGAATCTGAAATCACTCTGCAATTAACCTTATTACTCCTCATTGACGAGGGAATAACAATGTCTAAGTTATTTTTCATGATCCCTGAAACAGTTTTTTTACTCCCCTGTATTGTGATTATTTTCATATTCGATATTTTGCTTTATCAAGAACGATAGTTTGGTTATTTGAGTACGTCCTCAATCATAAAACGATGCTACATTTTAATATAATTTTTTTTTCATTTTTTAATTTTCTTTATTGACCACCTTTCTTTGAAGAATGGCAAACAATTTCAGTTAAAGAAATTCTAATATAAATATGTAAATGTATAATTATATATTCCTAAAGTTTGAATACAGTGATCGAGAATAAAAAGTCACATTATAAATTGAAGACAGCAGATATATTTTTATATCTACTATTTGTGACATCAGGGTTGGACAAAATTTAATCATAGCTATTTGAGGACTAATTTCCTGAAATCGTATCACCTTATTTAATAATTATTAAATTAAGTGATTAATTCCAAGAAATCAGTTATCAAAAAGCTATGATTGAATTCTCTGCCGTGGATGTTGGTGCGGTTAAAAAAAGAAGGTAATAATTTCTTCCTTTAACCAAATCAAAATTCATGTGAATGAGTTCAGCTGGTAATGGTGCCAGTCTTTAAGTATTCATATATATCTCTCTTAGTCATGAATTGTTTGCTGATGTGACTATAGATTTTTGAAACTTTACTTAAGTGTTATCACACGAAAAGATCGAGAAAATGTAATGATCTGTTAAAAAAAAATTGTTTACCTCCTTTTATTTAATTATTGTAGTAGCTGTTCATTTCAGTTATTCATGCACCCTACTGAAAGGTTATTTCATTTGAAATATTGTTTCTCAAATTTTTAATATAACTTGTTTAAGTCTTAAATTTTTACTGCGAAGATTTACCAAATAAAATTTAAAATACAGTAAGACCTCGATAATCGGGCTCTCTATAGTCCGGCAGACCCGATAGTACGGCATCCATCATCTTGAAAAATAAAAATTAGAGTTTTGGTAATTATTGAGTGATTTAGGCTATCTGTTGGCTACACATCGTCTAAAACTGTGTAAAAATCTACCGCTCAACATTGCACTTGGCATGGCGCAAGCTATGGCCAAAACATTTTGAAATAAACTTCTTCGGAAGATGAAATTGTTGATGAGCCATCAACCGGTGAATCACAGGTTGTAAAGGTTTCTTCTATTCCAAAGAATCCATTAAGCGGTCTTCCAGAAGAATAACTCTGCGAATGGATCGATAAAGAAAAAGATATTGATACAGATGAGGAGCTTAGTGATGAGGCAATCATAAAAAATGTGTTAAGCCCACAGGATTCACAAGAAACCAAGAGTGATGAGGAGCAAGCAATGTCACCAACCAACATCACATGGGCTGATGCTTCGGAGGCATTGAATAAAAACGCGAACCAATCAAAAAAGCAGGTTGATATTCCTTCAATGTTCCAAAGAGCTCAGAAAAAGACGATGCTAGATGCAAATGCTACAACATTGCCACTTCCTACTCCCTCAACATCATCTGCGCTACTGGCATCGGTGCCTGCAGCAGACAGTAAATCTGATTGAATTCTACAGCACTGTATGCACATCTTTTTTGATGAAACATAACTTTTGGTTCTGTTTTTGTTTAATGTGTTGAAATATTTGTATGTAATAATTTGTTGTTTGTTGTAATGTTAGACAAGTGAAATGTTTAACTCTTTAGCAATGTTGTACAACCAAATCATAATACGCAAATATATATAAAAATATAGTGCCTTTATGTATGTACTTTTTTAAGAAACAATTTTTAATTCAGTTTATATTTTATGTATTGTAGCATTTTTGTTTGTGTAGCGTAACAAATTTTTAACTCAATAATATATATATATATATATATATATATATATATATATATATATATATATATATATATATATATAGTTTTTGTGCGTTCATTTATAGTTTATTCCCTGTTTAAACCATTTTAAAGGAAGACCTCGATAATCCGGCATATTCTATAATTCGGCATCGTCGGATCCCTAAGCGTGCCGGATTAAGGAGGTCTTACTGTATATCATGATTTTATTTAGTTTTTTATCATGAATCTCATCATTGATAATAAGAATTATTTGAAATAGACCTTGCCTATTGTCTATAAAAAGGAACTAGCCGACAGCTGCGAGCTAGTCAGCGGTCCTTGAGAACACGTGGCCACTGTTTACAAAGAGATAGCGGTCATTGCTGAACGAATTCGACAGCTGTTCGAATTTGATCTATCGTGTAAGGTAAGGATCTCAACGGGACTTGTCGCTATGAGATTAATAATTATTTTATTTTAACTGCAACTTATCCTTAATACTGCGAAAGGTTATTGAAACTCAACGGCTTTAATATTCTGTTTGGTGAATAAATTATACCTTAGAGAAAAATAGATGCCATTCCTAAATGATTTGAACAACTGGAAAAAAAAATTACAATTTTAGGGGTTTTAGTTTAGCCACGCATTATAAATAATAAGAAATCTGCTTGTCCTGGTGAAAATATTTTAATTAAAATTTGTAATTGCACCACATAAATTCTATACAATTAGTACAATCCATAGTTGCAGGATAAATTTATAATGATTAAAAATCATTAAAATAAAAACATTACATGCTGCTGTCAGCGTGATTACCATTAAATTACAAATCTTATATTTATCTACGTTGAATTAATTCATCAATCCTAATTCTATAATGTAGCTGGAACAGTAGAGTCAAGCATCAAATAAAAAAATCAAATTAAGATGAATAGACATAAACATTTCTTCAGATTAATCTTTTCTCATTTTTTTTTTTTTTTAATATCTGGGTACTCAATCCGATATGGATCGTATGCCTAGCTTGAAAGAAAAATGTTATTGTTTTCCTCCATTTATTTAAATGATTTAACACATACAAGGTTTTCACTGAAATAGTTTTATTATGTAATAATAAATTTAAATTAAATTGGAAACCAACATTGATTAGGAAAATTTGAATTTAAAACAGACTAGGGTAATAAAAAAAAAATTCTAGGTATAATAGCCATGGTTTTATATAACAGAAAATGTGTGGGATATATTTTTACATTAACACCCACCTCTAGCAGACCATTCAGTTATCTAGTTTGGAAAATTCCAGCCTCTCAAAGGATTGACTATTAATAACTCTCGACGAATGACCGTTTATATTTTACCGTGAAAATTGATGCAATGCATTATTTTTTACGACTATCTCTTTCTGATTAATTAATAGCATTTCATTATTAATAATAAAAGCTCAATTATGATTTTTTTTTTCATATAAGTTGTAAGACATTACCATTTGGAGGAGTTCTGGCTCTATTGAGGCAAATGCAGAGAGTAAATTATATAAATCAAAATGAAATAATGTTTACTATTTTCAATACAAGTACAAGTTTGTGAAACTTAAACTTAAAACAAACCGAAAAACGAAATCAATTTCTCATTGACTGGGAAAACAATTAATGATGGATGATGGATATGCCTTTCTATAACTCACTGCTTTTGATTAGAAAACTTTCGACAAGTTTTCAATTTGAGCAACACCGACATAGTAGCTAGAGCGTGTCAAGAAAACCCCAACACTTGGAAAAAAGTAGGCAAAACGTGACTGTTTTCATTCAAAACAATTATTATGTTAAACAACTACTGTCTTCCAAGGCCAAGGGCCTTGTCACAAATTGCTTGCCATACTGTCCTATCAGCAACATTAAAACAATATATTAATGGCGTATTTGTTGACTGAGAAATATTTAAAGATGTAAGTAGTTAGGCAGGCATGCAGTACAACAAAAAAGTTGTTTTTGTTTATTCTTATTTTTGGTACAAAAGCCGGGTGTCTGTCCTCTTTTTATTATGGCTGACGGTGAAGAACCGTGTCCATCAGCTTTAGAAGACTCTCCAAGACAATAGAGAGGATGTAGAACTGAGGACATGCAATAAAACTGAAGATGTGATGAATTATTCATATTGTATTTGGAGGACTAAGGATCATCCGCCGGTGGTCGAGTGGCCAACATTCCCCTTATTATATAACATTTTACATTTAAAGAATATTTTCATTTCCTTTTTTTAGTTTTCAACGTTTCTAGACTGGTATATATCGGTAAGAAACATACAAATGTTAAGTTTTTTAAACCATTTTGTGTGAAATTAAGCACAATTCGGTATACAGAGCTGTCCTAAAATGTGTATATAAATATTATGACAGGCTTATATGTGTAAACAAATAAATAATGAGTATATTTTTGCTGTTTTATAATTATGCTTTAATGAAGTAAGGTTTGAAAAAAAAAAATCGGAAATCAATTAAGGATTTTTATTTTTTCGTAGCATCTCTAGAATATATAGTAAATCTCTTTATATCATACAAATAAAAACTGCATTAACTCATAAGTTACTATTTTTTTATCCTCTGTGCCAGCAGCCTTTTACCGTTCTGAGGTGTCCTTAGATTAAGTATTTTGGTTTCTCATTTCGTTTGCTATTTGTCTAACAAGTCTATTAAATTATTACTTTTCCGTACTAAAAAAATTAACAAAAATAAGAAACATAATAGCACCTGTACCACTTCAACCCATGAATGGCCTTTGGATTCAGTATTTGAGAAAGACGTACTGTCACATGGTTGTGAAAGGTGGAAATTGTTTGGAAATCACGCTCAACCGCCAGGTATTTCCCCAAGTAAGGGTCCCATCTTTATAATGACTAGGTGGTCCCCAGGAAATCCCCCCTCCCCGACATTGAACTCGATCCAGGCATGAAATAACAGGATATAAATTCTCCTCCTTCAGCCTGATTCGAACTCGGGCCCGGAAGCCTGCCTTACTTTCTGAGCTGCCACGCTTCCTTTAATTTTATGTTTTGGAAAATCTTTAATAATATAGGTTTCAGGGCTTCCGTACTCTTTTTCTTATTTCGATAACAAATTTGTTGTTTTCGTCCTCTATGAGAACTTGAGGATTTTACATGGAATTCATTGTAAACAACTGCACCTGCTATGTTTATAATTACAACAAAAAAAATAAGGAAATCTAGATATATGACTAAGTAGAAGGATCTGGACCTATGAATGGCCGTAGGTGTGGAGTGTGGTCCTTGCTCGCCCACCGGGCCCACTTACCTGATCGCCCACGCTTGCAGTATATATATCTCTGTTTGTTGTTCCAACCTCTCTGATTTAAATTGTTTAAATCCAACTAACTCTTCTTCTGGAATTTGAATTTTTAACTTGCCTTTTGTTATTTCTTTTGCCCCCTTTTTTTCAAAAAGCTGTTTGCGAATCCGAAAATAGATTGAGAAAGTGTTGTATACTTAGATTCTGAGAAAAGATAGATAGTAGTGCACACTACTCTGTGTGTACAAGTCTGTTTAAAGGCAGTTTATTTTTTCATGAGGATAAAGTTGTATACATTTTAGTTCAAAAATCTAGTTGATTTTTTTTTTTTTTTTTTTTTTTTTTTTTTTTTTTTTTTAATCTTATTCCTTATAAGACATCTAAGTCTTAAATGTTGAAAACAGAAGTACCTATGCCTTAGTGCTAATCAATAATTTATTATACTATTTACTGAGTTGAATAAATAAATTTCTTGTCAGTATGGTACCTTTTTACATCACCAGAACTCGTTGACCTACGTCAAAAAAATAAAATAACTAAAAAAAATAATACAATAAAACCCAGGGCGCGGTAGGATATCTCAGTTCACTCTTTCCTTCTATGCTCCCCCTCACGATTCCGTAAAATGTGGTCTGGTCTTGCCAAAGAGAAAAACCACATTTTCATTTCTGAAAATCTTGCTCAAAGCTAATAAAACGAATTCACATTATTCCTTATGTCGCTGGTTATGATATCAGATAATAAAGTTCCGGGTCTTATACGAATTTTTAATTTTCATACGGTGGTAAACAGAGATACATATCAAGTTTAAAATAGCAAAGTTATGTTCCGATAGTCATTATTATTTATTTTATGGTATAATGCACATTAGAACTCTTCTTATACTTAAAATCTAAAAACATTAAATATCTTCATCATTAAGTTATTTAATAATATTATCAGTAAAAATGTTAATACTTTATGTAATGATTGTAGTATTGTTACATATCATTATTTATTAATTTTTCTAACTACATCACCTAGTATTCAATGAATTTCTATCTTTCGATAAACTAGGATGTCATTTGTTGATGTGAAATGACTAACCTGTTAAAAAGAAAACTAGTAGAAAATATTTTTGATACTCGACCCTATTTTCGACGGACTGTGACATATGACACAAACGCCCGACTATCCGTCAGTTATGCGCTGTGCATTCCATCCATACTGTTCTAGCCATCTGGTACTCCGTTGCGTGCCCAATTCGCTGAATAGTAATAGCTTAGCTGTCGACTGCTTCTGATTCGAACATTATTGTCGAAACTACAGCAGTCGGAGTTACACATTCCCATTATGATGCTATCTATTTAATTGCTGCAATTAACTCAGCTTTAGTGTAACCCGTATGAGGCTATTTCACCTTAAATGTCTTATATATTAATCGTTAAGTATTATTATGAAGTTGATTCTGTAAAGAATAATTATCTTACTTCACTTAACATTTTGACGGT
The DNA here is from genome assembly GCA_003667255.2 of Euschistus heros. NCBI lineage: Eukaryota > Metazoa > Arthropoda > Insecta > Hemiptera > Pentatomidae > Euschistus > Euschistus heros. The sequence goes on from RCWM02000139.1 coordinate 1,373,096, forward strand.
CATTTATAAAACGAGGTTCTCCGAAAAATTTTAAATATTGTTTTTATGAAAAAAGAAAAAAGAACAATTATAGTTGGATGATCCTCAGAAAATATGTTCATTTTGCTAAAGCACTATACTTCTAGCTCAGGGCTCCGAGTTCTAGTCCGGCTGAGCATATTACTCAATATCCTTCTTTCACAACGGTCGGCTTTGTAACTGTATACACTTATCCAGGTACTGAACCGAAGGATCCATCATGGTTGTAATGGTTCATTTTTTTTTTCGGACAGGTTTACTTTTCTTTTAGTAGTTGAGCATGTAAGAAAGTATTATTTGCACAAAAAACAGTAATACCTCATTAACATAAGTACTCTTGATCGTTGTAGTTCGCTTGCCGATTGGCTTTCAGAATCGAATTCTATTGGCGCTGTTGATGAGTCGATTAATATAATGACCAGGCTGTTTGCTAATGTGGTATGTTACATATACTGACTGCTCGTATTTGTTTGATTCTCATTGTTCCTAATGACGTGTTTATCCTCTACCGAGGATCGCCGGTGCCAAATTTATACTTTCTATTCAATATTCAATTGTTTTTAGTATAATTCTTAATTAATCTAATATAGCTTTCTAGTTTGGTGGCTAAAAGGCAGTTATTTTTTTGATATCGGCTTAGATATGAATTTAGGCTTTATTTTTTTTAAATTGGTTAAATATTTCTGATTGTAAAGAATTTGCTTTTTCAAGTACTCTCAGTACTAAAACGACCACATTCTATAATTCTAACATCGTTTTCTTGTTTTATTTATGCTGTTAACGGTTTCAGTTAACTGGAACTTCAGCATGTTATTTCAAAGATGAAAATCTCAAATCACTCTTGGCTAGTCAAAAAAGATCTTAACATGAAACATTATATATGAACGTATTACTTAATACATAAATGTATTATTAATATATTTTTTAAAAATTTACAATGTGATCCTCAAGGCTTTTATTACCTATTGCTGATTGAGAAAATTCCCATTCTTAAATCCTGATCGTTTGGATAACCAAAAGAGAAAATTCCCATTCTTAAATCCTGATCGTTTGGATAACCAAAAATTAACAAATTGTGTTACTATTTATTGGTACGTTAAGCAAACACACCGTTTCTAAATTGTTTATTTCGTTTAACGTCACTTTATGCTGCTATGGCTAATCGGAGAATGCTACGGCGGGAGTCCTAAATTTTGCCTATCCAGGCATAATTAGGATAGGGATCTTTAAAGAGGTCCTGACATCGCACAGACTCGGGACCCCCATTTAGGACTTCCGAAGGACGGCATAGCTAAGGATTTTTTACTCCCTTTAAAAAATCCTAAGGTCATCTGCCGGGCTACGAACCCGCGATCTTGGGTTTAGTAGGTTGCTATGCTAACCACTACACCACAGTTGACCCCTACCCTTTCTAAATTAGTACTTCATTGCCGTTTTAATTAACTTTTAACATGGAATATGTTTTACCCGTGGCCTAGTTTTTCAAAAGTGATAAGTTTTTGGGTGATGCGAGTACATTATGCGTAGTTTGACATGCTCTAATTGGCGTTGATCGGACCGAAAATTTGACATTTTCCTGATCAGGAATTTAATGGAGAATCTTTTTGTTTTATAACATTTGTCTCTAGGACCTACGGTTTAGGAGCTATGTTGGTTTGAATAAAAAAAAGGCACGTTTGATACTCCTATTTTTAAGTTTAATGGTCTAGGGGGCAACCTCTAAAACATGTTCCATGTTATTCTTTCTTTAGCCGACAGACTTAAGGGTGCCTTTAATTTTTGGTATTATTATTTCATTTGTAGATGGGACAGGAGTTATTGAACTTCAAACTTATTCAAGCCATCTTCAGCGACATTATCGTCGTAAATCTGTGGAGTTATGTAAGTGCCAGAGAGAGCATAAGAGTCTCCCGAGGAAATTGGCTAATAATACCCTGGGATTGGAAGGAAACGATTTGACCAAGGGCAGGGTATTAACTGCACAGGAATTTGGATCCCGTCCAGTCTCCGAACCTATATACTCGGTGCTCCAATAGTTTTTACCTGAGTCTTCCTCGGCGTCTGTCTCTGTCTGGATCTGGATCTGGGTTATGTTATCAACGGTATACAGTCAGCACAGCAATCGAGAAGTGTAGAACCATTGAACATGTGTTGAATAGGCACAGGATTAAAATATTTATACGGCTTAGTTTATATTCATTGCTACAGGCTCAACATAAGATTAATTTCATATGGCTGGTTTGACTTTCCTGTGTGTTAGGACTCCACTGTCTTCAACAGAATGGATGGAAAAAATGATAATTGAAATCTCCAAGAATAATGACAATGTATTCTTACATTAAGTGCTTAAAAATCATAAATAAAACAATATAAATATTAGAAACGATACTGAGAAAAATAATAATCAAAATTAAATATCATCGTTATCGACTTCTTCAACATTGACTGGGCTAACGCTCTAAGATCTCTATTAATTACGAACGTCTCTTATAGAAGTCTATAATCAGACCTATTTGGACATAAGGAGTTGAACTTTGAGTCTCTTCACTAAAAACCATCCAATCCTGGCAATCTAAAATCCTTTGAATAACTCTCAAAGCGTCTTGCTTTGTTTCAAATAAACTTATCCTCAAAGGGGTTAATGTTCCATATATTCCGATTTTGCTCAAACCTGATTTCTTTCCTTTCAAAGTAAGCTTCATAACTAATCCACAAGTCTTTCAACTTGCTTGCCGTTCTATTACCCAATTACTCTCTGATACCTCTGAAAAGAAGATGGTGTCGGAACTTCGTAATACTTGTCATTCATAAACATTTGACTTGTTATGAACATTTTCTTCACGTTTACAAGATGTAATTGTTTGTATAATGCTGTATATTTCAATAAATAGATAAAAGTTAAAATAAAATAAATATTAATATAATATCATAAATAGATTAAATAATAAAATTATAAAAATGTAAAAATTAAAGAAGAGGTCCTGGGAAAGTAATTGTATTAACGTTTTTTGTTTCATTAAAGGAGATTTAATTTAAGTATTTCATTTTTTAAAAAGCATAACTCCTCATAATTCCTTATTCATTACTACATGTTTCAGAGCTCATTCGCTCCATCTTCAGGTTCTTACATCTGTGATATTCAGTGTGATCATGTGATTATACCACAGTTGTAAGAACCTGAAGATGGAGCAAATGAGCTCTGAAATATGTAGTAATGCATAAAGAATTATGAGAAGTTATGCTTTTTAAAAAATAAAATAATTAACGTTTTTAAAGAATTTATATGAACAATATTGAAGAGTAGAGAATACCAGAGAATTGAAGATCGAATTTGAGGAGGGCCTGAGGAAATAGTCAGATAAAGGAAGAAACCTAGGAAATGTCTACGGGAAAGAGAGTGTCATTTTAATTTTGCATAAAAATTGATTGCAGGAGAGTCCCTGACATGTCCTTAGACAAATCTATCAAAATAGTTAATTAAACGTTTTTTGATTAATCGATAAATAAATTGATTTATAAATTATAAATTAATTAAGTACAAGTTATTAGTGAACAATCATAAAAATGACTTTCTGAAACTGAATATATTATTCCGCATTGTAAAATGTCAATAACCAGGACTACGTAGGTTTCACACAAAAAATTACAGAAAACAGAACATTAATGAATTACTTTTTAGTATCTAAAAATAGTTATTGTGAGAAAAGTTGCAAATGGCTAATGCTGAACGAAAATAAATTTCGGGTAATTATTTCGAGATAATTATCATTGAAGCAATAATTAAAATATGTTGTATAATAAAAAGGTTTAGGCTATCTGCATCTTAGATTGTCATGCGGTATAGTGTACCTAATTCGCCTTGCGGATAGGGGGAAAGGGCATTGAGTTCCTTTTAGTGCAAAACTGAAATTTTACTTTGTGTAATATTGGTCTACTAGCTGAAAGTACCCCGCTCCGCTACGGTTTAATATCATTAGGATGAAGACAACTTAAGTTAGTAAAAGTTAAGCTTAACGTTGATAATTATTATTACTTAAATAAACCTGAACAATTCCATTCTTAGAATAATTTCAATAAGTAAATTTGACAATTTGCAAAAGTTAATTTTATATTATTTTGATAGTCCTCCAGTGAAGCTTCGAGGCAGCACTACCATCTTACCCAGCTCTGATACCAGACCATCAGCTTTTCTTATGGCATACTTTAAGTGAATATAGTCTTAACTTCTCAACTTTTTTGATTTTTTCGAATAAAGTTTAGTCTTTCTGTTTCTATTTTTGCGTACATATCAAGCATAAATTGGTTGAGATTACGAAATTAAAGTAAATAAGGTTCTTCACCTTCACCTTCCTCGCTCCACTAACATTTAGGCGTAAAAATCAGCTGCAGACAGTTTTCTTAAGTGATGTATTGGAGTTTGGGTCACGCTGAGGGATGTTAATACTGTACCTTTCTTCTCCATGGTAGAACATGATACGATACTAAAGAGAATCATACACTTGGGTAGAACTATTGATTCTTATCTGTTTTTTGTCCCTACATCGAACTGGCCTTACATGTCATCACCAGAGAACATAAGTCTTTTAACCTCCTCTTTAACATAAGTCTTTAAATAGCTTCTCTTCACGAAATAACTCAAACTTGTAAGTTGTAAGTAACCTCTGCAGCTACCATGAGTTCACAGAAAGTACCAATATTATAAGGTTTCGACATCGATCGTATTTTTGTTTGTTTACAACTATAAGGAACTTAAACGGTGGTCAAAGTTTGCGGCTTAAAGATCTAACCTATTTTTTAACTAAGCTTATATCCAAATACCAAATGATAATTAATCTTTTATTATTCACCCAATAAAAATTGAAATCGCATTTTTCGCAAATTAGCCGCGATCCAGGCCGATTTTTTAAAATTCCTTTCTTAGCGAGCACCTACGGCCCTAGAGGAATCTACATATCGAATTTCATTCCAATCCGTTCGGTGGTTTCTGAGATTTCGTGTTAAGTGAGTGAGTGGTATTTGACAAATATATAATAGATAAATTAATCAAATTATTTGAGATGAATTTTGTATACTGATAAACTTCCTTTTATTTTATTTTTTTATTTAATAAAAACTTTCAGTTTCAGTTTTAACTTAACTTCTTATATATAAATATATATCACCATTAACTTATGGATTAATGAATATACAAAAAAATACACCAGCATGTACAGAATTATTCAACATCCGTTTAACTATTTGATGGAACCTCATTGCTTCTCTGATGTAATCTTTCTTTGATTTGATGTCTAGTTGCAAAATATTCGTGACTTAAACCACAGATCTCTAATGAGCTTTTTTTGTCTGTCACTCACAAACAAGTCATCATAGCGCATTTTAATATCTGAATGATTTTGTAATCCTGATTTATGCACCTGCATTATTTTTGTTAATTACTTTAGTAGACCTTATAGCATATTAAGCTTGGATTTGTAATAATTGTTAATGCAACATGAAATTCTTAAATGAGGATTAAAGCTGTAAATAGTTTGAATTCCATCATGATTTATTCTGTTGGTCCGCCAGGAAATAAATTTCAACCTGCTCAGGGGTATTTAAACCCGTGGCCTTCTGTACCGAATTTTATATTGGTTCTCTCACTATATTTTATTCATTTATTTTCTTAATTCTTCGTTTATGAGAATCGGTAGGGAGTCGATGCACAAATTATATCACGGGAAAGCTTAGTCTTCGAACCAGGTGTGCGGATGTTGCGGTAGGCGTGGGCAACACATCGTTGGTAATATTTGTGTAACAAATCACATCAACAGATCAATTATCTATTGAGGGTGTAGTGAACGCAATGTCACCGAACGATAGCGAGATCCGGCTCGTTATCCTCATCAAATAAAAAGGAAACGAATAAAAAATTGCAAAAATAAAGTTACGAAAGAAAAAAAAAAACTAATAACTCGGCGACCTTTGCGGCGCCCACTAGCGGCCTGTGGGCGATGCAGTTATGTAAATGGAGTCGAGTCACGGTCCCATCAGGTGTAGCGCAGGGCGACCAACCCGTTCCGATCTTGTTTCTGGTATTCCATGTTGGTGTGTGCTATTGTAAAAGTATTATTCTATGATCTGTGTATTTAACTGTTAGTTAGATTCCTCGAAAGCATTTTATATTCAGTAACTTTATAATTTTTCATCATCGACTTAGATATCTATGTACCTAAAGGTAGGTGAACAATAACTGTCAGTTTTTGCAAATGCTTAGAGCTATTGTTCATCTACAAGCGTTCATCTATATACCTGTAGTTGTGTACCGGCCTTAAAACATATTTACAATCACAGTTATAAAATCTATACTCGAAATGTAATAGTTCTGTGTTATTTATATTCTTGTACAAATCTTTTAAGTACTGAGAATTATAGGTAGGGATTGGTATATTCTAGAACTAATCTTTCCTGATCAGCAGTTGGAGCTAATTTGGTATAATGGCTGTACACTCTAAAAACCCAACTTTTTAAATTTTAATTAATGATATTTAAGTTGTGTTTTTTTTATTTGTTTTTTTATTTTTAGTCCTTGGTTTTATTTCGACAATGTTGGCATAGGATAACGTCTACAATGTAAGGTCGGTACACATAGTAAATTTAGCTGTATACTGTATCTTTAGTACGTTGTAGATAAACAACTATGTTATTTTACTATTTATTCAAATCTTTAAATTATTCATAGTATTTTGGCAGTTGTCAGGAGAGATGTGGTTAGTGCCAGTGTCACGTAACCAATAATTTCGGTTGCGTAATATCTCTAAGAGTTTTAAAAATCCGCGCGAGACAGCTGACTAATATTAGGTAGTATAATTAGGACTGTGGGGGGAGGGGGTGGTTTTGTGGTGTAAACAAGGTGATAGCTTCAAGTAGCCTGATGCAATTTTTGATATCATTTAGGAAAATATAACAAACAGAGAGCGCTGCCAAGTGGATTAGCCGCCTTGGTTCTTATTGTAGGGAGGATGAGGCAGTAGATATATATAGCGCACGAGGAAGTGGAGGCAGCGCGTATGGTTGTCCAGCCGTCTCGTTATGAGTAGTGTGGATCTTATAAGTTAAGAAGAAGAAGAAATGAGTTGCTCATGCTACTAAAGAAGCTACAATACTACACAATAGAAAACATAAAAACACAACATACTAGTCACGATTTGTTAATCATTTTCTAAATATCTTTTGTATCATTATGCTTTCCTGCGTGCGCATTATATTTTATTTTTATATTAATATTAAAATATTATTTTGTTTTAAATTTATTGGAGGAGAGCAGCTGGTGACAGAAACAAATGGAGGGGAATCGTGGAAGAGGCCAAGGTTCTGCATGGACCGTAGCGCCATTGTTGTTGTTGTTGTTGTTGTTGTTGTTGTTGTTGTTGTTTAAATTTCAGTTTTGGGTTTAGCGAATAAGTTTGAACCTAAAATTGAATTACAGTAAAGCGTCGATTATCCGAACTAATGTTGTCAGGGGTGGTTCGGATAATCGAAATTCGCTTAAAAAAAGATATATGTATTTAGTTAGTTCCATACTTTATATATAGTTCCATTTTGTCTTTTAATGAAAGTACCACTCGTTTTCTTTGTGTTGTTTCGTGTTGTAATTTAAAAACAAAATGCGAACACAATTTTTTTATGCTTTAGAGCTGATAATGAATGTTTAACATTCGAATCCAGTTTTTAAATAATATAGTTCCAATAAAAGTGGCCATTAATTCCTCAATCCTAATTTCTTCTTTCTTTCTCTGTCCAAATATTAACGAGTTAGAACTAGAATATGAAAATATAAGTCTAATTTCATCTTGATATCAATAATAAATCAATGCGGTTTATTGCGAGTTATTCGATAGTTTTGGAGTAGTTCCTTTCTGCTTATAATTATGCTACCATAATTATTCTCATAATATGGATAGTGTAACTTTGATTTTAATATTTTTAGTATTCAAACTATATCTGCGTTACATTGGAGGAAGTATGGTCTGTAGAATTTTTTTTTCTGTTTATTTTCTTTATATTTCAAATTCTGATTTGTGGGCAGTGCTGTTCATTGAGTTGGATAGCCTCCTTTGAACTTTGGTGGTTATTTATCGAGCCAGTCGTTGAGAAATGACAGAGGGAGCTGACCACATGAAAGGGACCCTACACAAGAGGGAGGCAGTGACGTCAATGCAATGCCCGCCGTGATAGGCCAACAATCCAACTGGAAGCAGATAATATCCTACCTCTATCATACGAACTGGAAGCGATGGGCATTTACTGCTGTCGTCGTTATAATCCTGAATATGGGTTCCTGATTCGGTGGAATAGTTAAGTCTTAAATATTTTACAGCGTATTTTAAAAAATATTCTGGTCAAAATTGTATACGCGAATAGTCTAGCTACTGTGGGAAACTAATGAGTGTTTCCAGGAAAAAAATATAGAAGTTTGATTCAAGTTTTGTTTTGGGGGTGCCTGATCCGAATTTTAGCCCCCTCTAAACTAGCGCGTTCCAAAATATAATAAATAAATAAAAAATATTTATTTCTCATTTTTTTGTTCATATCTATACAAAAAATAAAATACAAACAAAAAATGTATGGTGCGGCCGTTTTCCATACTTCATGAAATAATAATCTTTGATTTCATGTAACTGAGGAATTGGATATTAATTACAAACAAAAAGAGAAGTTACGGGGAAAAAAATCTATAAGTTGTTTCATATATCGCACATGTATTTCTCAAGTGACACAACTCAGAAATCTGTATTTCTAATTTATAATCATGTTTAATTTAAATACTCTTCTATGAAATGTCAAAAATGCATCGAATTAACTTCAAACCACAACTGACACATCTCACTTGCTGTTGGGATAAATAGATAATTCAAGTATATATTAGAAATACATGTGCATATATATATATATATATATATATATATATATATATATATATATATATATATATATATATATAATTTCTGCGTATATTCATTTCCATTTCGTTCCTGGAAAACTTTAATTGAGGAGCATAGTTGTCACTGACAGTTATTTCTATGAGGCCTATTCTTTACATCGTGTACTCTTACAAAAGTTTAAGAGATATCAATTTAAATTTATAGTATATTGTCTTTATTTTTTTTCATACATTTTTGTCCTTTAAAACGTTTAGGAAAACAAAAATGTATAAAAGTAAATAAATATTGCCCGCCAAGGTCCTTAGAAAATCGAGTAATTTGTATTTTGGGAACCGAGAAATTCCTGGAAGTTAAACCTTAAACCTGAAAGTTCCATTTTTTAATAATAATGTCAAAGTCTGCAAATCTCGATTCAAAAAGAAATATGATGTACCTAAGAAGATTGGATTTACAGTCCTGAAGGAAGTTCCATCCACTATTCAACCTAATACTCATCATCTCAGTCCTGATAAAATAATAAAAATAAAAAAAATAAATAAATAAAATGAAATGTAACTGGATAGTATTATCTGTACCATTACTTGTATGAATCCTCTTTATAAACATATGCAGGGTGAGTATCTCTTAGTGTATAAAAAAAATTGGGTGATACTAGATAAAAAATGTAACCAAATGCCGCAGACCTCACTTTTTTATTCCAACCCGTTGCAGATATACGATAAATCTTTTTTGAGGAAACCACGTTTTTTTTTCCATAAAAGCTGTAATATCTCCATTTTGTTTAAATATTTTTCAAATTTTGACCACGTTTTCGAATTAATCATTACATTTTCTATAATAGCTGAGTACCTGTAACCTTGAATTTTACCAACTTGGGATCTAAAGAACAGCTTGATCTTCACCTTAAGTCACAATGTCGTATTTACTTCAACACTCACCGTTTTTCGAAAAAAACTATCCACAAAACGTCAAATTTCACAAAAACTTGCAAATTTAATTAGCGTTCGAATGATATGTTAAACGTAATGATTTTGTTTCAATTTTATGGAGAAATTTACTTTTGAAACCGAAAAAACGTGGCGTTCTCATTTGGCATACAGATCAGTTACTTGTGTAAATAAAACATTATGACTATCCCTTAATGGAAATGTGCATTTTAAACATAAAAAACTCTTCATTGGAATAAAAAGCAGAGAAAAAAAATATTGTTTAATAGAAAATAAAGGAAAACTGTCAATAATCTTTAAAACCAGATCAGAGGATCTTATGTTATTACATTTATTTATTTATTTATTACTATTATTTAGGATTTATTTTATTATATTTTCAATGTAACGTTTAAAACTCAATGATAATGAAAATAAACAATTTTGCTTTTAGCTTCTGAATGCAGATGATATTAAAGAATACCACCTTTTGCGGTGAATTTATGGCTAGATGGGTCTTTTTTTACAGGGGAAGACATTTCTACCGTTACATGTGGAGTATCGTTGGTTTATTCATATTTGTATAGCTGTCGAATAGTGTTGACAAATCATAGTTTACCCAACAGATTGAATGATGAAATTACAAAGATTTGTTTCAAAATATCCTACCAAAACTTCATCACGATATTCCACCTGAAGATCGGCAAAATAGGATTTTCCAACACCATGGTGCTCCTCCACATAATTAGAAAGCAATACAAATATAAACCAAGGATATACATGGATAGGTAGAAATGCCTTCCCCTGTAAAAACAGACTCATTTGCCCATAAAATTCACCTCAAAAAGTGGCATTCTTCAACACAATCTGCATTCAGAAGCTAACAGCAAAATTGAGGTATATGATCATTATCAATGGATGTTAAACATTACATTGAAAATCTAATCAAATAAATCCTAAATAAATAAATGTAATAACATAAGATCCTCTGATCTGGTTTCACAGATTGTTTGCGGCATTTTACTACATTTTTGATCTAGTTTCACCCAATTTTTTTTTATACACTAAGAGATACTCAGCCTGTATATGTTGGCAATAGTATATATGCAGTCCACATACTTTATTTGCGAAAGATCTCACGCAGTTGGAATGGATATCCCAACAAAGGCTTAAATGATATTGCTACCTCCTAAATACCAGAAAACACCAAAATAAGGCTGAAAAGGAGCTGGGATGAGAGACCTCATTGAATATAATAAAAACATTAAAAATTAAAGACAGGAGATGGTTCCGCTGGGGCCTGTTTTCCTCAAGAGTTTTACGCCTTGTAGATATTCAGGTATTACATTTATGTATAGATTCATTGATTTTCAATATCAAAATTGAAAAATGTGAATGAAGAAATAAAGTGTAGAAAAATATTTATCTAAGCTAAAACAAAGGGCTTTTTACATCCTTAAGCAATATTCATACTCTGGTTGTAGACAGAATGGTTCAATAAAGTTGAAATTTACTGTTATTTTTCCTTAATTACTATACTTTATGTTAAACAAGAAAGGCTACAAACATTATTACTGGAATGTATTTTACAAGATAGTGACGATAACTAATGTAAAATCAGTTATTGGCACCCTAAAGATATATTTTAAAATAAGAACAGAAACGAAAGTATTTTAACCCAGTTTAGTTAAACGATTTTAAATGAATTTTATTAAATTCTTTTATAGTTAATTTTTGTTTTTTTTAATTTTTAAGTTGGGGTGTCAAGTAATTCCTAAGGTGTCAAAACTGTCTGGTTTATACTATATTGTGTTGTGGAAAACCTTATTTACCTTTTAGTTGTTACTTGACCCAGTTTTTGGCTATTCGAAACATTGGTCCAATTTTAAATCAATTTTCTTTTAAAAGCTTTTTTCAACTGCCCAATCAGCTTTGCTTATTGAGTTTGGAATGTTTAATAGCCTGGTAAATTTAACTGATTTCATTTGTAGTATTATAGAGTAGGAATTGCTGTGACGTTTGGCTTAGGCTCAAGCCCCGGCACGTGGAGATCCATCAACACGCTGCACCCTCGCCATCTCCTTGACATTGTTATTGTACTGCATTTAACAAGGCCTCCCTCTCCTTCCATTTGGCTAACGGAAACCAGTAAACGGGTAAAATTAAATCCCTTATGAGGGATTACTTACTAATACTCGACATCTCGTGAAGTATACCAATTATCAATTCGTGACCACCCTTCATAAATCATTTAAATCTTGAATGGCAAAATCTACTATTATCTGTTGAGTAATATTTCCCTAATAGAATAAAATAAAATAAAAAATAAACATTCTGGGACCAAGTCCCGTAAGAATATACAACGAACAAAAGGTATAATACAATGATTCCGGTGATAAAATGTATACTGATAATGGAGCATTCGTTGGAGTGAGCGCTCCCTCTTTAGTCGTATTCATCGGTATCCTGAATATATTTTGTAGACTGGCAAATGAATCACCAGTAGTTAAGAATCTTAAAGTTACAAGTTAACGAAAATGTTTACTCTCTTGGGCAACCCAGAATATAGATCGGTCCTTAAAGTTGTCCAAAAATGTGGTGTTTAATAGGATTTCTGATTTTTCTACAAGGCCATAAAAATGTAATCTATGAAATATTAAATTAATAAAAATTAAAATTTAGGTTGCACTTAACAAGTAGTGTTTCTTCCGATTTTGAAATATTACAGAATTAAAGAAATATATATATTTTTACTAAAATTATAAACATGAACAACGGAAAAGAAAGATAAGATTTCAACTACTTGTAAATAAGATTTTAACAATTCTTACATATGTTATTATGGGTTAGTGATAAAAAGTTGGACGGCAAACAAAGGAATGATCAAATGCACCACCATTCCTTGGGGAACGGGAACTTATAGTGCGAGAGGAATCCGAGCATTTTGGAACTTTTTGATGGAGAAAGAAAGCTAGGAAGTGACTTCTGCCAGATGAGGTATAAAGCCATTTCAACGCGACATAGGGATGTGATGTGGATGAGTCTTTTGGAACACGAAAGATAAACTTTATGAAACAGTTTATTAGTCTTGTTAACCTGTTCTCGAGTTCCGCCGACAATCCATCTTATGCCACACCTCATTAAAATGAGAGAGGATAACGTAAGAAATTAGGTGTTGTCGGGTAGGCTTCTGGTGGGAATTCGGGGTGTAAGATTGTTTAAGGATGTACATAGCCCGTCGATTATATGTTGTAATAAAATATTTTCAAGTGTAAAGTAGAATTGAATAGGTTTGGAGATAATAGTAAGGATCTGAAGGTGGGATAGGGACCTCAAATGGGTACTAGGACCTAAGACAATGGCTTAATATATTGTTAATATGTACGTAATATAAATGCAATACATTTTTAATATATATAATATGTGTTAATGCATTCATTCATTCATGTATTTATTTTACTTTATAGATCGCGGTAGACGGGAGTGCTGCGGAGTGTTTCGGGTCAGTTTGGACGCGGACTTGCTCTCTACCTTGGTGTCGATATACCCTGAGTGGTTCGCTGACGCCGCAGACATGGAGTCAGGACAACGCTCACCCCCAAAGGCTGAAGTGGACGAATCTCCGCTTCACCAGGCTATGGACAAGAACAAGGAGTGTAAGTTTTACTAATTTTTTATAATAAACTTTTTTTTTTTATTATGCAAGAACACAATGGATTGGTAAGTATCTAGTATTTTTCTGTGGTGAACGAAGTATATTTATTAAAAAAGTAATTTTTTAGATTTTTCTGAAAAGTTCAATCGTTGTTTTGTTGCAAAAAGCCTGTTATTTTCTATTATAAATTTACATCTAAATTTTCTGCATTATTATATGTTTATTCAGCGATTGGTTTTTATTTCCTTATTTATTGAGTAAATATCAAAATCTGGCTTTATCAAAGAAGGCAATAAGGACTATGGATCCATTCACAATATTTACATTAAATAAATGAAAAAGAAGAGAAAAACAAAATTACTATTATAACACTGTTATTTTGATATTTGCCATGGTTTTTACTGTATTTTTTTTTCTTTTTATCGATATTTACAACTGTATAATAATACATCAGTAAATGCTTGGGAAAATTAATACAGTAACATGGCAATGACACTTGTAAAGCTACCACACATTAGTGGCACTTTAATAAAAGTTCTATATTAGAGGTCATCTTTTTTTCAGACGCCTTGGAAGGTTATCGGGAATAGAATGTGAAGCAAGTTGAGAGACTAATAGATTTGTGTGGTTATGGATTTTACTATGAAAGGATAGGTATCTCGATTGGACTACATCAGTAACATATGGAACATTAAGATCTTTATGGATAAGTTTATTTGTGCCAAAGTAAGGAGCATTTAGAATTTGTATTGTAAGGATCGGATACGTAAAGAATTGGAAAGTTTAGCTGAGCCCCACAGCTCAACTGCTCAACCCCCTATGACCAAATAGGTCTAGTTACTGTCATGTAAATTAGTCTCTTGTAATTAATCGGAAGTTTTGAACGTTTGTCTAGTTATAAAATATTAAAACTATTTGATAAAGATAGTTGTTGTTTATAGTTTGAGTCCCGAATTAAATTTATGTAAAAATTTACGTTTGCTTTTTTATATATCACTTTTATTATAGTGTTACATTTTCATCCTATCATGAGGCGGCTAATACCCCCGTGTTGGTAATATGGTTGGAGTGATTAAATGTGATGTGCAGTTTCGCTACCAGGATGATATATTGACAGTCGACAGTGTTTTGTCTATCCCCTCTCCCTGTCTTCCTTTTCCTGTGACGTCAAAGCATTATGACTAGATGATAAGAGAAACCAATCATCTCACTTCGCATCACACTTGCAAATAGGGGACACCCTCTATATAGGACTGTTCAACGATAACGATAGTCGACTGTGGTATCGATTCTATAAATCATATGCCAACTTCCCGTCATTCAGTCTGTTTGTTCACTCCAGCTTTCTCTGCCGCTCCCAGGCTGTGTGGGATGTTGCAAAGGTCGTCGATTAGTTTCTTGTCGGAAGTTATCTGCAGCACATGTACATCTGACGTGTATTCCACGTTTCCAATTTCTGTATACCTTCCATCGACCTAAAGACGTCAAATTTGTCTCGAAATAATATAATTGAACAAAATCCTCTTGCTTTAAATAAAATTAAATGTTCAATTACAAACCTTTTAGCCAATCCATGTGTCAGCTATCGCACAAGGTACAAGTCTAATATTAAGTATGAAATATTTTGTCAGTCGCTGTCTTTTTTGTAATTGGTAATAGAAAAACTTTGCGGAAACACTTGAAATAAAAAAAAAAAAATCAATTAAATTTCTAAAAAATACCAATCAATTTCCATCAAAACAGTTTGAACAAATGCAACAACCATTGTTTGTTTGAGTTCAGCTTTAGTGCTCCGCTAAACCTACCAATTCTTCTCGTATCCAATCCTCTATACTTATCCTTAAAGATCTTAATGTTCCATATGTTGCTGATTTGGCTTGAAACCAGGTACCTATCCTTTCATAGTAAAATCCGTACCTACTCCAATCCACTAGTCTTTCAACACTTTGTCTTTCCTCACTCTCAATTTCCGATAATCCTCCGAAGCGTCTGAAAATAAGAAGGCCGATACACCTACTAATGTAGCACATTTATTAAAGTGTGACTAGTGTAGTTTTTTACATGATACTGTAGTCATTTTCCTCAAATTTACTTGATGTATAGAGTGTATAGAGTTGTAAATATCAATAAATAGTTTTTTTTTTTAAAATACTATAAATATGCGCAAGATTTGAAAATAGTTGCTATAAGTGTGGTTCATCAGACAGACTCCCACGTAATAAGTTAAAAGAAAACCACACACAATCAGTTTTTCAAGCTTTGAATTATTATCTTCAATTAGGGTTGTGAAAAATCATAACTCTTGATTTGAATGAACGTATGTATTGGAAGTAAAACCCGAAACACCCCTTCCTTTGAACTGTATCGTCCTTGTCATGAGGCAACCCACGCTCGACCGCACCGTAACCTTCCCTCCTTCAACATCGCCCCTTAATTGAGAAGAAATTATATTGTCTATACTGTGTGTGGTGCTAAGGGAGCTGGCCGCCACTGCCATCTGTATCTGGCAGGTTCCTCTGTTGGCAGGTAGGTGGCGCTACGGGCTACTTTCCTTTTTATCTTCTCCTGAATCATATATCTATTCTCGTCTTCCTTTTTGTCTGCTTCCCTGTCTATGAAACAAATGTTCCTGTTATGTCCCTGATAAATCATATATATAAGTCCCTTGGAAAATATTTTATGAAATAAATACCTTTATTAGTTTCTTGTCTAATGTAAAAAAAAAAAAAGATTGATATTCCAATTAACTCTTGCACATCCCCTAACAATTGGTAATATTAATATTAGCATTCTTGACAACAGGACAGAGGCCAACAACTCCTGATCAAATGCGTCATTACGGTTCTTCGCAAATAACTTATCATTCCTGTCAGAACTCTCTTTCCTGTGGCCGTTTCCTCTTTTATTGTCTTAGGCTGTCTGACCTTGTTAAAGTATGTGGTTTATATATGTATTAGTGTATTTATATATATACAAATGCACACACACATACACACTCACTAATCTGACCCTTAAGGGACCAAGGGCGGAACAGCCAAAAGGGTGGATTAACCGGAGATATCAATGCAACCTGTTTTCATAGTTAAAAGTGTATTATAATTATCCTAAAAGTTATATATTAATATTTTTAAAAACATACGTTTTGTACACTAATATAATAATATGTTTGTAAAGTTATGTTTTAACTATTGACCGCAGTAACACTATATTTTGTTACATTTATTTCCAAATAACACCTTTAAAATCGTTTATTATGAAGTAGGATTTAAACTACATTTTAAGAACGTATAGAACATAACCAACAATATCTGCCCCTTTATGAGAGAATTCCAAAAAATTGAAAGTTTGGAATATATACCATATTTGGTATTCCGAAAAAAATGTGCATCCCACGGGACGTTGCTGGAGGGTCGTATTACCAGGAGAGTCGGACTAGCGAGATGCGGATCAGCGAGGTTCTACTGTTTATATATAATATCTATTGATTATAATTACTTAGTATATATTATCATTTAATTTTTTTTGTTTTTTTAAGTCGCACTTGCTGTGAAATAGAGCCACATTTTCCCCTCCGTTGCTCTGTTTCATTGTAATTGAACGATAACTTTCTCACTCAAACTATCGCACTATTTAGTTCATTTATCTTAGATTATTATTAGTAGTAATATGGTTAGATTTGGTCGACGTAAAACAGATAGCAAGCTGTAGGATGCAAGAGGCTGTTGGGTCCTTGTAGACGGTTTTACCTCGTTGGAACCTTATCAACTATGGCCGCGGTGTCGTTAATCATTCCTGTCGCTAGCATTCACTAACGACTAACTCTCTTTGGCAGAAAATCTTCCTTGCGTTCTTCAATCCTTTTTTCTTTTTTAATTATTTTTTAATCTCTGGTGATTTTGTTTGTTCTTTTGCGGTGTTGGGAAATAACTTGCAAACAGTACTAAAATATGGGCGTCTAACGAGAAAGATCTTTTTGCTACATCTATATTTAGTCCAGTCAATAAGTGCTGAAATGAGGGGTATAGAGTGAATGAAAAATACGATTATTTTTGACTTCAGGGCTTCGTTAGGAGTAGTAAAAAGATAAACATACAAAAAGTCCCCGCTCCTGAGGATTGAGCTAGCG
This sequence comes from Euschistus heros, assembly GCA_003667255.2. Classification (NCBI taxonomy): domain Eukaryota; kingdom Metazoa; phylum Arthropoda; class Insecta; order Hemiptera; family Pentatomidae; genus Euschistus; species Euschistus heros. The sequence continues at coordinate 1,390,742 of RCWM02000139.1, forward strand.
GTGGGGGATAGAAGGTCCCATTTTTGGGTTTTTCGATTATTTCTCTAAAACGGTGGGCTCTAGAAAAATATGCTACGGTTCAAAATTAAAGCTAATTTAATTTCTTATAAAATTGAATATATACATATTTGTCTATTTTGCCATGGTTTTCGAGATATAAGTTATTGAAAATCGACAATTTTAAAAAAAATTATTTCTGTCACTTTTTGTCAAACATTTGCTTCTATAGTGCCTTCCACGATCGTTTCTCTGAAAAAGTGTCAGAATCAAAGTTGTAGAGAAATAAATCTATCTTAATTTTTTATATAAGTTTCTGTCACTTGAAACAAACTTTTGACAAAAAGATAAAGAGATATGATGTATATATTAAAAATATATATATATATCCAAAAAAAAAAAAAAAAAAAAAAAAAAAAAAAAAAAAAAAAAAAAAAGGAGCTTGGTTGCAACTTCGAAACTAATTTATTGGTACGTAGCTACTGTAGCAGAAGAATCCTGGCGTACACAGGTGCAATCTTACGCGGTAGAAGCAGGTCAGAGACTGTACGGCCGTCCTTGTATGTAGGCGTCCTATTGTGTATCCAACACCTGGTTTCTTCCCTGGGTTGGCATTCTCTTGTAGGATTTGCAATCTAGGAGAATTAACATAGTATTAAAGTATTTCTACTTTAATACTATGTTGAAAATTATCTCTGGTATCAATCTAAACTTTTTTTTTCCAAACGTGTTTTTCAGACCTGATTCAACTTAATTAGAAACAGTTGAATTGAAGAGTTTGGTAGATAAATGGCTTTTGTCACATTTTTTAATTCGCTTTTATTAACTTTACCCGTATGTAACGGAATCTTTCATCGTAATTTTCTCTGATTTCCAGCAGTCTGATTAACTTGAATATTTGCCAACGTTTCAGGGTCTAATCACAATACAATAATTAAATAATTAGGCGTTGATGGCCCTAGGGGTTTTACGCCTTAAAGCTCTAATAAACAAACAAACAAATACAATAATTGCACAACTTTGTTCTAATGTTCTCACTTACATTAGTCTAGGTAAATCAAAAATATATATAAAAAATTAAACTTAATTTGATAAGGGGAAAATGTTTGAGAGCAAAAAACCCAAACTTTTTGAACTTCTTTTCAGATTTTTGAAAATACATAGAAAAAAGCTTTCATTCGAAAAATGTTATATTTATAAAACGAACGTTTATTCAATTGTGTGTATTAAGACATCCCTTAAGCAGAATTTGATTTAGGCGTTTAGTTACATCCATACTATTCAAGGCATATTTTTTGAGTCAAATTGTAATGTAATACTTTCTAAATAAAAAAGTTTAAAAAAAAGTATTTTGGTTTTGGTTTTTAATAGCTTGATTATTATAATTGAACAGTATTTTTGAAAATTATTATCATTAAAAAAATAAAAAATAAAAAAAAAATAAAATAAATTGACTGAATCAGAAATTATGGCTTACGCCTAACATTATAGCCGTAATTAATAACCACCGTTTCATTTTTAATTACTACATATGATCGTAGTGGTACTTTAGATTGATATCGAATACAAGGCCAAAACGATTTTGAGTTTTAGCCGTATAAAAGCCATAAATAGAAGCCAACTGCTGTTTTATATCTTGTTGAACATGAGACTTGTTAGTTTCTCAAACTGGCATTGTGACATTCTGTGACCCGGGCCTACGAATTAGGAAGCTGGATGGAAAGCAGTTTCTCAAATCTTACTCAGGCTGACCTCTTTTGTTTGGGCAACCGAACATATGGCCCTCCTTCCCCTCTTCCCAGTTCGTTTCTCTTCCCTCCGATCCGAAATATATTATTGGTGAATCGCATAGAATTGGATTGTGGATGTACGTGAAGTATTATGTGCCTTAACTTGGCTTGTAGTCGTTATGTCAAACCGTTTTTACAAGGCCGCTAGTGTAAGTGGAGACATTTGTATGAGGTGCGCTGTGTGGGCTACCTGACCTGCCCGTCGAATGACGTACCTTTCGCAACCAGAATGAGACCTTTTCTTCTGTAGAAAGAAATAAAAAATTGCATCTGTGTTGGACGAAAGATGCATGTATTGTGTGTTTACATGGCTTGCATACCACATGATTCTGCTATAATAAACGCTGAGTGTCTGATGACTAAATTTCAAAATAATTTTTCTGAAAAGACTATAAAGTATTTTTTGTTAACTTTTTCAATTTATTCTTTTATTTTATTTTTATTATTTTATACACCATTCGTGATTTGTTTGCAATTTAAAGACAGTATGTCTAAAATCAACTTTTAAACAATTTTTGTTTTTTTTACAATGCTCAGAATAAGAACGGGCAAATTTTTACATAAAAAATCTTACCTTGCACAAAAAGTAATGATCTACAACGTTTAGAATATAACATTTTTTTATTGGATTAGCCATTTCTGCGTTATAGACTCTTAACATGAACTTTGAATTTTGTGAAAGTTGGAAAAATTCTTCGATGTTAGACAGTCGAATGTGGCTACCATAAACGCCTAAATTAAATTAAGCTTAGGGGGTGTCTTTAGACGCATAATTTAATCAACTTAAATTTTGTAAATAAAACATTTTTGGATTGAAAGCATTTTTTTAAAGCATTTACATACTGATGAATTATTATTCTCTTTTTTACATAAAAACTATAGACGTTTTGAAATAATAATTTATCTATAAAAATTAAGGCAAATTAAAGATATATTCTAAGTGATTGTTCATATAAATGCTATATCCAATAACGGATATTGCAAATTTATTAACTCTGTAACTTCTCGACTAGAACTAAAAAGGGGAGGAAACACTCAGTCTCTCACGGATCTTGTTGGCAATTTTTTTGGAGGTTCTAGGTCAAAAAATATTAGACACGTATTTTGCCGTTCCGACAAATGAGTCTCAGTGAGAGACTGAGTGTGTCCTCCTCTTGTAAGTTACTATTCGCATGAGTACAAACGCCATTGTAATTTCATTCATTTTTCAATAAAAATATGAATATTTTTTCTAATTATTTTTTTTTTTCAATTTTGGTAATTAGTTTTTGATTTAAAAAATAATAATAAATTATAAATATAACATTTTCTATAAAATGTCATTTTTCAATCTGATCTCTTCTATAACTGTTTAAACAATTCCTACTTCATCTCTTTATCATTTAGTTCCAATTAGTCCCACTGCCACCGAAATCCGAACTAAACGCCGACACAGGTGTGTTACTTCTGAAGAGACGACCGGGGTGGAGATGATCCACCTACAAGTACCATAACTATCCGCAGTATATTTCCGTTGTCGTGTGGGCTGGGCCATACTTCCTCCCGCTTTTGAAAAAATACCGCGTGGGCCGGCTCCCTCAAGCAGTTTTTGTCCTGTTAGCTCCTAACCCGAAGGCCGGCTAATATTAATACTTAATCTCCATTAGCACATATCCTGCCGAGAACTGGGCTATTAGGATTCCTAAGGGATTAAGTGGGTGTGTAGTATAGAACGGGTAATAAAAAAATATATGTTATCTATTGAGTAGCAAAGGGAGATGGAGTTGTTTATTAAATGTGGTCAAAACAATGACTAACCATCTTAAAAGTTGTACATTGGAATGTCTCTCGGCCATCTTGACATTCTTGAATATTTTATTTAAAATAATATTGAATATTTCGGTTTCTTAAAATTAGAATATAAAATATTTATATATTAAAAGACGACAGAGGCAGTAGGGCCATCTATATAACGAGATTGACTGGAGCGAATGCTTGGACCGTTTCCAACTAGTGCCAGGGCAAGTCAGTTAATGTAAACACTAACATCAACTTCGTTTTAAAAAGAATATTTACGTCTTTTTTGATTTAATGAGCTATCTTTTACTATTTCATTGTTCTCTTAATTAGTGTTTGGCTCGAAAGATACGTTGATATTTTTAAAAAAAGTAAACCATTGTGAAGAAGGATTTTGAAAAACCGTTTAATTATTGAGTTTTACTAGTGAAAATTTTTCACAAATCTTTTAAATAATGTAAGTGATTTTTTACCTTATAAATTTGTTGTTATTTTATAGTTGGCATTAGTTGTAAAAGTTATAAAAGGAAGATTTGAAAAGGAGTTTCAATGTTAGTGTGAAGCTTAGACTGAGATGTGTCTCGTCTACCATATAGACGCCGAGTAATGTCCAAACTATAAACATGTTGCGCAATATGTCTAAAGTTGCATGTCGTCTCCCATTCCGATCGGGGTACCTTAGACCTGCGATTTTTGGTCTCGCGATGGACCTTTAGACGAGAAATGGTCTAATCACCGTCTCTATAATACGAAATCGCGCAACATGTCTGCTGATGTGGCCTAGGCTTAAAATGACACTTTCGACCACTACTTACTTTTTCTTATAACTATTTTTCTTATATAAATATGTGTATGTGTATTAATTTATATATATATTAATACATATTATATATATATATATATATATATATATATATATATATATATATATATATATATATATATATATTATGTAGGTTAGTTATATTTGTATAATTATATAAAACTGGCGCCAGGTTATAGAAGCAGAAAGGAGAAAAAGAAACATTCGATGGTAGAATATAATATTGGCACTGATCCAAGTAGTCAAAAAGATTTAAATTAACTTTTGATAGTTTTGAAGACAACGTAGTCATGTTTGAAAATAGGTTTAATAGTGGTTTGTGAAGAGTCCTTAGTGACGGTCAATTTGTAGTTAAGTCGGCATTGGAATCAGCTGTTATTATTATATTTTTGAATCTCTTAAGATTGTCGATCAAAAGAAGTATACATTTGTAATATTGAAATTGATAGACATATGGTAGAGATGAATGCGGTTATTTAGAGGTATAAAATACAGTATTTTTGTCGAGTGTTGTTAAATAAAAATGAAAGTATAAACATTAAAACACAATATTCATAATTATTTCAAAATACGACACTAAAATTAAAAACATTGTTATCCATAAACATATGTCATATAACATATAACATGTAAAGAACCACTCACTAGTAGCACCTTAATAAAAGTTATACATTAGAAAGTCTCTTGGCCATTTTCTTTTCAAGCGCCTTAGAGGATTATCGGAATCGAGTTTGAGGCAAGTTGGGAGACTAGTGGATTGGAGTGGATATGGAGTTTACTATGAAACGATAGGTTTCTGGTTTGAGCCAAATCAGTAACATGTGGAACATGAAGATCTTTATGGATAAGTTTTTTTGTTACATAATAAGGAACATTGAGATTTTTACACTGTAAGGATTGGATATGAGAAAAATTGGAAGGCTTAGTGGATCCTGAAAGCTCAACTTCGTATGTCCAAATGAGTCTAATTACTGTCGTGTAAATAATTCTTTTGTAATTTATTGGGAGCTTTGAACGCTTTTCTAGTAAATGTTGGAGTAGTCGGAAACAACAACAGTTTCTTGTCTTTTATGTCTGGTGAATAATAGAAATATAAAAACGAAGTAATTACTTAAAAATACGGCACTAAAATGGAAAATTCTGTTGTCTAAATGTCATATGGCCAGAAATAAATTGGCATTGATTGAAACTAAACTACATCATGTTTTGAAAATAATATAAGGAACTCATTGCTCGGTCGGTGAATCATTTTCGGTTTGAAGATCAAATGAGGGAGGAGGAACAAAACATAAAGACCAAAGCTAGCAATAATTAACAATTAATATTGATCTGGATTCCCTAAGTAATGTCCAAATATTGAAGGTGTTCAATTTTATTCGAAGAAGCAGTGCTTAAGTTTTACCGATTTCCATTTACCTTCAACTCTTATTATATGGCATGAGGAGACTATACGTAGACAAAAGTTGCTCGATAGATATGGCCGCTGGCAACTAGAACGAGTGGGGGCAGTTGCTTCTATATTTGACCTCATCTTGTCTGGAATTGAGAACTCGGCGCCCCGACATCTTTTCCATATCAGTTGATAGGCAGCGCTAGTACATGAATCCAGGGCATGTATTAATTAGCAAGCCAGTCTGCATTCGTTTTATTGTCGGCTCTTTGCCGCTATCCAGGTTACATTACAGCTCTTCTTCATTCCCCTCTACTTATATCCCCCCTCCCCCTTCAAAGGCTGGTGTAACTTCTTTAATAACTATTCGCTTGTCTCCCCTGCAATAAGTATCTTTGGCTTTTTATCCGCGAGACCTACTGGTTTTTCTCTAAAAGTTTAGATCTTGGAGGACTTGGCAATGAAGTTCTTGTTGTACTAATGTCCATACCTAGCCAGCTTGAAATGCACTTCGGTGCACCACACCATCTAAAATTTGAGTTTTAAAGGATTTTGTTCGAAGACCCTTGCAGCCGCGCAGGACATAGGAAAACTACCCGCCACATTCCACATAAAGCCTATGAAATATCGTACTTTTTTCACCCCTCTTTTGCCGCCCTAAACATTGTGGACCATCTATCAAATTTTTTCTTCGGCCATTTTAATGGCGTTCGTCCAACTGTCGTCGATTGCGGTTTCGGATGCCTCTGATTCGCAGGCGCTGAGCAATAACTCTGCTCGCACCACAAGGTCGCCAACCTGTCACATCCGTTCTGTTTTTATTTTATTTATTTATTTTTTTTTTTTTTTTTGTTCCGTTAATAGCCAGTATTAAATGCCGAGCGACAGTTAACCAGTCAAGTTCACAGTCGCTCCGTCATTTAATTTTAGATGTGGCGGAGGGGGTTGTACATCATCGGGTGGTAGGGTTCACGGCCTCATGTATATTTTTACTTGTTGTCTATGAGGTCTCCTGACATCTGCGGGCCGAATATTGTGATTTTTGGGCCTCGATCAGTCCTATTATTATTACCACCAAATACATCTTTCTCCAACGTTGTTGGAATAGACCAATGAATTCGATATTAGTATTCATCTTCGACCAGTTGAGGGAAATCTGTATCTCAGCGTGGTTGGAATTCTTCCTTTTGACTCCTCATTCTCATTACATGACAGCTGAGGACAGTGTTCCGCCATTGGCTAAGAGTAAAAGAAATTATTTTGATAGGACCAGCTAATTAATTAGATTGCTGCTCACTGCCAACTTGAAACAGGAAGTTATCCGCCGAGATTTACTGCCTGCTTTTTATATTTAACAGTGTGGAGGTGTCCGCCCGCCCTTGCATTCCCCTCCCCTCCATGCCCACTTAAAATAAAAATTGATTAAAGATTCTTATGAATTATATTGCTTCCAGTGATTCCCTATTAGTCGCCTAGATAGTGAAGTTGGTAGATTCCTAGGAATGATTGCAATGCCTTTAATCCCTTAAATACTTGTAAAGAGAGAGTTTTAGACTTTTGATTTTTTAATAGCCTCTTGTTTCCTCTTCTCGCAATGTGATACAAAGATTCTCCTCTTTTTGCTGCTTAGCATTTCTTATAGGCATTTCAAAAAATAATATTAAAATTTAATTAATCATCTTATCTTTTTTGTTGACTGTAAGATATAAGTGTTGAGGAGAAGGTCAGGGTTGCAGTCAGGTTGATAAATTACACATCTAAGTTTAAAAAACTTTATATTTGGAGTGCCAATGTTTCGACCTGCCTAGCAGGTCCATCTTCAGGGCAAAAGTAACAAACACTGGATGTGACCAAAATGATACAAAATAAACAAAGTAAATTAATTTATCAAAGAAGAGAGTTAGTTACATAATGAAAACAATATCGGAAGTGTTATTTACAGAAATGAATATGAAATAGTATGAAGGTGTAGTTGAAAGATACCTTATGTTATTGAATTATTATTTTGGATGAATAATACAAATTCAGAATACAAATACATCACAGTTGAATATACATTAATCATAGTTAAATACATTACAGTTTTAAAGTTAAATGTGTAATCTTATCCTAGTAGTTTAAATTATTTTTATTTTATTTTTTCCATATTATTATGTTCATATATTTCCCTTAAATTTCTTTAATAAACTTAGATCTATAATTAACAAATATCAGTTGCAATCATTTACCTATTTGAATGATTTAGGTATGCATAGATGCAGGGATGAATTTTCATGCTTTTAATTCATTTTTCAATTGTTATACTTCATGGTTTATAAAATGATTAAATTATAGTTGACTGTTAAAATGTATAGAGAAACACCATGTCTAAGTAGAAGTACTTTAATGCGTGCCAATATTTTGACCTGGAGAGGAGACGAACAATGGTTGGCACGCATTGAAGTAATTCTACTTAGATGTGGTGTTTCTCTATTACTGCATACCCGATTCCTTCCATAATAAACGTTATATTATAATTTTTTTTTTTTTTTTTTTTTTTTAACTCAGTTACCATTACAACCTATGAAAGGTCTTAAATTCAGTTCTTGATAATAAGGTTTATGATTATTACATGAGGTGATCTGCTCAGCATGCGCACTCAACTGGCAGGTTTTTCCCTAATGCAGTGAAGGGTCAAGTACCCACTTTATATTGACTATATTTCCATGAAGGGGGTTCCCAATTTTAAGGAGTCGTGCCCCTAACCCACTCAGCTACCCTTCTCCAATTAGAACATTTGAGAAAAATTACTATTACAGAATATTACTGGTTTGGAAATAAAATAGAATTTAAAAAATAAAAATAAATAAGCCTAAAACAAGAACATAAAATTAATAGAAAAAAAGTAAAATAAATAAAACTAAGGGAAAAACATATTAGCTATTATCTGTTTGGTATGATCCTGTTTGGTAGATAGTGAAAGTCAATGAATATTATTCTTTATTTTCAGATCTATTGATGTTTTGATTGGGTTTTAAAAAATTAATATTTATTGCCTTTATTCCTTAATTTTAAATTAAAAAAAAAAAAATGTTTGTAAGGCTGTGTCCCCTCTTGATCAATATTGTGTTGTTTTAATTGTTACTTTTAGCTGGCTAAGGTTGCAGTTGAATAATATTGTTTGTGTCCATCACAGTCTGTCAAATTTTTCATTATTTCTTTTGAGAAAATTTTTCTGGAAATATTTAGTACGTTGTTGTTCCTTCGATAGCTGTTAAAGTTTTTTTTGGTTTACTGTGATTTGTATGTGGTGTTCAAGATATACTTGTATAAATCGTCGTTTAGTAGAAATCAGTGCGTGCTTATTACACATTTCTTTATAATTCAAAAATGTATGTATTGAGTTAAACTTGAATGTAATATAGGATGTTATATATATTATGCATTAAATTATTGATTTTATGGTTAATGTTGGATCTATGAGGTGAATAAAATTAAATTAAAATGTACCTTAATTATTAACATAATAAAATCAGCATTTTCAATAACACAGTGCATGGAATATAATTATTAACTATTTTTGAATCATTATTGAGCAGATAAATATTTATTTCTTGTTTAACAATTCTTTTTTGTTTAATTCCTTTATAAAAAATTACATATTTCACTAGACCCTTAACTATTTATTATATAAATATATTTATTTTTAAACTATAAATATTACTGCCATATCTTTTAAAACTAAATATCAATAATATTCATAATATAATTGTTTTACATGACCAATCAATAATCCTATTTATTAAATAAAACCATCATTTTATACCAACCTGCAATAAAAGTTGATTCAATTTCTAGAATAAAAAAAAATTGTATGTTTATTTCTTTATTAAGTTCTTTATGCAGACAACACTAGTATTCTTTCTTGATTGATACAGTGAATTGTCTGTAATATTTGTTGTCGATATTTGTGAAAGGATCATTCATATTGGCTTCGATAATAAAAACAATTAGAATTCTCTGGTAATCTAGTTCTCTATTGATTGTATACTTTTGTTGAATTTACTGATGTTTATTTATTTTTTATTTTTTTACAGCTTTAAAAGTAAAGTTAATGCTGAGAAGGCCCATTAACCAGTTAGTCGCTCAAGGAATCATGCCACGTAAGTGTTCCTAATATAAACATGTATATATATATAAAATATGTTTCTGTAATATCTTACTATACCATTTTTTTTTCAAACAGCTCTTAAGACGCCACCTGGCTTTCATGAGCAACGGCAGAAATTGGAGCGTGCCAAGATGGGCGACCTTCTTCGTGCTAAGATTCAGCAACGCCCTGATAGAGAAGAACTTGTCCGACAGCACATCCTTGAAGGTTCATGTCAATTTTATGAATAATCTATTCATTTTTTCCTTGAATTAATTATTTATAAGTTTTCTTGTTTGAATAGAATCTATCAGTTGTTATAAATCATATTTATCATCATTTTGTTTACATGTGAAGTTAACTTATGTTTACAGTTATAGATTTACAACATAGTAGTTAATGTGTTTTTATTTATTTATTTTTTTTAATCTTTCAACAGTCGGATAATCATTTCCATTGAAACTTAATGGAATGAAAAAATTAAACATTGTTATGATTTGTAAAATACTGTTACCTTAAAAGAATTCTTTGATAACTTTTAGATTTTAAACTGAACTTAATTATGAAGATTCTACATTTTTTTAAGTATTGAGAGATTCCCGGTTAAATTAAAGTACCTAATGTAAAATATTTTGTAGTTTTTCGCTTGAATAGTAAAAATGTAAGTACTTAGAAATTACAGTATCAAGTCGAAAACCTTTTGTTTTTTGTATCTATCTAATGAATTTAGTGTTTTTCAGTCTGTGTGATATAGCATTAATGTTTCATTGCAGATGTCGGACATGTGGACCCATCGCTGGCTGAAAAACAGCGACAGTTGAAGAAATGCAAACTTGCTGATGCCCTTAACGATCAGCTCTCTCACCGGCCAGGTCCGCTGGAGCTAATAAAGAAGAATATTCTTCATACCGAGGAACCTATTGAAAGAGCTGTCAAAGGTAAGTTTTTTATTGGAATTTTAAGAAATATGTACATGTTTCGTATAGAAGTATTCCAGATACAGGTGTGAGGTTTCTACACAGTCACTGCTCCCATTGCTTATGTTTCTTGGAGAGATTTATAGATACAAATTTTGGTTTGAATTTTGATCCAAAAAGCCCTATAAATAAAGTTATTTTAATAAGTCAAAGGGTGAATGCATGTCCTTTCTTCCAGAACTAAAATTATTTATCGAATGTTTCAAATGTTATTTATTTTTATTGATGGTAATATTATCAGTTTTAACTGTTTTGGGATTAGTTCTCATCATCTCTTTGATTTTCCTTTTATTTTATTCTTGTTTCTCTATTTATTAATAGATAAATAATTTTTAAGATATTTTGAATCATATAATATAGATTATTTGAAGTACAGAAACGTCTAATCTTTGCCAGTTAGAATGTGACATTTTAAAAGTTTATTTTTCACGCATAATTTCTTTTATTTACATGGTTAGATTAAGATTTTAAAAATTTTAATAATGTCTAGTTTAAACATTAATATGTAGTATTTATTAAGAAACCTACTAATTATTTTTGTATTTAATTTCTCTAGAGGGTCAGATAGAGTTCAAAGCTACATGCGAGGGTACGGCGACCAAGCCGACCCATCCTGATCACTACATGCTCGACGAGGACAGTTCCTCTCTGTCCCCTCCTCCCCCTGCAACTTGTACTGCAACCAGCCTGGTGACGACTGCTTCTGCAGACAGTGCTTCTGCTGCAGGAGGAAGCACGGGCCCTATCGTGACAGTTCTGCTCGCACCAGTAACCATTCCTGGACCTACTGTCTACCAAGTGCGACCACAGCAGCAACAGACCATCTCAGTCCTCAAGCCCCAGTCTCAGAGAAAGAAGAGTAAGGTTAAAACAGCGCCCAAGGCAAGGACAATCAAATTCCATGAGTATAAGGTAAGTTCCAACATAATCAATCAACTATTTCAGTAGTCTTTGTATCATATAACATTATTGAAAATTCTTATAGTTGACTTTAATGCTGTGCCAATAAAACTAATAATAATTCTAGCTGTCGGTATATCAAAACATGTGTGCCTGTATAGAATAAATTAAAAAGATTACTTTATATATATGAATAAAGTACTATATTAGTATTAATACTTGATAATTTTATATGCATCATATAATAGTCTTGTTATTTGTAAATCATATATCGACTAATTATGTTGATTTTTTTAGGGTCCACCAAATGCTCAAAAGAATTCACCCCAAAGTTCGTCTCCTGTGGAGACATCCTATGAGCTGCTTTTACAGCAGCAACAACTGTTCCTTCAATGGCAGCTTGAGTGGCAGCATAAGGTTAGTTTCATCTTTATTTAGTTCTTTACATTTTTTAAATCATCTGAGAAACTTTGCTTGTTATTTAAATATTTTTAAATATGTAATGTATCTCAACATATCTTGGTCTCAACAGTACCCTCAGATCTTGCTGCCAGCCTCACAGAAACCTCCTACGCCCAGCCCTTCGAGCAGTAGCTCTGCGGCCAGCGATGCAAGCCAGAGCTCAGTACCTCCACCTCCGCCTCCTCTCCCTCAAAGCCCACCTCCCCTCAGGAACCTTGAAGATATGAAAGGTAAGCTTATATAATGACTTACGTAGTATTTCACTCCTATAGTTATTTCAGTTATCAACCCATCTCAGGAACAATTGATTAAATACCCTAAAAAGTATTAAGTACAACTATATTGGTCCTAGACTATATCCAGTCATCTCACTCCTACATCACCTAATTGAATCGAGGTGTTAAAATTATTTAAATACATTTATTTCTACTTTTGTATCAAATTATTTTCAATAAAGCCCTCCACCTGAAATAAATTCTACCTCTATAATCTTGAAGAGATAATGCTTTAACCTTAAGTATTATCAAATATTTGATTTTAAAGTGAATTTTATACTCCTTCATCGCTAATTGATTATTAATGTTGTCAGTGAGTGACCTGAAGGCCGAGCTGAAGAGAAGGAATCTTCCTGTCTCGGGAGCTAAACCACAGCTGATTGAAAGGTTGAAGCCTTTCAGTGAGAGCCATCAACTGTCTCTGCCGCAGCATACCGAAGATTCGCTTCCTTCAGGTAAGTCTTTTCTTGCTGTTACTAAGAGAATTATATAAATTAGTAACCTAGTATAGGTGTTTTGAATTTAATATTGTTTCTGTTATAGTGTGCAGCGTATCATCTTCAGGGCAGGGTGTGAGCAGCACTACTTGCTCTTCCTCAGCACTGATGGAGACGGAGAGTCCCGAGACACCACCTTCGCCATCACCAACTGCTATGGAGGCCACCTCCTCAGAGGACATCATCAGGGAACAGCAGCGCAAGATTGATCAACTTCAAAGGCAGCTCACCCTACACCTGCACAATAATACATTCCAGGTGATTTTTTCTTTCTTTCTTTTTGTTTTAAGTGTCTATAGCATAAAATTTCTGTTATGATTTGATGGAAGTAAAAGAATAAAGAAAATATATTGTTTGGCATGCCATTTAGAGGTGTGACATTAAGTCAGTTCAAAGTTGAACCATTTTTAAATCAGTAATGTTAAATATTTTTTTTATTCTTATTATTATTTCTCATAAAATTACTAAGTGGGTTGACACAACTAGAAACAATCTCTGTAGTCTTCATTCTTTCATTCGCAGATAGACCCTAAAATAAAGTCTTCTTTAAAATTAAATTATAATACCCACAATAATTAACATAAGTGACAAAAAGAATTAGCATTACCGATTCCATTTGAAAGCAAACCATTGTTGTAATGGACAGTAGAACCTCGCTTATCTGCCTCCCACTAGTCTGACTCTGTGTAATCAGGGAAAGGACCGACTATATTTTCACAAAATCTATAATAGTCTAGCAAAATTGTACATTTTGGTGTGCAAAAGGTCTTGTAGATTTGATAAATTTATATATTGTTAGTGTTTTGCTTGTGTGCCAAAATCCAAGCTTTGTACCTGAAACGCTGCAGCCGCAGCTAGCCAATCTGTAGTGCCAAAGCACCAAAACTTTAGTCCATTTCTACGTTTCACCAAAATATCACACAGTTGGTTCCAAAGACTAGCTTTTTATATTCAAAATTACAGTAGTTTGTAGTGTCATGGCCGCTATTAACATTACGTAGTTAAGTGCTCTGTGCTTGTGACAATATTATCAATAGTATTAACTAAAATCCTTTCCGCTATTTTTCGTAGATCTCGAGCCTGCAAAAAATAATACAGAAATTTTCCAAATAAACCAACTTGTTTACTTAGTCATTCGTTTTGAGCAGCCAAGACAGCGACCAGTAACATTACAATGTACTAAGTGCCAAAACCTTGGGCACACAAAGACATATTGCTACCACCCATCTAGTTGTATCAAATGTGCAGGCGACCATCCTGCCCCAAGACTCGTGATACACCTGCCAAATGTGTATTATTTAAAGAAGATCACCCCACAAATTATAAAGGCTGCATAGTATATAAAAACACCCAAAGAATAAGAACACATAATGCGACCATAAAACATCAAACACGAAAGAGTGGTAGGCGTAATAGTCAACAACATGAATCCTTGAAAACCGTCTGTGAGGAAAACCAAATTTTTCTCTCTGAAAATCAACCCTCAACTTCAATGGCCACTAATCTGCCTCACAATGAACCTCGAGCATCGTACTATAAGACCTCTCATTTCCCTCCTCACAAGAGTCCTTTCTGAAATCCCATTCAACATCCCAAAATGAGCGAAAAGCCCCTTTCTGTCATTTTATGAAACGCAAACGGACTAAAAAATCACCAAGGATCCTGCATCCTTATCCATAAATCAATACAGCATTCCTTTGTCCCTTCTACTTCAATTGACGCCATTCAATCCACCTCTGTATCCATTTCAACTCGTCCTTTCCATCTAACATTTTCAGCTGTATACTGCCCTCCTGGAAATTCCATTTCTCATAACCTCCTTCATTCCTTATCCCGATCCCTCGGACCGCGCTTTATTGCAGGAGGAGATTACAACGCCAAACACCAGCGATGGGGTTGTCGAACATCCAACTCCCGTGGCAGTATCTTATCCCGTATTTCAACCTCCAACTGTTATTCAGTCCTCTCACCACTAAACCCTACCTATTGGCCTACATCACCCAAAAAATATCCCAATATCCTCGATATATTCATTGCTTCCCAAATTTCCACCTCTCATACCTCTGTCGAATCCCTGGATGACCTTTCATCAGACCATAGCCCTGTTCTGCTTCTCTTGCATTCAAATCCTGTCCCTAAACTCTCTCATCCTAGACTGATTACGGGACGAGTAGACTGGGACAAATTTCGTTACGATCTAGAAAACAAATTAGACTTGAAAATTTCACTCAAAACAAAACATGACATCGACACCGCCATAGATAAACTTACCACATCAATATCCAACAGCATTAATGATAACACCTCACACAGAAGAAATTTTAATTCTCTTCAGACTAACTTGCCACTCCATATACGCGACTTACTAAGAGAAAAGGGTAGAGCGTGAGCAAAGTGGCATAGGACCAGATATCCTTCAGATAAAAATAATTACTGTAAACTAACAAACCAACTTAAGACAGAAATTAAAAAATACAAAATTCAAAAATTACAAGACTATATAGAAAACCTTAATACCACCCACAAATCTTTATGGAATACCACCAAAAAACTTCTGAACTTCAAAAATCACAATCATCCTCTGCTAACCGAATCCCAAACCTGGTCAAAATCTGATGAAGAAAAATCACTCATTTTTGGCCAGCACCTTTTACAAACTTTTAACCCACATCCTGATATTATTAATCCTACTCACTTAAAATATATAGAAGCAGAACTAAATATTCCACTCCAAAAGTCTCCTCCCCCTAAAGCATTCCATCCATCCTTCTGAAATATTAAACATCATTCAAAAACTCCTTCCTCGGAAAGCCATCCTATTCCTAACATACCTATATAATGCTGTGTTCCGTACCACAAACCTGACTCTTGGAAATTATCCATAGTTAAGATGATTCCAAAACCCAAAAAGCCACCAGAGCTCCCATCCTCATACCGTCCTATTTCCCTTTTGCCAATCATGGGCAAAATCCTTGAAAAACTAATTTTAAAACGCATGTATCCCATACTAGATTCCCATCCCATGTAATCCCAGATCATCAGTTTGGATTCCGAACATCACACTCCACCATTCAGCAATGCCATCATGTGGTGGACGTTCTCCTCCGCATTGGAGCGCGGAATGTACTGCACGGGAGCCTTTCTCGACATGGAACAGGCCTTTGACCGAGTCTGGCACCCAGGACTGCTTTACAAGCTCCGCAAATTCCTTCCTTTAACATACTTCCTAATTATCTGTTCCTATCTGAGTGATAGAACTTTCAAAGTAAACCATAAAAATTCCTATTCTTCCCTCTTTACCCAATCTGCTGGCGTTCTTCAAGGTAGTATCCTAGGCCCCATTCTCTACACGGTGTATACAGCTGACATTCCAACTCATCCTACCACTGTCCTCACCACTTACGCTGATGACACATGTGTGTTATCAGTAAACAATGATCCCTTCATTGCCTCCTAAACACTCCAATCCCATATCCTAACCCTTCATCAATGGTGTCAAAAATGGAGAATAAAAATAAATCCAAAAAAATCTCACCAAATAACCTTTACCCTTCGTCGTAAGCCCACGACTTCCTGTCCTACAGTATCCTTTAATGATATTCCACTAATCCCTGTTGAACAGATCCGCTATCTTGGACTCCACTTGGACAAAGGTCTTACTTGGAATCCACATACAAGACTAAAAAGACAAGAAACTGCCTGTCGTTACTGATTACTTCAACCTTTATTAGACAAACGTTCAAAGCTCCCAATTAATTACAAAAGGCTAATATACATGACTGTGATTAGACCTATCTGGATGTACGGAGTTGAGCTTTGGGGCTCCACTAAACCATCCAATTCATCTCGTATCCAATCCTTACAATCCAAAATCCTTCGAAAAATCCTTAATGCACCTTACTTTGTCACCAATAAACTTATCCATAAAGATCTTAATGCAGATTTAGCCCAAACCAGATATCTATCCTTTCATAGTAAGCTCCATAACCACTCAAATCCTCTAATTTATCAACTTGCTTCCCTCACTATTCCTGATAATCCTCCGAGGCGTCTGAAAAGAAGATGGCCCAGAGACCTTCTAGTGTAGAATTTTTATTAAAGTGCTACTGATGGGTAGTTCTTTTCATGTTTTGTCACGTTATTCTAATAGTTAACAGCACATTTACTTGATGTATAAATTTTGTACAGTTGTAAATTTCAATAAATTGTTATTAAAAAAAAAAAAAAATTACAGTAAACTTAATTTTCTACAATTTGAACATGAAATAAGCTCTGTAGCTAGAACAGAGACTTAAGATATGAGCTTTCAATTTTTTTGAATTTTCTCAAAAATTGGTGAAAATTGTGATTATTTACGGTTTTGCTGTACATGTCCTTCAAAACAATGGTTAGATCTTAAAATTTTATGCAATTTTAAAGGTGAGTGAGTTAGTTTGCTACAAACCTAGAATATATCGAACATATTAGTCTGTTAGTGTATATAAAGTATGTTTCTATTTCCTTTATATATTTTTTAAATGTTAATATACAACTTTTAATATAATTATAATGCACTTATAACAATGAAAAACATGTGATTCATTGATATCTCCTGTTAATCCGACCACTTGACCATTCTCTCCTACCTCTTGGTCCCTCAGGTGTCAGATTAGTGAGGTTCTACTGTATACAATTGTCACTTATAATACTTGTAGTAAAATTGTTAAGATATTGGTACTGTTGATTGGATATAAAAAATAAAATACCTCTGTATTTAAAATAGTTTGCATAAATTAAATAAAAATATTTTTTTTTACTTTTTTTTTTTTTTTACTTTATCATTATTTCTTTTTTTCACCGTTTGGTGAATATTATTCTTCATATTATCAGATGTTTGATGGCACATCGCTTGCCAAATTTCAATGGTTTTTGTTTTGTTTAAAAAAGATGAGCCAGGATGAAGAAAAAAAAAAAGAGTTTAGCTTCTTAATATCTTAAGAAACTTTATTTTATATTGTTTTATCTTTTAAGTTTTATTATCACCATTCATATCACTAAAGGAACTTCATCATTTGATTCTACACACGAAAATACAAAGAATATGATCGACACTCCAATTTTATTAAACAGAAAATGGTATTGTGATGCCATGTCCAGATAATCACCGGTTTTGAACCACTGTGCATGATAACTTTCTTTCTTATCCAATACTAAAATTTATTATTCAAAAATGTCTGTATAATTTAAAAAAATTAATTTTACCAATTTGATTTGGGTTTTTCATCCATATTTGTAGCCCATTGTCACTGAAAACTTTTAATAAGAAATAAATTGAAAAATATTTGAAAGGTAAAATAATCTTATTAGAGAGAAAAATAGGAATTTTCCAAGTGTATCCCCATTTTTGTGTGTAACTATATATAGTATTTATCTCTTAAACCTGTAAGTAATCAAGTAAATGGTTTTATAGCAACAGGTCCAACAGCCTGTCACCAATGCTAAAGCCAGTCTTGCTGCTTTCCTTCAGCAGCAGCAGCTTAACCAGCAGCAGCAACAACAGCAACAACAACAACTCAACCAACAGCAGCAACAAGTCATTGTTAACAATAATATTAACAACAATAATGTTGTTAATATAAAACATGAACCTTCAAAGTCTCCGCCGAGGTGATTTTTCAAATTATTTAGTTTTATCATTTCTTAATCATTTTTTGCAGTTAGATTTGTATTTTAGTAAATTTATATCTAGCTATATTTTATTTAAATGTATCTTAACGTACCTTGTAAATTTTAAATTTTATTTTTACTTTCAGGTGTGGTTCACTTCCTACTTTCATTGGCACATTTGTCAATAACTCCAATGAACTCATTCCACTGTCAGCTGACAATAATTTTATTGTCGATAGTAAACTGTTGTTTGATTCTAAGCCTATGGAAATAAGTAGACAGGTATATATTGTTAAAAGTTTTATATATTCTTTAAAAAATAATGATATTAATACATCATGAAATGTAATTGTTTTATTGCTACAGAATGATGATTTGATGGATGTGAAGTCTGAAATAGTCGATGATGTCCTGGAGATCCTGATAAAGAATGGGGAACTACCAGCTTCAGCAGCTGCTGAACCATTGTCATTGGACGATCTCGACCCAGACCTGATGGAGGTGGACACTGATTGGCTAGATTCGCTTGCACTCTCGCCACCTCCTGCATCTGGGCACAGGGGGGATCCCCTCATTGGTAAATAGTCACATATAAAATCTAATATTGAAATAATATTTTATATTGATATTAGGTAAAAGATTTTTTTTTAGTTTTAACTAGTTTGCTTTGTTATGTTTCATTTCTAAAGGTTCACTGAAAACCTAATTTATTGTTAAACCCCTGTTCATTAGAATAGCAATGTTGATCGAGGATCTAAAAATGAAATAAAATAAATCAAACTTTGGTTCAAATAGCAACAAAAAAAAAAAATTAATAAATTGATAAAAAATGTACATAAGATAACAAAAACAATTTAAAATATTTAGAATAGATGGAATCACAAATCCTCCAAATTCACACCCAACCTCAAATTCATTAAATATAATTCCTTTATTTATTAAATAAGGGTTTTCTAGATAAATAAAATGAATAAAACTTGAGATAATCGAATAGAACAACTTAAAAACTATTTATTAATTTTCTTAAATAATAACATTTAATAAAAATAAAATCTAAGCAATTACATTTATTATAAAATCTATTGTTCCCATCCATGTTTTTTAAATTTTGGTACAAGATTCATTTTACTTACCATACCACTCAAATATTATTTATATATTTTTATTGGGGAAGTAATAATTGATATATGATTTTAAAGGGGCTCCTTCTTCGCCATTTGACTTGTTCATCGATGACCCAGACCTAAAGGTGAACGGCGACTGGGCGGACAGGATAGACTTTGCCATATAGTCCTACTGCTGGTCGGCCGTCGTAGAGACACCTCCAAGACTGATAGAGGAACCAGTGAACCCCGAGCATCTCACTACTGCCTCAAGTGCATCATTGTTCCTGACGCTTGTTATTGTTGAACAGAGTCATCATTTTATCGTGACCAGCTTGTTGCATTGTTTCCGATAACATTTATACAAATACTAAACTTAGATGATACATTAATTATTTCCTTTACGGATAATAACGGCATCAGGTATAAATATGTAGATTAGTAGGACAAATTTTATAAGTCTTTCTTAGTAAGAGTAACCAATGGAATTAACTCAATTGTTAAATAAAATATTATATTACTTTATACCGACTGGAACTACTATTCTATTGTATAATATTCTTTTTTATATTTGTAGCTTGCTAGTGAAGTCGATATTGGATAAATGTGTTCTCCAATTTCATGTAATTCAGTTATTGCTTTATAAAAAGATTTATTTTGATTACTTATTTATTTTTATAGTTTATTTTCCTTAATTTTGATTACAAAATAGATGTAAAAGAGCTATTAGAAAAACACTAACTGTTTGAATATTGCAGTTAATTTTGTTTTTTATTTCATTTTTTGTTATTGAGCTACAAATTGTTAAAAGTCAATATCAGTTTATGCATAATAAAAGGGCAGTATTAGGTTTGATTAAATTAATTGTCTACCTATGTATAGATGTTAAATATGTTGTTTATGTCTTGTTATCGAATTTTCATAGGACGTATATGGTTCATTGGGTAGTAGTTTTTAGACACTATGAAAAATAATGTTAAATAAAAGCAGTTGTACAGGTTTTCAGTGTTCAGCATAGCCATCGATATTGAAACCTAATTATGTAAGGTGATAATATTGGTCTGTGGCTGCTTGTGGAACAAGCTATTGTGCTCATATACTCAATAAGAAGATTTAGAAAACTTGACATTTTTACATGTTGTTACGTTTTGTAAAGAATTGTATTAAAATTAAAAAAAATATATATGTAATCTTTTAGGCTTAATAGTGATCCTATAAATTGTATTATGAACCAAACTGCCATTGTCATGTATTTAACAACGAACTATCTTATATTTGTTAACTACATTCATGTTCGTTATTGTTTTATTGTTGAAATTTTTTTTATTTTGTAATGGTTCTCTCTATCAACGACAAGATGATGGAGCAACTGATGAAGAAAGTGATGCTCAAATGTGAATTTCTCGATTGTAGATATAATGATTTTATCTTGCCTTGCTTGTGATAGTGCGCGGACACTTGGACACTATCTCACCCGTTGAGAAAACATAGGAAGTGGTAATTTAGTTAACTATATTTGAACTGAGTATGTAGCTTCTATTAATTTACTAATGATTATTTAGCATCCGGTATTACATGACAATATCTGTTATCTGTTGATCATTCATTTCTTTATGTTTTTTATTTTTTCTTGTGATAACAGCTATTTATTATCATATTTTGAGATCTCTCGGTTATTATATATTTTGCCAGTTAATGTATTATTAACCCTTTATAAAGGTTAATATATTGTATATAACATTTTTAACACATTTTAGTGTGTCTTGTACTTATTCAACTACTGACGATAATAATATTATAGAAGAGGTCTGTATTGGTGTATAATAAGAGTCTTTATGTTTGGTATTAAAAATAATAAATGGGAAATTAGGTGAATTTTCATAAAGAATCTTTTTGGGGAAGTGGCTTATTAAATTTCAAAACATAATTTAATATTAAATAAACTTAAAAATGCTCTCAGTCTTAGCTGAAATGTGATGTAGCAATCTTATTCTTTGATCAGCAAGAAAGGTTTAACTGCCATCTTGAATTATATTTAGTATGATATACTCTTCAGCTTATGTATTTTTCTTATTATACATCAGCCATCTTCTTTTTTTCGATGAAGACACATGATCGAATCAAAATACAAAAGGTTCAATAATGTGATTCCTTAAATTGATTTTGTTATTTAATACATATACATATCGTTTTTTAATAACAATTATCTTAATATTTAGTATTACATGTGTGCAATAAATAATTTTACCTTATATTTACTCTATTCAGCAATAAAGTTATGTCTTTGTTTTCATAGTCAATTATACATTCTTGAAGTAAATTATATGCAAGTACTTACATACAGGTGGAACTTCCAAAACCATTTGTATTTATAATATCTGTATGGATCTTATTACACCGGTAAAAATGGACCTCTTGTTATCATATTTTTTCTCAGATTATTATTTAATTTTTCTTTTTTTTTTTTAGTGAAAAAGACGCCAATTTTGTTTTGGTTATATATAACATTCCAGATAATAATAAAAAAATAAATAAAAAGAAAAAAATAATAATAGTTAAATTGTTATTGTTAATTTAATTTTGATTACACTATTGATGAACTAGTTTGAATTAAATTAAAAATTTATATTAAATTATTAAAATAAAAGAACTCGTTTTGGGTTCAATGGTATTGTTAATGTTATAGTAGGTTTCCAGTGGATGCTATTAATTATGCATAAATTATGTTCCATGTGTTAAAGTAATATTTTTTTTTTTTTAAACTCTTGATTGAAATTGTTTAGTTTTGTAATATGTTTGCACTTTTATCTGTATGTATGTACATATACTTCTACTGGTACATAAATTTTTTAATTTTTCAGTATAGTTTGTATTAATTATTTTTTTAAACTATTGTTTGATAATTTTGTCTAAATAGAAAAAAGTATACTATATATTTAATTGTGTTAGAATTTATATTTTTATTTATATATTTTTTCAATAACACATGGAAACCTAATTTTTGAAATTATGAGTGTTCACTGCCTTTTCAAAAAATGGGACCAGGAAAAACTTTAGGATTTTTTCATTTCATTATGATTTTTTTTCAGTGGCACCAACATTTCCATTGCTTCAGTTGGGCCAGTAATTGTGTAGAATTTTTTTAGTTTTTTTTTTTATGTTCTGTTTTATTTAATTTTTTTTCTTCTGTGAGCTTTACACGCACTTGTTTTTAAAAATATGAGAAAAATTTATTCTCAAAATGCTTCAAGCATAATGAATGTTAGTTAAATTGGTGCAGTATGTAAAAGAAATGTTTAATTTTAGCTCCATGTATAATAGCAATTAAATTTAAAAGTAATATATATAATTGTATGATGTAAATGTGTGAGATATGAGCGTTTGTAAATATTATAGCTATTGTAGAGAAAGTTATAATAATTTGTTCTCGGTGTTGAGGACATATTGTACTTATGTAATATATGACTTTATTGAAATTAGAGTTTTCTTTTATCACCGTTCTTAAAAATAATCAGATACCTAGATTTGTATTATTATATTAGAACAGGATTTTATGAATTTATAATCCAATTGGCCCCATTCGTCAATTTTTGTATGAATGCACTATTTAAAAACCTTTACAATAAGAAGAAAATGCCAATATCCTAAATTACACAAACATATTTTGGATTAGTAGTAGGATATGGAAGAAAGAAATTGTTTTGTGTATTAATTAAATGTAATTATATATGCATATTTGTGATCTATGAGTAGAATGTTTAGACCAAAAAATAATGAGCAAACTGTTGATTTTTGAAGGTTACTCAATGAGGAATTTTGGACATTTGTCCGGTTAAGATATTTGCAATCAATATATTATTAATTGATTGAGAACAGTAAAGTGGGCATGTAAAGTTGTCAGGTTTTAATAATAACCAAATCCCTGAGAAGATAATCATCGTTGAACCTTCAGAGAAATATCCCAGGAATAATCTGAGACATACGTGGATGCTATCGTGGCTGATTTTGTGGGTTTGAGTTTTGATGAGGTAGAATGAGAAGTGTTTGGTAAGAGGTTGTCATCGGGATCAACCCTTCTAATTCAGAGTATTTTTATTTATTTATAAACTATATTAATCACATCTAAAATAATTATAGGATCGTAAACATCTTTTGTAGTTATTTTCAGAGGAACATATACATGTGTTAACATAGTTCAGGTAAATGATAAAAACCTTGTTACATGGTATGTCTTTAAGCTTCAACTAGAACTAAATAGATAATTTCTCCTTTTCTTCAAGATGACACTAATTTTGGTTCAAATTACTCCACGTTTTGCTTTACTTTGTAGACCACAGTAACAAGAAAAACTGATTGGTTTTAAAAAATGAATACTTACTTTTAGTATATTTAATGTAAATTTAGTTGGAACAAAAAGTATCAATAAATACACTTAGGTATTTTTTAAATTAAAAAAATTTCAAAGATGAATAGTTTTAAACTTTTATTAAAATTATAGCAGCCTATTATGAACATTTCGATTGTGGAGTCCCTATTATGTAAAAGGTCAAGCCATTTTTTGGTTGTGATCACTAACCCTGAAAATTACTGAACCAATCTCTACCAAATTTTAACTACATCGTCTTCATAATTCAAGGAAGGTTTAGCAATAGTAAAATTTAAATATTTTTAATCATATTGCCAAAAAAGCAATAAATATGTGGTGTTCAGTGAAGTTGGATATTCGACCGATAGGTGGTAACACCATTCGAGAGATGTTAGAAAGGTACGGTGTTATGTAGAGCAAGAAATGTATTATAACAGTTACTCATTTTCATTTAAATTGATATTAAAAAAGCTATAAATATGTGGAGCGACATATATATCCCAGTGCAGTTTATAAATCGGCTGATATGTGGCTAGCGCCATTGTGCAATAGAGTTTGCAATGGTAAAACTATTGAACCTTATTGTACCAAATTTTAACTATATCTTCAGAGTTCTTGGAAAGTTTACAATAATAAAGTTTACCATAATTATAATTTAAATGTATAGTCTTGAGTGACAGAAACGAGTTTTGACAAACTGTTGTACGCCTTTTTGCTTAGAAATTAAAATCCAACCAGATGGATTGATAAAATTATTTCTGCCAAATTAAAAATTATTCCACAATTAAAATTAAGATCCCTTGCTTTTTAATATTGTATGTAAAAATATGATTTATGGGTTATTAGTTGTAAGCACTGATAATGCAGTCCATTCATTATCCGCTAGAGTTTCTTAATATTTTTGGTCCTTCTCGATTACCAACTCAAAAAATAAAATTAAAAACTGGATGGATAAAATCTTTAAGCACCTAATCAATGTAATTTTAATCATGTTAAAAATGTATGCTAGGCATGAAAATATTGAAGAAATAACGAACGCTCAATTCCATACAATTAATTACAAAATTTGTATTGATAAACAAATAAAATTCAATTATTAGTTAAAATAATCAAAGTTCTTTACTTATGAGAGCCGGTGAAGCCACGGCAGAGGATGTAGTATTACAATAATGAGCTGAATACGGTAAGTATATTCTAAATCCCCACTCTCTTTGCCATACTAATGGTAGAAATTGATAAAAATTGGTGTTGTTCCTATTATGTTTTCTTTCATAATTGTGTTTCTAATTTCATTTGTCCTGTTTCACCCTTTTTCTGAGGAATCAGAAAAGAAAAGAAATTAACTTTTGTTTGTAATAAATTATTTCAATTTTTAAAATAAGCTAATATTAATAAATTATACTATGAATTCTTTTCTCTTATAAAAAAAAAAAAATTTTTCATACCATTTGCATTATGGCATAAGTGTTTGTGGCATCGATGATTAAAGCTGCTGGGTAATAACTTATTTGATACCGTTCTGTTAGTAAAAGAGTTTGTAGGGAATATATTTTTTTTTCCTTTTAACTTCAGAATGTTCCCTAAATGTTCTGTGGGTTCAATTCTGGTTATTGGAATAGTGCTTTGATTTCACTTCAAATATGGAGTAACCCTTCTTTTGTTTTATTGACAGTCTACTTTGTATTGTTATCTTGTTAAAAGAAAATTTATTCTTCTGATCCCTATCTTTCCAGCACTATCTCAACTTTAAGTATGAAGCAAAATGTCAATTCAGTTGCCTGAATTCTTAACACCTTTAATAAAATTAAAATTCCACAACACACAGCCTTACACAAAAAGGTTTTCTCCATACAACTTTTTAACTTTCAGAGGAACAAGTATTCTAGACTTGCTGTTATCATGAATAATATGTCTATCCAAAACTCCTACTGTTCTTTTATTTAGAGTAATTTTTTGAGATTGACTGCACTGATGAATTACCTTTCTTTTTTTTAAATTAGCCATAACCTTGCCTTAGGCTTAACTCGCAGTGGAGCAACAAAATAACAGCAATAGTAAGGGAACACTCACAGTGATGAGTCAAGTGACTTTCTACTTTTTTCTATTCTGTCTGTTTGTTGTTTGTTTGTTTATTTCGTTTAACGTCACTTTATGCTGCTATGGCTAATCGGACGATTCTGTCTGTTTTATCACTATCCTTGTTGTTCCAATGTAAGATCAATTTTTGAAACCTATAGCAGCAGTTGAAACGGTCATCAATAAATTCCTGTGGTATTTGTCTGGATATTCAGTGGTAGTTGTTATATTTCTAGTCTCTAGGAATTATAGAGTTTATAGGAGTGGAATATTAGTCTGCACAAAACCACTTGAGTTGGACCTAAGCTTTATCAAAAAAAAAAAAAAAAAAAAAAATACATAGTGGTGGCGATTCCAGTTAGCACATATTAACTTCCTAGAAGTACTTTTAAAAATTATTTTTGAGGAATTGAACCATTATTTCATTTTTATCTATACTATTATATAAAAGGACAAGCCATTTTTCATTTGTGATCACTAACCACGAAGACTACTGAACTAATCTGCACCAAATTATAACTACTTCATCTTCATACTTCAAGGAAGATTTACCAATAATAAAATTTATCGATTTTCAATTAATTTGTTATGAAAGAAGCGATAATATGTGGATAACAGTGAAGAGGTTACAAAGGTATGGTGTTGTATACAGCTTGAAATTTATTATAAAATTTACTTAAAGTCAATTAAATTATTAGAAAAGATTTAAATACGTGGTGCGACATGTGGATCCCAGTTAAGTTTAATAATCGACCTATACGTGGTTAAAAC
The DNA here is from genome assembly GCA_003667255.2 of Euschistus heros. Classification (NCBI taxonomy): domain Eukaryota; kingdom Metazoa; phylum Arthropoda; class Insecta; order Hemiptera; family Pentatomidae; genus Euschistus; species Euschistus heros. The sequence goes on from RCWM02000139.1 coordinate 1,417,720, forward strand.
CATTCTGCAAGAGGGTTTATAATGGTAAAATTACTGAACCCATCTGTACCAATTTTTATCTACATCATCTAGGAAGGTTTAGCAATAATAAAATATAAAATAATAATAATTTAAGTGAACAATGTCGAGTGGCAGAAATGAGGATTGCTACACTTTTATTAGAAATTAAAATCCAACCACATAAAATCAATTAAATTATTTCTGCTGAATAAAAATTATTAACAAAACTAAATGTCGATCCTCTGCTTTTTTAGATGATTTGCTGATTTTTTGCTTTTTTTAGTTCTAAGTACCGATAATACATTCTATTATCCACAAGAGGTTTTTAATAGTCTCTGTCCATCTAGATTACCAACTCATAATTAAAATAAAAAATTTGATGTCCAATTATGCTTTTACGTAATCTACAAAAATCTAATACATATTTAAGCAAGGTTAAAAATCACTGCTATGCCTGGAAATACTGAAGAAATAATGTTCAATTGCATGCTTCAATACAAATTTTTTATCGATAAACAAATAAAACTTCAATTATCAGTTCTTTACTTATGAGAGTTGGCAAAGCCATTACAGGGAATGTTAGTTTTAATAAAGATAAAATAATTGTTTTTAGAAAAAAAAATATATTCTTGTATCAAGATATTAATATGTAAATTAATTATTGTATTATAATTATTCATGAAAGCATACACATTTCTTGAGATTAGTTCTTGAACAGCATCAAAATTTAAAAAATAATTGGATTTGACAAATATAAATTTCATCTAATAAATGTTTATGGATTATAAAAAAGCATAGGCAAATAAAAAGTTGCATTCACTCATTCTATCAGGCATAATAGTTATAAAAAATGATTAAGACTCTACCATGAAGAAGATCCAATTTATTTTGTTGATGACACAAAATGAAAAGACTTTCAGCAACCACAAGTTAATATCAAAATTTAACTTTCCTGAATTAGGAAATTACATGGAATGGATAGTTTTAATAATTTGGCTGAATATTTGCTGCAGTTGGCAGTGTATTTAAAGAACTAATCCACAAATATTTACTAGTCATTAAACTAATGACTTATTCTTCAATGTTCAATCGTTAACAAATGATTCATAGGTGATAAATATAATTTAACTATCTAATAAGTCTTTGATTCTAAAAAATAGTAAATTACTAAAAAGTATGTTATGGAATAAATGTTCATCATACCACTAGTATTAACATTACCTATTTCTTATTACATTATTAATATATACATTATAATTTTTACAATTCATAGAAATTACTAGATTTAGTTACATTTATAATACATACATATCAATAGAAACTGGAAAAAAATTTATTTTTTTTTTCCAAAATTATTGATAAAACACAATTTTTGAGTTGAATGAAGTGACAGCTTCCTTATTTTATATAATGACTACAGCTATGATGAAGTGTCTACCTAAAGAATACTTATCTATTAATACCAACAGTATAGTCCAAAATTTCAAAGGAATTTATTTTCATATGTTTAAAATAATAAAATATATATTTTTAATTTTCTATATAGTCTATTGAATTTACAAATTTACACTAAGAATTTTGATTGACTAAGAATAAGAGGCTATACTTCCAGACTTAAGGTTAAGATCAAACAGAAACTTTGTATAAAAAATAAAATCTAATTTAATCAACTATTTACATTATTATTAAGTTTAAAAATATGAATGTATTATAAAATATTTTACAACCAAGGTTATTTTGTTTTAAATTACCAAACCTTTAAAAATAAAAACAATCATTAGTTACAGAGTTATAACTGTAGTCAAATTTTAAATGTATAATAACAAATGTGAGATCATATAATTTTTTCAAATTCCTATTTGGGTAAGGACACTTATATAAAAATTTTAACAGAGTAAAATTATGTTACTAGGCTAACAGAGTAAAATTTTGTTACTAGGCTACCAAAGTAAAATTTTGTTATTAGGCTAACAGAGTCTAATCAGTTAATTTAAAAATAAAAATGATAACCAAGAATCATGATATAATACAGTTCAAAGTTAATTTATTCTGAAAAGAATGTCTCAATTGAAATAATTTTAATAGTTTTTTTTTTTTTAATAGTTCTAAGTTGATATATGTATAATTGTCAATATGTCTAATTCTTTAATGTTAGCATTCTGTCTGTATTGCAGCAACTGTCTCGCATTTTTATTTTTGTAATTTTGGTTATAAAGTATAAAATAAATAATGTTTCCTACAGTTACTCTTTTTTTGTCATTTAAATTAACTGCACGGTAAATCTTCAAAAGCCTAATCCATGTTTTATAGAAGAAAAGATAAAAAGAGACTAAATAATATCAGTAATTTTACATAGCTGTAAATATTTCCCACATATTATATTTTTATTACAAAAACATTGCAATCAGATCTTATTGTGTTATAAATTTGCTGGATCAAAGATATTGTGCTACAAGTCTGAGAGGCACCTATAATTTACTAAACTTTTTAGCATTTTTTAATTTTCTGTGGACTTTGTCAATAGCAGCCACATGATGATATTAACTCATTTATAAAAATACTTATTCATAACCTAAAACTACTGATTGACTAAAAGCATTATAGTTAGAACAATGATTGTTATAACATCAAACACTTACAAGATCAGGAAACCACGCTACGTATATGAGAAGATTAATATCTAATATTTTCAATGAGATTTATAAAAAAAAAAAGTTTGGTAAACCTAAACTTCTTTTTACATTACATATATATTTATACTTTAATTGACCAAAGATTTGGAATCAGATGATTCCTTAAGAAATTTCTATTTATTTTTTACAAGCATTCTCGAGCTGAATATATATTTAAAAAAATTTAATTCAAAATGACAATGAATTCTGAACATAAAACAAAAATATTAATAGCAATAGAAAATATAAACCTACTCCTATTGCTGAAAGGAAATATATTGGCTAATCCTTTTTGCAGCTATTTTACTAGGACAATTGAAATTTAAAACTGCTAGAAAGTTTTTTTGTATGTTTAAGCTCTGAATATTAAATTGAAATAATTTAAGAATAAGAATGAAATGTTGAACATTAAATAGATTTAATTAGTGTAATGTAAAGTAATTGATTAATTTAATTTTAATAATTATTGAACATTGAACCAAATTGCACTTATGTCTAAAACACTAAAATTAATTATGATATCATGGAAAATATTTTGAAACTTTTATTCTTTGTTGACACAACTGATTTTAACATTCCCTCTAATTTGCATTTTTAGAAATTTGTCGAGGATCAATGTTCAAACTGGTAGTTGACCCAGGCTAGAGTATCTATGTAGCAACAGATATGATTTCAACATTGAAGGTATAAAACAAACATTGCACCACTTAAAATGTTAAAATTTAAAACACTGAAGATGGTTGATATGAAAATAACAATGAGAGCAAAAGTCAATCATTATTATTATTTTTCAAATAAAAAATTAAATAATTTATAAATTAACATCTGAAATATTTTGACAATACTTAATGTAATATTCTGTATCTCATGAAATCTAAAGATTTTGAATAATTTAAAGTGTGTTTTTAACATTATTTTACTATTTTCATGTCAATTTTATTTACAAACAAGTTTTTGGAATATATATATATTTACCTAAAAAGAAGTTTAGGTGGATTTATAAAAAAAAAAAAAAACTCTTAAAAGCTATTACACATTTAAAAAAATGTCAATTGAATCAATAAGCTAATACTCATTTTGCTAAGGACACACACTAATACACATATAAATCACTTAATCGAGGGACATGACAGATTCTTTACTGTTCCTTGCAGCTCTGTGGAATCTTGGGCTCCCGAAATAACTTAAAGGGTTTGCGAAGTTCCTCACTCTACCATCAGACATAAAAACTGGAGACAGGAATCTTCCAAAGCCAAATTTTCTCCTCCTTCCTAAATATACAAGGATCAAAATTTCTTATGTTTATTACAGAATGAATATTGAGCTTCATAAATGAAGTAGTAGTATTAATATATCTGTTAAGATCAAACTTAATAATTTTAACTGTAAATTATCACAAATATCAAAATGAATCATAAACAATGAGTTTACTATTCTGAATATCCTTTAAAAAAGTACATTATATGTACTTAAAACTTAGCTTTGGCTTAACTTATTTTCAATCAAACAATATCAAATATTTACTGGTTACCTGCACCATACCATTATTTTACCAGATTTTTACATTTTTTTGGAATGTCTTGAACCAATTCCGGCAAAGTATTATACTATTGTTTCTTCTAAGTTGTGGATTTATACAGCAGCAGAGGAAATGTAGAAAAAGTGTGTAGTTTCAGCAGACTCCATGGTCAGAACAGTATCTATTTTAAAATGTAACTTGTAAGAGGGATGTTTCTTCCCAATCTTGCTTTAATACATGAACCAATATGTGATTATATAACATCTATCCTTTCAAATTTATTAAACAAAACCAAGAAAAAGAGAAAAGCATGAATCTAATGTAATTCCACAAAAAGTACATGAGATGGGGGGTTCTATGGCCAAGTGAGTTGGTGTGAGGGTCTCAGCGTGCTCGGTACTACAGTCATGGGTTCGAATCCCACCTGGGCGGGTTAAAATTTATTTTGTGGCGGATCCACGAATAAATCTTGTCCTTCCCACCCTGGGTAGAATAGGCTGTTAACCTGTAAGATAACCCATCCTTCCTGCCCTAGTTGGAGTACATATGGACGTTAAGCCCAAACAACAACAAAGTACATGAAATAAACAACGGAATGTTTGGACACATATTTGTCAGAATAAATGATAAAACACAAAACAGTTACCTGATGAGGATAAAGATGATATGCTTGATCGAAGAGTTATCGTATCTGAGATATCCTGCAATCAAATTTTACATTGAATTTTTGTTTAGAAGAATATTATAGAAATCAAGAATAGTTTTAACTGCATTTTAATGAAGTAATTACAAAACATAGGTATAATATTGATTTGGAGTAACAGTTGAAACGTAAATTACTATTTTTTGGGGGGGATTTGTATAAAACTATTATATTTTATCTTTTGTGTATTAACTTTTTGTATTATTAAGTAAACAAGACTGACTTCCATTATTACAATTCATTTTTAAAAAATTCATAATAATTCTTTCAAAATCCAAATGTTATTCATTTTTTAAATATATAAAAGCAATATTAGATATAATTGTAGATATTATTGAAGTGTTATTCATTCACTGATGTGGTTTTTTTTTTAAATACACTTTATCCATATTATTAAATTAAGCATTAAGATCATTTATGTAAATATATCATTATAAAATAACTTATATTTTATTCAGTTAAATTTTGATATTTTTTGTTTTTGATATTAGTTTAGATATGCCACTTACCTGCAAACTGCTAAAATAAAATAAATAAATATTTGTGGAAGTACAGTTAAAAACTCAGGAAGCTAATGAAGGTTAGTTACTTAAAAATCAAATAATATTAATTTTTTACTATTAAAAGCAACATGCATTCTTTTATTAAGCAAAATTGTTATAAAAATAAATTATGTTTTGTTGAATTTGTGTTTTGAATTGATAAGTTAAGGGGAATTATTCATGCATTTTCCTCAGGTATAAATATAAGTATTTTAAGTGGTGACCTTACTAGGCGTAGGGTGACGTGATGTGACGCCCAATATCTTCTAATTTTATTGAGATGTTGTTATTTTCTAAACCATCCTCCATACCCTGGAATCCCAACACATTTAATACCTCCACCAAAAACATTAAATGATTTTTAGAATCGACACAGCATTCAATTATGTACTTGTCCATAACTGCTATAATACATTAGAATGATATTAGTTACAAACTAAACAACTAGTGATACAGGGTTTAAGGATAAGTTCAAATTAAACATAGATATGGTATATTCATTAAAAAAAAAAAAAAAAATATTAAGTCTGACCAGCCCTAAAAAGTTTACCTTCTCTGGTCGAAGGCTTCGTTTCTCATCTTCTTCTTCTTCAGCTTGCTCTCCAACACAGTCTTCATTGATCGTTTGGCTAACAATGTCGAGATTAAGTTCAGGTATTTCCGTTGTGTCAAATTTTTCTTCCTTCAGCTCCTATGCCAAAATAATTTTTAAAAATTAATAGAACAGAAAAGGATTGAGGGAAAAAAAGAATGCAAAATAATCCCAAATCTTAAAAATGTTTATTATAATTGTAAATAATAGTAAAAGTACTTACAGCTCTTAAAATTTTTAATTTATCATCATCATCAACAAATCTGTCCACCATTAGACCACCATTTTCTAGAAAATAAAGAATAAAATTATACTAGAAACAATTATACAAGATTTTATTTTTTTTTACATCTAAAAATAATACTGTTTCAACGACACTGTAACGGCATGTATATCCATCCAAGAAAAGTTTTGCATCGAAAAAAGCTAGAGGGACAAAATTTTCTGAACTCTCAACTTCTGAAACAATGGGAGAACAGTAGCAGATAGCCAGCCCAAAAAATATGAAAAGGGATCTCTAGACTAATTTAATCTTGAACAGAGTTTTAGGTGGTACAGAAGCTGAATCCTACTATTCCTAATTCAACAATAAAGTGAATTGGAGACATGATACCTTCGAGAGAAGAATTGCTATTAATTTAATTTCATCTAAACCAGGTACCATAAGTGAGGGTCGTGGGTCTGTAGTATCTAGTGTGCATTAATTTATATTAATAGTTAGTTATAAAATTTATTCTCACAAAGATATTCATAAGAAATTTTTAATGTACTTCTAACCCCTGAATCACAACATTTGAAGTACCCAGAACAAATTAATCAAATATAGATGATAAATCATTTTTTTTTTTTCAGAACTACCCTTCCCCTTTTTTTTCTCTGGAATTAATTCACCCTCTGCCAGCCTGCTTTGAACCTGTGATCCACTGATCTAAGTTCAGCTCTTACTTACATCATTCATAAACAGTTTAACATATACAGAAGTAATATTGTAATATTGTGGCACAACATGTTTAAGAGTTCTTAACTATTATGACTTATACTATTATGACAGCTACCAATAACAAAAAAAGTAATATTTTATACTGATGACTCATAGCTGATATATTACCTTTATATTTTGAGATACCAACATTAGTGTATTAATGCAATAATTTATATTAATGATAAAATCAAAATTTACCACGAATATATGGAGGTGGAGAGTCCTCAGAAGGTATTCTGAACCTGACGACAGGAGCTGGTGTCGCAGGTGAGGATTTGTAGGCTGGTCGGAGATCTCCTCCATTTTGCAATCCCGGCTTGATGCTGTCATCCTGCTGCAAAAGTGTAATAAGACAACTTAGTTAGGTATTGTTATTAATTAATTTATGATTGATGAAATTCATAAACATCTTCTGTTCAGTAATTAAAATAATTCATTAATTTTACGTAAACGATAGCTGTGCTATTGGTAGTTAATTTAGTTATTGTAATTTATGTATTAAATTAACGATTAGGATACAATATTAAATAAATACCATATTATATTTAACTACATAAGTTTAACTAGCACATACAAATTTTACCTATGAATGTTATCGATTGGCAGTCACAATATTACTAAAATTATCACCACATTATAGGTAAGTCAATGTGGACATCTCCAGCAGATCTATGGCAGTGTTGAATGAATTAGGCGACCTTCTGGCTAGCGAATTAACATTGATAAAGCAAATACAATATATTCAAGCTTATTCAAATCAATTACAATAAGGGAGTTTCATAAACATATACAGCGAACTCAATACAATCTATTCACAGACCTTTTTATTTAAAAATTAATATATTTAGATACCAAGAGTGTGACTTTCTGGTTGATTTCTAATTCTAAAAAAACTGTTTTCATTCCCAAATTATAAACTAATTCATCTCAGTTCCACATTTATTATTAACAGAGTGATTGATCTATTTTGTGGTCCTTGTTTTATTAAAGATCATGTCTAGAAACTGAATTTGTTTTTTGAATATAAGCAATACATTCATGTAAATTTAAAATTGAACATTGCTATCTAATATTTTCATTAAATTTTGTTCTCTTCTCATGAAAAAGAACATTGACCCATTGTAGGTGACTACAGTGAAATTTTATCAGCTATATTGTCATTATGAAAATTAATAACATTTTTGTCATTAACTTTTTCCATCTACTTTTACACTGGTAGAAATTTTATTTACTATTGGTAATAACCATGTTTTTTTAAACAAATATGTTTACATTCTACCTGGTTGTCTAAACAGGAGATACCAAAATGTTGTTGATATGCTATCAAAAGATATTAATAACTTTGTGTTAGTGTAAATGAAATTTTTTAAGCATTTTAGAATGAATATTTGAAAACTTTTTGTGACCTCAACTCCTCTTACTTCATCTTATTGTTAGTACATCAAATTTGTTTTTTTTGGTACCCTTTATTTGGTTATTTTGGCTCTGTGCTTTTTATCACTAATCTGTTTAAATTAAACCATAGTTTATTTTGTTAAGCTATTCATAGTTTAATTCAGTGTGATAAATTAAAAAGTGCCGATAAACCATTAGTAACTAGGTCACTAACAAAATAAGAAAAATTTAATGCCAAGCTTTTTGGTTATGTTGATGATGTAATAAATATTTAAAATCATTGGTTCAGGATCAAAGATTATTAACATATGTAAGCGGTATGTGCAAACAATTATACAAGCCAAAGTGACTATACTCACGCTCTTGGATCTAGTTAGTTTGATGGCAGGCCTCAGGATTGGATCTTGATAGGGCAGTGACCTCCCATTCTGGCCATTGTTGGAGTAGAGGCTTCCTTCACATACCTGCTTAGTAGTTAGTGCGGTTGGTTAGTACATTAAATGCAGCACCACAGCCACGTAAGCAAGACATAATGAAGTTAAGCTAAGTTGTTAACAAACCATTTTATCCGATGGGTCATTCCATTTAAAGTGATCCAGGGGAAGCTGCTTGACTATTTTAAATAGTTATGAATCTTTCCAGGTTGTTTCCCCTATCTCTCAAGACTTAAAAACAATTTTTTAATTTTTTTTTAACTCAAACAGTTTATTTATGATGGCCGTTTTTGTTTCGTTGCACACACCTAATTTTGTTATTGAAAGGGTTTACAAGAACATTCATAAATTTGAAAATATTTTTCATCAAAGAAATTGAAAAAGAATAAACAATAAAACAAAAACCATCTTGTTTATGATTTTGCAAGGAAAAATAAAGGTTCAGTAGTGTGTTTAGCTATTTTTCTTTATTCTATATGAAAATTACAAGACAATTCAATGTAAAATCCATCGAAATTTCACTTTTAGTACACTTCTTTTTTTTTTTTTTAACACAAAAAGAGCCAAATGAAATCTGTTCAATTTTTTTATTTGCTGATACATGCTGGTAGTATAATAACACATTATTATAATTGTAATATAAAAACCCTAAAATTTTTATGAATTTTCAAAAAATCATTTTTTTATTGTAAATTTTGTCGTTCAATAGCTCTGATAGGACTGGAGATAAAAATCTGAAACTTACACAAACTGTAATTCTTATTAATGTTTCAAGAGAATAAAAAAAATTCTTGTGTATTTTACTATTCCCTATTTACTATTACTAGTTGATTTTTGAAAATTCATAAAAATTTTAGGGTTTTTATAATACAATTAATATTATTTGTGGTTATACTACCAACATATATTAACAAATAAACAAATATATCAAATTGATATTGACTCTTTTTCTGTTAAAAAAAAATTTATAAAAGTGAAATTTTGATCGATTTTACATTTAACTTGTTCTGTGATTTTTATATAGAATAAAGAAATATAGCTAAAACAAACTACTGAATCTTTATTTTACCTTGCAGAATCATAAACAAAAAGTTTTTGTTTTATCCTTAAAAATAAATACTTTGAAAGTTATAAATGTTCTTGTAAACACTTATAATCGCCAAAATAGATGTGAGCACCATAACCAAAAATGGTTTTAAGTATTAAGATATTCGGGAAACAACTGGTAAAGTTTTATATTTTTTAAAAATGGTCAAACAACTAATTTATTTATTTTATTCATTTTTTATTACTTTAAATGGAATAACCCATATTTAATAATTTAAAGAAAATAGATAACTGTAGAAGACAATGGTTCATTAAAAGCTAGCAAGAGATTCATAAACTAATTATTTAAAAAAAGATGTTATAGAAATGAAACAAAATTGGAAGCATCAGAAATACGTTAATAACATTTAATATAATTTAATTAGTAATTATGTGCTAAGTGTAAAAAAAAAAAAAAGTGAGATTCTGTGATTAAGTGATGTAATTAGAGAAAAAAGGTATTAAATAATCTTAGTATAATCATGCTTTTATTATGGTGAAAGTATAAATGGAAAATTTAGCCGGAGGCATAATCTACTTATCTAAGTTGTTTTGGGGTATAATACTGATTGTGAGTTAAACTAGAGAAAAAATCTTTAAACGATATTATACACTTAAAATTACCAACTATCTTAATATTCTACACTAAAGCAATAAAAATATGTTTTAAAATTAAAATTAATAAAACATAAGAGTTAAAATTAATGAATATAAACAAAAAATAATATTGTTTTAATTTAAATACATAAAATAAAATTAAAAAAAAAGAAATAACAATACTTTTTTGAAAAAAAAAACAACAAAAAAAACCTAATTTAAATGTTGAAATAATCTGGAGAGTAATTGTTGGTTGAATAGTAAATATTTGGAGCTCTTAACGGAAAGCGACCAAAATGATGGAATAGGTATAAAAAGGTGCTTTTTATTTGTGACATAATCAGATATATAATAGAAATTTCATGAAAAAAATAGGTCTTCCTTTCGCATAAAACTAATATTTAATTTATAGATTAGTTTATTAAAGCAGAATGATGTTCCAATAAAATAAATTGATAGATTAATAATTAATATATTGTATATATTATATAATATATTTAATATAATATATATTGTATTTATAAAAACTCAATGAAAATTAAAATAAATATCGATGATTTTTATTTTATTATTACCATTACTAAAAAATATTATCACTCATGTAGAAAAATAAGCAAAATATAAATGAAATGGACTCAATAAAATAAAATAAAATTGGTAATTATCCAACTGGCTTAGGTTGGACAGGTTATTTTGTAGATTACAAACCTATTCTAGCCATAGTAGTTATGTCAAAATTTATTATGGCTGTTTATTAACAAATCTAATGTATGTGTGGAGCATCATAAATAAAAAGATGAGGTGATTGTCACAAATTAGTGAAGTATTTGAATTACTTTTTTTAAATTAACTTATGCATACAGCTCTGTATTATATTAAGGTTTTATAATTATTTAGAGAAAAATGGCTTGATTAGTTGGTTCAAGGTAGCTGCTTAACAGCTTTATTTACAGTGTCCACATTTTGATCGATTTCAAAAAGTAAACTTAGATTAAAATAATAGTAAAAAATTGTAATAAAATATTTTAAATCATTAAAACTCATTTTTTTCAAAACTACTACAATAATTAAATTAAATTATTTGGTTAGTTAAGACTGAATGTTTAAGAATAATACTGACACTTCTCGACCTAACTGCCTTTGGGATGGGTGTGATGGGTAAGGGAGGCTCTTGGTATTGAATTTGAGTAGCATGCCAGATCATGGCGACCTTGCGCTGCTTGTAGTTGACATGCGTGCGGTATACATGGTACAGGATACCAGCTATACCCAAACAGAAAACTGTCACAGCAATCAAGAAGAGAACTAGGAAAGAAAAAACGTCAGTATTAGAACTCTGAAAATACAAACAATTTTTAAACAATAGCTTATAATAAAATAATTAAATAATTATAAGTAAAATTTGGTGAAAAAGGGAGTTTTATATTCATACAACAAAATTAATTTAGAAAATCCAAAAATTGAACTTGTTTTTAAATTAGGATCTTCAAACCTTTTTTTGTGTTAACCTAATGTTTTAATATTTTTTTCTAATAAGCTTTTGGGAAATTATGTTTCCTATAAGGTATTTTTATTCAAACTAAAATGTTTTCTGTTCTCATTATGCTACCATACCTTTACCCGTCCTGTCCTCTTGCAAAGACGGATCAGAATATTGGGAGATATAAGCCACCCTGGCCGGTGGATCTATCACCCAGGTCTGCTGTTCCTGCCCTTGCTGAAAAATAAACGAAATAATGAAAAGTATTGAACAGGGATATAGATTATTTGAAATAATAAAAATAAAATCCATACAAAACTTGTGTTTAGTGAAGGTCCTGGCCTTGGTTTGTTCATCGCATCGAACGAAGCACACCTCGCACTTCTAATACCCTGTGGATTTTTTACAAAAACTTTGTTGCTCGCTGTTTTTGTGAAGAGCATGTATTCATCCAATGGCTTCATGTCCACATTGTTCACTTCCAAGAAAACATCTGAAAATTAAATAATGTTCAGATATTTTAATTAATTACTATATTTATTTCCATAAACCTAAAGCGACTGTTCCATAAACCTTGATATAGAGAGAACATGAAAGTTAGAAGGTGAAGTTCAGGTTTTCAGGGCTATGACTAACTAATTTTATGAAAAAAATTTCGACTAGACAATGAGTAATCTGGACCTATTTTTTTTTTTTAATTTACTTTTTTACACTAACATAAGCTAAGAAACATATTTTTGCAAAAATATAGAGTAGGTAGCATAAGTGATTAAAAGTTTAATCAAGCTGTAGTTGAAAAGTTATTTCCTGTTCAATCAGCCATAGTGATATTAATAGAATATCTTAGATCATAAATAGCTATAGATGTATCAACTCCTCTATCCATCCATATTCTGATAGTGATTATAAAGATTTTTAATTGTGCAGAATGGTTTAACCATTGGACAAGAAACAATAGAACCTTATTAAGTAATGAAAATACCCTTAGTGAAACTCTTGAAAATATTTTTAATTACTAAGTTAAGAGTTTGATTTACAAAGTTAATCAAAAATGTAATCTCTCAAAAATCTATTCTTTGGCAGCCTTATCTGTATAATTTAACAACAGTATTGTTCAATATTCGGAATATTAAGAGTTAGGCTTGATTTATATGATCCGACACGACACGTCGCGGATCAGACACGGCACGGTTCAGACAAATACATGGTGTATTTATATTATCAGACATAGGGGGTTCTCTGTACGGACCAGGAGCACAGGAGAAGCAGAGATATATATTTTTTTTAATGATTTGTTGTTTATAGTTTATTATTTCGTACTTGTTGTGTTGAGTCATTATGTTTGCCCGATTTTCCACCTTTCTGTTTTTAAATTCTTATATTAATATAAAATGTTCAATGTATTACTTCTTATGTGCTCAATTAATTTTTTAACATCCAGTTTTACAAAAAACAGAATCAAATTTTAAGGCAGAAAAAAAAGTGGAACAGAGCAAAGTCACTGCAGCACTGCACTATCGGAGTCGGAAAGTAAATTATGCTACAAAGAAGACACATTAAGACACGGTCAGACATGGTCCGACACGTGCCGGCTCCGACAAAATGTTCTTTTCGATAAATGTCTTAGTGTCTTGTCTGAAATGTGCCGTGTCTTGCCGGATTCGATCCGCTATATATACACATGCACTATAAAACTAACTATACTTATATTTGTCTTTTCTGAAATGTTATGGTCCGCTACGTGTCATGCCGGATAATACAAAACAACCTTTAATGTTTAATTATTAGTAAATTAATAGATAGAACTCTTCAATAGGTTGAGTGATTTATATTAATAGCTGAAATGATGATGGATAAAGCAGTACAGTTAAATTTAAATGTATATACCATGGAAAATGGAATAATTGTGTGTTACGTAGATAATTTTATAAAAGTAGATAATTTAATTTTGTACCACGATGGAAAATCAAATACTTTAATACTGTAGATATATTTAAAATAACGTACTAGAAAGACATCCCAGATAGCTGGTGTAGGCTCCAAATCTAGGATCACTGGTGTTGATTCCTCCAATCTGAACTTCATTGGCACCTGGATGCTGGGCTTGACTAATGCTCAGAACAGGCATTACAACTAATGGTACTTCTTCTCTGTCTATCTATAGAATCATATTTTTCATTATGTTATATCTTCATTTAAATTAATAATCACATTCAATGCAAATTCTATATGTACAAAATTACTTTATTATCTTGGAATTTATATATATACATAACATAAATGGAGCAAATGAGCAGTAAATTATGAATCCTAATAACACATGTTTATGGCATGAGTCAATTTTTTTTATTTGTTTATTTCAGTATGCCAGGTAATACTAGAAATTAGAATATATACATACATAAATTATAATAAGAATATATTTATATAAATTTAAAACAATAAAAAACGTACTACACACATCTTTTTATGTCTGAATAGGAATGCGAATGACGAAGGGTTAACAAGTGCTTTAATAAAGTATATACAATTATTATTAGAACAAAATGTAGAATAAATTTAAAAGCATTTATATGATTATTAATTGATGGTTTTCATTGATCATGGCTAAGGGAATCATAAAATTTACCATGAGAATAGCTGTTTTATTATCCCTCTTGTAATAAACAGAATGCCTGGCACCATTTAGGAAGTTGCGATCAGTGATCCTTGCTCCGTAAGCAGACCCTTCCCTGTCTTCTTCAAATATCAGCTCTCCGGCAGCACTGAGAGCTATGATCAGGTAATAGCTTCTCCTGTAAAATTTAATAAATAATGAACATATTTTATTATTAGATTAAATGAGTAAATATAAATAGAATTGGAAATATTTTGACATCAGAACATATATAAAATCTTTTCACCCACTTGTTTTCAGTTTGCAGAAGTAATATTGTTGTACTCCTGTCTCTGGCATCTGAACTAGAAAAAGCCAGTTGAACTTTGATTTGATCTACAGGGCCTACGAGAGAGAAATTCCTCTGAAGTACAGATTCCCCACTAAAATCTGCACCCTTTTCTGCAAATAAATGTATCTGCTATTTGATATCGTAATATGCAATGCATAAATAAAAATCCTTAAATCCTAAATTATGTAGTTGTAAAAAAAATATATATAAGTTCTAAATATTGAAAGAGATCTTGGGTGAGATAAGTAAAAAAAAAAAAAAAAAAAAAAAAAAAAAAAAAAAAAAAAAAAAAAAAAAAAAAAAAAAAAAAAAAAAAAAAAAAAAAAAAAAAAAAAAAAAAAAAAAAAAAAAAAAAAAGGCAAAGTTAACAAACATAATTTATTTTATTTGCCAAAGTTTTGGCTACATGTTTGATGGCCATCATCAGGGCTGAAACAAAGAAATAAAATAAATAAGTACATAAAAAGAAAAATGATAGAGTTAATAAACAATTTAAAATTATCTGAAAAAAATTAGGTAAACTATAATATGATAAAGAAAATAAACATAAAATGAAATATAATAGGGTTGATAAACAATATGAATTTTTGTATGTAAATTGTTGACATTATAAATTATAATCTTATCAATATATAAGATATAAGATGATCAAAAGTGTAAATAAAAACATAATAAAGTAATAACAAAAACATACCAGATGAAAAATAGGAAAAAACAAAACAAAAAAACAATTAAAGCACTTAAATTAACATGACATTCTGTCATGAATGAAATTCTGTTTTTGATCATCTTATATCTTATATATTTATAAGATTATAATTTATAATGCCAACTCTTGACATACAAAAATTCATATTGTTTATCAACCCTATTATATTTAATTTAATTTTCATTTTCTTTATGAATGTATCATTTATCTGAATTTTTCAGATCATTTCAAATTGCTTATTAACTTTATAATTTTTCTTTTTAAATACTTATTTATTTTATTTTATTTAGTTTCATTTTTTTTTCCATTCCTCTCTTTTTTTATTTCTTTTTTCAACATTTCTTTGTTTTAGCCCTGATGATGGCCATCAAAAATGTGGCCGAAAAGTTAGCAAATAAAATAAATTATGTTTGTTAACTTACAAAAAAGGGAGGACAAACTCAGTCTCTCACGGATCTTATAGGCAATTTTTTAGGAGGTTCCTGGTCAAAAAATATTAGACAAATATTTTGCCGTTCCGACCAATGGGCCATAGAAGCTGAGAAAAAAGAAAAATAGCATTAAATTAATTTATTTTATATCTCAAGTTTAAAAAATGATATCGATATGATTCTTGCACCAAGATTTTTAGTATTGATTGCAGATTAAAGGAAAAATACAGCCACTCTATAGATTTTGGCTTAGGTTAATTAAATTCTAAAAAAATTATTAGATTTTCAAGCAAACTACCTCTATAGATTTTTTCACACAAAAATTGACGCCACATTCTAATAAAGCACCCTCAAAAACATTGAAGAACGTTTATTCAATAAAAAAAAAAAAAAATGTAAATGTAAAATGTATATATCATTTCTTTCACCCTCTTCGAGGAAAATGAAATTTTCAAACCGATGATTAGTTACTTTTCTTTAAATCGCCATTACTTTTTCATGCAATTCACTGGTTGGTATAAGAGAAGAACCTCAGCTTTCTAATGATGTTTATAAATGAAAAATTCGATGAACAAAAACCTATTAAAAAAATTGGAAAATCCAAAAAACATTTTGATTTTTAACTTGAGTTTAAAACCAGACAGGATGATGAAACCAAATACACTTCAAGCGTATTACCACCCTATATTTGTGTCTAATATATTTTGACCAGGGACCTCCAAAAAAATTGCCAACGAGATCCATGAGAGAGTGTTTCCTCCCCTTGTTAGTCTAAAAAAGTTTTTTTTACTGATCCCACAACTCTTCAGTTAAGTTCTAAATAGGACAGTTATTCTAAAATTTAATTAGGAATGTATAGTTAGTTAAGGAGTCAACTATATGTATTTTTTTAAAAGTATAATCCTTTAAAAAAAAAAAATTCATTAAAATTAAATAAAATTACCTTCACCACAGAATTCTCCATAGTATGAGGTAAATTCACAGTTGCAGCTTGATTCTCCCTTCAGAAAGTTCTCAATGCAGACACCCTGGTTGAGGCATGGCAAGCTATCGCACTTCATTTCACAGCCACCGGCAATCCCATCTATTTCTGAAAAATTGCAGTTATAATAAAGTAATGAATATTTACTAATAAAAGTAGAATTTGCAAAAATGTTTGAATGACTTGAAAGAAAAAAATTATTCCAGGGGGGTTTAAATTTCTGGAAGCATACCAGTCTCATTAGCCGAGTTGATAAAATTTGTTAGGTTAACAAGGGTTTCTCCAATTTTGAGGCCTCTGATACAACCGATATAGCCCATTAACGGTTCCTGTTTGGAGCTACTCAGCAAGGAATCATAACCTCCGAGGCTGACTTGGAAATAGTCTGTTGGTGGAGCAGGAGGTCTTTGTGGAGCAAGAACTTCTGTTAACAAGATTGACAAACATTTTGAACCATTTTAGATATAACTAATATATACATTTATTTTGACCATCTCTGATAATGGAAAAGTTTTTTTAAATCAAGAAATACTTTGTAGAAAAAAAGTAATGAAGTATTAACTTTAACTAGTTATGTTAAAAAAATAAACTTAAAAAATTGTTTGGGGTAAATTACCTTTTTCAGGATTGGTCCAAGGTTTGCTAGAATAGTTTGCAAGCAATTTTATTGGCACTGACAAAGAGTTGTTTTTTTCATTGACATACAATTTGGTTTCTGAAGCTGAACGGACAATTGCAACTTGAACAGATTTGCCACTTGATAAACCTGGCAGGAAAATAGGTTAATTTATTTTTCATTCCATTTTAAAAATCTTCACTATACTATTGTTAAAAAAAAAAAGTACAGGAAATTCAGAAAACTGATGGACAGAGACTCAATTGATTTTATGAACATAGAGTATAAAAGAGACTCTGAATCAATGCTTCTTGAAACAATTATATCTGCCATGAATTTCTACAAAAAGTACTGCTTACATAGTAAAATACTGCTTATGTATGTTTGTGTCCATAAAACTCGAAAAGTAATCCATGAATTGACATTAAAACTCTATACAATGTTGCATTATAAGTAAGAGTGATTTTTATATATATTTTTTATTCTAAATTTCCCAAAAGAACTGGAAATCCCAACTTCCAGAGAGAGATTTAATTAAAAACAACTATATCAGGCTTATTACTTTCTATTATCTATAAAGTTAAGTCAAGGAATAGGAAAGTACTGCCAGGACAGCTAGTAAACTTTTTAAAATAACCAATTTAAATATACTTCCACACAAATGAACAAAAAAAAATTAAAATAAATAATATTTAAAAAAATATAATTTGAATGTGGATCAATAATCATAACTGCTTAGCTAATAAAAGATATTCTGGAAATATGGAATCCTACCAAAGCCCTCAAAACTGGAAATTCATTAATTACAAATTTTTTAATAATAATATTCCACAACTAATAATAACATAGTTCAATCTTACCAGGATATTCTACAGAAACATTATAAATCGTTTCTGCAGAATTGAATAAGAAAACTATCGTTTGATGGTCTTGGATAAAAAGCTGGACAAAATTATTCATATGGTCATTAGCGTGAAGAATGAGGGAGTGATTATCATAAGTCCTTAAGTTAAGCAGTATGGTTTCAGTTAGTATATCTCGAAACATCTCCTTCTCTTCTTCCTCGTATATAGCTAAGTAGTTACGATAAAAGAAAGAATCTCGCTGAATAAATTTTAGTCCATTTTCATTAATATCTGAAAAAATTAAAAAAACACTTAGAAATTGGTCCTCCACAATAAAAATATAACGAATTCTCGCTAAGCTATTGAATAGGCATGAAATAGGAGGATACAAAATATATATTACAGTACATTAGAAATTTTTTCAACATTTAAAAATTGTTTTGATTAGCAGTTGAAAGAAAGTGAAGCAGTTCCCATTTTGTTCTAGTATAGGCATTAGCTCACCATAGTGGCTAAATTAAAAATAATTATTTGCATTCATCTATTATCCATATATTTTAGTAATGCATTCATTCATTATACATTTAAAATTACGCCCATAAATAAAAATTTCCACACTCTAACAAACTCATATTTTGAATGCTGCAGTAAAAATTATAAAATGCATTATAAAAACCTTTATTAGTAAAGATCTGAATAATATTTTGTGACATTATTCAAACTAATGTTATTTACTTGTTTCACAGAATGATCCAATATACGCCCAAGGATTTTCACAAACACACTGAAATGTCGACCATAGTTCTTTGCACCTGGCTCCATTTTTACAAGGGTTAGGGTCACATGAAGGCTTGCAGTCCTTAATGATCTCGGAAAGGTGAACTGACATATAGGAGTATATATCAAGTATTTCACCATTCACAACAAGCCCTCGAAAGCAGCCAATTAAGCCTTGGCGAACTGGTCCATCCACAAGAACTTCCCTTCACAAAAATATATTTACAAAATTATATTACTTTTTTTTAAATATAAAATACAATAGATTTATAAATAATAATAACTATGGTATTATTAAAATTCAAAGTTAATCGGATAATGAAATATCTACTTAGAACTATTAGACTTTGGTTCTCAATTCAATAAAGCCCTTTGAATAATTAGTTAATCTGTTTAGAACCAGAAAAAAATAGAAAACTTTGGCCAAAAAGGGTGAATGCAAACACAACTTCTTAAGATCCCATTCCATCAGGACTGAATAACAAAATATTATATAAATGTAGACAAAAACGATATGTATTTCAACCTTACAGTCTATTACTGACTAAAAAGAGATAGCATAAAATTATCAAGCAGATCAACATTTACATATGAAAAAGAAAGGAATACTAAAACAGCTGAGTTTCTAAAGGCCAGAAAGTTTTATGGACAAATATAATAATAAAAATTGAAGATAAACTGTCAATGATCCTGAGGGGTAGAGACAAGTTAAATATATAAATTAACTATATTTTTAAATTATAGAACAGTAAAAATTCCCGATTACTTTTGGAATATACTTGAAAAGAGTTTTAAGTTTCCTTCTTTATTATTTAAACATAAATCTCTTTATTTTTTTAAACATAAAACTCAAAATTAGACTTATAATTTTTTTTTTTTATAGCTTACAAATATAATGAATGACAATCATTGACCTTTATAGACTAAACATTGAAATTTTAAATGATTAAAAACATAAAAAAATTAAACTATATTATGAACAATAATTACTTTAATAAAGATAAACTAACTCAGTAGCACCACCGATGAACATGCTCCCTTCAAAAGGTCCAAATTCCTCCTCTGGAAGAAGATCAACCATCTGAAAGTCTGTGTTGATCATAAACCTGACATGATGCTCG
This sequence comes from Euschistus heros, assembly GCA_003667255.2. Lineage (NCBI taxonomy): Eukaryota > Metazoa > Arthropoda > Insecta > Hemiptera > Pentatomidae > Euschistus > Euschistus heros. The sequence continues at coordinate 1,438,151 of RCWM02000139.1, forward strand.
TTATAATCAATCCAGATCTTTTGCCACTCCCCACTGTTAAGTTTTCGTTGAGACTTTATTTCTAATTCTCTTGAGAGGCCAGTGTTCAAGGTGAAATTGAAAGTAAGCTGAAAGTCTGAAAACACAAATGCTAGAAATATATGTATGGAAACTATGAAACTAAAATAGGCATTCAAAATAAAATTTAATATAACATATAATTTAACAATATAATTTAATAACATTGTAATTATTATTACAATAAGATTAAGTCAGAGACTGTTTCTAAATAGAGGCCCTCTGTTAAAGTAATCACAATTGGATCTTCATCAGCTTTCTCACAAGCAACAAGGAACATAATGGAATTGAAGTTTATAGTTAACTATGCAGTAGTGGAATTATAATATTTAAATTTAATAGAAAAATGAATAATGAAAATAAAACTACTTACCACTGGTCAATGTAACCATAAATGAAGGATGGTGTGGTCGAATTGGAGGCTGGTATAACAATATTGCTTTTTCACCAGTTGTGCGAAAACTGAAGGCAATATCTCCCTTTCTCCATCCAGGAACTTCAATGTAAGACTGACTAGTAGTGAAAGTAACAACATACTTTTGTGTATCTAAAATTTTTAAAATATTATCACTGCAATTCTTTAAGAAGGCTCATACATTAACATAATCATAGGTAATACAACTCACTTGTTTCTACGCACTCAAGAGGACCGAGTGTTATCCTGCCTTGTGCATCTTTGTCAAGGTCTGATTGCTGAAGGAAGACCATCTGTGTTATACCGAGTGAGTTTGGAGATATGTAATGACCTTCGTCTGACAGCCACTTAGCCTCACTTATGTCACAATTACAAGACTGATCAGGGTTCATACAGGTACGATTTTCTGTTTACATCAATACGTTGCAAGTTAATGTCTTAAATAAGATTAATTAATATTTATAAATAAACTTTTATCCTTCATTTCATATTATATCAAAAATAAGGTTCCCATGTTTTTTTCAGTTGTAAGGAATTTTTTATTTGAAAAAATACACCATGGAAAGCTTGATCTTTAAAATATTTTTCAACAAAGTCACCATTTTTTTCTAAACATTTTTGCTGATAAGTAATCCACATTGTCCACACCCTTTTTACAGCTTTCCCTAATTTAGCAATCAGTGATTTCCACCTGTTCCCAAAATTAAAAGATCACCTAGATGGCCGAAGTTTTGAGATAGAAATTACCAAGTTTCTCAAAGGGCTAGTGATGAACATCTAGGAGGGTTTGCAAAAGTGGATTACTCGTCAGCAAAAATAGGCATAAAACTATTCTACAACCATGAATTTTAAAACTTCATCATTGATATCATTACATTATATCAATATAAATATGACAATCTCAATAGTTTATATATGTGACAATGATAGGAAATATACCAAAGTATATCTATATTGCTAAATAACTTTTTTTTTATCTTTTTCATTTTCACATTGCTCTAGAAATTATTTTTTTTAAGAAAAAAAAAGTTATGTTATTCTATAATTAGTTCAGTCAATGAGTGCTGAAATGAGGGGTGTAGAGTGCATGGAATATGCGATAATGTTTGACTTCATAGCTTCGTTAGGAATAGTTGGAAGGAAAACATACTAAAAGTCCCCACCGCTGGGGGGTGAGCTAACGGTGGGGGGGGGGGGGGAGGGGAGAAGTTCCATTTTTGTGGTTTTTCGATAATATCTCGAAAACTGTTAGCTCTAGAAAAATATGTTTTAAATAAACATAAAAGCTAATTAAATTTACTATAAAATTGATTATATATACATTTGTCGTAATTCTAACCGTTTACGAGATATACGTTATTGAAAATAGGTGATTTTCGGGAAAAAAACAAATGTCACCTCACTTTTTGTTAAACTTTTGCTTCTATTACGTTGCACAATCGTTTCTCAGAAAAAACGTCAGAATCAAAATTGTAGAGCATTAAATGTACTTTTGTTTCATACATACGTTTTTGGTATTTGCTTCAAATGTTTAATAAAAAGTGGGGTAAAAATTTTTTTTACTTCTAAAATTGTCGATTTTTAATAACGTATATCTCGAAAACCATTGGAATTTCTACGAATACGTATATAATTAATTTTATAGGAAATTTAATGAGCTTTAATTTTGATCTGCTACATATTTATCTAGAGTCCACCGTTTTCGAGATATAATCGAAAAACAAAATTGGGACCTTCTCCCCTCCCCCACCTTTAGCTCACCTCCCAGGGGCGGGGACTTTTAATATGTTTACCTTCTAACTACTCCTAATACCTTATTAAAAATCGACAATTTTAGAAATAAAAAAAATTTTTACCCCACTTTTTATTAAACATTTGAAGCAGCAAATACCAAAAACGTATGTATGAAACAAAAGTACATTTAATGCTCTACAATTTTGATTCTGACGTTTTTTCTGAGAAACGATTGTGCAACGTAATAGAAGCAAAAGTTTGACAAAAAGTGAGGTGACATTTGTTTTTTCCCGAAAATCACCTATTTTCAATAACGTATATCTCGTAAACGGTTAGAATTACGACAAATGTATATATAATCAATTTTATAGTAAATTTAATTAGCTTTTATGTTTATTTAAAACATATTTTTCTAGAGCTAACAGTTTTCGAGATATTATCGAAAAACCACAAAAATGGAACTTCTCCCCTCCCCCCCCACCGTTAGCTCACCCCCCAGCGGTGGGGACTTTTAGTATGTTTTCCTTCCAACTATTCCTAACGAAGCTATGAAGTCAAACATTATCGCATATTCCATGCACTCTACAAAGTGTTTATTGACTGGACTAAATGGATACTTTTGTTGTTAGAAGTCACAAATGGAGAAAAAATAAATAAATCAAAATACAAATGACTATACAGATATTATGACAAATATATTTCAAAAGAGACAAAACTCAAAGATCTGCATTATATAAATGTAAAATTGCACAGTCTTGTATGAAATATCGAACGTGTTCCTGAATCATCTTTTAATCCCAACCACAAGTGAGATGTATCAGGAGGGATTTGAAGTTAATTCGATACATTTTTGACATTTCATGATTTTAACTTAACCAGTTCATTTATTCTCGATTAAATGATAACACAAAAATACAGATTTTTGATTAATGCCACTTTTGAAATACATGTGCGATATTGTTACAAACAAAAATAAATCCAAAAAGATAAATTAACAAAACATAAAAATGTACCTGCACAAGGACAGGAACCTCTCTTGACATTGCCAATATAGTCAACAGTCCCATTGTTTGCAGCTGATATAAACCAAGTTGCAGAATGGAGCTCTAGAGGAGCCTTATAGCAATCATACTTGATATATTGACTGCAGTACAACGAATGCGATATCAGTTCTTGTAGCATTTCTGAAGTGAATTCTCGATAAGTTATAGTAAAACTAAAATCTGTTTCTGCTGAACTACGAACATCCTAAAATCAAATTTAAAAAGTTTAAAAATCATATTATTAGAGTGGTATCACAGTGTATAAAGCGAATAAAATGAATGATATATAAATACTTAAGAAAAAATCAATTAATTTCTTTTATTGGGTATTGGAATCAAATTACCAACAGAAAAACAATTTATTCATTTCTATTGTTACTCAATCCAAATTAAAGTTTCTTAAATTAAAACTAGGATTGAATTTATTTCTGAATAACAGAACTTTAGTTAAATTAAAGTAACTAAATGCCTTTAAGATCTTATTAATCTTTATGTTATTAAATTAATATTTATTCAATATAACTTAATTCTTACAACTTGACTTGGGAGATTGTGTTCGACAATGGTTTTAGTAGAGTCTTCCAAAGATTGAAATTCACATTTCACATGAGCAGGAGGAAATCTGCCATTTCCGTCAATATCTATAAGATAAACATCAGGTTTGGTGTAACCAAGAAGAGCTAATTCTTCACAAGTTTTTCTGAATTCAGCTGAAAAAAATAAATAAATCAATTCACATAACTTGAAAATAACAACATGTCATAGTTATGTAAATCAAATGAATGATACATTTATACGATTTACAATTAGCAGATGAATTAAAAAATGAAGATTTTGAATTAGGGCATGTTATGTAAAAAATGTTTGATAAATAAACTGAGCAGAGATTGGAAATCAACCAAAGTAAAACAGTAAATGTTTTTAAAACATATGTAAAACATAATAAATGTCAGGGGACTCGATGGCCGAGTGAGTTGGGACGTGGGTCTCAGCAAGCTCGTAACCAGAAGGTCATGGGTTCGAATCACACCTGGGCAGATTAAAATTTATTTCATGGCAAACCCACGAATGAATCTTGACCTTCCCACCCTGGCTAGAATAGGTTGGTAACCGGTAGGATAACCCGTCCTTCCAGCCCTGGTTGGAGTACATAAGGACGTTAAGCCCCAAAAAACAACATAATAAATGACATTCTGTATAGAATGTCATTTATTAATAATTTCCAGTAATTTAATAACAGTTCCAATAATCGCATTAGATAATAGTTTAATTTAAACTTAAATAGCTTGGGATGCAGATAGATGGTACTAGATCGCTTGAGAAAAGAATAGATAGAAGAAAATTACAAAAGGAAAATAAGTGATATAAGATGAAGATAATCAGGGTTGCAATCAGAAGAAAGAAAGAAAAATACGTCTAAGTTAAAAACTTTTATAGAGTGCCGATGTTTCGACCTGTCTTTTAGGTCTCCTTCAAGGGCTAAAATTAACAAAAAACTAAATGTGACCAAATCATAACATACAAATAAACTAAATGACAAATGGATATCAAAAGATCTAATAGTATAAAAAAGAATGACATAAATATCACAGTAAAGCAAAAATACAATAAAAGAGTAATACTGACAATTGAAATGAACAGATACATAAAAAAGTGATGATACAAAGAAGCAAGGAAAAAAGACAAGATACGAGAATCAAGAGAGGGAAAAAAAAAATCAGATACTGGCAAACCCACAACATACAAACAAATGATAAAACTATAAAACAAATAAATGATTATGATCATGAAAATAACTGATTACTGCTTGGACTGGAGTCCAATGAAATAAAATTGTCTCCATGGCACTGAATATATTGAAACATATATCACTCTTTTCAAAATGGGACGACTCTACAAGGATAGGAAAGTTGATGAGGACTGTAAAACTTAGTTACATGCTAAACTGCAATTTTTGGAAACAAATTTTTAGAGAAGATTCTACTCTCTAATTAGAGAAATAGTCGGAGCCACAATAAATTCTCTATAAGCCATAGAAACCAGAAGACTTACATTATATGTTTATGCTCAGCAGCTAGTGAGAAAAATGGAATCGTAAAATTTAAAATCACCTCTAACAAGAAAAGTGTATGGATAGGTAGCCAAGGAAATAGTGGATAAAAAATTCCAGAAAGTGGATACCAGCTAGAGGCATTCCCGAAGAAGACTGAAGAAGCAGAAAAAAGATCTTGGAATAAGTATTTGAATTTCTGTTTATAAAATCCAAGGATTGAAGATTTTTGGATAGTAAAAAGTTTTTTATGTTAAAAAAAGAAATAAACTCACCAAAGTGACAGTTCTTTCCAATGTATCCAGTGCCATTGCAATTACATGTCAGTTTATCATCTTTAACAGAACATTTCCCATTATGCTCACATGCGTTCGGTCTTTTACATGGATCAACGAGTTCGCAATTGTCCAACGATATCTGCCCATGAGTTTGCTTTGTTTTGATTATAGACCGTGGGTCTACAAGTTTACCATTGATTTCAATATTTCTCAAACACCCTACCAAGCCTGTAACAGCCAAATAACAGTCAATGTCTTTTATCTTTAATAAGTAAAATCTTTGAATTATTTATATTATTCAACAATTTATAATAGGAATCAAAGCTGAAATTGTTGTCATCATTCATCCATACTTAATACATGCAATATATTTAATACAAATAATATGTTTTCTTAGTACTTTCTCAACTATAGGTTAACTCCAAGTATCTTTAATCTTAAAATAATTTTGCAAAAATGTATTTAAATTTGAAAAACATTAGTTAATCATATCAAATGATGAAATATGATCAAATCAAATGGGATTAATGAAATACAAATTATTTTAAAGTTTTTTTTTTTTTTAATTAAAATTTATATTTTTATTTAAATAATTTTGGTCTCTAGAACCTTAAAAAAAATGCATTTATAGAAATCTTAGCGGAAAAAAACCAAACAAAAATGTAATTTCTGCAAATAATCATTGAGGTCAGAAGGTACTGAATTCTATTTTGTGGGGGACCTAGTTGGAGTATATAAGGGAGTTGAGCCTCAACAAACAAACAATGGAGAAAGTACAAGAATTATTAATAAAACAATCAAGTTTTATTGTATTGGGCATGGTTATGCATAGATATGTTTTAATAGTTATATTACCAATACTGGATTTCCCTTCTCTGGCCGTACTTCCAATGATGATTCTCCCTTTAAAGAAGATGGATATTCCAACAAGTTGCGCCTGTTTGTGTGTGTAGTCAACAGTGAGGCTTACTTCCCCCCGGTAATATACAAGCTCTACCTGGCAACCAATATGCATTAGTTGATCATAGAACAATTTCATATTACTTTTTTGATGAATTATGGTCAAATAGTAGTCTAACTGTTTCTACGATTATACATCAAAATAATAAAAAATAACAAGCAATAATTAAGAACATTTGAAACATAGTTTTGATTGATATTATACATTTAAAAAAATAAGTAATTAAAAAAGAAGATTAAAGAAGAAATAATAAGAAATACTACTACTAAGTAATAGTACACTAAATTGTAAGGGAAGAAAACAATAAAAAAAAATTTTTTTTATTTTTTTTATTTTCTTATCTGATCGGAGCCTATTGGCTAAGGAATCAAACAAGGTAAAGTAAGAGACAGAATTGGAAAATAGAAAGAGTATACAATTTCCACCAATATCGGAAAAGGAGTTCTAAGAGTTATGAAGGATAGTTGGAATATTAACCAGAAGAGAATTAGATTAGAGATTAGATCAAGATTTAGCTTAATGGGATCTGATGATGTTGAGGTAAACTGTAAAGGAAACTAATAAAGAATTATTGTAAAAGAAAAAGGAAGAATAACAATAACAATAATAACCATAATATATAAAGAAGAATGATGATGATTCTATTGTTGACTGGGAGTTGTAATTTAAGTGATGAAATGATCAGGGGTGCAGTCAGGTAAATAAACACGCCAAGTTTTTAAATGAAAAACTTTATATTTGGCGTGCTGACGTTTCAACCTGCCTTTCAGGTCTTCATAAGGGCTAAAATAACAAAAAATTGGATGTGACCAAGATGATACAAAAAGAAAAAAAAATAATAATACAAAGTAAATTTACTTTGTATTATTATTATTTTTTTCTTTTCCTTTTTTATTTTTAAATTAATTTTATTAATTAATTTTTTTAATGTTTGTATCATCTTGGTCACATCCAATTTTTTTGTTATTTTAGTCCTGCAAGGCAGGTCGAAACGTTGGCATGCCAAATATAAAGTTTTTCATTTAAAAACTTGACGTGTTTATTTACCTGACTGCACCCCTGACCATTTCATCACTTAAAATATAAAGAAGAATCTTTAGATGCACCTTTTCAATCTAGCATTTAGTGAGAAACTTCTACACACTCTATTCCAATGGTAGTGATAATTATTTGGATAACGATCTAAATAGGGATATATGAGGTATGAGACCAATGTAAATCTAATAATATGTACTTTTGGATATTAATTTTACCAAATAATTCATAAATTATGTTAATATTGAATTGAATTAACAGAAAACAATTTCTGGGTATTAACGATAAAATTTTATCGTAAACTGACATAGCATAGGCAAATTGAAGAATCATGGTAAAACATCAATAGACAGCTCAAGAACATTAATAAAGATCTAGTTTTACTTATATATTAAGAAATAAAAAGTTATTTGTACTTACAGTGTGCCAAGAGGTAGTTGTGTCATATTTCACCGTTATCAAATGAGTAAAATTTTTCTTACTCTCAAATACCAACTCAAATCTTAATTCATCATTTACAAGCCTCAACTGAAAAAGAAATGCTTACATTGACAACTGAAACATTGATTGGTAATTAATGAAAAATAACATTTTTACATAAAATGAAACTTTATACCTCCCAAAAACCTTCATCATTTGGTGAATGAACTTCAGATGAAGCTAAAACTGCCATGTTTCGGCTACTTTTAAAGTCGAATACAAGAGATAGAGAATCAGGAAAAGGATTGTGCCACCAAAAATGGGAAGATGGAAATGGAAATGTCATCGGGATGACCATGACATCCTCTTCGGCAAATAGAGGCTCTAACACTCCTATATAGTGAACCTTATGGTTTGTATGGTTAAGCTCATATAATATTGACACATCATTATAAAAAACATACTTCAGAGACCCAACATAATTATTTTGAGAATGGAGACCTGAAACAGAAATTAAAAAAAAGACCTTCATACTCGCTATAATTATGAATCTTGAACTTAAATATTCCATAATATAGCTATAACTTAAAAACATTTGGCTTTAATTATCAATTAATTAATAATAACCCAAAAAGAGGTTAGGATCTTTGTCTCTTCAATTAAAAAAAAACAGCACTGAAAATTATATTTAGTTAAAAATTATTAAATTCATACTTCAATATTTTACATTATTTAAAAAAAAAATAAACATCACTGTTTTCTTTATATCTCTTTGACATTTCAAAAGATAGTTTTGACAAAAATCAGTAAACCTAGAATGGATATAATCTAATTTGATACCTTTATTGAATTTCTGACAAAATTAAAATCCAACCACTACATAAAACTATTTCATAAAACTGACATTGATTCATTATTATTTTTATTTTATTTGTTTTTTCACATCTAGTAATAGCAAAAATTCTGGGGACCAAACATGGTCAACCATCAATGTTTATTTGGAATTTTAAAACTTCCGAACTATTGTTGTAGTTGCCAACAATGCCACTTGTTGCATTTTTTCCAGCGCTGTTTTTGGCAGCTCCAACTTTTCTATAGAACAAATTGTGTCTTTTGGAACCAGGCCATTACAAGATATAATTATTGGCAAGACACTGCACTTATCGAGTCTATATAGTTGCTTGAGTTCTTCTGCCAGCTCCTGGTATTTCCTCTTCTTCTCAGCTAAAACTCGGAACATATTGTCATCCGATAGCACACCGATTTCAATGATAAAAGCTGATTTCCCTGCTTTGTTTCATGATCACTATATCCGGCCTGTTGTTTATGATCATATGATCAGTTATTATCGAGTGATCCCAAAATATCTTTATCCCTTTTTCCGAAATTATGGCTTGTGAATGATAATGATAGTAGGGACAGCTTTTATCCAACAGCTTCAACTTGAGGGCCATAGCGTGGTGCACAGCCTTGGCTACATTGTTATGTCTTTGAAGATATTCCTTGCCAGCCAGTACTTTGCATCCAGAAGTTACATGCTGGATTGATTCTACAGCATTTTTGCAAAGATGACACTGATCATCTATGGTCTCCCCACAGATGTGCTTCCTGTATTCTTTTGTTGCGATAACTTGGTCCTGGATAGCTAAAAGAAATCCCTCAGTTTCTGGGAAGATGTTGCCATATTTCATCCAAGTTAATGATGCTTTGATATCCACTCCCTTGTCCGTTAGAGAGTGATAAAATCTTCTGTGCAGGGCTTTATTTTTCCAGGAATCAGTCCAGGTGGTGTCAGTAACAATTTCTGGGGTGGCTCCTGTTAACAAATTGAGGGCGGTAAATTACTATCTAACAGCGCAATTAGGGATAGTAAAGATGGGTCACTAGATAGCACATAGTCGTGAATATTGTTTTCCTCCATTCGACATGCTTTCAACAGACTAGTCAGCTCGCGTCCTCCAATCTTTCTAGGCAGATACAGCCTGGGCACTAAGGACTTGGGGTGTCGTTTTCTGCAAAGCACCATTTGGACTCTTGCGAAGCGATCCAAAGCCTCAAGATCTGTAGTACTCTATTTTGAAACTTCAAAGGAGTAAGCTAGAATAGGTACGGCCCAATTATTGAATGAACTAACCAAGTTTCCACCGGATAAATAGCTTTTAAATATTTCCTTTACTTGGTATTTAAACTGATCTTCAAAATATTTCTTTATATCATGCTTAAACTTCAACAGCTGATGCGTCCCTAAATATTTGTATGAATCTTGGTCTTGGAGTTGCCGAATGGGTTCGTCTTTCGGGATCTCTATGTTTACTGTCTTGCTTTCTTTTCCTTGTTTTATGATCAGTAAAGCACATTTTTCGATTCCAAGCTCCATTCCAATATCTTCGCTGTATGTTTTTACCATTTCTAGCAGGGAAGTCAACTCATTCTTATTCTTTGCATATATTTTAAGATCATCCATGTAAAAAGAATGAGTTATCTTGTTGTTTGTGCTAATGGCATATCCCTTCCTAGTCTCGTTCAGCAATCTGCCAAGTGGGTTAAGGGCTAAACAAAACCAAAGCGAGCTGAGAGAATCTCCTTGAAAGATACCTCGCTTTATAAAAATCGGGCCACTAAACTTGGCACCACTAACCGTTTGGACACAGATATTGACCTTCCAAGTAGGCATTAGGCGTCCCAATAGATCTGTTATACTGGGGTCAACTTTGTATATTTTCAGAACATCTAGAAACCAATCGTGTGGCATTGAATCAAATGCCTTGCGATAGTCGATCCAAGCTATTGCTATATTCCGAAACTTTTTAGAAACTTGCGAGGCTTTAAAACTGTCTATAAGAAGAAGTTCCTTGCATCCTCTGGATCCTTTCTTATTCCCCAGCTACTCTGGGACCATGGTCTTATTTTGAATGAGGTGCTGATCTATTTTGCAGCTTACTATTGAAGTTAATAGTTTATATACCGTATTAAGACATGTGATCGGTCTGTAGTCGCTATGCCCTGGTGTTTCTTTACTGCCTTTTAGTTTGAGGTAGGTAATACCAGTACAAAAGTCTGGTGGAACCTCAGTAACTCCTGTCAGCAGATCCTCTCCAACAATACTGGTAGCAGCACTGTTTGGGTGGTGTGAGACACTGTCAGTTGTATTTTTCAGCCAATAGGCATCCTTCTTGTAATTTTTTTCACTTTCCCAAATACCTTTCCAGTATTTATAAACTTCATTGATATTTGGGGAGATGTCTAGTTTAGCACTCTTCTCAGAACCCAATTGCCTATAAAACCTCCGTTCATTTAACAGGAATGTGCGATTTTGCCTTCTCCAATCGTCTGCTTCCACGTAACTTCTCATTCTGTTAGCATATACAGCCAATTTTTGTTTTAGGTTCTCCATGTAGATTCTTAAAGTTTCATTAAGTGTAGCAATCTGTGCTTCTTTAATATCCAGAACCACAATTTCATCAATTTTTTTCTTTAATTTCATTGAGGATTTTTCAGGGATTTGGATATAATTGGTAATGACACCAATTCTCTTACGCAGGTTCTCAATTCTTTTCCTGATTCTTGTTTTCCAGGATGGTTCAGCAATAGCATTTGGCTTTGCAAGTTTTCACTTTGTTGGAACTTCTTTTATCATGCCAAGTTCAGTTCCCACTATGTGTGCTCCTATATATACCCAGTGACATACCTGCTCCAATGAGGCTTCTGGTGAAACAAATGCAGAGAGTTCTGCATTGACAGTCTTAACAGTCTTTAATGTCAATCTAGTAATGGAACTTTTGGGATCTGAGGTCTATAATTTAATGGGATGCCTTCGTAACAGATATGCTCTTTTATTATTTTGTCACGCAGCTCACTTCCAATTTTGACCACATGTTATCTCTCTCTTCTTGAACTAAGGCCCAATATACCTTCTACTTCTAACTTGATGCTATGTACTTCTGCCTCCGATAGGAATTTTTGCTGCCGTATTTGTTTTACTTGATTGGCTAGTCTTTGGGAAGTGACAGTGATATCTGGGAATTTGTCATACCAATAATTGAGGATTCTATTCAGATAACCTGTTCTATCTGATTCATTGTTTGTAGCCAAGAAATAGGCTCGGATTGCTGCAATATTCATATAGCGGTTCCACTTAATCCTTATTTGCCTATTATCTTGACGGGGTTGTCCTCTTCCTTGTGCGGGAGATTCAATAACCAATTATTATTATTATTATTTTATTATTCACACATTCTTTCAGGGGTTTTCACCAACCGAAATTTTATAAGTTTAGCGTTTTCCTAAGTATTGCTGTTGTGTCCAAAAGTACTGCTTTTTGTGCATCTTCTTATTTTCCAAGTAATATTCATTCTTCATTAAAATAATTTATTGTAGTTTTTGGAATCAGTCCGTTGCAAGATATTACCACCGGCAAAATTTTGACTTTATCCAGCCTGTATATAGCCTTCAGCTCCGCTGGCAGATCCTGATACCTGGAAATCTTTGTCATTATTGTCTTATGGACATTGTCATCAACAGGTATAGCCACTTCAAATATCTTGCCGGTTGCCTTGTTCATATCGAGCAACAAGATGTCTGGCTTATTGTGAGCGACTGGATGGTCGGTTAATATTTGCTGATCCCAGTACAGTCTATATCCACCAGCTGCCAATACATTTTTGGCTTATATTTATAATATGGCACCGTCTTGTCAATCAATCCATATTTTTTGCCAATTTCTTGGTGGATGATTCCTGCCACATGATTATGTCGACGGAGGTATTCCGATCCTGCTAACCCAGTGCAACCCGAAGCCAAGTGCTGCACTAACTCAGGACTTTGCTAACACACTTGACATACCTCAGGGATATCCTCCCCGCATATCCGTCTCCAGTAAACATTAGTTGGTAGTGTTTGGTCCTGCATCGCCATCACGAAACCTTCTGTCTCTGGGAAAATATGGCCACATATGAGCCATTTTGTGGACATTTCTAAGTCGATTGATTCCTATTATTATTATTATATTATTGTTATTATCAAGATTAAATTCCACTGACATCCAATTAGATTCAATATGAATGTTACATATACGAAAATGGTAGTATAAAATTAATAGCCACCATGATGATTGTTGAACAGAAGTAATGAATAACTGAATAACTTGTTCAGGAACTTTAAAACAAAAGAGTAAAGTTCATTCAAAGAATATCTTCAATTACAGAAGGAGTAGAAAAGGCATGAAAACATGTTCTTTGAATTTATAAAAATAAATTTCAAATAAGATTCTATTATATTTAAATTGAATATAAATTTCTTCTACTTAATATTTACTTGATAAATTTCAAAACAAGCCAAGTTCAACTTTCAAATTTTTTTTTTAATAATTTTTCTATTATATCATCATTATGTGAAAGGTTTTCTCCCATAAGTAGTTAGATCACATTGAAAACGGCCAGGCAAAAAATAAAACTCCTTCATAAACCAGTCTCACCTTTACCTTTATTGACCAGCTGTGAAAAATTTTTAAAAATGGACTTAGCTGGTTTTGGAATTCTACGCTTCAATTAATACTATGAAGACCTGTTTAAGGATGTATTGTGCTAATCATAACGAAAACAAATTAATCAAATCGCTCATTTACAAAAAGAGTGTTCTAGCTCAAAACATGCAAAAGTCAAACGTAATAATGTAGTCTACTTCTTGAGTACTTTTTCTTCTTTAAAGTTATTTTTAACTTTAAAACTGATGGACAGAGCAACATGTACTATAATATATTTAAATTTTAAATTATTGTGAACTGATTTACATGGTTTATTTGGAGTTCAGATTTTTATTCTAATAATTAACATCCTACTATACATATATAGAAAATTAAACTAAACTTTTTTTTTTTTTTCTTATTAAGTTTTTAACCAAACCTTTCTTCTTGTGAAGCTCTGATCCGCCACCAATATATATTTCTGGATCAATATAAAGGTGGTGCTGGCTGCCTGGCAGTTTCAATGTAGTATTGAATCTATCCAAGTATATGGTAATGGAAGAGTTATGATGAACGAGGGTTAAGTTGTGCCAAAAATTATCTGTTATCTCCGAGCCCATCCGTGTTACAACAGATCCGCCTCCCAGGTCCATGTCAACGAATACTGTAGAGTTCTTAATTGAGACTGCAATATGATGATGGTTTGGTGATTCTCCACTAGCATACAAAAGTACAGAATCATCGAAGTGTGTCTAAAACATATAATGATAAGTGGTAAAAGATTTACTTGAATTTTCATTTAAAAAGCCCCTAACACTTTTCTTTTGAGCAATAATAAAAATAAAAATTAAGTAAAAGTCATCTAGCCAGGAGTTCTAAAAAGGTCTGCTTTTTTATAAAAGATTTATTATTACAATTTAATTATCACTTATTTTGATCATTAGTTGTATCATTAGAACTACAAAATGCAGTTTTATAAATATTGTGAAAACTAAAATTTATTTTAAACTTATTTTAAAATCATTATGGATAAATACATTATACTTACATGTATGGACACCTGTAAATTCATAAAACAACTTCAAATATTTAAAATTTTGAATAAAAAGTGCTTGACACCTAATATAATCACTTTGACACCTAATAAGTATTGTGGGGGACATGAAAATGTTTTTCTAGAAGGTTTTACTATTAATTGGTACTTTAGTGATAGATGGAATGAATAATGCTTTAATCATACCGCAGAAGTCCACTTCCGGATGTTCAAGACTTTGGCGAACCTTCAATGGATCCTAGTCATTGGAGATAGGATTCTTACCAATTTCAAGTCCTTGTTAATGAAGGAGAGATAGATACAAAAAAATAGCATTTTTTATTCACATACAGTACACTTGGAAAATAATAACATAAAAAGCATTAATTGAAATTATTTATTAGGTAATTAATGAAACATTATTTAGTGATGTACTGGGAAACATAATGATGTTTATATTTTGTGACTTCATAAGTTTAATTAAAATAAACATTAAAACAAATATAATAAAAATATTTTAAACAGTTTATTATTAATCTTTGAGAAGAAAAAAAAAAAGTCAATCTATCCTATATATGTAATTTTGAGTCAAAATAATATATTTTTAAAATTTGTTTATAACAATCTGCTTAAAAAAAGAAGTGATATAAGTGAGTTATATCTGTGGGATTTGAGGATACTTTGATAGTTCATAGAAGTCTATGTAAATTTGACCATGATAATTTAAAAATACAGATTTTTTGTGTCATTCTAGAAATACAAATATGATATATTTTGCAATTTTATAATGTAAAAAGTACCTGTAAGTTAAAACTTCCAGGTATCGATTTTTGTATTTAATATATCTATATTTCTTAGGTATCGATTTTAAAAAACTTTCAAAAAATGAAAGATTATTTCAATTCAAGAAAAATAGTTTATAGATGTGAAATAAAGCATTGAGAAAATAAATTGCTATTATAAAATAAAATAGTAATAATTTGTTACTATTTCATTTATTATACAACCAGTTATATAATTTAAGCAATAAGTTTCATTATCTGAGATTCGTAAATAGAAAGTGCATTAGAACATGTTTAAATACCTTGAAGTGAAGCCCCATTCTATTACTGCTCGAGTGTACTCTGTCTTTCCAGTCATAGACCCGGTAGGAGACATAGGATGATCCTCTCATAGTCAAAATTGTCGCAGCTAAAAAATTAACGTTGTATTTGTCAACATACTTCATTTATATAAGTAAATCTTTATAAGATACGTTTCACTTTATGAAGTTAAAATATATCATATGATTTATATAGATTATATGATTATACTTACTGTAGATATCACAGAGTTCTCCTTCATATTGAGTTCCAAAACAATCGCATGACAAATGGTTGTAATGATTTATACATTTGCTACCGAGAAAGCACAAGTTTTCTCTTGTTCGACACCTGCAGTAAGTTATTTATAATATTTATTAATAATTATAATTTTGAATAATATGAAATATATGTTAATTGTAATTAATGCTCAAACCTATTAAATAAATATATCATAAACTTACTTATCAATACACCCTTCCTGAACATTGTCATGTTTTGTGGCAATGAGAGGTTTTATTGGCTTCAAATCAGAAACTGATTTACCAGCGTTTAAGACTACATCTTTGATGCAACCAACAAAAGACTCAATGATGTATTTAACACCATGCAGTTTTTCTTCTGGGCTCAAACCTATAACATGAAAGGTGTAAGAACAGCAATGGATATTGAGATGGGAGTTGTCATAAATAAAAGCAAAAAAAGGCTAACCTTTGTTATTTTTTCTGGTTTCAAATTGATTAATAGTTAAATAATCCTTAATATTTTAAATTAGAATAAACATAGAGGTCAATCAAAAACAACAAACAAATTAATAAAATTATTAAAACTACAAATTAACAAAACAATGGAATATCAAAAATAATTATTATTTCATGTTAGAACTAAATATTCAGTATAGATCTAACATTTAATCTCTTAGTATATTTAATATAATTCCAGAAAGAGATCAACCAATAAAAAACCATGAGGGTAGATAATTAAAGAAACTAGGACCATGTTAACACTTTGAATAGTCATGTAGGAGAATGAGATGTAAATAAATAAAATAATAATAATAGACAAGCAAATGAAATTAAATGTATCTCATTATTATAATTTTAAAGATTTTTTAAAGAAATAATAAAATTGTAGGCTTTCCTAGCTGATAAGAAAGTTTTAACTCGGAAATAGTGGTAAAGAGGGAGTAGAGCAGTCAAAACAAATCATGTAACAGCTCTATATTATTTAATGCATACCATTTTTAGCCAACCTCACTTGTCTCCATAAAAACAAAAACTTAGGCATTATTTAAATAAAAATCTATTTATTAAAAAAATACAAACAATAGTTTAGTGTTTGTCCTTCTCTTTGTCATTTGTTTTTCAAAATATTAATTATTTATTAACTATAAGATTAACTTTTTATTAGTATAAACAAATCCTTCTGTAAAAAATGAATGATTTATTAAGGATTAATTATTGCAAAGGAAAGAAATAACTAATAAAAAAAAAAAAAAAAAAAAAAAAAAAAAAATTCGTATAAATCATAAATTGAACAAGTTACAAAATGTATATGGTAAGAATAACAAATGTTGATAAACATTAAGCATTACATAACTACTGCATGTTTTATTTTGACTGTCAATGTACCTTAAATCAATTTATAATCATAGTCAACTATCTCATATCTATCTAATCTTAGAGAGTAAACAATGTTAGATGATAATAGGGAATCTATATAAGCCATATTAAATTCATATTTTTACACTAATAGTAAAAATAAAAATAGGGAAACAATTGAAGACATTTTACTGCAATTTTCTAAGCTGGCTAAAAATATTATAAAATATTTACTTTTTATGAAAATCAGAACTGATACCATTATTTTGGAGTCAAAAGTTAAGTTGATCAGATGTTCAGCAGCAGCCAATATATTAGTCAATGATAAATAATTGTTTTTTTCATTAACAAAATATTCAATAATCCCTTTTATATCTTTTACCATCACGACTGTTACCTGTACCAACCTCCTATGAGGACAACTGAGATGAGATCAGTATTAACTCCGTAGTTCCTTTGCTTGTGAAGGCCTTCAATCTTTGTTTCGTTAGAGCGATCATTCACCGCAGCTTTTAGTCTTTGTCCTTTCACATCTATGGTTACTTTAACTCGATGCCACTGGTCACGGTTCAGCCCTAGAACATATTATATCTGAAGAATATAGGGAAAGGATAAAAATGTATAATTAAGCCAGTAAAAGAACTGACTGAAACAAACTGGTGTACTTTGCATCAATACAACTTGGTTCTAATGATTTTGTTAAAATTCAATCATCAATATATTATTAATTTTTATTAAGTAACCAAAAAAAACTATTTTTAATTTAATCGAAGTGCGTTTGATCCCTTAATGTTACTCATACCTTCTCCAACAATAATGGACGTAGAGTGTTTCCCAAACACATGAACAACCTTCAGCTGTCCTTTCTCAACAATTACATAAAGTGCATATGGATTCAGTCCCTCAGGGCGATCTTTAATACTATGGTAAACTAGAAGACCATGTGGTAGCCCAGTCCTAAATTTAAATGAGATCTCTCGGCATAGCCTAAAAAAAAAAAAAAAATTTACAATTTAACACGATGAAAGTTTTATGTAAAAAAACTTGGCTTAGTTTTGATTTGTTTATAGAATAGGCAACTTCCAATAAATAAGAAAATGACTGAAGAAGAAAAATAGAACTTTTGATCTTACGAGTTTTTCAGAACAGAATAAAGATTGTTATATTCATTGATCTGATATGTCAACCATAAACCCTTTGGAAGCGGGTCTATTATTTATTATAGCTTAATTTATTTTATTTTCTCAGTTCTAATAAGAAGTTCCTATATCATCTAAATATTCTCTTAAAAGAAAAGGAAAAAAAAAATGAATGAAATGATTTTTCATTAAAAAAAACAAAAAAACATCCAGTTTAGATGATATTCCATTAAAAAAATTAAAATAAAATAAAATGCTATTTTGGTTTTGAATTAAATTCAATAGATCTTTTAGCTACTTTAACAGGAAATCATTCCATTTAATTTTACTGACCTTAGTTGAAAATTAGCTGTTTGATTTCCATCGAGTTGTATGAAGGCATTATTCTTCGCCATCATGAACACTTTATGCTGGCCAGTTTCTTTAAATGTCAGCTCAGGGCCCCTGATCTCCTCGGGAACAGGAGTATTCCCTGGCTGTTTTGTTGTTCGATTCTGTTGAACGAGATGAGGGGGTAGAGTATCTGTGAATCAAAGGAATTATTTAGACAAATTATACATTATAATATCAGTAATAATGATTTATCTAGTATAATAATCAGAAATACTAATATTTGCCACAACACAATATATAGAAATACACTTAGATCCTATATTTTGGCCCAATAGTCAGAAAGGAATTAAGAAATTTAAGTTTAAATTCCACATTAAAAATAGATAAACCATTGTCGTCTTATTTTCCTCAACCTAAAGGCAAAATAGACCCTTTCCAATAAAGCATTGTTTATGAAATAAAATCTTATGACTGAAGCTAAATAAACAGGAAAAACTGGAATATCAGTAAATAATAAGAGAACATATAAGGCATACAATAATAAAACCCTGAATTTCAACGCTATTCATTTAATTGAAAATAATTAAAAATTCAACAAAGACTTGGGAGTGAAACTTATGGATCAAGTTAAAAATAGTCTAAAATAAAATATTTATGAATCATTAGAAATAATTAAATCGTTCAAAACCTAACCAGATTCAAATTTAAATGGCCATATAAATATTTCTAATAGCCCCATTTTAAATTTATTTCCAGAAGGACAAGAAAAACCGACCAATAGGGAAAACTGCAAAGTACTGCCCATTTACCTGCCTAATAAATGTATTTACCTAACTAACAAACTCCCCATTTCGTCTCTTTATTCTCAGTATGTTCTAGCCCCTGATATCTTTTACAAGTTTTTCCGTTTTGCCTCCTTGGGTATACATGTTCAATCTCCAGTCTTACTCAAAGCAAGTACTCAGACATCACACACCTTTAACTACAAATACATTCCTAAGGGTAACAGCAATGCCCCACCTAGTATAGAATACATTAGAACTAGCAGAGAAGATCAAATATCTGAAGTCTAAAATACCTCTGAGAAGATAAATATAAGTATAAATAATGCCAATAATGTATGTTATTTTTCTATTGTAACATTACCAAGTTCACAATAGCCCAGAAACCTATGTAAGAATAAAAATTTTATTTTACTTTCTCCTGCTCCATATCCTTTACATTACAATATATACATATATACATATATATATATATATATATATATATATATATATATATATATATATATATTACATGGAATGCTTGGCTTCCATGTAAAAATAAAGATGATGCAGCTGGAAAATTCAAGAACTTCATTACATGGAACCAGGGATATTCATCTAATAAATTTTATTGATTTACTAGTTTAATAGAGTTTCAAATGGAGGTTGGAATGATTCTCTCCTTTGAGCTAGACTGAAAGTAGGATTCTGTCAAGTCCCAACTTGTGTAGGCCTGGCTACTAACAGGAACCAGAGGTTATATTATAGTGTTGTGTGGATAAATAAGTACTTTTAGCTTAGTTTGTTCAATTTGCAGTTAAAACTATTGTTGCTAATTTTGATAAGTAGTTCAGCAAAAAAAAAAAAAAAAAAAAAAAAAAAAAAATCATATCATATAACTTTAAAAATTAAAATAAGATTTTAAACCTTAAGATAACCGACTTTATTTTCTAGGATTGAAAGTTAAATATTTAATAACATATAACTTGTAACAATTCATAATATAACAAAAATAGAGATTGAGCAATGGTAAGATACCCACGGTCGCCACCAATACAGTAATAAAGGCACTCCGCTTCTGAGTTGAAGACATTCTCTCCCTTGCAGCCGCCGTAGGTGAAGGTATGGCAGGCTTGGATCGTCTGATTGAAGTACCACTTGGTCATCCACTCTGTGCAGGGGCCTCGGATCACCACTCCATGACACCTTTCTGTTCCGGGCGGAAGTCATCAAGATTATACCAAGTTTTAAAATATTTTTCCCAAGATGCCATAAGCATTTGCATTCCTCGAGGCATGCCGTGAATTCACTGAACATTCTCATGCAGAGTTTGCCAAATTTAACAATGAATGAACGGTAGAAGTAAATCTTTTAAGGAATTTCAAGCTCCATGCAGATCAACTTATCACAAACAATACAGATTGGTGATATTTTGTGTAAAATGAATTATAAATAACTAGTTATCATGCTATAGAATTATTTTTTTCATTTAAAAGAAGGATAAATGTATATCATAAGGAGATGTACTAAAGAATCATGTATCACTAAAACCCATTTAGTCTTGGATTCAGTACTTTCGTAAGAAAGTACTATTACTAGGCCAACGGTTGTGAAAAAAAGAGATTTAGCATTTAATCACGCTCAACCGTAATGGTTCTCTCAACAGAGGCTGGGTGTGCCCTAAGAGGGTCTCTAGACCTCTAAGTCGATCCACTACTATAATAGTATACATTTTCTGCCAACAGCCTGACTCGAACGCGGGCCCGCAAGCCTGGCAGTCTCCGCGTATGCCGGCGATGTAAGAGATAGAGTAAAAACTAGAACAAATGTATAAATATAATTTCATATAAATCATAATTTGTGAGCATGTTTGTGTGGAAGTTTGGCTCAGTATAGAAAAGAAGAGTAGGACGTTGCCCCACGTAACCAAGCTTAGCTTGTATAAAACTCATTAGGCGAGTGCTGGACGCTCAAAAAGGCTCTGGAAAATCACTTGCTCCAATTTTAGAGGAAAATGTTTTGGAATAGTCATCGATCCAGAAAGCTCTTAGAGATTATTCAGTCCAAAATATTGAATGATAGCTATCGATACGCCATAAACGATAGAATTGTATTTCCTTTGACCGACTATTACTCATTTGATGATTTTTTCAGCACTGACAAAAAATTTAGAAAGGAAGCTGATAAATATTAACACACTACATAAAACCGAGACGAAAAGTAGAGAACAGAATTTATTCTAATCTTTAGGTAGAGATGATAGTCAACATATATACAACTTCTACTATCACTGCGAGATCTTTTTCAAAATTAAAATTAATTAAAATCAAGTGTTTTTAAACATCGATTTTCAAAATCAAAATCAAAAATAATATTCATAACCGATTAGAACAATTTTAAAGTAGAAAAAAATATAAAACAATTTTCTTAGCAAACAGTATATTTAAATTGACGTAAATTCGTAAAAGCAAGTATTAGCGCTAGTTATTAATGTTTATTCTGGGTTAAAAACTTTTAAAAATAAAGCATGTTTTGGGTTTATATACAGTAGACCCTCGGTATAATGCGGCTCGTTATACCGCGGATTCGGATATAACGCGGGTCAAGCTCCGGTCCCGATCCTGATTCAATTAAAATTAATAAAAAAAATAAGATTACATCGTACTATGGTTTTAGAACCAACAATAGGAAACTTGAAAAGAATTCATTAGAAAATTTAGTCATAAAAACTATAGAAAAAACGAAAAGGTTCCAAAGTTTAATAGTTCTGGGAAAAAGTGAACTCTGCAAATTAAGTTACATTTGTTTTTTTGTTTTTTTTGTTTTTTTTGTTTCTTTAACACATTTATAATTTTACTGAACATTAAAAGGAATTTGTAAAGGAAAAAATTATAACTGTTTGTTAACGTAGGAAGTAAAACTAAATAGGACGTTTAGAATGAATTACGATTGTCTAACCAGGTTTCATTGTTTTTGTTTCAATATTAGAACTTTTTAAAGTTTGATTTTTATTAGAATTTTAAAAAAACTTTAGGAAAGAGTGTGTACATCGCTTGTGTCGTCCTGGAAATAAGCCGAAATGTGTTGCTAAGACAATGTCGATTGAATATCTTCCCGGTAATCTACCTAGATGACGTACGGAGAAGTTGTCTCTATTCCTGCCTTCTTGGCTCACAGAATCCCCCTCACTTCCTTTTTAAAAACTGTTTATTATCCCTTTAGTTGTTGCCCGAGTTTGTATCAAAGTGCATTTTCATTATTTTTTGACCCCCAATAATTCCTACTTCTGCTTTCGTTTTACCGCGGGTACGTCTATAACGCTTTCCCCCCCCCCCCCTTTAACCCGCGTTATAACGAAAGTCCACTGTATTTCAAATGATACAATTGAAGGGTTTGGTGGGCGAAGGCGTTATGTCCCATTTTTAAAAAAATTCAATTTAGTTCATTGGATGAAGGATCTACGTGCAGAAGTGCTATGTAGCAAAATCTGAATATTTCAAATCAACCAGAAAAAACATCTATGATGAAGAGGCTAAGTAAAATGTACTTAAAACTTTTCTGCTAAAGGAAAATGTAAAAAAACAAAAAAAAAAAATTTAAACATAAATTACTGAAAATTGTGTTTTGTTGCATAACCCTTCCATCCAACAAAGCCTTCAATTATCATACCTAACTATAGAGCTTTTGTTATTTTAATAACCAACTAGTACATGTTCTATGATTATAGCTGATCGCTTATTCGGATTAATAAAATGTACAATCTAAATAGTTAAATTTACAGTATTTCATTATTTATTCTTTTATTTAATTTATACATAAACTTATAAGTTTTTATAAAACTAGTTTTTGATGAATAATAACTTCTAGTTTATTTTCACATTTAATTAACAAAATCCAATAAAACTTTTATGATCAAGACCTCACCATAAATTATCTTAGGACTAATTTTTGTTATGCCTCTGATCCCAATATAAGATATATTGAATGGTCCGATTGGATATTACTGGTTTGGATGGACATCGGATTGGATATAGTTGTAACACATCAAAAGAAAAATATCAAACGCTGAGTAGGCTTTAAGAGTTTAATACATTTACAAGGTTATATGAGATCTAAGTATTTCTTGTAGAGCTAACTGCAATGCAAGTTACATAACGTTCTCTTCCCAGAGATAGCACTCAACAAAACGAACGGAAAAAAAAAATTAAGCACAATTATATGCATAATAATATGGTAGGGAAATAATAGTGGCTTTAATTTCATGTTTTTCGAATTTAAACCAAGAAATATTAAACGTGATGGGATGTCATTGTCTGAATTGTACAAATGTAGTATTAGGGTAACTGTATTAACTTATTAAAAGAACGAACTAAATAAAACAAGTGATATATGTATTATATATATTAGCAGCAGTAATAAAAAAATATATACTTAGGAGTTATCAAAAAATCCTTCAGTCTCTCTAATAGTTGTTAATTGCGTTCTTAACTGGTGAAAAGTTTTCCAATTGTTGCATCATCGAGACTCGAGAACAAATGAAATTACGTCTTTTTTCGAAAGGCTATTGGAACTGTATTGATCAGAATAAATGCTGAAAGTTATTTAATATAGCATAATATCAGTTCTTCAATTAGTTTTAAAGTGGTATCAAGAATAAAGCAAAATACGGAATGCATTATGAAGATAGGGCATGTTAAAGCTCGTATATATTATACAAATTTTATTTTCGAAATCATCGTGCACTCTCATGAAAAATAGGTGTTGAGGCGCACATTTTGGTCTCAAAAGTAGTGATTATTAGAAATTTGAACTGTGAAGAGTTTCTTACAGTATATTTCTTTCTTTCCATGAGATTTTTCAGTGGCTAAATCATTTGCAAGAAACTTCCACCATTAAAGATGTTTTTTCGTCTGACTTAATTCATTCTTGAGAAGAAATCCATTGAATTCATATAATCACTATCTAACGAGGTCTTGGAAAACATAAAGAATTGACTTCTACAAATTATGCTAATAGTGATGCTCCAATTTATGTCAAGCTGAAATCCCTGATCGAAAAGTTTACTTAACTAAAACTGTTTCCTCATTTATAATGCTAATCCAATGGTCATTAATGGTGGTCAAATGCTTTTTGATAGCAACCTAATTCTGTCTTTTGTGTAGTTTATGTTATACGTCAATTCCTAGTACTGAAGGTTTTTTAGTCAAATTGCAAAATACCAATTTACAATATTCAACAATCCATCACTGAATCTTGGCTGCCTCAAGAATCTATTCCGAGCAGCTGCCCACCAGTTCCTGATTGGTCAGGGTTCTGGCATCACTGCTCACATTTTCTGACCATCTCGGTCTTGGTCTCCCCACCCTCCTCTTACCAAACGGTTCGACTTTGAACAATTTCTTTGGGACCGAGTTATCGTCCATTCGAACAACGTGGCCCGCCCATCTATGTATGTATCTTACGACATCCGGCTCTTTATATAAGTTAGCTAGTTCCTGGTTATATCTGGATCTCTATTCTTCAATCTTCTTTACAGGGCCATAGGTCCTTCTTAATACCTTTCTTTCAAACACCAATAATTTCCGTTCTATGACCTTCGTTGTTGTCTATGTTTCTGACCCATATGTCAGAACTGGGCGTATAAGGGTCTTGTACAGGAGAATTTTGGTGCTTCTAGGTAGGGAACAACTTTTAAGGTATTTTAATAAACCATAGTAGCATCTATTTGCCGCATTAAGTCTCTGCGCCACTTCTTGGGTCAAGTCGTTGTTCGCAGTTGCCATGTAGCCAAGGTATTTGAACCTATTAACTTTTTCGAAATCGTAACTGCCAACTTGGATGGTCGGACCAGTCTGCTGCCAGTCATAGGTCATATATTTTGTTTTATCTGCGTTTATTTCGAGTCCCATTTTTTTCGCCGCAGTGTCTGAGGAGGTAAATGCGTCTGTCAATTGAACAGGGTGCATGCTGGTGCATCCTCCTGTCTTAAGCCTCGTTCACCCTGGAATTCTTTGGAGAGATCTTCTTGCACTCTTACACAGCAGCTAGTATTGGTCATAGTCATCTTGACCAGTCGTATCAGTTTCGGTGGGATCCCTATCTTTTCCATTTCTGTATATAATCTTTCTCGGTATACACTTTCGTATGCTGCCTTGAAATCTATGAATAAAATGTGAATGTTGAAGTTAAACTCATTCATCTTCTTTAGAATTTGCCTCAGGGAGAATAATTGGTCAGTAGTGGACTATTTCGGCTGGTGGTTATAGTTTTCTTTGTAATGTTTCTTTCATCCTCAAAAATGTAACATTTAAACGCTCTAGCACTGTTGGCGTTTCCCGAATCGAAAATTTGACAAAAGTTCCTAACAAAAAATTGAACAGAGAATATTTTTTGTTAAATAACATTTGTCGCTAGGACCAATTCGTTTAGAATGAAACTATATTGGTTTGAATGAAAACAATCGCGCTCGAAATCCCCTATTTGTCAACATTGTTTATTTCGAATAATCATTAATTGTTAATTTAATTTAATTATTAATTTGAGTAATCGATTATTCAAATCGTATCGATTAGTAATTGGTCATTGTAATTCTAAAATGTAAATTGATCAAAAGAAGGGAAAAGTTGAGGACGATTTTGAAATATAATCGACAGTTGATTTGGATGTAATATACAGGCTGATGGGTTCACAAATTCAGCAGACGAACCTATTAGTAATGCATGCCATTAAACTTAAAAAGGACATTCTGCTGGTGTGATCCAAAGCTAACTCAAACATCCGTCCGCTATTAAATAAGATTTTAGAAGAACTGTAACACTTAAGCCTTATAGGAAGAAATATCCATGATCTATTGTTTTTCCTAGTCAGAGGACGATATTTTTTTTTGTTTTGTTTAATGTGGAATAATGTGTACTTTAAGCTGTCTATAATTGCTATTTTCATTTTGATTTCGTTGAATTGTTTTTTTAGGAGATTATACTGATTGAACACTGCTACTAATATCCATTCTTTATTATATCCTGAGAATAAAGGATTACAACATGAAAGGTTTAGTGTATGAAATGCCATAGTGAATTTTAGTACCTTCACACAAGCTGGAGACATGCGAAACCTACCTGACTCGCACTACAACGACCAGTTCGATCCTTACGCTTCACTTCGAGTTAACATTTATCAACAGCTCTTTCCTATAACCTTACATGTAAATAATCACTTCTAGAGTTTCGACTTGGATTGTGTTGTTTAGTGTGTTATATTGATATTTAGTTTTCTTAAATGTAAATAGGTGAAACAGAAGTTGACAAAATGAGTTAGGATTTAGTCCTTTATTAATTCATGTTTTCTTATTTCTTTTTCTCTAATGTATTAAAGTGTTAAAAAAGTTAGGAAGATTAATTTCTACATGGATTTGGTGTTTTATATATTTATATTTGTTGTATCAATTTAAGTGAGAAAATTTCAATTTACATATTTTGTGAATGGATTCTTTGTCGTCCATATTATATGAATAGTGAAACAGATAGCCCTAAAGTGAGACAGATAGCCCCTAAAGACAGATAGCCCTATTTCCATTTCCCTTGAGAAAATATAGCAGAAATTAACATCATAACTTTCAACAAGGATTATGTGTTTTATATATTTATAATTTGTTATTTACACTTCCCTGACATCAGAAAGTTTATCAGTAGTTAACATTACTGATGATTTAGCATTAATTCTGATTTAATATAATATTAATTCCACATTGATTTAGCGTATAATATTTTTATATTTTCTTATTTCCACTTCATTGTTTTTTTATTTTTCATTTTAATATCAGAAGGTAAACAGAAGTTAATATTACTTTATACAGGGATTTAGAGTTAGTGTGTAAATGAAGGAGAATCATCTTTTACACTCTCAAAGTAGCGACTAAAACACCGAAATAAAATCGGAACAAGGTTAGAATCGATAAGAGGTATACTTCAAAAATAACAAAAAATAATATATTCTACCTAATATTAGACTAGACGAAACACTGTGTTGGAGCGAAGTATTCCTATGAGGTATTCATTATTTTTAAGATGTAAAAATAATCCAAATAAATTATTGCTCAGTTCGGTTAGTTGCAAATGTCTTCACAATATGATGTAACAATATTAGTCTACATGATTATAGGAACTTAATTCATTGGAACGGAAGCGTTAATAAGAAGAGTAACATCGAACATTTAACGTCGGATGTCAGTAGTCTTATTTGTGATATTACATAACCCTCAAGGTAGAGCAAAGGTCGTAATATATTCTTTTATAGACTTCATTCTCCTGGCCTTGACCGAGACAATTATTCGGTGAGTAGGTCGATTTATCAAAGTAAATACCATAAACAGAAATACTGTTCAGTCTGATATCTTGAAATTATCTCAGACGCGTTGTTAGTTGAAAGTTATATGAATTTAGATTTTAAAATGTCTAATTGGCACATGCATCAACGACTACCACTAAGCATCTTTCATTTTATGTTATAAATAAATTCTACTTTTGAAATTTTTCCTAAATGCAGTAATCTTTACCATAATATAAAAAGACAAGCCATTTTTCGTTTGTGATCAATAACCGTGAAAACTACTTGACCAATCTGTACCTAATTTGAACCACACCATCTTCATAGTTCAAGGAAGGTTTATCAATAATAAAATTAAAAGATTTTCAATTATAATGCCATTAAAAAGCGATAAATGGTGCGCTGTGAAGTTTGGTTATCGACCGATAGGTGGCGAGGACCATTCAAGAGAGGTTATAAAGGTACGTTGTTATATAGAACTAGAAACTTATGATAAAATTTACTTTTGAATTTTGAATTTGAGTTTGAAATGTAAAAACTATTAAACCCAACTAACTGTACCAAATTTTAACTACATCTCCATAGTTCTTAAAATTTATAATAATAAATTTGACTGTAATAACGATTAAAATGTATAATCTTGAGGTGCCAGTAACGTTTGCCAAACTGCCATATACTTTTATGGTTAGAAATTAAAATCCAACTTCATGGATCGATAAAATTATTTCATACGAATTGAATGTCTAATTATGCTTTTAAGTACTCTTCAAACACCAAATCAATGCAATTTTAACCAGGTTAAAAATTACTGCCATGCGGGAAAATATCATTAAAGAAATAATGCTAAGTTCCATACTTCAATACATGATTTTTATCGATAAATCAATGAAATTCAATTATTAGTTAAAATAATCTACTTTATTTATATATGAGAGCTGGCTAAGACGCGACTGGATACGCTAGTATTGTATAAACACGTAATATTAGCTACATTATTACTCATTATTATTATTACTATTATTACACTCTGGAGTAATTTACAATAATTATTACCAGTCATCTTCGTGATTTCATAAGGTATTGTGTGCTAGAATAAAAGCGATCTTGTGATTCGTTTCGTTGTATAATGCTCGAATTATGGTAATTATAATTCCACTGAATTGAGATTCATATTCAAAGATTGAAGAGGTTCTGCCAAAACAACTATTTGTTTCAGTTTTATGTTCTAACATCAAAGTGAAGATGAGTTCCAATTTTATCAAAACTCAACAGTCGCTTTTGAATAATGTCCTCCAAAAAGGAAGTCGTTAAAATGAA
Source organism: Euschistus heros (assembly GCA_003667255.2). Classification (NCBI taxonomy): domain Eukaryota; kingdom Metazoa; phylum Arthropoda; class Insecta; order Hemiptera; family Pentatomidae; genus Euschistus; species Euschistus heros. The sequence continues at coordinate 1,467,196 of RCWM02000139.1, forward strand.
TATTTCATTAAATAAAATAGCCTTAGGACATTTCATAATTTGTTCTCAATATAAAGAGAAACTAATCCACATTTGTCTACTAGACTTTTTTTTTAAATAAAAGGGAAGTATAGAACATATCTGCTATAATAATAAGTTTTTTCCAAGTGACTTTATGTGCAATTCACCGCTATTTAATACCGTACAAGATATCAAGAACAAAGGCGTGCTAGTGACAAGTTCTCTATATTAATTTACGAAGCTAAGGGAACAGTAGGAGCAGCTAATTAGTTTCAGCTCGTTATCGCTAAGGACAAATAAGTGAGGCACGTGCACGGCGATCTTAGAACGGGGGTAAGGGGCGATAATATCGGGGCGCTTTATGCCGGGCGATAATGTAAATAAATATTATCAAAAGATCTTTCGGCGTTAGAAGTCTTATAAAGGAGAGCTCTTCAAAGAAATTAGATTGGAGTCCTTATTTGTTCATATGGTCCAGAAAATTTAACGAATCTTAAATATATTATTTTATCTTTTAATTTTCCTCTTGTCCTACTGTATCCTTTCACAATATTCCACTGATCGCTGTTGAACAGATCCGCTACCTAGGACTCCATCTGGACAAACGTTTAACTTAGAATCCACATGCAAGACTAAAAAGACAAGAAATTGTTCGACTTCTTCAACATTTACTAGCACATAGCTCTAATATTCCGATCGATTAAAAAAGACTCATTTACATGACAGTAATTAGACCTGCTTGGACATAAGGAGTTGAGCTTTGGGGCTCCATTAAACCAAATAATTCATCTCGTATCCAGTCCTTGCTATCTTAAATCCTTCGAAAAATCCTAAATGCTCTTTACTATATCGCAAATAAACTTATCTATAAGACCTTAATGTTCCATATGTTGCTGATTTAGGCCAAACCAGATACCTATCCTTCCATAGTAAACTTCATAACCATTTAAATTCACTAGTAACTTGCTTCTCATTCTATTCCTGATAACCCTCCGAGGTCTCTGAAAAGAAGATGGCCAAGAGATCTTCTAATGTAGAAATTTAATTGAAGTGCTATTTGTGAGTTGTTCTCTCCGTGTAATTAACATGTCATTGTAATTATTTTCCTTAATTTACTTGTTGTATATAATGTATACAGTTGTAAATAAACAATAAACACATTAAAAAAAATTGAAATAGTTTTTAATTATGGAAACTAATCATCATAGGACATTAGTTCTTCTAAGAAACTATTAAAAGTACCTATTTTGTTAACAACCATGAAATATAGACAGTTTAATTATTCTTGTTAGAGACCAAGAAAACAAGTTCAGTGGAAAGATCAAGAACATATACACATAATTGAAGGGACTAGAGGAGAAATACAGAAAGATAAAACAGAGTATAATATTTTACCTACCTATGGTCCTCCTTGGAGAAGGAAAACGATTTTAAATATAATTTTACCAATTTAGTTACTGTAAAAACACAATAATTATACTCTGTTTTGGATGTAAATGAAGTTATCGACAGTCTGAACTATCGACTATCGGCCATTCCTAGCTGAACGGATACGGTCAACAAGAAACAGGAAATTACGTTACGTATCGGTGTGTGGCAGAAATCGGTTCTTTTATGCTTGGCAGCAACAACGGAATTGTCAAAGTGAATATTCTATGAAAGCAGCTTTTTCTAGTATAGGTGAACATTGGTTACAGTATGTAAATCGATCGGCCATTTATATTCAAATCAACCTTAGATAATTATCGGATAAAATCTCCTCGACCCATCGAAATCTGTCGGTTTATGTAGTCTAAGATTTGTAGTTTTGAGCGCTCTCAATAAGTAACCTTTTAATTAAATTATTTCAAGGACTTTTCATTAGGAAATTGTGTTTTTGTTTTTTTAACTTCACTGATTTAATAAGCAAATTAAATTTTTATAGCTATTTCTTGTTTACCGTCACGTTTGTCTTTTTTTTTTCTTTTTTTTCTTTTTTTCAGTTTTTCCTTTATTCTCGTTCATTCCATGTAATATCTAATATCATCAAAGGAGAATTTCGTATTAAAATTGACCATTATCACTCAGCATTTTTCAATTTTATTTTACGTTTATGTGATGAAATAACAAATATTTATATATGTTTAATAATTCATTAGGGTATTACTAGACTGTTTTATAATCTATGAGGTACATACAATTTGACACTGGCCGTCAAAAAATTCCACCCTAATGATTTTTTCATTTTCTCGGCTAAGAGTTTCATTCTTTTGTAGGATTTTACATCACCACATACAGGGATAGGGTTGCCATCTCCTAAAATACAAAAGTCGGACATTATCTTTAAAAGGCAAACATATCTTATATAAAGCCGGATGTACGTTTTTAAAGTTGGAGTTAACTTCAATAATAAAAAGGTCTGTCAAGATAAGTTACATATAATTTTTTATTAATCAAATCTATGTTACATAATTTATATTACAGGTTTAAGTTTTTAGTTATAACATTAACCACTTATTTATAGTCCTATCCTTAATCTTTTGAATTTTAAGAATGACATTAAAATAATAACTACCTGAAACATTTTCAGTCTTCTATATACTTCACTTATATAAAACAAAAACAAAAATAAATAAATTACAGCTCCACTTTGGCAGTAAACTAATAGTTTTGACTATACAAATATAAAAATATATGCACCATTCTAAGGAGAAAAAAAAAGATTAAAATTAAAAAGCCAATTATAAAGAAATCTCAAATGTTTCTAAAAATAATAAAAAATCCATAAATTCTTAGTTGTATTTTCCTTTCCGTCGTTTTCCTTAGAAATCACATCATAAAATTCTGCACATGTTAATTTTAAATTGCATAATATTAACATCATCTGTTAAATTGTTTCCGTTTGCAATTTATTGCGTTCCTTTGTCCACTGGGCATTAATCAAAGAGAAAACTCTTTCAACGTTGACGTTATGGCATAGAATCGCAAAATAGTATTCTTCCAATTTTAGTAGTTCAGAATTAAATTCTTCATTATGAAATTATATAAAATAAGTAGTCCAATTTTTATGTGCCGAAAGTTTTTTAAAATCTTTTATGAACTTATGCCATTGTTCAAAATGTTTACTAAATTAGTTAAAAAGGTAAGAGGAGTGGGAGTTTCCAAGATCTGAACACAGTCGCATTTCCGCCATGCCATAAGATAACTACTTTCAACGAGAAGACGAAAAAGCCTAACAAATGCCGGACAGGCCGGACACGGCCGTAAAAAGCCGGACAAATGGCAACCCTAACCAGGGAACATAATAAAACGTATTAGAATTTTTACTTTCGCCATTGTCCAAAATTAGCATCCTTACAGATCTTGAGATTAAAAAAGCTGTCAGTACTTATAGAAAACTAATATACTTTATTTTATATTATTATATTTAATTTTAAGTTTAATTAGTAAAAATTAGATTAACACTACCAAAATAATTTAAAATAAAAGTAGAATTTTAGGAACAAAACATAGACAACGGTCGGTTACAAAAAACAAAACAATAACTTTATTTAAATTTCGGTTCAACAATAAATGTTATCCACGAATTGTTTGAAGAAAGGAAACTGTTATAATCCTAGTAAATCTTGGTAAGCCCTAGGCTTTAATCTTCATGATATGGAGTTTCCAAGGTTATACTCCAGAGCTCCAGATGCGACGTCGAGAAGCTCATGGTGTCGCCTTGTGAGCCTGTTAAAGACCTCTTTGAGTCGATCAACTCCCAGTTCCCGGTGAAGCTGGGAATTCCTTATAAACCAGGGTGCGTTAACCACCATACGCAGTATTCTGTTTTGGAATGTCTGTAGTCTCTTTTTGGTTTATTTTGAAGTGTTGTACCAGACAGGACAGGAGTAGGTCAGTAGGGGCCGCAACATGGTTTTGTATACTAAGATAGCAGTTCTGTATCGAAGTAATGATTTTCTATTTAAAAGAGGGTACAAAAGTTTAAGTCATGTGTTGGCTTGTTGTAAGATGTAGTCAGTGTGTAATCTCCAAGTCAGTCTGGTGTCAAGATGTACTCCTAGGTAACGCACTGCCTGGTCTTTAGGATTCCTGGGAACTGGGAGGTTATCGAGTCGAAGTGTAATCAGGTTCGTGAGGTTGAAACGACGTAAGGTGAAGATTTTCGCTTCCGTCTTCGATGGGTTCAGCTGAAGTTTCCACTTCCGGAACCATATCGAGACACCGTTAAGGCCACTCTGAAGTTTCCTGATGGCTTCGAGAAGGTCGTCATCTTGGGACAGGTGTGCTGTATCATCAGTGAATTGAGCAATAATTGTGTCTTCATCGTATTGGGGAATATCTGAACAATAAAGATTGAATAAAAGAGGACAGAGTATGGCATCTTGGGGTACTCCGGCCAGGATGTTTTCTCTCGCTGGTAGAATTGTTTATTCTTACCTGAAACGTCCTGTTAGTCAAAAATGATTTTATGATGCTGAAGAGGTAGAGTGGAGGCCAAGTCTTCTTCAGCTTGTGCAGTAAACCATGGTGCCACACCGTGTCGAACGCTGCTGCCACATCTAGGAATACTCCCGTGTTGTATTTTTTTGCCTCAAAGCCACGGTAAATTGCTACAAAGACGCATTGGACTTGGTGTGTTGCCGAGTGGTGCGGCTTGAAGCCAAACTGATGTTGCGGGATAACTTTGTTGTCTTCTAAATGTGAGCGGAGACGCTTCTCAATAATCTTCTCCAGTAATTTCCCCAGTGTGTTGAGGAGACTTATTGGACGATAACTGTCTGGATCGTGCTTGGGCTTCCCCCTTTTGTGAACAAGAAGTACTATGGCGTTCTTCCAGGCGTGAGGGTAGTAACCTAATCGGAGACAGGCGTTGTATATACTGGCGAGCAGCGCAACGGTTTTCTTAGGCAGCCGTTTGAGGACTAAATTAGGTATCACATCATCTCCTGGAGCTTTTTTTCTTGGCAGTCTTCGTATGAGAAACTTCAGTTCGATTGGAGAGACGAAGGGGATCAGGGGTTCTACTGTTGTGGTAGGTGTCGTGAGGTATGTATCTACTTCGTTGTCAGTTAGTTCATCTTGTCTGTCAAAGTCTCTGAACTTATGAGAAAGATGTTCAGCGAAGGCTGCACACTTCTCGTCATTAGTCGTTGCCGTGTCTGTTCCGATTGTTAGAGGGGGAATCTGTGTGGTTTGTCCAGTCAACCGTTTGGTCGGTTACAAAATAAAATCACCAGAAAAAAATTACAGAATTAATGTAAAGAATTGGGATGATACTTATAAATATTTGGAGACTCTAAAGACCCTCACACACCTACAGAGAAATCTAAAGAATTGGACTGCGCAGTTGAAACCTTTATCCGTATTTATACGTGCGTGTGTGTGCTGAAAATCTTGAGGTCACGAAGATTTCCAAACAGTAACCTTTAGTGTCCTGTAAACAGGATTAAACGGGAAGAGAAAGTGTCTTTTTAAAAATTAAAACTAATATAATCAATTTTCAAAAGGACGAAAATTAATTTGTCGAGAAGGAATGGCCAAAGACTTCCTTCAGCCTTTAAAAATCTTCATATCCTGGCAGATCTGTGAGTAGTAGTCCAAAGCCGATGAAGGATACTGGTCTCAGTTCTACCATGATCTGACAGCTGAAGGACTTCTTTGGCCACTTCTTACCGACAAATTAGTTTTCGTCCTTTTAAAATGATTAAATATGTTTAATTTTTAAAAAGACACTCTCTATTCCCATTTAATCCTTTTTACAGGACACAAAAGGATGTTTCTTTGAGATATGCCAGGATTTAACGATTTTTGTTAGCCGCAGGATATTGTCCTTTTGAAAATCCGCCATTGTAGTCCTTTTGAAAATCAATTACATGGTTTCATTCTTCAAAAGGATACTCGTCCTGTTTAATCCTTTGGATTTTGGTCTATTAATTATTAAAATCCGTGTCCATACAGAGGTAATTTTCATTTCTTCGTTTTTACAGTAAATTTTAATTTGATATTGTACTACTAATATTTTCTTCCATTGAATAAAAATTGAGTTTAAAATCATTTGGCTTCAAGACCTATTCGTATTTGTCCAGCTAGACGAGTCATATTCTTCATTACATGGCAGTTAGACTTCGGTCAGAAAGAGTTGAACTTGTTTCGTGGAGTAAGTCAAGATTTTTTTAGTGTGGTTTGACTAATTAAGACATAGCTTCCCGTAGTAAAGTGCACCATTCTTGCTCTATTAGGAATAAAAGGAAATCAAAGAAAAATAAATAAACCATTGTAGCAAATCATTTTGTACAACCTAAACTGCCATGCCCTAAAATAATAGGATTTAGGTGTAGTCTGAGTCCTAGTTCTTAGAGATTATAAACTACGTCATCTTAATAGCCGATTCAACAGCCGTTTCAAATGAGCCTAATATGAGTTACACCATACATAATATCAGAGCACGCAATTTGATAAACTATATTCTTCGGATATTACTTTGTTCGAAATTTATTAATTGGTAATTAAAGCGTTGATATCGATAGTGATGGATCACATATTTGAGCTTTTTCTCCTTCAGCATTAAGTCATACACCATTAAAGTATTTTCAACATTTTATTTAAGCCATAAGTTTGCTTCTCTGCTTATGAAAAAACAACAACAATAACAATAAAAATAAGTCAGTGCATACATCCAAACACAAAATGCAAATCTATAGGACATTCAGCAAACTTTTGTTAATTACTAGCAAAAATAAACCTGTGAAAACATTAGCATAAATTGTGTACACATGTAAAATGTGCCAATAAAGTACTTACCTCTGGGGGACATGCTGACTGTGAAATAAATGATATTTGGGAAAAAAATTGTAGATAGGAGGCAATGCCTCCATAATCGCCAGAGATTCAACATCTCTTCCTCTTCCGCGTTAATCTGAGAACAGATACGATAATCATGATAATTTATGATTGAACAATAATTAATAAATTAATTAATTAATCTCATTTATCACAACTGAATAATATAATTACTATGATAAATGCTGGACAGACAAGAAACAAATTTAAGTTCATTCAACAATAAAAGTATTATCTTAAACTATTTTCTAATTATTGATATTACATTAAGAGGTAGAGGATGACCTCTAGAATTATGTAATAACATCACGTAGGAAAATTGCAAAGAAATGTATTTAAAATACAAGAGCACGATTTGGACACCTAAAAAATTGGATGTTACTTAGTAAAACATTTTTTGTATACTTCGAAACTTTTATTATTATAATTATTATTAAATATTTATTGAAATTTGCAACTGTTAATACAATATAAAATATAATACATCAAGTAAATGTGATGACATAGATAAAAATGACACGTCACTTGTTTTTATGGCAAATATCCAGCACTTATAGAGGTTCTATAATGAAGAACTATGTTAGAAGGTCCCGAGGCCATCTTCTTTTCAGGCGCCTCGGAGGGTTATCTGGAATGGAATGAAAGCAAGTTGTGTTACTAATGGATTTGAATAATTGTGGAGTTTGCTATGAAAGGATAGGTATCTGGTTTGGCCTAAATCAGCAACATATGGAACATTAAGGTCTTATAGATAAGTTTATTTGCGATATAGTAAAGAGCATTTAGGATTTTTCGAAGGATTTAGGATAGCAAGGACTGGATACGAGATGAATTTGATGGTTTAGTGGAGCCCCAAAGCCCAACTCCATATTTCCAAATTGGTCTAATTATTGTTATGTAAATGAGTTTTAGTAATTAATTGGGAGCTTTGAACGTTTGTCTAGTAAATGTTGAAGTAGTCGAAAACGACGTGCAGTTTCTTGTCGTTTTAATCTTGTATGAGGATTCCAAGTAGGACGTTTGTCCAAGTGGAGTCCAAGGTAGCGGATCTGTTCAACGGGGATTAATGGAACATCATTAAAGGATACTGTAGGACAGCAAGTCGTAGGCTTACGATAAAGGGTGAAGGTTATTTGATGGGATTTATTTGGATTTGTTTTGATTCTCTATTATTGACACCATTCTTGAAGTTTTATGATATGGGATTGGAGTGTCTGGAACTTCGAAATTAAATTCAATTTCAAGAATTGTTTTATGATTTAGTTTTAAAATTAACAAAACTTATACAACATTTGCAACTTTGGAAATTAGCACAATATTACTGGATACTGGTAATTCCTTTAATACTTTAATCATCAACACTATACTTCAAAAATATTATTTATCTTTAAATTGTAATATTTTTTCGTAATTAATTTAATTTTAAACCAATACAACTGCATATCTATAAAATTATAGGCTCATTAGTTAAAATGGGAATATTTTTAAAACGGGTTTACAAGATTTATTTTTAAAAACTTAATTTCTTCCTGATTGGGAAAAACATTAGATCATGGACATGTCTATCTTTAATCTACTGCTTTTTACATTGGCAGAAAGCATTTGAAATTCATGTATTTTCTAGGTAAAATAAAAACAACACAAAATGTAAAAGAAGCCATATTTGTGCCGTGAATAATTATAGTCTCAAGGTTTCAATCGATGTCTATTTTTCCATTACTATTATAATTTTGAAGGAAAATGAATTCTGTTTATCTTTTAACATTAAATAGACAGTGGTAGTGTTGATAAATATTTTATAATGCGTCACAAGTGGGCTCGTTAAGTGCAATTGAGCAAGAAAGAACAATCAAATTAAAAAGAGCTTAGATGATAGGCGAATCACTCGGATTTTGACCTCTTTCAGGGTTGTTAAAAACGTTTCAGTTGAATTATTATTATATTAAATTCATAGCTTAAAGACCGCTTGATTTTTCTGTAGAAATTAAAAGATGACAAGGGAGTGAATAATTTTAATTACGTATGTATTTAAAATATCGGCAAATTGTGATAAAACTATATTCAGAAAAATCAGATACGAGCCAGGTTTATTTTTAGTGACGACTTCTATAATTTCTGTCTCAATTTCGTTCAGGTTTTCCTCTAGGCACGTGTTTTCTGCATCAAGGATACCACGTCCTTTTCCTTGTATGTACGTATATTCCTTGAATAAGAGCTAACAAGACTTGACAGCGGATGAAATCAAGTAGAAAAGACTGTACTACAAAAATTCTTATGGTGAGCAGTGATTGAGACAATGAATAAATCTTGAATCAAACTTTTTTCACACAATCGGCAGTCGTTACCTGGTGAGGACAAAATTTAGTTTAACATGCAATAAAACGATTTATTAAATAATGTTAGTTTGTTTCACAGAAACGTTGGTCTTCATCACTACCAAGCAACTAGACTCGGGCGGTGTTCAGTAGGACCTCAATAATCCGACCCCTAAGGAACCAAGGGGAGAAACTACTAAAAGTTCGGACTAACAGAAGATTTCTATGAAGCAAGTGTTTTTCATAGTTAAAAGTGTATTATAATTACATTAAAAGTTATATATTACATTATAAAAAAGTAAAGGAAATAAAAACGAACATTATATACATCGTTAGACTAATTTGTTTGCCTAGAAAAGTTTTAGCCAGCTATCTATGTATAGAAGCATTGGCCATAATAACAGTGTATAGTGTTTGGTTTATAGCAAACTAACTCATTTTTAATATCATTCATAATGCAATAAGCTCTTTGTTGAGGGCGTAAAGCGAATACCAAAACAAAAAAGAAACAACACAATTTCTGCCACTTTTTGAGAGATTTTGAAGTCTGTATTTTAAGCTATAGAGCTTATTTTCTACTAAAATTCTATTAAATTTAGTCTTGTCTAATTTTGAGAATAACGAGCGTTACTTGAGAACCAACCGTGCAGCAGATATTTTGGGTATACGTGCAACTACCCGACCTGTTGCATACAAAAACTCTTATAGAATGCAGTAATTCCAACAATGAATAAATCGTGAATCAAACCATTTTCACACAATCGGCAGTCGTTACTAGGCGAAGAACAAATGTAGCAATAAAATGAATAACAAATTAACATGCAATAAAACGTCGGATTAAATTGACTAGTTTCGATCCCAACCAGGCTACTAGACCCGGGCGAGCTACTGTATTTACTTAGGCGTAGTGTGTGCGGTGGCGAAGGTAGAATCTAGATGAGACAGTGGGCAGAGAGAATAGGATTAGAGGCGACAAAGGATTATGAAGAAGGCGGTGGCACGGGGACAGGAGATACAATTTAATGGCGCGGAAACATTAGCTAAGTGCTCCTTCCTCTCGAGTGGGCAGTGTCCTATGTACTCCTTCCTGCGGCTCCTTTACCGTCCTCTGATGAGTTCATCACTCTACGCTTCTCTGCGCTGAATACTGACACTATACCTATACAATATTATAATTTTTTTTTTTTTTAATTAAGGCTCCGAAGATTTTCGGAATACATCCTTGGAGGAATAATATAATTCAGGACCAATATTTTCTCATGATAATAACAAGTTGTAGTGGAAACAAAGGTCCAATGAAGACATGTTCATCAATCGGTCAATAGATACACACCTCCCTCCTCAAAACTAAATATATAACGTCATTTCTAACGAAATCCTCCCACCTACACCTCGATATAATCGTCTGTTTAGATTTCACAGCTCATTAACTTTTTAAAGAGAAAATAAGGTAATTAGTCAATATGATGAAGCTTGGTTATGATTCAACCAATGACAACACTGCATAAAAAAATGTTTAAAATCGGGAAGCTAAAAACGAATTCTTAAGAATTTTCATTAAAAAAGTGATTCCAAGTTCCAAAGTTTACTGTATTAGTAATGACAATGATTTATATCTGAGTTATTATATTTGATATTTAATTTGTTGATATTTTTGTTAAGTGCACTAAATAAAATGTTGACTTAATATCTTTACTAATATTAAATGCTTCAGGGAGCCTACCAAGACATAGAGGAATAGCCTATAGCTGAAATATGTTCTCTAATAATGTAGATCTAATTTTAAAAAACAATAATTAAAAAAGGAAGAAAATTGATTCTATTCACTATATTTTATCACCAAACTGTAATTAATACAGACAAATGATATCAATTAATGCCTTATATTTTAGGAAAATCTCTACCATTGTGATCTATGAAAGATCATCAGCTTAATGATAGACGATTAAGCAATTTGAAATAATCAGAATTTATACTTGCTAGATTTAACTCTCCTTCCGAATATCTTTGAAGGAACCAGTATTAATAGATGAAAGACAAGGGTTCATCGGGATTTAAGATTACAATGTTAATGAACGATTGATGTAAAAAAAAATTCTGTTATATACATGATCAAAGAACAAGAGGCCATGAGTTAAGATTCAGTGCTTTATTTAACTTAGCAACCAATCTTTATTTCATATGTTTAACACTGAAATAACTGTTAAAAGTGGATTTTACAATACAAAGAGCACTAAGTAATAAGTAAAAACACGTTTTACTTTTTATACAGAGTAGGATGTTGAGAGGAATTCAACTTGTTTTCTCTCTCAGCTGCGTCACTGATGTAGAAAAAACAATCCAGTGGTGGCTGAGAGAGCGCCATAGAACGGTCACATAGGGCATGAGTAGCAAAGCTGGCTAACGCCATTACTCCATGTCAAATTTTATAATAGATCGCGAGGCCACAGCCTTTTTAACCTGCGAGGAGGATTATAGGACTGAGTGGAGCTGGATAGGGTTTGTGCTAGTGGATTTGGACGATGACTAAGTTTTTTTTTTTATGAAATTTAGAAAATTTTACAGGTTTTGATTCTAGGACAAAAAGTATATTAAGGTTTTGTTGGAGACATAGTAAGGGACTTTGGTTAAGTTTCTCAGGAATTTCGATTGGAACAATTGGATATGTTTATGTTCGAAAATTTTGCTGTTCCCCGAATTCCTCAAAGTCCGTAGGTCCAGTTAGGCTGGTAAATTAAAAGCTTCCAACATAAAATAAAGAATAAAGTTTCCACATAAGTTCTTTATTTTCACATATAATGTAAAAATTGGAACATTCAGTTGTAAAGAAGAAGTTTATTAAGAAATATATTCGTTGTAGGTTTATCTATTTCTTGAGAAAGTGTGATGTTCCTGAAGTTTTAGTAATTTAAATTCTCAATAAATATGTATAGTTTAAAAGTGAGATAGAATTATGAGTTGTTTTTTTTTTAATCCCTCGGGTGAATCGTAAACGTATGTATTGCCTGTGGGCTTTTTAGAAAAGAATTACCATTGAAGATAACAGCTATCACTGCCTCGCATAAAACATAATCCAGATACAATGTCTACTTTTAAAACTGCAAGCGAATTGTAATTACTTCTACTAATATTGATATTATTTGAATCAGTACACTGAGATCACTGGATCAAAAAAAAAAGACCGTTTTTGAAACAAATATTTATATTATTATTTCTTTGATATAAAATACAATTAATACTCAAAGTATAGTCCATTGTTATCTACCGTCATTACCCATCTGCTAGCCAAGTGCTCGATTCCACGCTGATACCATTCCTTGGGATGGCTGTCAAAGAACTCTTGGACAGCATTTTCAACTTCCGCAAAATTATCAATTTTTTTCCCTTGAAGAAAATGGGCCATGGATCAAAACAAGTAGTAATCCGAAGGCGCGAGTTCTGGACTATATGGTGAATGAGGCAGGAGTTCAAACCCATGAAGATCTCAAAACTTTTCTCAACTTTGGTAAAATTGTTGAGGAGTAAGTTCGTGAGAGACCAGTCTACAGGTCTTTTTCACCTTCCCCATGGAGAGAAGATAGTGACTAACAGTATCTTTCGACACACCAAACTCCCTGGAAAGTTCGTGAGTACTTGTGGATGGATTTGACTCAACAGCTTCCTTCAGAACCTTATCAATATCCATTAATGGCCGCCCGGAGCCCTTCTTGCTTCCCAACGTCGTATCTTCACTTCTACATTTTTCAAACCAACGCAGTGCAGTACGCTCTTCAAGGACACCTTCCCCTTCATATTTAATAATTTCACGAGTTGCTTCTGTTTCCAGTAATGTCTTAAAAATACGAGAATTTGGTAGGACACTGTCATGTTTCTTCTTTGAAATGAATAACTGAACTGGAGCTTTTTTTTTTAAGAAGTCCAGTGTTAGAAACAAGCTTAGAGCATGCTCTAAAGGGATTATTAAGTATTGCTAAATATTAAGTAGCATTAAGCTGTACAGACTTTTGAACTCTGGAATTTGATAAAACGGTCATTTTTTTTTTTTATACGCCATATTAACATAATCTATTTCTGAACCGTGTCGGGAAATAATGGACATCTACCAAAACTTTTCACAATTTCTATTAAAAAAAAAAAAAAAAAAAATTATACAGGAAAAGATTCTTAAAAAATTTACTTAAAAGGTACTTTTTTTTTGTTTGTATTTCTAAAGAAATGTGTGGTATAATAGCCATTCAAGGTTTTTTTTCGTTCGTATTCGACAAAGTGAACCATCTACTTCAAAATATATTATTATCTTAAAAAACATCAGTTGATTATTAATGAGATTTATTAGATTTTTGTTTAACCCCACTGAAAATTCATAAATCCTGTAGGATCTTAGAGGTATTTGGTTTCATGTATGCAGAAATTCTTTTTTTTTTTTTTTTTTTTTTTTTTTTTTGTATTGCTGTATCTTTTCTTATTTTTTTTTTTTGACGCCAAATAAACTTCGTCTCTAGAGGACGCTGTAATACTGCCATTGAGCCACTAAATGAAGGACTTCTTTCCTTTCGACCAGAAAAATAAGGTTTAGAGGGATTTCGCTAACTATTCTATAAGAAAAACCTCACATTTCATAGAATTTATTTTTAAAAAGTTTTTCAATATTTGTACTTACTATGCATAGTAGCTGCTATAAGAGTTATTCTCAAATAACGTAACTATAAACATAAATAACTATAAACATTAACTTAATAAAAGAATAGTACATTATTTTATTCAAATAAGTATCCTAATACCAATACAATTAATGAAAAATATTCTTTATCTATGAACACATTATCTTCTAAGAATATGATAATTACATAGTCAGTTGAGCAATCATCTTACTGTGACTATTTCAGAAATAACGAATCATTAAATCCTAGACAAATTTAATTTAGAATAAAATAGATATTAAAATCAGATTCATTCACAAAGAAGCAAGCGCTACTTATATAGGATTTGGAAGGCTGATAAATGAGGAATTTTAATTCTATGAATCCCAATGGCAGATGCAATACTTCCAACCTCTGTTTTTCACTTTTTCTGACTATCCTTTTCAAACTAGCCTTTTTGCCTAAAAACACAACTTTTGTTTTTTTATGCCTGAGGAGAGTATCCGATTTGAAAAACAGTAAAAAAAAAGTTATACTAGAGGCAGAATTCAACAGGTTTAATACCATTAATGGGTTTAAAAAACAAATAGACAGGAAAAAACGCTAACAGACAGCCTTTTTCACCAACACTTGCATTAAACTCTTTATTTTTGTTCCTTTGTTTTATCAATTTAATTAACAAATTAGTAATAATTACCCGTAATGATTACTCGCCTAGACCAAATCAGGAATGATGAGATCAGAGGCAGGCTGGGCGTGACCGAAGGAGTCCCGGAGAGGACTGGAAGAAGCAGGCTACGATGAATGAAAATAAATTTTATTCTGGGGCCTTTGCCCCATAAGAATAATTACGATGAACAATTGATGGCTACCTAGCATACCGTATATATAATTAAGAAATATGATAAAAGTAAGGAAAATATAATTAAAGATAAATTAGGAATTAAAACAAAATTCCAATTACAATATAAAAGTAATTACAATATAAAAGTATGGATGGTATGGACACTGCCAGCGAATGCCTGAACGTAGGTGGCCGAAGAAGATTCTGCTGTGGGGACAACCAGGAAGACAGAGGAGAAGAAGACCCCGAACCCGGTGGAGGGACTGTGTGGAGGAAATGGCTGGCAGGGTACTTGAGGAGGATGACTGGTGGGATAGAGAGAAGTGGAGGGACGCTCTGACTTAACCAGGCAACCCATTGAGGGATAAAACCTGGAAAAGTAAAAGTAAGTAAGTAATAATTATTAGTTAAAGAAATGGAAATAGTCGTCAACCACGTTGTTTAATAATCTTTCGGGCCAACAATTACCCACTCCATGGATAAGATAGAGACCCACTTCATATTCGGCTGATTAGTATTACGTATTTGTTTGGAGATGATCCCGAATGAATTACTTTTTGAGTTTATGAGATGCTAAATTTACATTTATGAACTTACCAAAATAAAATCTATCACTAACTATTTTAGAAGAGGATTAAATTTCAGGATTATTTAATTATAACCCTTTATAGCTAATGTTTTGAATTTCTAACTAAGCTATTGGTTGTAATACATTAAGTTGACATGATAACTTGGGTCATATGATATAAACGATTCTATTATCGATTTATCGTATTAGGAAACTAATCAAACATTGTAGTTTATTGGTAAAAAAAATAAATTGTATTTTTTTTTAGAGGGGTTGGGGGAGGTTATATGGGGAGACAAATATGGGTATGGCTTTCGGTGCCCCTGGTCATTGGTAAAGTAAAAATCATTGAAATAATTTTAAATTTATTAAATAATTTGTTCCTAACTATATATATATATATTGGTTTGGGGTTCGAGTAATTCGAGTAATAATCGAGCTCATTAAGAAACATATGAAGAAAAAAAACTTATTATGACTAACTGAAGTTTAAGGAATTGAAATATTACAGGATTAGTTGAAGAAACAATAAGAAAGAGGTCAGGAAAAACGCATTTAGGTCATATTCAGAATGTGGTGCAAGTAACAGAGAATTTCCTCCAGATTTTCCAATTTAAACCAAGGAAGTTCAAGACAACAATGCTCATTGTTGTTGTCCAATTTTCCCTTTCCTTTAAATTCGTCAATTTTAATTTAATAGCGGAAACTTTATAACTATGTTTCGGTTACATTATGTCACATGACAACTATTAGGTCAAATCATGTATAAACCAATCACCTTGATCTATGATATATACTATTAGTTATTTAATAAAATGTTAATTATTGATATGACCCAGAATAAATCATGAAATGTTATGATGTACATTGCAAACTATATTAGGGTTCTAAATGTAACACCGTTTTGTTTTTTCATACCAAAGATCTATCTAGATTTATTTCTTGAGATTTGGCAAAGTTACAAAAAATATGAATACTGATATTTTAAGAGAAGTTACTAAGAGAGTTTTGAGACCAACGGTTATGTGAAGGTGAAGTGGTCAGCATCTACTTTCAATTATTTCCTGATTAATTAATTGGACCGTTGATCTTTTATGGAACGCTATTTCCAGATCAATGGTTTTCAAAGGAGATTTGTCTAAAATGGCGCTAAGCCGCCTTATTTTGACCTATTTAAGGGTACCCTCTTTATAAGTCTGTGCCTCAAGTGTCTCTACCAACCCCGAAGTCTATCCATGAGGAGTTGTTCGGTAAGTAGTTTTTAAGCACAGTTATTTTCCAGAAACTCTGATTTTACGTTTTGTAAATGTTTTTTTATGAAGCTACCTTGGAAAAATTTTTAAGTCAAAATAAATCTCAATTCCTCGACGAATACCTGACGCCCTTTGGTTTTTCAAAATGCCGTATTTCTGTAGCCCAATTAATATTTTTTTATACAATTCCCCAAAATACTAATTTAATATTTTGATCTATTCGCCAACAAAAAGATTCCTCCTCACTTGATATGGAAAGGAAGGGCATAAAGTCAGCTGAGGAACAAGGATCAAGAGAGAAACCAATCTTAAAATGCTGAGAAGGCAAAACAAGATACCTTCTTCAAGGTTGTTATTTTGTTTTACTGTATCAATAAATTTGGAGGATTTGAAAAAAAAAAAATATATATATATCTTGTTTATTTGAATTAAAATAAACATTTTTCTATTTTCATAGATTTAAACAATTCAAAACGACACCACTTTTCTAACGATAAAACAAAAGTAGAACTCATTCATAGAAATAGTTCATGAACCTAAGTATATTTTTCCAGATAGATTTTATTTTACTTATCCATAACGATATAGATACCTTGACCAATCAATTAATTAAGACTGAACTTAATAACGAAAATAAAATTATGGGTGAAATTAATAAGAAGATCATGACTGGCAATCGTGCTTGTAATGCAAATTTACACCTATTAAAATCTACTTTACTCTCTAAAACAACTAAGATCAAACCTTATAAAACCCTCATAAGACTTATTTTAATGTATGCAGCCGAAAGATCTCTGCCGAAACGTCTGAAACAGCAACTAATGATCTTATAATATAGGGGCGGGGAATGGAGAATTGAGTGAATAGGACACGTGATGAGAATGCCGGAAGATCGGAACCCAAGAAAACTGGATAAGTTTATTTGAGACAAAGGAGCATTGAGAATTTTTCAAAACATTTTGGAGTGTAATCATTATATACGAGATGAATTGGATGGTTTAGTGGAGTCCCAAAACTCAACTCCATATATCCAAACAGGTTTAATTACAATCATGTAAATGAGTGATCTTTTCATCAATATCGGAAGGTTTGAACATTTGTCTTGCAAGAATTAAAGAAGTCGAAAACGATGGGCACTTCCTTGTCGTTTTAGTTGAGTATGCCCTGATAGATATAAATTCATTTTATTGAAATTTTATCATTTCGACCGAGACTCAATTCAGAACATATACACGACACACGAATGACCAACTTTTACACGATTCAGTGCAAGGCCTGCCACATCATGCCAAAGAGGTAATGGCCATTTTTCTTTAAGGATGTGATGATCCTAAATTGAGGTTACATTATGAAATAATTGTGGACGGTGATCATGACACTATTGTTGCAAAGGTCTGTGTCATAGCGGAGATCTACTTTCAGTAGAATCCCTGGAATGGCTTATTTTGCATCTATTAATATATATTAAGTTTCAAGTGAATGTTCTTATATATTAAATGAATATTCTTAATATTAGATGAATGAATATTCGTATATATTAGTTTTTCTTTAATATTACTTACATTATTGTAAGTGTTGGAAAATTGTAAGATTTCGATCTGTTGTAATACAGTATATAAACACAAAAGTAAAAAACAAATGTGGATCAGCTCACAAACATACATATTGAAATACACTGAAAAAAATTTTTTACGTATGAGATAGATATTATTATTTGCAGGCTTATATTTTCTCTTTCCTAGGATATTTGCTACTTTTTATTCCGAAATTCCTTCATTTTTTGGCTGTGAGACAACTTTCTTTCGGTAATAAAAAAAATCGGATACATTTGTAGATTCCAGTAAAGTAGACGAATTGACCGATAGGTGGCGAGTGCCATTTTGCAAAAGAGGTGACAATGTTTGGTTTAGGATCCCAGTGAAGTTTAAAAATCGACCAACATATCGCTAATAATATAGTAAATATTCTCTGCCCATCTGGATCACCAGCTTATTACATAGGGATTATTTCTTTATATAGCTGTTCTTTCTTTTGAGAATTTGTACTTTGATTAATAAAAAATGTTTTAGATGAATGGAGAAGATAATCAGAGGTGCAGTCAAACAGAAACAAATTGATTAGGTATTTATTGTAAAGAAAGGCAAGTTAAAAACTCACAACTCCTAGTGGGCTATTTTCTTCATTCCTCGTATCAACGTCTTTTCTAGCTTTAGTTTCATTTGGGACACAGCGCTGAAAGTAAGTCATCTGGATACATATTTCATTATTAACCCCTTATTCTCCTCCCCCTCCCTCAATACTCTCGATTTATTCATTGATGATTCATCTATTAAGTTATAAATCTTTATATTTATTTGTTTTCACACTGTTTCTCTTTTCTTATATTTTTTAAATATTTACTCTCTTTTTCTCATATCTGTTTGTTTTTCGTCTAGCCCTAATGAAGGCATGCATTGTAGACCGAAACGTCGGTACAATAAATTAAAATTTATATTTTAATTGTGTTTCAATGACTGTACACCCTAACTACCTACATCTTCACAATATATTTAAAATCATATACCTGCGTCAGTTTCCGGAAACCCAATAAAATATTATTGTAACATACTTTTTTTTTTCATTATTGGAAGCTAAGGTAATATATAAGATATGAGGGTTTTAGAAGAGCGAAGAGGCGCCTTGGGGGACAATAGAGGAGACCATTATCCAATACAGTCTGCTCTCGGCCACTGAAGTGACTCTTCAAGGTTCCGCCATTTGCAATCTCGGATCCCGTCCATCGGTAGCGAATTTCATCAATGACTTTTTAAACTGCTTAGTTGGAATACTATATGTCATTTTCTCAAGGCGATTTCAGCGCTGATAGCAGACTGGTTCTGTATCTTCAAACTTCCTAAAAATACTAATCCCCTCACTAGGGGAGGACACACTCAATCTCTCACGGATCTTATTGGCAATTTTGTCGGAGGTTCCTAATCAAAAATAGTAGACACATATTTTGACCTCCGGGCTAATAGGAATAGAAGCCGAGAAAAAAAATTAAATAGCGCTAAAATAATGTTTTTGAAATTATTCTTGCACCAAAAGATTTATTTTTGAGTCAAATTTAACGAAACAAACAGCCGATTCATAGGTTTTAGTTTAAGTTAATTATATTTTAAAATAATGATTAGATCTTCAAGC
This sequence comes from Euschistus heros, assembly GCA_003667255.2. NCBI lineage: Eukaryota > Metazoa > Arthropoda > Insecta > Hemiptera > Pentatomidae > Euschistus > Euschistus heros. Next base: position 1,486,821 of record RCWM02000139.1, read on the forward strand.
AAACTACCTTGATAGATTTTGTTTTTACTTAAAAAAAAAAGGCCAGATTCTAATTCAGCAATGTCAAAAACACGGAAATACGTTTATTCAATAAAAACAAAACATATCACTTTTTCATCCTTTTCAAGGGTGGAGAAATTTTTAAACCGATTATTGGTAACTTCTCTTTAAATCGCCATTACTTTGTTACGAAATTCAACTTAAAACGTAACGCTGGAAAGAGGAGAGCCTCAGCTTTCTTTTGATGTATATAAATGCAAAATCCGATGAACAAAAGCTAACTTGAGTTTATAGAAAGAAATGAAAATGAAACCAAAGACATTTCAATTGTAATAACACCCTAAATTTTAGGTAAAAATATGAAATTGATACATTTAACCGTCTAACCTTAATTCTAGTTTTTATCAATTAAAGAAATAGAAACATTTTTTTTCTATTTGGATTAAATTTCGTATTTAAGGGTTCTTTTAAATGCTGAATTATAATCTTACGTCATCTTTTGTGTAAAAATGTATAAAGATAGTTTGCTTGAATATCTAATATTTTTTTTTTTGGAATTTAATCAACCTAAACTATAAATATGAATATTTTCGTAAAATCTGCACTAAAAAAATAATAATTCTGGTGCAATGATTATGTCGATAAATTTTTTTAAACTCGAGACATTTTTTTTCTCGGCTTCTAGAGCACATTAGTCACGGCAAAATACGTGTCTAATTTTTTTTTGACTCGTAACTTCCAAAAAAGCTGCCAATAAGTTCTGTGGGAGACTGAGTGCGTCCTCCCTGAGTATGACTTTAATCTGACATTTTTGTATCAGATTTTTTTTTTCCCCAAAATATTTTTTATATTAAACCTACATGTTAGCCATTTTTAACACAAGTAGACTCTAACATATTTTATAATTTTAATGAAATATTAAATATCTGAGGTATTTGTTCTGTCAGATATCAATCAATAAAATATCGATATCTTAAAAGAAAAGAGTTCTTTTAGGTATTAACCCTAAAGTCGACATTGTAAGTGACTGATAACAGCAGGATTATCCTGATTTATAAATACACCTTGTCCAATCCGAATTCCATGGGAGCTTTTAGAGCTGTGTCGCTTTAGAAATACATGTGCGATATGTTAAAGGTTATATTTTCAATCGTATTTACTACTTTCTAAGCTTACATGTCTCATGTTCTATATATATTATTAAATTTGTCTGAATATTATATGTTTTATATACATATATATATATATATATATATATATATATATATATATATATATATATATATATATATATATAATACAGTATATAATAATAATATAATATATATGTGTGTATATATATATATATTTGTTGACGAACCTATATGCTTATTAAGTTTAATTTATTTTTCGATATTATTTTTTGTTTAAATATTAATTGTTTATTTGCTGTTTAAATTATTATTTATTTATTTATTTTTTAATGTTATGATTTTTTTTTTTTCTTCCAACCAACCATTATATGTTTACATACACATTTTTTTTTTTTTTTTTTTTTACAACCACACAAAGTTCATAAAATTTCAAAATTCATTACATTATTGTAACAACTCGCAAATAAACTGTTGATTAAATACAATCACTCATATGTAAAATAATATAATGTAACACATATCATACATGTATTATGCCTGTAACGGCATGGAACATGTAAAAAAAAATTAATAAACGGTCCTTTTATGGGGTTACCGTAAGAGGAAATATATATATATTATATGTTAGCTGGGCCATTTCACTGCTCATTTCCGTTATTTTTAGAAGACAATGTGTCCCAGAATGGAGTTTATTTTTTCATTTCAATACAATTCATTCCATAATATACTAAATTATAATTATTGATACAAATCAATTTAGATTCAGCTCTAGACGGTAATAAACGCGTGATATGTTCATGATTTAATCTAGTGAGTGAAACTAAAATTATTATTAAATCAAGTACAAGGCTGGTGGATATCAGATACGAAATATATGAATTTCGACAGTATTTAGCAAGGTTAAGATAGAATATGAGGGGGATTAAGTTTGAAAAAATTGGCGGGTTAAGCATTCGGGCTCTACAAGATTTCAAGGAGATGAATGCGGAAATTTCATATGAACCCTGAATATCGCCTACTAAATATGCCTGGTAAATGTCACTAAGTGAAATTTTTCGAAAAAAGTGTGTTTATATTATCGTTTCCCATAAATATAAAAATTCATCAGGCAGTTATAACAAGCAATCCTTAAGAAGATACACAAACGTACAAACCTCATACTACTAGAATAATATTTTGCTGATAAGACATCCAAAAGTTATTGATCCAGCTTGAAATTAAATTTATTGAAACACAAATAATATATGAGTTAATTATCCGAAATGTTGATTAACTTTAACGTATAAAAAGTTAATAAATTATGCATTTTAGTTTAGTAAATTTTACTATGTATCTGTTTTTACCAGTTTCTTTTTCTTCTTTTATTTTGTGGATTTTTTAGTATTTTTTCTACTGTTAAAATAAATGCATTCCAAATTATATCTATTTTAGCTAAGCTCACTATAAATTGTTATATTACCAAAACATGTAATAATATTTAATATGTGCAATAGTGTCGTCTAGTTGCAAAACCGGCCATCTCCAAAAAACAAAATTTTTCAGGAGAGCTGATTTTCTGTTACATCACGACAAAACGAAGTAGGAAGAAAATCTCTTCGGTTTTTAGTGGCACAAGGGTAGTGTGTTTGAAAGCACTTTTTCAAATGGAAGGGGCAAGTGGAGGGGGTGAGTTACTCAATTTTTTATTTTGGATTTGGCCACTTTTGCAACCATTTTGGAGTTGGCCGGTTTTGCAATGAATTAGAACTTAAAAATCACTAAATTTAATGAAAATATTGTTTTTTTTGGGATGCAAATGAACAAAACTTTCTTCAATAAGTGAATATTATTTGAAAAAATTAAACTCTGAAATGTGGTGTAAATCAAACATCTAGAAGGAAAAACTGGCAAGAATTTTTTTTAAAGTAATAAGTTCCGAAAATGGACGGAGAGAAATGGAAGGCAGAAGTTGAAAAAGCCAGGGGCCGCTAAATGTTGTCTGTTGTGCTAAAATAAGAAGAAGAATTTCCGAAAAACGTAATTTAGAAAAATATAAAAATTCAGTTATTATATTAAAAAGGCATAACTCCCCATTTGTTTTTATTTATTTATACTACATGTTTCAGAGCTTGTCTGTTGCTCCATCTTCAGGTTCTACAATCATTATGTTATTTTACAATTCTTTACTATATTATTACATCACTTTACAATTTTTGGTTTTTTACCTAACACTGTGATATTCTCACTTGGTCATCTCTTCTACTCGGACACCACTGGGCAATGTTCAATTATTGTTTTGTTTATTTATTGTCAACATTCTGGCCTATTTAATATGGTTCCTATTTTACTATTCCATTTCCATTCTATTCGTTGTATTGTCACTACTATTTACATTTTTATTACTAAACGCAGGTTTAACAAGGATTTCACGGGTTTTTTTAGAGATTTCTTGTTTCCAATAGATGGAAAATGTATCTTAGGACTCAGAAAACAGAAAAAACGTATTTCTCAAAATTGAGGAGTTGGCCGGTTTTGCAACTAGACGACACAATTGTAAACTGTTAAATCATTTGAATAAAACTTTTATTATATCATATAAAAGTCATCAAGTGAATATAACTGCTATATATGCACATTAGAGAATGAGAAAATTCACTATATAACTATCTGAGAATTTTTTAATAAGCATATTCCCGAAAAAAATTGATTATGTTACTTAATGATCTTTACTTCCAAGCAGACGATGTAATAATTATATTTATATTTCCTAGTTCTTAACAGCTACGGAATGTAGTCTTTTAAGTTTAAAGAAATACTTAGGAAGATGGCCTACACCGCGGAATTGCTTGAACAGCACTAGGCCATTATCATCGATTAGACTTTTCTGGTGCTTAAGTATTTAATTATTTATTTATTTACATTTTCGTGCCATGTGCCACCACATTTGGTTAGAGGCACCATACTCAGGTTCAGAACTATAATTCCTTGTACAGGCTTGTTTGTTTTAAAAATTGAATAAAGTACTTGTGGAAATACGATATGTTTTCAAGTAATGTTGCAATGTCTTGATTCGCCAGACCGTCATCTTTTCTTTGCTTTTTGTATTTTTGGCAATGACAAGGAATGCAACCCCCAAAATGCAACGAATGTCAGGTAAACCTGACTACAGAACACATTCTTGGTGCTTAAGTAGATTATGATATGTATTGGATATAAGTATACAAATATAGTATGGTATTGGACTGTTGTTAATTGACCGCAAATCTAAGTGTCTAAGGGTTGGTCACAAAAATTTTTCTTAAAATAATGAACCCAATAATACTGTAATGGAGTTTATTATGGTGACAGTTCTACAGTTTTTTTTTGTTCTTGTTAATATTTTCAGAAGCTTCTTACAATCAGTTGAATACTTTCTACTATCATATGTCTTCATTTAATCACTGTAGATAATCATTTTTTTTTTTATCTTGAAACGCTTAGAATCAATTTAGGTTAATTACCTTTCCACTTACTAGATAACTCTCCAAACACTTGTATTCAATAATCAAATAAGAAAATCAACATAAATAAATTAATGGTTTTTATCATTAACTGAACTATTGAATATGTATACGTGAAATTAGTGAATATATATTAGGTAGGACTGGAGGTTGACACATTGTTAGATAGACTGTTCACTATTTATCTATCCAATCAAGATAAGATTAGTTCGTGAATCTGTAACCAACCAAAAAAATTGGTGACATTCAGGTTCACCAACCATAATATATAAGTTGGCCAATCTTATATTATTAATTCATTAATTATACTAGCATATATGGATCCTATTTTATCTGTGTCTGTTTTGTAGTTTATTGCATTATTTATTGTTTTATTAATGTATATTGCTTCTTTTATTTTTCTATTATGTGTTTTGGTTTCGTGTTGTAAGATTTTAACATTATCAAAATTGAATTTGTGGTTCAGTTTTTGTTTTTGGCCAACTTAGTACTAAAAACAACTGTAGAAATTAGGATTGGCCCTTGTACCCATAAGGTAGATAATTATTTAAGAAGAAGAAGAAGAAAAATGAACTTTATTCTGGGACAACTTGTCCCCTAAGAATAACAAAACAAGTACAATACATAGAACAATCGTCTGGCTATGATAATTAATTATAATAAATGATAATAATAAATAATAATAAAAATTGATTAATAATTAAATTATGAGTTACAAAAATGAATTAAGGAAACTTGTAATAGGATACATCTTATGTGTACTATTATAATGTATATAACTTAAATATTCATGTTTTACATTTGCTCGGAAGATTGAAGATCCAGGAGGTAAAGAAATAGATGTTGTTTAAAGGAAGTAAGAGTGGAGCTTTTTCGAATTGTGATGGGCAATGAGTTCCATAAAGAGGAAGCACGGATAATAAAGGATTTCTCGAAGGATGCAGTTCGATGAGCCGGAGTGTATAGGTTGATGGGTTGGGTTCTAGTATTTAAAAGGTGAACGGAGGAGCGCAGAGTAAGGAGGTCATGGATATAGGCGGGTTTTTTGGTTTTTAAGGTTTGGAATATGAGAGCACCCAGGAAGTATTGACGTCGAAAACAGGGGTAAAGCCAACCAATTTCAGAATACTTATGAGATATGCGAGAACGTCTGGAGATCCCGAAAATAAATCTAATAAAACAGTTCATTACTCTTTTACATCTCATCTCGAGCTCTTCAGACAGTCCTCCATATACTGTGCATCCGTAGTCAAAGTTAGGGAAAATGAGTGATGATACTAAAAGTTTTCGAGTACTTAATGGTAATAAATCACGGTAATGTGAGAGTTGCTTAAGAATAAAAATGGATTTCCTCGTGATTTGAGAGATATGGTTATTCCAAGTAAGATGTTGGTCGAAAGTTATTCCCAGATTTTTAATGGAATTTTGGAAATGAATTGGACGGTTTTTGAGGAAAAGCAGTGGATAGTAGGGAAGAGCTTTTAGGTGAGGTTTTGACCCAATGAGGATAGCCTTTGTTTTTTTTTTCTGGATTCAGACTTAATTTATTCTCCACTGCCCAAAGGTTAATGCTATCTATGTCTTTCTGTAGCTTACAAATCGCCTCTAGCATATTTGAAGGATGAAATGATAAATATATTTGCAAGTCGTCAGCATAAAGATGATATTGGGAGTAGTGGATGCGATTCGGTAAGTCATTAACATAAATAGAAAATAGGGTAGGTGAAAGAGAAGATCCCTGGGGGACTCCTCGCGAGAGTGGTAGTGAAGATGAGTGAGGTTTTCCAGGTATAATTACTGTTTGGAAACGGTTGGATAAAAAGGAAAGAAGCCAGCTTAACGCACTATTAGATATTGAGAGGTTATGGAGTTTGGAGAGAAGGATTGTATGGTCAACAGAATCAAAAGCTTTTGAAAAATCAAATAGAATCAGGATCGTAATATTCTGTTGGTCAAAGGAGGAATAATGGTCTTGGGTAATTTTTACCAAAGCAGATTGCGTGGAATATCCGGAACGGAAGCCTGACTGGAAAGGATTAAGGAGGGCTTTACATTCAAGAAAGGAGGCGAGTTGGGAATGTGCTAATCTTTCTAATGGTTTGGATAAATTTGATAGGATTGATATAGGTCTGAAGTGGGAAACTGAAGAAGGAGAAGGTACTTTGTTCAATGGACGGACAAGGACTTTTTTCCAAGCTTTAGGAAAAATGGAGCTTTGTAAGGAGAAATTATATATGTGGAGCAGGGCAGGAAAGATAACAGGAAGGCAGAGTTTTATTATTTTTAAAGGTATTTGATCCAAGCCGCAGTCGTTGGTATGAGATTTAAAGACTGAATCGATTAGGTCATTAGGTGAGATATTAAGAAAATAAAAGTTATTAGAATTGAATGGGGTTTGAGGAATAGAATAGGATAAGGTGTTTACAGGGATTTCATTAGGGTGGGGGTCAGCAAAATAGGAATTAAGTTCATCTGGAGTGACTGGATAGTTGTCATCAGGTTTGGAACTGGATACTGAAAATTTTCTCAAAATTTTCCATTGAGATTTAGGATCAGGAGCTTGGGATAGAATACTATGAAAATACTGCGCTTTAGCACGGCGTAAAGAGGACTGGGTAAGGTTTCGAAGAAGTTTAAAAGATGAATAATCTTTTGAATGTCTAGTACACCTAAAGCGTCTCCTGGCAGCATCTCTTCGCTTCATCAGATTTCTAATGTCGGGGTTTATCCATGGAGCTGGCAGTCGTCGGATAATTGAGGTTTTGAGAGGGGCAAGATGATTAAGGACAGTATAAAGGTTCGATGTGAGGCATTCCACCATTTCGTCAATTGAGGATAGGGAATAGATGGGTTCAATGGAATGGGATAGGGAGTCAAGTAGAGGTTCTATTCTATCTGGGGTTATGAGTTCAAGATTTCGCCAAGATATTTTCTTGGGAATAAGAGTAGGAACAGATATCTCATAAGAGATTTGGATTAGATCGTGGCATGAAAGGAAAGGTACTGGATTTTGAGAGAAGGATAATAGGTTTTTAGGAGAGTCAACAAACATAAGGTCAATTAATGTATCTGTGAACTGGGTATGATGAGTTGGTTGGAAAGGTACTGTAAAAAGATGAAGGGAATACACCAAGTCCATTAGATAAATCTTATCAGGCGAATCTGAGAGAAGGTTAGTATTGAAGTCACCAGCTATGATGATATTATTATATAAAGGAACATAAGTGAAAAGGGATGATTCGAATGAAGGGTCGAATTTGACCTGAGGAGGGCGGTAAACTATGATGTAAAGTAGAGAAAATGATTCAGAGGAGATTTCAGTAAACATGTATTCTGGGTGTGGAATATCAGGAGAGCTGGATTTTAGAAGAATTTTTGCCCTCAGATTGTCTCGGACATATAAGGCAATACCTCCACCAGTTCGATCCATCCGATCATGGCGAATGAGGGTGTAATCAGGAATAGATACGGAAGAGGAGGGAATATATGGCTTAAGCCAGCTTTCAGAAACGGCAATGATGTGGTAGGTGTTATGGAGAAAGTAGTCATAGAATTCATCGAAATGTGCTGGGAGGGATTGGGAGTTAACGTGACATGTCAGTAGTATATTAGACATTGGGATAAAGGAAGGAAAATTTTACTTCGAAAGATAATGGAAATTTTGAATTGGAATTTATAGGAACAATAATCATTGTATAGTCAATTAAGACGTAAAAAGAGTGGAATAACATAAATGTGCTTAACTTTAGGAAATTTAAAACATCGAGAAAAAATAACAATATTACTTCGTACAAAGATCTTAATAAGTAATAATTAGCAGACACATTCTGGTTTGTCAAAACATTACTAAAACATGGACAAAACTTTACATAAGCTGGCAGAAAAATTAATTTTTTCTGAAAAAATGATAAATAATAGTTATATGAAAAAAAAAAAAATACATGTAAAAGTAGATACATATAATAAGGTAAAGTATGGTAAAGGTAGTAACAGTTAAATGTATAAGAATAGTCGAGAACGAGCAAATGATGAGAAGATAAACAAGTAATGAAAAAAAAAATAATAATAATAATAATGAGTAAAAAAAATAATAATAATATAAACAAATGGAAATAATTGAAAAAACGAATGTTAACCAATTAAAAGTAATATAGTGATGACAATGAATGAAAAACCGAAAACCAACCTGGTAATGATAATTGATAGAACAAGAACAAATATAAAATACGTTAATTTCAATAACAGGAGATGTAGATAGAGGACGTGAAAACAGGAAATAATTACCAAAAGGTCAGACAAAAATATCCAAGTCCTGAGGCTGGTCAATGTATATCACTGGTTGGCCATCTTCCTTACGGCAGCGCACCCGCCCCCCCGCAAACCACACTCTATTGACTATGTAAAAGAGAAACAGACACGGTGTGTTAACACCAAGAAATCATTTTAAAGGTAATTTATAATATATACTCGTACATTGTGATAGATAGAAATATGAATAGTATTGTTTAAATGTTGAAAATATAGTGTGATTATAATAAATTGTTAAATACTGTTTTCAGTCTGATGATGGGACCTTGTTTCCCAAAACATGTCACTAGTTTATACTTTTAATAAAGAGGAGTTTAAATGCTGTTTATTATACTATTATTGATTAATAATTTAATTTATTTGTTTTAAAATCGAAATATGCAACAATTAAATGTGCAATGTAAAGAATCAAAATACATTTTAGGAGATTATATAGTTCACTAGAAATAAGTAGTGATTAGAAACAAGATTAAGAAGTCAGTGCAGAAGAGGAGAGAGAAAAGTTTTCTGAGGAAGAATGACTTATTAATGTATTTTTTTTGCATTTGGAGTTGATGATTAAGTGAAGAATACGTTTTGGGCACAAGGCAGCTATAAAGAAGCTGTTTGAAATAATGAAGTATATTATTATTGAAGAGTAATTCAATTTGTAAGAACTAAAGAATTCTTTCAATTATGCACCCCTGCGTGGAGTCCCAGGTGCCAGTGGACAGATAAGAGAGATTGGGTCCCTTTGTCGTAAGTGCGGCAAAGAGTCCGAAACACCAACCCATGTGCTGGGAAAATGTCCCAACAACTCACTCCTGATCACACGCCGTCACCACAGGGTCAAGAATGAATTGATAAGGCTCCTCAATAATAAAGGCTTTACCTGCTTTGACGAGGTATACTGCATCGATATCACCGGATCCACGAGGTATGCGGACATTGTCGCGTTTCCGAAGAACGGACGGACAGCGCTCATAGTGGATCTTACTGTAAGGTATGAAAATAATAACCTCGATCAAACAGGTGAAGTAGAAAGGGAGAAAATGGATATTTATGAAAAATGTATCCCTTTCCTCAAAGAGAAATTCCGCGAGACATAGCGAAATAGAGATTTCTCCGTGAAAGGATTATAATTTGGGTCATACCGAAAAAAACAAGGAGCTTCTTGGAGGACCTTGGCGTGGAGGCGAGGGATATAGCGATAATGGCCGAAAATATAATATTGGACTCTCTGGGCATTATCCACCACCACGTACATGGTGCATAGGATGGACCAATGCAATTTATAGTTATTACATATGTAGCAATTTATCTGATTCCTGATTCTATGTGCATATATGTATATGAATGTGTGGTAGGTAAGAGTAGTATTCATTGTAGAGAGAGAAAAGAAAGGGAGAAAGAAAAAATAATAAAAGGGAAAGGAAATAAGAATAACAACGAGATATGTGAATATTAGGGGGGAAATGACATACAATGAAAGAATGAAGTGAAATAGGAAAATAAGGGGAAAAAAAAGAAGGGAAAAGACAATAAAAAAATAAAGAGGAAGAAAAAAAAAATGTTATTAGTTTGTCTAGTATTAGGTAGTATTAAGTATTATATTATAGAACTATAACTAAATTATAATTATTATAAATTATTTTGTTGTCTTTAATTGGGTAGATGAGTATCTTGTGTTTATAGCAACCCATTAAAGTTGGGAAGCACTATGTTTATTGTTTATTGTCTCAATAAAGCATATATCCCTCTACTATGTCTGTATTCTTAAAAGAACTAATATTCTACTTAAGAATATAAGACATTACATAGAATATAGATTCGATTAAGAATATAGTCGGTTTTCTACCATGTCAGAATTATGTTTTTTCTTTCCAAAAAATTTAACGTACCTCACCAACTTTATGGATTTTATTATTGCCGCCCCCCAAAAAAAAAAAGTTATTATCATCTTTGTTAGAATGTCTAGACCCTTTCAATGATCCTTCATTACCAACAAATTATTATTAATTTATTTATTTTTGATTGTTAATAACGCGTCAAAAATATGCTCACACTTAATGATGACTTAGAGTGAGTGTGTGTGAGAGAGAGAGAGAGAGAAAAAAAATGCTTTTATTGCATAATTCTGTTGTTGTTTTTTTTACCATAAATTTAGCAAAGGGGGCCACAAATTTAACGTGTATTACCAAAATTTTAACTCAAATTCTAGGAATTGTAATTAGAAAAAGATTATTTAACTACAATTTTTTTTTCAAATATAATGGGATTAAAACATTACTAATGTTGAATACTACGAACTGTAAAAACTTAGATTGGAAGTGGTGAATTCAATGTGAGAAAACAATTGTAATGTATGTCAAATTGAATTAAGGCACTTTATGTTTTGAGAATCTAGGTCGTCTTACTTCGGTTAGTACAGCGACCTGGGCCCTTGTTTGCGAATGGTTACAATACATAGTCTGAAGGGTGTTATGACGCTATCCCGACTCCCCAAGCTCCAGAACCCACTCTTTTACACCTGGTCACGTACATCAAATGAATAAATACGAAAATTCTCAGACACGAAGAAAATCTTTTATCAAGCCCCCAAAATTTCACATTTTCAAAAAACAAGAAATAACAGAAAGAATAAAATAAAAAAAATAAAAATGTTTATACTTTTTGTGAAGGTTAGAAGATGGAAACTTGCCCTGTGGGACAGTAACGTACGTCAAAATGTTTATAGATTAATTCTTTTTTTCTTTATCAAACATTTGAAATTGAAGTTATAAGGTTTCCATTAATTTAAACAAGTAAACTCAACAAGATAAAATCGACAACAGTGAAATATTTGGTTGTATTTTTTTTTTTCAGCCTTCGAAGATAAAAATAACGTGCCAAAGGAAACCTAAAACTATTCTTACTAAAATATATATCGATAAAAACAAACCTAAACTTTGAATATTGTCGATGAAATTATGCCTATAATGTAGATTTTTTTAAAATGTAAACAGTGATTAATGGATAAACCTGAGAAATGATTTGAGGTGGAAGTTTAGGGAAAGAAGTAATGATGGGGCTGGCAAAAAATGTATAAAATATCTGATTTTAAATCGATCTAAGTGTGAATTTGAAATAAAAAATCTTAAAAATTGAATTAAAACTTTAACATTATACTTTTGCTCATGACCAAACCCAGTTGATCAGCAGATATAGAGAACAAGTACTTTAAAGGAGGTGATGCCACCTGTAACATTTTTTACTTTCAGTTTTATAGAATCGGAGGACTTATAAACCTTTTAAACATAATTTTAGACTGACATAATCAGAAAAATGTTACATAGCCCCTTCATCTTCTTCGTATCTCTTTTTTAGTTGTTTTGAATTATTCAGAGTTTGCTGCCTAACACGTTTGCACATAAATCCTTCATCCAATGAACTAGATTATACTTTTTTTAAAATGTAACATAACTCCTTCATCCACCAAACCCTTCAATTGTAAGGTAACCTTCCTTTATTTAGCAATTTTTTTTTTTCGCACGATGACTCCTCCTAGTATTACTCCCAATAGGGAATGGATGCTAAGCACCAGTAAAAAAATTAAGTAATGTTCAATAATATAATAATTTTAAAAAAATCTTATTTAATAATATAAATATTTATTTTCACAAGATTTTAATTTAAATAATTTTCACGCGAGTTTAATTTATTTCTCTGACAATTACAATCTTTATTAAAACATTTTACTGAACACAATAGATAGGAGAATCCACGGGTATTTTATTCCAAAATGTTTAGGAAGCGAATAAAACCTTCTTCTAAAACCATACGTTTGACATGCAGTAGCAATATTTGTTGTTTAAAGAGAGCTTCTTTAAATACTGTATCAAGAAGTGTTAACCTTGTAAACAAAAATTTAATCTTAAAAAAATCTTACTGAGGATGAAATAATATATATATATATATATATATATATATATATATATATATATATATATATATATATATATATAATTCATAATATATAACTTTTTTATCACTAGGAAGAAGAACCGATGTATAATAATAAAATATATAGTTGTCACAAAATTATCATATGTCGTATTGACAAGAAAATTATAGTATGACCTGCAAAAATCAGTGGCACGTATCGATATCGACTTTTGATTGTATACTTTTCTCAAGAATCAAAGGGATCAAAAAAATATTTTGGAATTGACACAGTCCAAATAAAAAAAAAAAAACTTAATGTCTCCCTCTCTGAGAAAAGCAATAGATCATGCATATATTTATCTAATCTACTGATTTTATGTATAATACTTCTGAAAAGGAAACTGTCGTCAAATTTTCGATCCGTGCAACAGCAACTAAACTAGAATGTGTCAAGAAAGTCCCAAAACGAAAAATGTGAACAAATCGTAACTTTTTTTTATCCAAACCAATACAGCTCTTAAACGGTAGCTTCTTAGGTTAAGGATAATTAGAAAAAATATGCCTAATGACCTGAATTAACGAAAAGTTACTTTTTTTATTCAAAACTGATTCTTTCAACTTGAAATATGTATAAACTAGAGGATACAAGAGATTGTACAAAGAGCTAATATGATGAGGACGCAAGATGTTGATCGGAACCTCTTTGGCTGGAGGCTGGCAGGAAAAGGCAATCGGTGGTGCAGTCACTAATGCAGGCAATCATCCAATTGTGGCCACAGTCTTCTCGTCTTAGCTCCCTCCTTATTCACTCCTTCTTCATAACCAACGGGCAATGTCACTAAGAAATCCGGAAAAAAAATCAAGAGGGAATTCGAGGATTAGGACATTTGAGACAAACCATTTGTATATTCTTTCATCGTTTTATTTAATTAGTTTGGTTTTCAGTACATTATTTAACATATTATTGGTATTTATTTATAAAGTTTTTTCTCACAAAAAAAAAAATAATAAAATTTAAAAAAATAAAGTTTCTTTCTGTTTAAATGTCAGTTTTTACTTCGTTAGAAGCATCAGTTTCCCTGTTGTTCACAAACAGAATGTTGACGATCTATAATCAAGAGTTATTAGTACACGATGCATTATTCATTGGGTATTCATATTCGTACTGTTCTCCTCAGTTTATTACTCATATCTTAGAACAACTTCAAATACGAATATTTTTTTTACGAGTATAGGCTATTAGAAATATTAATGATTCATGCAAGAAAATAGGTATAAACCAGCTAACCATTTGCCGTTGGTATGAGAAATTTTCAACAAAAGATATCATTTGAATGCGTTCCATTGCAAGATCTCCACCAACAATTGAGAATGAAGAAACTCAACAAAGCAATAAAATTTCGCGAATATAAAAGTTGTTTTCTTATCATTTGTATTTTCTAGAAATGAAATATTCAAGGATTTCGAAGCAGCTACATACCGACTACATACCGAGAACCACAACCGATTGGAGGGCTACAGATCAGTTATCCAGTAGATCCAGCCCATTTCATATTTCATGGATATGAAAAAACATAATAAACTATTGAACTCGGTATTCGGCTAAGTTTCCGCTGCATCAACTTTTTCAAACATGAATATTACCGTATAGGAATATATATACTCTAAACTGGAATCAGAAAACAGCCACATAGAGAAAAAAACATTACAAAAAGCTTGTGCTTGGCAGCTTCTCTAGCAATACCGCAGTGCACCTCCTCAGAACAACAAGAAAAAAAGTGGATGGTCATGCCACACCGGTTGCCCTCGGGTGCCACAAAAACTACTTTTTAATAATAGACGAGAGCATTTTATCTTTTAAGTTTGATAGACGAGACATTTAATAATAAATAAATAAAAATAAAGATACGTGAAAATAAAGTGAAAAACGTAATTTTCATTTTTAATGGCTTCGTGAATCGTCACGTAACATAATCAGCATCCAAAAATTATGTAATTAATTAATTATTAAAACACAATAATATAATTAATAATACAAAAGATGTGTTGGTTGAATTTTTACAAAGTAGGAAAACAACTAAGCTGAACGAATTCAATATTTCCATAGCAAATTTCTAATGAATCACTAAACTATGACTTTGGTTAAGCCCAAGCAGTTGAAACAAAATGAAAATGAACAAATTGTTATAAAAACATGTTATAAATAAGCACATATTCACGATAATGAATATTGTAAAATATGCACTGGGAATTTTCAGGTTCAAATACAAGTGTCCTTCACAGAGGATATAACAAGCATTTCAGTTAAGAGACTTATTAACACAGTTATACAACCTTCTTGAATTAGCATCCTGAGAACAGCATCATTAGGCGCTATTTGCTGCTCTTCATATTTCTAAACGGGTTTCATTGACCTTGTTCCATGCCCATGAATATTAAAACAATAAACATAATAATTAATATGAAATACATAATTTACATATATGATCGAGATGAAGTACGATAAGCAGTTTGGAACAACAATGGCCAGATTCCTTTGAGGGAGGAGGAGTATGGAAGAAAGACTGGATGGCCGAGCGAGTTGGGGTGAGGGTCTGGGGTTCGAATCCCACCTCAATAGGTTTGTAATCTGTAGGATAACCCGTCTTTCCTGTCCTACTTGGAGTATATAAGGACGTTAAGGCCCCAGTTAAGAAAAAAATAAGAATAGGGAAGGTCGTGATTCCAACATAATATTTTAGTCAAATTTCCCTCGTTTCCATCTAGCCATTTCAGATATTCCCCCGATTTCCCCGAAATGAAAAATGAGTAATGTTGCTTTTCAAATTTAATAATGAGACATTAAGTTTATGCATCTCTTTATGTCTTAAATAGACATTAAGATATAATTCGTATATATAATGCAATTTATGTGTTTCGATATTGTTATAAAATAAAAATAAAAACTTTTTTAAATATTTATTGTAGTCAAAATCTACGCTACTAGAATTGAAATTTTTGTATTTAACAAATGTGGGGTAGAATGGCAAAAATATTTTATTATAAACTTTAATAAATTTGCAAATTAATGATTGTAACAAAAATAAGGCATTGTCACAAGAGCACAAAAAAAAAAAAATATCAGTAATTTAAAAAAAACAGCTGGAAAGAGTTATCCACCTCAGGTTATAAAAATAAAAGTTACAAAATATTGTTATAAAAAAAAATATATATATATAAATCAAGATGTCCTCTGAATTAAATATTGAAAAATAAAATCCATTATAAAGTGATTACGACAGTGGCAATTCCATTTCACAGTTCAACCTCCACAAATTCAATAAAAAATATTTTCCTACTTGGGTGCAAAGGCTTCTAAAATTTCCCCTCGGAAGAAAATTTCCCCCCAATCGGCAGCCCTGTTCCCAACTGGATCTGATGATTTTATTTAGTAACTATCCCGCGAAACCAGTCTCATCCTTCCAACTCTCTGAATAGAATAGGTTGGTAACCTGTTGGTTAACCCATCCTTCTGGCCCTAGTTGGTGTACATAAGGACGGTAAACTGTAAAAAACAAATGAGCGAGTTTATTGGTAATTCCTAATTTTGGATGAGTATTGGAAAATATGTTTCCATATTGATCCTCGATAATTTTTTCTCAATTACAGGACCAAAATCCAATAAATAATATGTTCAGCTATAATATAAAATATTTATTAACTTGATAAGGGAAAAAACGTTAATTTCAGCGTCATAAGGTAATCTTAATACAGTACAAGTTAATTATTACCTCTTCTGACTAGTTATAGTTAAAGTAATAATTACTACGGTATTGTTTTTTTGGGAATATGCTTTGATTGCTCTTGTTTTTACTGGTTTTTTTTTTACTTTTACTTTTACTTACTTTAAAACTTTTATTCAGCCTCCGCCGTCCTACATTACGAATAGGCTGATTAAACATCGTTATTTACAGTTACATAAAATATTCTTCATGTCACGCTGAAAGATGCAAATTTATATTAAACAACCTCATTCAAAACCAAAGCATCCAATGTTATCGGATATTGACAATTTCTTATGGATGTAATAATGTTTTCAATATTAGTAAACAATATATTTATCTATATTTTTCGAACCTCAACAATCAGGAGATTTTAAGGAAACAAGTAATAATAACAAACCCATTTTAAATAATAAATGAACTGGTTAGAAAAAAGAATTATGAGAATCTGAAAATTAAGAAGCAATGGTGGAATATATCAAACCATAGAAAAAATAACTAAAGCAATGTGAAAAAAATGCTAAAGTTTTTTTTTTTTTGCACGTTTATGATTCTATAGGGAAAAAGTAATAAACAATAAACTAGATCCAAGAAATCAAAAAATATTTTGAAATACATAATAAGAGCAGAAGAAGCAGCACAGACACATGCCTTCAAAAAGAAAGCTTCAAACTTAAGATGCCAAGGTACAAGCAAAAGAGAACAGGTACGAAGTGTTTGAAACATGGTGAAAAGATGACAGAATACGGGACAAAAACGGAAAGAAACCAAGATAACAAAACAATAGACAGAAGCGAAATTGACACGTGGTCCCTAGTTGTTCTACACGAGAAATAACAATATAATTAATGTTTCTAACAATTAACTAAATTTCATCACCAGATCCGAAGAGATCATTCATTTTATTCTCTTTCAACCTTGAAATACTTTTGCAACCATTTTTTTATTTCAACCGCTATCCGGTTCATTGTGAGACAGCAAAAGAAAATTATAGAGAAGAACGAAAATAACATTAAAAACATTTTTTTCGAATCTACTACCGTATATGGTATATCATTAATATGAAACCAATAATAGATCTGTACACAGCATTTGTTATAAAAGGAAAAATGCATTTATTTTTGTTTTATATATTACTATGAAATGAAAATTTTTACATCCATGTCAGTGTTAATGAATGAATGAATATTTGATTGCTTTATAAATACAATTTTAGAACAAAGAGTTGTGAGCTGTTATACAATTAAAATTATTTAAACAAAAATAATATAAAATAAGAAAATTATTTACAAACTCAACGAGAGATATTTACCTAAAATTTGATCTAACTATCTAACTATACATGATAAATTAATACAAAAATAAAAAATAAATGACAAACTAGTTATAAGTTAAAGTAAAATATTTCTTAATTTTAGGCAATATTTCATATAAAAAAATAAATTATTTAAATGCTTTTCATTATCTATTATCAGCCATAAGCATAACTGAAAATCTTCATTTTCTGTGGAATGAATTCTTCTAAGAAACCTTTCCCTGTATATTTCAAAAACGGAACAGTACATTATTAAATGGTGAAGAGAATCGGGCAGGGATTTTCTGCATTAAAGTTGTAGCTTCTTCTATTGAAATATATTCTGGAGATCTTGGAGCTAGCTAAACGGAGTTGTGCGGTCATTCTTAGTTTCTGGATGTTTGAAATCTAGTCAGTGTAAAGACGATAACGAGTATTTTTTTCTGCAAACAAGGTACTTGGCGAGTATAACTTTTTTATTTTTATTTTTAGTATAAATATAGCGAGGTAGCATTCTGGGTAAAAATGATGATTCTTGAACCCACTTGACCGATAAGACAGTGAAAATCATATTCCAATGACTACCTACCTATATATTTTATTTTCAATTATAATTTAATTCTATTTTTTTTTTTTTTGTCATCAACATTTTTATTTCGTTTATTATGACAAATATTAAAATCTGGTATAATTAAGAGAAAAAAAAATGCATTATGTAGATTTGCAAAACAAAAATATTTGTCCAGCAGCACTCCAGTCCACTAAATTATGGTATTTCATATAAATCATAGCATAATTAATTATAGGCTAATTTTTGGATTTATCAGAGAAAATTAAGATTTTTTAAATAAAGCGAAGAATGACATCTATCGGACTCTGTAAGCGACATTACAATACATTCATTATTGCTGAGACCTGGGATATTTTAGGTATGCAATTTAATGATGTGTAATTCAGTATATATTACATTACATTAATATGTATATATAAGTCTTGGTATTATGAAGCTTAATATTCATGCGCTAGTCTCTCCAGAACCTCGTATAAGATTCTACAAAATGTTACTATATTAATATTATTCTTTTTAATTTAAAAATTATCATTATTAATCATTTCATTTTCATATCAGAAAATATATATAACATCGATTAATATGGCGATGCTACCGAAGGTGGAATCTAATACAATTGCTTTGGCACAAAGGAGCTAAAACGTACGATTAAAAAGTACTTTGACTTGAGTAGACTGCCAACCAGATTTCTATCCCTAGTCAAAGCGCATAGAGCATTATTTCCTATAAACAAACTAAATCTCATTTCCCAACGGAATTTTAAACGATAAACATTGAAGATTACGTAACACATCTCACATTTTCAGTTATTTACTTGAGATAACATTGGTCAAACAATGTACAATTCTTGTTATCTCATTAATTCTGATACAATTACCTGGTTGCGTAATGTAATTTAATGAAATAGTCTGCTATTTTATTTATATTTTTGTTATGATAACTTATTTTGCAACTGTAATATTATTTAATGCAGTTTCTTCTTTAGACATTTAATTGTTCCTACAATAATCAGTATTTTAATAATTCTTGCGTTATAATTCGTTTGCCTTGCCTAGTCCTTCCATGGAGAACACCGACCCTCAGGTAGATGTTAGAGCTTAAACTAAGTCGCATATTATGCATTTGCTTTAAACTTTAATATCTAGCGATTCAAGAATAAAATTATTTTATTTTATCAGCACTACGGCCCTAGTTGGGCCTTGGTCGCACAAAGATTTGATAGCCATTAATTTTTATCTTCGTCAGTTCAATATAACATAATAATTTTACGAGTATAAAACCTATCAATTATTGTTCAATCTTTTTAATATATTATTTTGTATAATAAAATACCTGCACCCATGGTTTCAACAGGTGTTTTAAATTAAGTTATTGTAATAATAAAAGCATTTATTATGTTGATCATTATTACCATGTTTTATTTGTTATCATATAACATATGATATCAGATAATATAATTTCTTTTTGACTATGATATGTCCTTTGGCTGGAAGTCTATAGTTTTTTTTTTCACCCTTAAAAATGTAACATTTTAACACGCTCTAGCTCTTTTGGTATTACTCGGATTGAAAGTTTGCCAAGAATGTTTGCCAAATTTAGTGGAGAAAAACAGTAAATTATAGGTAGACATACCCATGATCTATTATTTTTTTCCAGTCAGGAGAAAATGAGTTTTTTTTTTTTTTTTTTTTTTTTTTTTTTTTTTTTTTATAAAGATAAACCTAAAATAAATATCAAAAATCACTTGAGACAACCAAAAAAAAAAAAAAAAAAAAAAAAAAATTATATATATAGCATCTGACTGCTGATCGTGTTGAGTTATTTAAAAATAACTTGTATGATAATTTAAATTATTTAATTACATCTGATATTGTATCAGAAAATAACAAAATCCTACTAAAACACAGTACTGATGTTTCAATAAAATGCATAAAACATATATATATAAACATATAATAGACCTCATACATTATAGTTAACCACTATAATCAACACAATTTGGATTTATGTTATATTTGGTGAAAATTCCGTTTTAAGACTTTTCACAAACTAAATGTTTATTGAAGGTTGAAATGTTAACTATTATTTTTTTCTTTTCATTGTTTTTCAATTATTAAGTATATATGTTCATAAGACATCTGTAATTATTTCACCGAGTTTATCACAATTGGCGCCTAACAGCTGTGCAATCTAAAAATTTGCATTTTGCCATCTAAAAAATTGAACTATGTTTAGCTGTGACTCAATACTAATACTTTATATAGCTCTGATAATTTCAAAGAAAAATGTCTATCTAAGGAACATTTACAACCAGACTTAAAAACTATATATGACAATCATATAAAATTAGTTTTATGTTATACATATACAAATGATTATCCTTTAACTTGGTTTTCATATATCAGCTATTACAGGCTACTTCTGGGTGGGAGGTAGAGGGCAATGGCCTCCAGGTGATTGAACATAAAGCTTTTAAATAACTTCAAATTCGGATTACAAACGTAAATGGATCTGAACACTTTTATATAATTTATTTAGTTATTATAAACAATTAGCATTAGAAAAGTCAATATAAAATGTGTTCGTATTGTTTAATAGCTGCTAAATGTTTTCAATACCTTGTCTCTTGCATCAACGAGTTGAATGAAGAATCCCAGTCTGGACTTACTTGTCATAAATTATACATAATATATACATAATAATACCTTCTTCTCCAGAGGTTTGCGTGAGGCTAAATAATCAAGAAAATTCAATTAAAAAGAAAAAGTAATCTAAGGGAATTAATTGGATGAGTGACATGCGACCTGGCAATAAATTATACTGTTGTTAAATGAAAAATAATATATGTTCGAACAAAAGGTTGACATATAAAATTAACATTATAAATAGAGATCATAACTATATTTAAAAGCTTAATTGGAAACATAAAAACAAACTTAATCTAGAATTATCAGACAAGATAAGAGACATGATATAGTGTGAGTATGGCGTCGTCGGTGGAAGTCATGGTCTCAGATCAGTGAGGTGTCCACAGGAGATGACGAAGTCAACTCTGCTAGATCGTGGTACAGAAGTTATGAAGGACAAGAGAAGACTTCAAGAACATTTTTCCGGCCCTTTTCAAAGCATCGTCCTCACCATAGATCTAACACCAACACGCCTACTGACTTCGTAGTTTGAGATTGAAAATTTTCTTTTAAATAGGATATGCTAAAGTAAGGGACTGGTACAAAAACCTATCTTCTGTGTAGGGCCCAACTGCTGTCTCTATTACCGAGAAAGAGTAATAGGTTCTAAGATATCTTGTCAAGGGCTGTGAAGAGGTACCCGTCTGGGTATAACGGCAAATAATCGTATTAATTTAAGAATGTATAAGTTTGATATAAAGTAAAATAATGGAGAGATTTGGGCATTCAACAGAACAGGTATAACCGCGCTTTAGAAGATAACAAGGTTTGAAAGAGTAATTTTGATGAGAATCTTGGGACCGATATGTGAAAATTATCAATGGCGAGAACTGAGACAACAGTAAAATGAAATGAGCATCACCTCATAAAAATTCAAAGATTAAAATGGTTTGACCATTTTATAAGGAAAGATATGAACGTTGCTGATGGTGTCCGGCCACGGATCTTTGGGGGCTAGAGATCTCAATTCTTCAAGCAAAAGGCCGGGAAACGATATTTGGCAGATATTAATGTCAAGAACAGTGTTATGTGTCTGTTTTGCCAATACAAGAAAGAAACAAGATCGGATCTAATTAAGGTTACTATTTCCCTATATCTTTGCGGGTACATTTCCATTCCAGTGCCCCAAAATATTAGTTTTGTTCCTCAGTGGTTTGCTTTTAATTAAAAAAAAACCCTGAAGATTTAAATAACAAAGTGGATCGTATCAAGCGGTACAAATCTGATGCAATTACAAAAAATACAAACATACAATTACAACTAATTGCAAAAATGAGGATGATCATTGTAATTCAATTTACAATTATGAGATCTAAACATCAATTACCCTTCATATTAACTTTACTTTATATTAAGCTACTACAGGAGCTGGATTAATTTGTTATGTTTATTAGAAATCTAAAACAACCACTATTAATATAAACATTTAATTATAGAATGCAATATATTTTACATAGATTATAAAATAAAAATATTTTCCAACCTTTAAATAATTAATGAATTAAAACAGATTGTCAACACAAATCCCGACTCATCCTACCATAGCCCTCACCATGTACGCTGATGACACTTGTGCGTTATCAGTAAATAATGATCCTTTCATTGCATCTCAATCACTCCAATCTCATATCACAAATCTTCATGTATGGTCTCAAAAATGAAGAATCAAAATAAATCCCGTTAAATTTCATCAAATAACCTATATCCTTCATCGTAAACCTAAGACTTCCTGCCCTACAGCATCCTTCAATAATGTTCCACTGATCCCTGATGAACAGATCCGCTAACAAGGACCACATCTGGACAAACAACTGACTTGGAACCCACATACGAGACTTAAAAGACAAGAAACTGCTCCCATTTACTAGACAAGCGTTCAAAGCTCCCAATAAATTACAAAATACTTATTTACTTGACAGTAATTAGATAATTCCAATTCTGATTGTATCTAATCCTTCTCCGTAAAAACCCCAATGTTCCTTATTATGTCACAAACAAACTTATCAATAAAGATCTTAATATCACATATGTTGCAGATAAGGTCCAAACCAGATTCCAATCCTTGATAGTAAACTCCATACACCAATCCACAGATAAAATCTACTAGTCTCCCAACTCGTTCACACTCAATTCCCGATAATCTTCCGAGGCATCTGAAAGATAGCTAAGAGACTTCTAATGTAGTTAAACAGCTACTAGTGTGTAGTTCTTAACATGTTTTTGACATGTCATTGTAATCATGTTCCTCAAATTTGTTAGTTGTATACAACGTATACCTCTGAATACTCTTTGAACATGAGCTCATTGAAAAGGCAGCTAAGAAATAACTCGACCGTTTGATAAAGGTTCGCTTATTTTATGATCCTACTGATTTAATTTGCGTGCCTTAGCCCTAAACCCTAAATTGGTCCATTGGTCAGTAAGAACAGATATTTTCGTAAATAGTCTCTAATGGTGCACACAAATATGGAATTTATACTTTGACGGATCCACTAATATTAGACGAGACTATGGAAAACAATGAGTAGAATTTTGAGTCTACGTGATGTAAAACAATAAAATCCTTTCGTTGAATGTATAATCGAGCAGCAGTAAACAGAATCACTAGCAATTTAATAAGTATTTTTAAATCTTTCTTATACAAATAATGAATCTATTGTTAGTAGTTTTCAAAATATCTTCTACAAATTACAAGCATAGAATCCTTAATACTGTTAAAAAAATACCAATATTTCACAACCAAAAATACTTTCCTAATTTTTGTTATAAGGAGAAAAAAAATAGTTTAAATGTTTAAAATTAATTTCAATAGCAAAACTTTAAACATGCAATGATTTAGAAACATAATCCTATTGCTTTCTGCTTCCAAAATACAGAAGGCACTGAAAAAAGATACTACCCATTTCTCGATCATAATATCAAATCCGGATATAACTTTAAGTATAGCGGAAAACAATTAAATGAATTCTGTAACTATCTTTTTCTAAAATCTAAAATATCAATATAATTTTTTTTAAATAAGCTTTTTAAGAACTTTATTGCTTTGCAAGTGGATCTGTATTTGTTATGTAAAATAATTATTAATTGTACTAAAATAGGATTAAAAAATATAGTTTTAATACAACATAAAACGATATATTGTACTTACAATCTACTATTCCATACAATGCCAACTGACCAAGCACTGATACTGACTGAGGATACAGAGTATTGGCCAGGGAGGGGGCATCCTCAGATTGTCAGTGGAGGGAGGATGAGTGTCTAAGTAATTATATTTCACACAATCGTTTGTTAAGTTATTGAATTTCGCCTTTATGTATACTATTAAGCTTTGAATGGACTTAGCAAGTATTTTTAAATTAAAAATTTTTATAAACGTAATTTGACTTAACGTTGTATTTATTTAATTGTATAACGTTTATAATTATTTTATGAGATAAATAAAATATTTTTCTGCCAAGCTATAGGGGACTCGATGGGGGTGAGACTCTCATCTCCCAGTACTGAACGTCTTGAGTTCGAAACCCACCTGGACGAGCTACAATTTATTTCGAGGCCGACTGTCGGAATGAATCTTGACCTTCCCACCCTAGTTAGAATAGCTTGCTAATGTAGGATAACCATTCCTCCATGCCCTGGAATACTTAATATACAGAAGTAAGGAGTGCTTAGAAAGAAGAAGAATATAGAAGACTTAGCTTATGTCAACCCCCAAACGATATTGACATTTAAGTATTGCTATTACAATGACGCAAAATTTATCTGGAACAATTGATATGTAGGGGTTTTCGGACAAAACCAAAAATTTATCAAAACATGTCATAGTAGTAATTTAAAGCAAAAAACAGTGGTATTAAAAACTTACCTGAAATGTAAGATTTTGATACGCTCTAGCTCTGTTGGTGTTGCTGGGATCAAAGATTTTCCGACAGTTTCCATATTAGAAACTATTTGGAGAATATTTTTTGCTGTATAACATTTGTTGCTTGGACCTACTGTTTAAAAGCTACATTGGTTTAAATGAAAAAAGCCCTGTTTTAAACCCCTATTTTCTATCAACTTGGTTTATTTCGATAATTTAATTAATTTGATCCTTTTAATTCTATAATGTAAATTGATCAAAAGAAGGAAAAAGTTGAGAACGATTTTGAAATGTAATTGACAGTTGATTTGGATATAAACAAAGACTAATGGGTTCTAAAGAAGCGCAGATAGATTATCAATAGACATATCTATCATCTATTGTTTTTCCCTGTCAAGGAGATATTTATTTAATATTTTTTTAAAATAAAGTTGAATTTCCTTAATTCAAAATTTCTATAATAATAACCTCTCGATAGAAGTAAATAAGTACCTAGAAAAACAAATCGATATTTAAACAAAAAAAAGTACATTACAGTACATTTTGATAAACTTGTTAATACAAAGTAAAATCCGAGACTAACCAATCTTCAACACTCTATAATTCAATATTCCCTCACATGACTCTCATTGTTCCATGATTCTAACGAATAGCACCTTGTAGGAACATGCCATGTCTAGCACACTCACTGTAGTCCTCTCACGGAATCTACTTGACCAATTTATGGCCAAGGCTAGAATTAGTTGATAGTTTTGTGTTTTCTCAAAAGAAATATTTTTAGGGTAGTTTAAATTAATTATTATAATTTTTTTTTTTTAGTTCAGCCATAATAGTGGCAGAAATAAGTAAAAAATAACTGTAAGTTTTTGAAAATATTATTTATTATTGTTCATCTTCACTCTCAGTTTGACCTGACAGGTTACCTGTGACAGGCAGAACTGTATTTTACCTGTAGGTGTGTACCAGCCTATAATCTCTCCTTGCCATATTTTTCGCTGTCGTATTTTTTCTTTTTTTCGCTTACTTAGGTAATACATTAAAATCCGGTAGCATACATATTTCAATGATCCATATTCCTATGGATATTTATTCTAAATCTCTCTTTTTTTAATTTAATTTACAAATTCTCCACATTTACTACATGTATGTTTTATTGACAGTTGTAAATTTCAATAAATTGATAAAAAAAAGTAATCATAGGTACCAGCCCTTTGTAACATAAATTATATGTGCATCTTTTAAAAAACAATAATTTGATCAATAACTACTATATATATTGATTATTTTTACCAAGTGAATGATTAGGATGTAGCTTCAAAAATAACAAACATTTTATGGCATAAAGAATTCAGCAACCAGTGGTACAATATTCAGAGGGATACTAGATAGATACCTACACATGTTATGTTTGGAGATTCCTCATCCAGCTTCACTTCAGCCTGTATTATATTGGGTTGGTGCAAAAATAATGTAGGCCTTATTCTGTAGATGTCAGTTCCTGTATCGAGGTAATTTATCATCAAAATATCAGTAAATTTTATTAATTTGGCTCAATTATTTTAATGAGCATCATTACATTCTTAAATCTATCATATATTTCAAACAAGTGAAAAAGCAATGCCCATCAGTATTAATTTGATTTTTTGGAATTACTTTTTAGTTCTGTATAATTTTTGAGGTTAATGAAAAATCAATTACCCGGAATTAGGTATTTTATTTTAAATTCTGGTGTAATAGATACAAGAGAAAGGTACATAATAATTATTCAATTATTAGTTTCAATTTAATAATAATTTTTAGTTAAAACTAAAACAAACTATTTTTACTTACAATGAAATATCATTACTATCTGATCATTAATAGCAAGCATTGCCATTAATTTTTAATACCAAAGCAACTAAGCAGCCTGCAATATGTCATAGATTTAACCAATATTTATAAAAATAACTTTCAATAAACACTATTTAAAATTGCACAGCACAACAATAAGGCCACAGAGGTCAAATTAGTCCTTTAGGGAACCAGATATGATGCACACCCTATACGAAAGAAAATGCAGGAGGAGGGCCTGCCCAGGATGTGAGGAAAGCCAGGATCTGTGAGAAATAGGGATGTGATGAAAGTGCTGCTGTCAGCTTGGCCCAATCAGTGCTACTGGCCACGGCTCCTTCTCGCCTGAAGGACAGTCGCTGGCGATCCAAGACGGGATATCCTGTCACCAAGCAAGGTCGACTTCCCTGCAGGTTGGCGGCATACAGTCCTCTTGAGTCCAATGGTAATGCCTAAATATAATTCAAAAAATTTTAATTGACAAAAATATTAACAAAAAGTAATTAAACAATGGATTAATGAAAAAGGGGATGGGTCCTGGGCCCAAGTTTGAGTCTGACTGAAGGCTGAAAATTTATATTCTGGCATTTCAGCCGTGGGTCCCTCCTGGGTCGAATCCTCTCTCAAAAAAATGGGTACCCTTAATTGGGGGAAATCCTGGCAGTTGAGTGTGAATTCTGGCTAAATCACCTCCATTCAATACCATTGGCTCAGAAAAAGTACAACATTACCTAAGTACTGAACCCAAGACCCTTCATGGGTTGTAAGTGGTGCTAGGTTGTTATATAAAAACAATATATATATTCAAACAGAGGGTTGGCATATAAAATTACATTTAGATGTGGAGATCATTTCTTAATCTAGTATCACACTTATTAAATAAAACAAACTTAGCCTAAACTTATGTTAATGAGAGAGATGATATGGAGTGAGTGCGGCATCATTGGTGAAACTCATTAGGAGATGACAAAGTCAACTTGGCTACAATGTGATAAGAGAGGAACAGCAATACTGGCGTACAAGAAGACAAGAAGCAAGACCCCATAAAACCCCAAAAATATTTTTTCAGCTTTTTTTAAAGCATTGTCTCAACCCTAGGTCTAACACTAACATGCCTACTGGCTTCTTGGTAGTTGGAGGCTGAGATATAATTGTTTATCCAGAATGTTGTAAAGTAAGGGACTGGTAAAAGAAACTCTCCTTTGTGTATGGCTCAGCTGCTACCTATTACCGAGAAGGGTTGTCAATTCCTGGATCCTTTTGTTAAAGGCTTTGACACTTTGTCTCACTACAAATATTCTAATTAATTTTAGTTTAAGTTTAATATATAACAAACGATTGGTTTCTTTTGAATAATTTAGGGTTTTTTTCATGTTTCTTATGATGGGGCTTTTGTCTAGAAAATCAGAAATAGAGAACAGGAGTAGAAAAATCATTTATGAGAATCAAACATTTGCAGCAAGTCGACAACCAAATATATTCAAAGAAAATACAATCGGCAAACTACATTCAGTAGTAAAGCCAAGAAAAGGATATTACAATTAAAGCCGAAATAACTAATAATTTTGTTGTTTCTATTATAATATGATCCCGAAAAACTATTATTTGAAATTACCATATAGTATAAATCACAAAAAAATAAAATCACCACACAGCAAACTTTCACTTTTCAGAGAAAGTATTATTTTATATATTAGTTACCATTTCCATATTCTGATCCATAGATACAGATAACACCCACTGTTTGATGTCCTCAACTTCATCTTCAGACAAATGCGGAGCTGCTGGTATGGGTACATTCTTTGGAAAGTCAGTTCTGCCCAGATCATTATAGTCTACAACATTTCTCTCCTCTTCAATGGCCTCCAATAGGTCTAAACAATGGTTCAAAAATACGAAAGCATCTGCTGCCCATCCGATTTCCTGAAAATATATTAAGTATATCATACAAAACCTAGTATACTCTCCATATTTTGGATATTATTTCACAGTCAACCCATTAAAATCAGACGTTAAAAATAAATGTTATGCTTGCAACAGTAATATAGATATATGTTGGTATGATGCTATAACTTGTTCATCAGTTTTGTATTGTTGTATAATGTCTTTGGTTCAAAATGTGAATATAAAATATTTTGCTTTAGACTGAACATAAAGCAAATGTTCCGTCAAAAATTTATTCCAATGAAAAAAAAAATGCATGTGCCATTAAAATAGTTACTGAACCCAGCCTATTGATTATAAATTTATAGACGCATGATAACTCACAAAAGTTTGATATTATAAAATAAAAAAAAGAATATTTGTATATTATTACCCTTGCATCAACACCTGCTTCAAAGTAAGCTTTGTCTGCAGGGATCAAATCAGAATATCGTAGAAGAGAAATAGAAATCTTTGCTGTAATGGTTTCCAGACCTTTTGTGTTACTTGTTAAAAACCTGAAATATAAATATAAATTTATACATAATAATTTATATAAAATATATATTGTTAAAAATATAGAAATTAATTTTATTGTAAAAGGACTACACATTTGAAACCAGGCATTCAACAAAATATGTTTATTGTTTAAGGTTATATTATTTTAAAAATAAAAATCAAATAATGTGGACTATGAGCGGGTCTCCAAGAAAGAAACATAGGAATGAAACCTTTTCTTATTTCACGAGTGGAATGATAAATGGCTTTATCATCAACAAATGTAACTTAAAAGATTTGGTATTAGATGCTAAACCCTAGTATAGTATCATAGGTCCAACATTTTATATCATAGATGTTACTTTAAAATGCTTTTTCACACTGCCATCAAAGATCACAATTTCGTTTTAATAGCATAATAACATGTATTTTTTTACTATGTATAAATTTATTTGTTTAAATCATTATAATACAAACAAATTTTATCCATAATGTTGGAATAATAATGTTTAATAGATATTCATAATAACCTGAGTGAATAATAGTGTCCAATCAGCATGATTTGTTCGAATTCTGCCTGAATCTGGGTTCCGCTATCTGCGCTTGAAGTCATTGCCTCATTCTAAATGACATAATTAAATATGCCTGACTATAATATAATCTCTTTTATTAAATAATCATTTAAATTTGCAAAATTTAAAACATACCAGTGAAAGAAACATGTCTCGTAGTTTCACCCACTGCTCAAATGATTGCTTGGATCTAGGAGTTGAAAAGGTGTCCAGTGCTATTTTCTTGTAAATGTTGTAATTCTGTGGCAGTGCAGCAGGCTTGTACTCATTATACAGTTCAAGTGCCTTCATAGTCTTGCTGCCCTATATTGCATACAATATCATATAATTATATCTTTTATAACTTGATAAAGAAATGACATTTGATGGTCCAAAAAATTATTAAAATTCCTGAAAATGGAACTAATTGAAATGAAATTCAATTTTTTTGATATGGATATGTTTTTTGGCTAGGGGTGTATCGTTTTTTTTGTCACCCTCAAAAATATAACATTTCGACATGCTCTAGATCTGTTGGTGTTACTCGGATCGAAAATTTGCTGACAGTTTCCCTGAGAAATTTAATGGAGAATTATTTATGTTTTATAACATACATATATTACAAGGCCCTACCATTTAGGAGCTATTATTGGTTTGAATGAAAAAAGTTTAATGTTTAATTTAATTTTCAATAACTTAAGTAAAATGTAAATTGGCAAAAACTGCTGAATATATATATATATCGATGATCTATTGTTTTCTCGCAGTCGGAGAGAAATTGAGTTTACTTTTTTTCAATTCAAATTTTTAAAATATTACACATACTACTTATTCAACAATTTTAGAATAAATGTCATAATTAAATTAATTCTTAAAACTTTTAATAATGAAAATTTTAACATCATAAGATTATGTTTACAAAAATGCTCCATTTATAATGATAATTATTTTGATTCTTAAAACTTTCAATAGCAAAAATTGTAACACCTTAAGACCAAATTTACAGAAATGCTCCGTTTTTAATGATAAGTGGATGAACTGATTTAAAATTATAATATTTTTTAATTTCACATTATTTAATATCTTTATAAAAATAGCATTGATCCACAAATTTTGATTTAGTCATTATGATTGGTTACAACACAATTTTTTTAAATTTATGATTATCCAATTTAATGCTGATTGTGCTATTACTGAAATATATCTACAAAAAAAAAAAAAAAAAAAAAAAAAAATTACCTTAATAAGGTAAGTGGCATACAATGCAAGATACTTGTTGAGTACTGAAGGACCATGCTGAGCAGCCATATCTATTGCTCGCTGCCACTGCCCTTGCTCACAAAGCAGATCCAACCCACTGATTAGATCTACATCGGCAAGTTGATCAGCTCGACCTCCGAGTCGCAATGACTCTTTGTACCGTTCCTCAACATAACTCTGGTATCTAATGGTAAATGATTTTATAATATGAGATGTAAAAATAAATTTAAGAAATAACTTTAAAAATCGAGACTTATCTTCAGTACAAACCAATATTGATTTTCCATAGTATAACTATGGAACTAAACTTAGATGTCAATCTGTATCTTGAAGATATAAGTTTAATGGCCACTTACTTGGGTTCAAGCTCCCTTGCAACTTTTAAAGCCTTTTGCCATTCTTCAATAGCGATTAATGTATCAATTGCTTCTTTGATCATGTCAACACCGATATACAGCTGAGCAGCAATGTTGTACTGCTTCACCTCTGTGAGGCGCACTCCTAAATATATAAGAAATAAAATTACTCCTATTTTAAATAGAGTATTTTATAGGTGTAAATACTTAAAAGTTTTAAGTAGTGATTTGAGATACGTATTTCATATCGTTGGTACAAATGCATAGTATCAAATGTGAAAAAACACATTTTTTATATTCGATTTTTTAGGAATTCCTGACATTGATTTAGACATAATTGAATAGTTTGATTTCATTTGACAGTATTATTCCTCCCCTTTACAAAGTGAATTCAGATTCAATAATTTGCTGGAAGTGTTTTCTCACATTCAATACTTTGCATTCATATTGACAATATCTTAGTTTTGACATACTATATTTTATGTTTAAAATAACATTGCCAAGTACACTAAATCAATGCTTTGTACTTCATGAACTTTAAGGATTTCATGAGTTCAAATAAGTTGTTTATATTTTTTTTTTCTTTCATAGCTATTCCTCCTTCCATTTTTAATTGAAGGACCTCTCATTCTCCTAAATAACTGAACCCTTTTTTAAAAACAACTCTGTATTAATTGCAGCATAAACCATGGTTTTCAACTACTAGAGTTTAGTATTTAAATAATAAATTATTTAATATTTATGTTTATAAAAAACTGATTTAAACATTTATATTTAAAATATTGATATTTCACATGATCAACTCATTCAGTTTTATAGATATAATTTAAAACTAAACCTAATATTTTAAAATTTGGTTTAGATCCAATATTAAAGATTAAAAAGAGATTAGAGATTAAAAAATATATATATATATATATATATATATATATATATATATATATATATATATATATATATATATATATATTAATCTCTATGGTCTTATTATGAGAGAGCTTGTGCTATTGATATATTAAATTTATAGTTAGAAATTTTTGAAAAGAGTTCACTAACCTAGTACTTTGACAATCTCAATTGCTTCTTCTCCATCTAAATAATTATTGGTTATCCTGGCAGCTTCAGCAAGAGATTTGACAAGTGTATTATGGTCAGGACAATTTGTAGGATTAACCTGCAATGAAAAATGACATAGAAAAATGTTCAGAACAGCTTCAGCTCTAGCTAAGAGAAGGAAACAATCAAGAAATGACTGAGTCAATTGACATTAAAACTGAAAATATAAACAAACTAAATAGGAAATATGTTACATATATTTTAGGAGTTGAAGCCTTAATAACCTTTAGGTAGCAGCTGACAGCGGTTGCATATTGACCACTCGCCTCCCACTGCCTTGCCTCAGATAGGAGGAGCCCTGCATCCCTCGATGCCTTTGAGCCAACTGACCTTTCATATTCAGCCTGTACAGAGGACAGCTTCGACGGCAGATATTCCTTACATACTCTTAGTGCATCCATCCACATACCTGTTTCCTATAAATTTATGAAATTTACTTTAAGCTCAGGAAATGTTTGTAATGTAAAATTATAATATAAAAATATATAAACACTAGCATCCCCAACCGCAGCTTCACCCACCCTCACAAGTAAAGAACTTAGATAATTTTAACTAATAATTGAAGTTTTATTTGTTAATTGATAAAAATCTTTTAATAAAGGATGTAATTGAGCATTATTTCTTCAATGACATTTTCACTCAGAGCAGTCATTTTTAATCTAATTAAAATTGCACTGATTAGGCATTTGATGATTGTGTAAAAGCATAATTCTTCAACCTTCAATTTTTAACTTTAATGTATAAGTTAGTAATCCAGATGGATAGAGACTATTAAGAAACATGTGGGTTATGGACTGCTTTATCAGTGTTTACTACAAAAAGCCCATGGATCATATTTTTACTCTCAAAATCAAAAGGCAAAGGATTGAAATTATGATTTGGTAATAATTTTTATTTGGCAGAACTAATTTTATCGATTTCATCTGATTGGATTTTAATTTCTAACCATAAAAGTATATAACATGGTGGCAAACCTCGTTTCTGCCACTCAACACTGTACGTTTAAATTATTATTATGATAAACTTTACTATTGTAAACCTTCCTAGAATTATGAAAATGATTAGTTAGAGATGGGTTAAATAGTTTTACCATTGTAAACTATATTGCGGAATGGTGCTAATAAAATACCGGTCGACTTTCAAACTTCATTGGGATCTATAAAGATGATGTGGTTAAAATTTGGAACAGATTGGTTCAGTAATTTTTGCAATTAGTGATCACAAACGAAAAATGGCCTGTCCTTTAATATAATAGTATGGTGCTCTGTAAACTGAAATGTTTGTACTCCACTAAGCTATTTACAAATATAAAGGGTAATGATTTAAGATTTCATAAACCCGGAGGGCCTGCTTTACAAATACTGCAAATTCCTATCTTCTGCATACTTCTTTATTATCCGTTCCAACCTCAATGATAAAACATTTAAAACAGCTCACATCCCATCTCATCCTAGCACCATCCTCACCATGTACGCTGATGATGCATATGTGTTATTAGTAAATAATGATCCCTTCATTGCTTTCTAAACACAACAATCTCATGTCATAAACATTCAAAAATAGTGTTCAAATAGGAGAATGAAAAGATATCCAAATGAATCCCATCAAATAACCTTCACCCTTCACCATAAACCTATAATTTCTTGTTCTACAGTTTCCTATTCCATAAATCCCTGTTAAACAGATATGCTACCTGGAATTCCATCTGGACAAACATCTTACTTTAAATCCACATATAAGACTAAAATGATAAGAAACTGCTTGTTGTTTCATGCTTCTTCAGCCTTTACTAGATAAACGGTCAAAATTTCCGATTATTTATAAAAGACTTATTTTCATGACAGTAACTAGACCTATTACGACATACAGAGCTGAGCTTTGGAAGTCTGCTAAATCATCCAATTAATCTTTAATCCAACCCT
This sequence comes from Euschistus heros, assembly GCA_003667255.2. NCBI lineage: Eukaryota > Metazoa > Arthropoda > Insecta > Hemiptera > Pentatomidae > Euschistus > Euschistus heros. Next base: position 1,521,275 of record RCWM02000139.1, read on the forward strand.
TACACTCTAAAATCCTTTGAAGAATCCTCAACGTTCCTTACTTTTCCACAAATAAACTTAGCCATTAAGATCTTTGTTGATTTGATGCCATTAAGATGTTCCATATGTTGCTGATATAGCCCAAACCAGGTGCCTACCCTATCATAATAAACTCCATAACCATTCAAATCCACTAGTCTCTCAGCATGCTTCTCACTCCCACTCAATTTCTGATAACCTTTCAAGGTGTGAAAAGAAGATGGCCAAGAGAATTTCCAATGTAAAATTTTTATTGAAGTGCTACTAATGGACAGTTCTTTACAAGTTATTGACATGCTATTGTTATTATTTTCTAGATGTTTCCATGAAGTATATGTTATATACAGTTGCAAAATATAATAAAGATTCCATACCATCACTGGGGGCAACTTAAACAAAACACAGAAAAACCTATTAGATTTATTCCAAAACTTTGGTCCACTTTGAAGGCCTTCTTCAGAGTAAATATAAAAATGAATCTACAATGAACTAATCAAGAAAGGAAGGTGAAAAGTTTCATTTCATATATGATATTAAAGTTTTAGTGATAAATATTTTTTATGAATCAGCATTGTTTTTAATAAATTAATGATTTACTTTCATTTATATCACTGAGATTATAAAAATTGGCCAAACCCTGTTGGCCATGAAGGTGGCCTGTATGGTTGAACCAAAACATGGCTGCCATAATAAAAGAAATGCAATCAACTCGTTTTGTTTTTATTAATTGCACCTGAATGATCCTCCTTCAAAAAAAAAAAAAAAAAAAAAATCAGAATATATTTTCAAATGTAAAATACCCATGATGACCATTAAAATATATACAACTGTCTTCAAAGAATGAATTTAATAGTATATAAATTTAATAAAGTAAAATTTATTACACAGTTTATATAATTGTTAACTTTGATTATAATCAATAATTATTTATTGTTCCTAATTTGAAATCAGTTTATGAACTTATTTTTTAAAGTTAGTTTGAGGTTGACACTGTGCACAATTATACAATATATCTCTTTATAAATCCCAAACAATACTAACTTTATACATATTGACAATGGTTTCAGGTCGCCTTGCTCTCAAACAGAGAGCTTCAAACTTGGAATAGTTCTGGAGGTTGAACTCTTCAGCTGCCCTGGCTTGGAGGACACCGTCAACCAGACCGTCTTCATTTACCTTCTCTGCTACACGTTCGGCATCATCCCATTTCTTATGGTCCATGTACCTGACAATTTGTTAAGTATAAGTTTTTTTAAAGCTATAGTAATTTATCAAAACATAATCTCAAAATAAAGATGACCAAAATCACATATGAAACAAGAGTTGTTTGGAAGAAGACCCAGAGAAAGGTCTGCAAACACTGAGAAGGTGCTGTCAAAAAAAGTGTTGGATAAGAAAGGAATACCAGGTATGCAAGTTTAAAATGTCGTTTATTTCTTAAAATATATACACAGTAATTAAAAAAAAGTATAATATATTTTATTCAAAGTACTGACCCTCGCTTTCTACACATTTTGTCCATCTCTCGGGCAATATATGGATACCATTCCAAAAGAATGCTTCATCTTTATTTGAAATCCATTCATCGAGCCATTTTCGTACGTTTTCGAAATTGTTGAAGTGTTGCTCCGCCAATGAGTGTCCCATCGATGAGAAGAGGTGATAATCAGAAGGCGCCAGGTCAGGTGAATACGGCGGGTGGGGTAGGAGTTCCCAACCAAGCGAAGAAATCGTTTCCTTAGTCAATCTGGCTGAATGTGCAGGAGCGTTATCATGCTGAAGAATGACTTTGGCGTGCCTGTGAGCCCATTCTGGGCGTTTTTTTTTTTTCGATCAATGCGTGACTCAAATTGATCATTTGTTGTCGGTAGCGCTCGGTATTGACTGTTTCGCCGGGTTTGAGAAGCTCGTAGTAGACTACTCCCTTCTGATCCCACCACACACACAGCACTGTCTTCTTCCCAAAACGATCCGGTCTTGCACTCGATGTGGATGGTTGTCCTGGCGTTACCCATGATTTTTTTCGTTTGGGATTCTGAAAATAAATCCATTTTTCATCGCCAGTTACAACTCGATGCAAAAAAACCCTTTCTTTCGTGGCGTAAAAGCAGCATTTCGCACACAGTTTTTTTTTTTCGTTTTTCCATCTGTCGTTCGTCCAATTCATGTGGAACCCATTTTCCAACCTTTTGAATCTTTCCCATAGCTCTCAGGCGATCGGAAATGGCTTGCCTAGTGACATTCAACTGTTCTGCCATCATTTGTTGGGTTTGGGTATTGTCTTCGTCTAATAAAGATTGCAATTCGAAGTCCTCAAACTTTTTTGGTCGATTTTCTCGTTTTTGATCAGTAACATCAAAATCACCACGTTTGAAACTTTGAAACCAACGTTCACATGTCCTGACGGTTGGAGCAACATCGCCATAAGTCTCAACAAGAATTCGATGACATTCAGATGCCTTTTTCTTTTGATTAAATAAGAAAATCATGACATGCCGCAAATGCTCTTTATTTGGCTTAAAATTAGACATTTTTAACACCAAAGAAAGGTATGATACGTCCACGTAAACGACTTAAAAACACCTGACTTTTGTAAACAAATGACTAACAAACAAAATAGCGTTTAGAGATAAGCAAATCCTTCAATAGGCTAAGAGCGCATTCTATTGGAATTAAAACGACATTTTAAACTTGCATACCTGGTAGACAAAGCCAGCTGGAACAGGATTGGTTTCTAATGATCAGACTCTGTATGCAGGCTCCTTAAAGTATCCAGTGGTAAAAGTTAAACAGGATAAGGAATTATTATATTATTGAAATAATTTTAAAATATCTTGCCAGCTTTGCAGGGTAAACAGATTTACCATTTTTTCCCTTGTTTGCCATTACCATTAAACCACTTTTTTAATAACATAAGATATATTTACATCATTACTGCATCTTTTAACTTCCCACTTCTTTCGAAATGTTCCTCAGCAGTTTCCAATTCATTCCTAGCTTCCAGATATAATGCATATTTGTGGTGAATATCAGGAAGTTTAGCTTTATTCCCTGCTTTGGCCAGATCAAACGCAAAATCAAACTGAAAAAAATGCAGTTGATTATACATGATTTGCATTTTAAATATTATTTCTTCTCTTTTCAGATGTAAAAAATTTGAAGAAACAGTAGTTGTGTTGCGAATTCAACTATCCATACCTTGTAAATTTTAATTTTTGTGAATTCCTAATAAAATGATTATCAGAGACCATTGGTTGTATGTTTTGAATAATAGATTAATTATTAAATTTTTAATGATATATCTAATGAAATAATTAAGAAAAAAAACACTACAATAATTTTTTTATAGTAAATATACAAATGGAAAGGGAGTTAGTCTAATCTTAAAATGATAGACCGGAAAAAAAAAGGTGCTCCTTCAAAATTACTTATATTCCTTGAAAACAATAAACTATATAGTTATATGTTTAACTTCAGGTTTGTTGTTTATAGAGAGAATCTCAGCGCTTGAAGTAACGTCAAACATTTTAAAGTTATGAATGTTCATAATATCATTATACTGAAATTTTGGAGAAATTATTTTTAAGATAATATATTTGTAATTAATGAATATATTTTTTTAAACATTTAGTTTTAATCACTCCTTTAAATTTTATTTCATAGTGAAGCACCCATTACAAACAACAGTTCACTAAAAATATTTCATCACATAAAAATAAAAACATTCAATCTGTCTGTTAAGGTAAGCAAGGAAAGATTCCAGTGCTTAAGAAGTCAAATAGATCTTGTTCCTTTGATACAGGCCTTTAGTAAGTTAGAAATATATCTGAGTTTTTCAAAACTTCAAGATATCTTCACCATAACACCTCTATAAGAGAGGAATGGCAAATAAAATGAGTTTAAAAAAGAAAATATTTGTTTCCAATAAATATTATATATCCAGTATAAATTTAAATAAATATCTCAAACTAATCATCAAGGCAGCAGCCAAATTAGATTAATTTTATCACTACCAAATATAGTTATATATTGAACACTGTTGATTAGTTTAAAGTTATGAAAAGGATCAGGAAAGTTTTCTTAAAAACTTTATCTCCAAAAGAACAAATAAACGATAGTAAAATAAATATACTGGCTTTATAAATTTATAAATTTAAGAGGAACATTAACCTGATTGCTATCACAAGCATATTCAAGGCAAGCTGTAAGTAGATTGTACTTGTTGAGCAGTTTCACTGCAGATTCTCCGCCAAGTGATTTGGCCCAAGCAAACACCACATGTCTTCCTGCCTTATCCCCACCATGTTGTCTTGCAACCTTATCAACAATTATATTACAAAATTAAAATTTGTTTGTTTAAAATATTAAAAATATTAGCTATTGTGTTAATAGAGTGAATTTTTTTGATATGCCTACAAGGGATTGCACAATACGGTAAAATACATAAACCTTATCCCAATATGACTTTTAAATTTTTCTATCCATCCATAACCAGCCATAAAATGGTTTTTTTCCACTAAGATTTTAGTAGCACATTTCAGCTTTATCATTTAAAATTCTCCAGAAATTGGTGTTTATCGCCACTGTTCTTGAATCAACCTGTCAAACAAGCACTCGCCAGGAGGGGGTCCTCGCATTGTATTTTATACCTTAGCTATAAAAAACAAAAAGAAAACACCACTAAGTAAAAAGCTGATTTTGGTTTTATCAGTGGATTTCACCAATAAAGGAATTGGCAACGTTATAAGGAACATTTCTTCATGCTTGAAGAATTGAGAAGAAAATAAATCACCATGAGCTGTGAATACAATATAATGTCTGTACTGACCTTTACATAATATATTGCTATACTATTGTATATTCACATAGTAGGTCTATAAGTTTCCTGAAGGGCTAATCCTTCAACCTTTAAGTAGGCTGAAAAACATACTATTGTAACAATGGCCTTACTCTTCTACAAATTCCACTGTGAAAGAATGGACAAAATTATTTAAGTTAGGGATCGAAAGTCTGGATGATGATGACCTGTATCGTGGGTGTCTAATGGAAGCTCTCATTTCTGAAACAATATAACTTATGAATGCTGAATAGCTGTTTGATCGACAACTGAACAAAAAAGAAATAGCTACTAAGTTAGACCATTCAAAATCAAGTGTTCTGAGAATCATTAAAGAACATTTGCATAAGAGCAAGGTGAGTGCAAAAGGAGAGGAATAAATTTTTACGTGGATATAATGCCTCAAAGTTAAAATATGGCCTTGGAAGGAGATTTACCACCAATGAAGAGATCCAAGCAGCTGTGGAAGAACATTTTTCAAGGAAAGAAGAATTTTTTTTTTCATGGAAGAGATAGGTTGCCTAAGCATTGTATTAAGTGTATAGGAAAATTTATTTAAAAAAAAAAAAAAAAAAAAAAAAAAAAAAAAACACCAGTTTTTTCTTTCACCTTTCCTTCTCCACAGACTGAAAACAAATAGATCTTATTACGTACATATATATATATATTTTCTGAGAAATAGAGTGCTCCAGATCTTGAAAAACCAGATGTTTAAATAAAGAGTATTATTTTGTGAAATTACCAAAGCCTACCTTAAAGGCCTGTTCCCACATCTTTCTTGCTCTCAGCATATTGACAGCTGCTGCCCACTCACCAGCTGCAATATACAGCTCTTCTGCACCTGTGGATTATGCAATAATTTTATATGAAAATTATTAATTAACTAAATTTGAAAAAAAAACAAAACATTACAATGATAACTATATAAATTGGCCCAGCATGTTATGGTTCCTTGAGAACTCCCTTCAAGGGCACACTATCAACAAAATCGGAGCAACACATGGAAGATTCAACCTCTAAAACCAGTGCCAGGTGAAGGCAGCATAAAAATATGCTTCGTTTGACCTGAAGCCTAAAGAAGAAAAGTTGTATATTGTCTTCAATAAGTAAATAAAAATTATTTATTTTTTAACTAAACAAATCATTGCTTTTATTTAAATTATCCCTCACATTAACTTGTATCTCCTAATCAGTTATGAATTTCAATTAATAATAATTAAAAAAATAAATAAATATTTTACTGAGAAAAGTAATTGCCCAGTAAGTTAAGCCTAAAAATATTACTGAAGTTACTTTTTATTAATGCTAACATTTAGGTACAAACAGTTTACACCGTCATCGACAGATAGATATAAACAGTATTTTGTTTTGTCCTATAAGTACTGGATATAAATAAGTAGATATGACTAAGAATCCTAAGAATTTTTTTTTTAATATTAGGTTAAGTACTATGAAGCTAGCCAAAAAGTTTTAGCATGATTAAAGTAATAACTATGAAATAATGAAGGAAATATTAATTGCAACATACTCATTATATGCTATATTCATTATTAACAAGAATTAATAAGTTTTAAATATACTTAAAACTAAATTAAATTAATAAAGTAAGAAATGATTTAAAAAATAAGTTTATAAAAAATGAGGTTAAAGCCTCATCTGACCAAACTACAAGTAGCATGCTGTAAGCCCCTGGTTATCAACCCTAACTGAATATTGAACCCAAACTTGTTCAAGATTACCTTGATAATTTCCTTCTTCTTCTAGTTGCTTTGCCAGGTGCAGATTAGTGGCCACGAGCAGGTCACTTCGGTACTCTTTAACTAGCCGTAACATCTTTAAACATTGGAAAGAAAGCAATGAAAATGCTGGTAATAATTGATTTAAAAAAATAAAAACAAAATAAAATAAGTAACAGACACATATTAGTCATGATTTCAGTAAAATACAAATGTGAAAAGAGACATATTAATCCTTGACACACTTATTTTATTGACATATAGTTAGCTCCCAAAACTTTGGAATGTCATAAAAACAGCAGGAAATTTTACACTTATAAAAAAGAATTCTTAAAAATATAAAATTGATTTACAATACAACTACTATCAAGCATACCTGATCATATTGCCTTAACGTTTTATACATGGAAATCGCGAGCCCGACTTCACCAATCAATGTATACAATATTTCTGCATCCTTATACATCGCCATACTCTCTTCTTCTTTAGCTTTCTGTTTAAACATTTCTTTGATGAGATCGCCTTCCAAATGTGCAGTAGCAAATTGGTAAGCTTTCTCCCATTCTCCTATGGCAATAATTAATGAATAGATCACTTTTTAAGCAATTTCTTTACTCAAAGTATAATTTTTGAAACATTAGGTGAGGGAAAAAAGAGGGATTCCTTCCAATTAAGTAACAACTTCTACTCCCGCTTCAATTGAAATAATCTGGGCTAGATACTTTCACATAATTCGTTACAAAACTGTTTAGGAGAAAAAAAAAATGTTTATATGATGTACTAATTGAGGTCTTTTTACAAATGGTATTGTGAAAATCAATACTAAACAAGAGATAGAGCGCTATGTTAAAAAATTGAAATTTATAAAAACCTAATTCAATAAATAGTAATACAATTATGACAAAGGAAAACATTTGTTACTTCATGGAAATAAATAAATAAAAACACAATTCACAAAAGTAAACTTTAAAATATATATATAATATATATATATATATATATATATATATATATATATATATATATATATATATAATATAATAATAATATTTACAATAATTATAAATAAATTTTTAAAAAATTGCTTCTTGGGTGAATGAATTTTTTTTTATTTTTTTATAAATTGAGATATGATCAAGAAAAAAAAATATTCAAGTTTTGTTACATTAAGTATTCGTTATTCAATATTTTCTGAAGAAGAAAGAATGTACCATAAACCTTTTTGCTGATGGACAAACAAAACAATATTTAAGCTTTAATGTGGATGTGGAAAAGCTTTATAACAAATTAACTAATCAAGGAATAATTAGTTTATAAGAAAACATCTGCAATATATCGCAACGTACCAGCATTAAAATACATCATTACAGCTTCTTGGAAAAGGCCAATGTTAGCAAAAAGTTTCTCGGCTATTTCAAAATCTTTTACAGATGCAAAATGACCACACAGCTGAGTATATTGATTCGCCACCAAATGAACATCGTCTATAACCTATAAAGAAATATATATGCAAATCGTTGAGAAAAAATTCACTAAATAATTTATCTAGACATTACATTACATCTTGTGCAAAACAGTATTAAAAAGAAACAGTACCTGAATGATTTGTACAGCTTTTTTCCACTGTCTCGCACCAATCGCAGCATCTAAGGCTTTTACAGTTTGCCCTGCTTCGATGTAATGGTTTATAGCAGCATCCAGCTGCTTTGTCTGAACCAGATAATCACCCCACTCTTCTTCAAGAGATACCACCTCTATACAGAATATTTGAAACTGTATATACTAAAATTTAATATTACTTAAAAAAAAATTTAATTTGAAAGAAGTAAGATGGTTCTCAAATGTTTCTTTTCTTTTATGGCTATAGGATGGCTCTTAATTTACGATTTGCTAAACACAGCACAGACATATACAAATCTTTACTTACCATGTGGTGCTACTACTCTAGCAAGATGCAAGGCAGTAGCAAAGGCACTGGCCTGGCGATAGCAATTCATTGCTCGCTGATTGTCACCAGCAGCCTCAAACACCTGCCCGGCCTGAAGGAAGAGTTCGCTGTTCACCAGAGCCGTTGTCAGCCTCTTCATTAGCACCTGATCTTCCAACATGTCAGGCTGTGATATGACCAATCTTTAATCAATTAAACATAACTATATTACTTGAGATACTCACGATGGTATAGAAGGATCAATACAAATAGGATTGATGCATTAATTACCACTTCTATTGAATTTAAAATTTTAAAGCTGATACACAACTGTCAACTCAGTGAATAAGTGGTTACGTCGAATTTCGACTAAAATGAATTAAGTGACTAAAAAGAAACTTGAAGATATTTTCTTCATGGTAAATATGTGTTTAAGTAAGATGTTCATTTTAAATAACTATGTTTTAAAAGAAACATCTTACCTAAACACTTATTCACTTTCTCTAACTCATTTTGGTCAAGATTCCATTTAACGACTTAATCACTTATAATCTGTGTACCAAAATGATGATTTTTTTGGATTGTTTTTATGTATTTAGAACTGATAATAAATATTTAACTTATGAAACTAGTCTTCGAATAAGAAAATCAAAAAGAAGTGGCAAATAATTCACCAATCCTAATTATATATATATTATACTTGGTAGATTACTGGCTTTAAAAGAGAGAAACCATTAGAACGAACCTGGCAGCTGTGGCAGGTAGCCCAGCAGACATATATAGCTCAACAGCTTCCAGTAGCTGCCCGTCTTCTTGTTTAACTTGCCCTGCTTTCTCCTGTTGTCCAGTTGACAGCAACCATTTAACATATTCGGCTTTTAGCTCTCTGAACTTGCTGAAGCCAGTCCTCTCAGCCAGCATTAAAGCTGTGAACAATAGTCCAATTAGAGCTATTTTGCAATTAATTATTGTATCTGTTATCTAATTCATACTAATGCTAATGGTCAGATAAATATAGAAGAAAAGATGAAAGAATCTAATCCTCTACTTTCAGACAGAGGCACTGCAGAAAGTTACTCCATCAAGTATTTTTTTTCTTCAAGAAATGTCTAATGTTACCTTCTTCCCACTTATGAAGATCTTTATACATCTCTAGTGCTTTGTCGAGCCTATTCTGTTCCAAATAAATTGCTTCAGCCGTCTTCAAATCTTTATTAAGAATTGCCATCCTTGCCCAAACCTCTGGGCAATCCATACCATCCCCACCTGTATAACATTGGATTTACAAATAGTATTCAATAATTTAATTATTTTTATTGTAAAAAAATAAATAAATAAATACCATTTTCATTTGCAAAATCTTCAGCGATTTTGAGAGTTTCGCTTAAGAAATGTGTTTTAGGAATGTCACCAAGGGCTGCATAGCACCTATAATAGAGTGAAAAATATTTATTTCTTCTGTAAAATAAAGAAAATTAAAAACTAAACTAAATTATTGGACTCAATGAATCGTTATACTGTTTCTAAAATTCGTATTTGTTTGTATTAATAAAGTATAAACCTTTTTTTGCATCTATTACTTTATGCATACTACTGGTTGATATTATTATGTTTAAACAAAGTTGTTGGTTAACTTTGTATTTTAACACATTGGAGTTATTAATTATTGTATTTATGAAACTCTTTACTAAGAGGATATAAGTCAGCATTTTTTTAGCATACTAATCAGAAATTTTTTTCAGGGTTAGGGATGCGGGGATGGTTTTTTTTTTGTTTTTTTTTTCACTTTTTTATTTATTAATTCACTTATCAGTCAACTCAAATAATCGTTTAGTTAGAGATAAAACCTTTACAATATTTTACAATAACATTAATGTTCATTTCTCATATGAATTTTTTTTTAACATGGAACATGTCTTACCAGTGACCTAGTTGGTCAAAAGCAATACATTTTTGGAGAATGCAAGAGCATTACGCATAATTGTATATTTTGATATCAGAAGAGTATGAACAGTTAGGAGCTCAAATCTTCTTATACTTAAGAAAACACATTTGTTAACACATAATCTCGAGTGGGACGCAGGTTCTAATGAGTGAACTCCATCCTCCTAACACAAAAAAAAAAATTTTAACCTGGATTTGACCGATCTCAGCTGTTCAATTTCTTTTAATAATTATCATTATTTTAATTAGTATAAAATGTCAGAATAAAAAATAAAACAAAAAAGGGAAAATATAAAATGAAATTACTATCATTTAACTGAAAGAAAATGAAGAATTGAACTTGTCCTCTGATAGGTATAATACAATAACAAAATTTTATTTTGTTTTATCGCTTTTTGCGTATACAAAATTACTCTCCTTTATAAATAAACAATACGATCTTAAAGGTAAGTGGAAAAAAATAAAGAACATTAGGGCATAGACGGTCAACAGGATTTAATTTGAAAATTTATCTCCAACAGAAAAAAAAAAAAAAAAAAAAAAAAAAAAAAAAAAAAAAAAAAAAAAAAAAAAAAAAAAAAAAGAAAACATATGAGCATTGACGGTCAAGAGGGCAACCCCTAAAACATGTTCTATGTTATTCTTTCTTTAGCCTACTGGCTTTCTTTATTACCTCAAAGCCACTCGTAGATTGTTCATTTGAAGAGTTATTTCAGCTAGATTAAGCCACATTGCCTCCGTCTCTGGACTTTCCTTACTGAATGATTCCAAGAAAAGAATTGCTCGGCCAAAATCACAATCATGAACTGCGGTACCAAATTCCACAAGGCCTTCGTCCAACTCGTAACCAGTTTGATGGGTTCCTTCTTGGGCTATTATCTGTAATTTAAATCATGAGAAAAAATAAATAGTGTGACTAAAAAATTATCCATAAAACTTAATGATGTAGATTTAATGGAAACATTAAGAGTAAAATGATTGTTAAATAAAAATAAATGGGTTTAGAATAGCAATTCACATATTCTCCATATACAAACTCATTCAAGCAATTATTGGATATTGTTAAAGTTTACTGATGAATCTGTCAAATATATGGAAAAAACGTTTTAATCAATCATTATGATGATACAACTTCCGAATGAATTAGTTGTAAATTTTATGAACCTATTTCTTGTTAAATTAAGTCAAATTTAGCCTTATTATTTTATATATTGATGACAGGTTTGGACTTTTCTGAAAAAGATAATTAATAGCTAAGTTTAAATAATACACAAAATAATAGGAAGGTAAGATAAAACTGTTTCTCTTCTCAATAACTTTTCATTAAACCAACTTCATAATGCTTCATTCTGGAATGTCTCAGATTTTAAGTACAGTAACCAAATAATGATTTGGATATTAATATATTTAATACAAGAGAAAGTGGTATGAAAATTCATTTTCATAAGTTCATATACGTTAAATAGGGGGAACTCAATGGCCGAGTGAGTTGGGGCGAGGGTCTCAGTGCGATAGATGGCGAACACCTTTCTACATGAGAGGTTACAAAGCTAAAGAGTTATATAGAGCTTGAAGTTGATAATGAAATTTACTAATTTACTAATTCAATTAAATTATTAAAAAAGCAATAAATTATGTGGTGTGACATGTGGATCCTAGTGAAGGTGAAAATCGACCAATATGTGGCTAGCGCCATTTTGCAACAGTGTTCAATGATAGATCTATTGAACTCGTTTGTACCAAATTATAACTACATCATTTTCATAGTTTTAGGAAGGTTTGGCATTAATAAAAATTTAAATGTAGAATGTGAAGTGGCAGAAATGAGGTCTGCCACGCTGTCATATACTTTTATGGTTAGAAATTAAAATCCAACCAGATGAAATCAATAAAATTATTTCTGCCAAATGAAAATTATTTACAAATCAAAATGTTATCCTTTGCCGTTTGATATTGTGTGTAAAAATGAGACTTTAGTTGTAAGCACTGATAATGCAGTTGATTATCTGCAAGAGTTCCTTAATAGTCTCTGTCCACATGGATTACCAACTCATACATTAAGATTAAAAATTTGATGTCTTCTTATGCTTTCACATAATCTTCAACCATCTAATCTGTGCAATTTCAACCAGCTTAAAAATGACTACTATGCATGAAAATATCAATGAAAGGATAATGGTCAATTGCATACTTCAATACAATATTTTTATCGATAAACAAATAAAACTTCAATTAATTAAAATTATCCAAGTTCTTTACTTATGAGAGCGGGTGAAGCCTACTAATCGTTGTTGTAGAATACTGTGACACCATATTAATGGCTCAAGTTTTCATTAGATATCACTAATGATACTGAAATAGAAAATACAAATTACGTTTAGTTAATAGACAGTAACTTACTTCAGTTTTCTTATTTTCCCTAACAATATCAATAATTTCTCCTTTGAGTGGAAAATTTGTAACTCTTTCAGGGGTGTCTATATTATACCAAATACAAGCCTGGTGTCTGGACTGGGCTACAACCACATCACTTCCTGGGACCCACTGAAAGAATTTAAAAGCAGACTATTTATTATTTTAAAGAGATAAAAGAATAGTATAAAGTTCAATAAAGAAAACTAGTTTTTATTTTTTAAAACAGGTACCAATTAACCAATACCTAATTTAATATATTACAACAAAATAATATTTACCTGTACATACGTACAGTAACTTAAAATTGCTTGCCGAGTCCCAGTCTTAGTGTCCAGCAAATACAGCCTACTCTTTTTATCACGAAATAGAAGTTTGTGACCGGTTTCATTAAGTTCAAGCCAATCTATTTTTGTGTCGTGAGAGACTTGCAGCAGCTGTATTCCGAAGAAGAGATCAACTATAACAGACAAAATATATTTTTTAATTACAGCAGACTCTTGCTAATCCATCCTTGTTGAGACCAAAACAGTGCTGGTTAATTTTAAGATTTCAAAGTTAATGAAATGACTGTAATCATTCCTAAGAAGGCAATAATTGATAGCCAGAGACAAGTTTTTCATTTTCACTTACAAGAATTTCAAGATTCAGGGGTAATACATTATTGTTTATACATACAAATCATCACATCTTAAGTAAATGTATTAACAGCATACAAATGAGTATATATTTAACTGAGTAAATTTATTAATATGATTCTTGTTTTTTTTCTTTCTATTTTTCAAAACTGCTACTTTATTTCAAATCCCTTTTAGAATTTGTTAAATAGAAGCTAAACAGCTAAGCAGGAATCTACTTTTAAAAAATTTAAATATTAAATTAAATAAAATTTAAATATTTCTTTAAAATTTTATCTTGAATATTATAGCATCTAATATTTACCTATACATATCGTTTTTCTATCAAGTAAGTAGGCTAATTTTTTGTTATCTTCGTCTGAGTTCGGCAGTTTTCTCTCATTGATACGAACACTGATAAGATGTGGATTCATAAATTCAGTCCTGTAACAATTTTTTTTAAAATCAGGGAATCTAATTAAATACCAAAGGCTGTTCTTGCAAAGCTCCATTAAAGTTTTAGTTAAAATGGATGCCAATAAATACAGCCTTGGATTGTACGAAAAGCATTTTAAAATATTTTTTATTCATTTTAAACAAAGAGCAATATTGTTCTCGACGAGTTAATACAAATAAATTTCCAAGGTTTTTGCAAATTACTCATTTGCACCAAACATAAAACAAAGAAATACCTAATACCTTAAAATTACTAATATTTATACAATTGAATTCATAGAATCATAAAATGTCTAATCTACATCATTTTATCAGCTAAGATTTTCTCAGAATGGTGAAATTTAATTTAACTTAAAAGAAAGATTTAATTGGTAACTTAAAATGAGTAATCAGTTTTACAGAGTTTCCAAAACTAAATATTATGTCAAAAGTATGAAAAAAATAATAGCTAATCCATCATATTCCAATACATCAGAATTCACATTTTTTTTTTTTTTTTTTTTTTTTTTTTTTTTTTTTTTTTTTTTTTTTTTTTTTTTTTTTTTTTTTTTTTTTTTTTTTTTTTTTTTTTTTTTTTGTGGGAGGGGGAGAGGAATAAATTATTTAGGGAGTGATAAATAATTTCATAGAATTAGAAAATTCAAAGAATCAAAATAGTTGCATATGAGGTGTGATCAAAAAGTTCCAGGACTGAATTTTTATACATTTATTCATACAACATACAGGTTATTCAAATTTGTCTCCTTCAAAGTACTCCCCTTGGGAAGCTACACACTTTTCCCACCGGTGTTTCCACTGATCAAAGGCCCCAGAAAACTCTTCTTTTGTAAAGGTGTTTAGCAGCTCCGTTGTTTTTTCTTTAATTTCGTCAACTGTTTGAAATATTCGTCCTTTCAGGTGTCTCTTGAGCTTCGGGAAAAAAAAAAAAATTGGGCTGGAGCCAGGTCAGGTGAGTAGGGGGCTGAGGAATGACAGTCATTGCGTTTTTTACACAAAAGTTACGGATAACTAATGCAGAGTGAACAGGAGCATTGTCATAGTGAAGGACCCAATCACCACTTTGCCACAGCTCAGGTCTCTTTCTTCTCACAGCATTACGCAATTCTTCTGCCATTTCACGGATTGTTAGTCGATGGTCTGATCGTACGAGAGCGTTCACTTTAGCAACATTGTCATCACTGATTGACGTTGAAGGGCATCCGGAACGAGCATCGTCGTCTGTGGATGTTCGGCCATCTTTAAACCTCTTGAACCACTGATGGCAGCATGATCGGCTTAGACATTCTTCACCAAAAGCCTCTTGTGACATCAAAAAGGTTTCAGAAAACGTTTTGTTCAGTTTCACACAAAACTTCACACAAACACGTTGCTCTTCTTTCACATTCATTTTCATAAAATGGCCAAACTCTATAAAACTAACCTCAAACAAACTGTGCTAATTTTACTTTCAGTGATGTTATGATTGATCTGCAAACACAGCTGTGTTCCTGTTGAGTCAGGCAATACAATGCTGCCAACCGCATCGCTGTGAGACATTGCATTTCCATAGTATATAAAAAGTCCTGGAACTTTTTGATCACACCTCGTATGTTAAGATCTATAAATTGTTTTTTTTAAAAAAGTGCTTATAATGTTTGGGGGAAAAGGTATCACTAAAACAAATTCATGTCTCTTCTAGATTTAATATTTAACTATATATATGTTACAATATTCTTTTCATGTTCTCGTTTCATTAAACTTAGAACCTCTATCCAGTGGATGAATGTTTTGCTTTTTAAAGATATTCTATTTTCTAACTAAAATGCACTATAAACCAGTTCATTAGTAACAATAAAAAGTTACAAAACAAACACAAACCTTACTGAAACTAAAATATCGTTGTTCCCATATTCAACAAGTGTGAGCTCTCCGGCATTAAATATCATACAAACATTAGGATTATCGAGGTAAAATTTTTCTTTTCTATCTGAATCCTGCCATCCAACTTCACTCAGTAAGTTTTTCTCCAGATCTCCTGTTCAAAATTACAAAAATAAAACAAAATTACAATTCAATCAATAATTAAACAATTTTAAATTTGGATTTTACATGAATGAATATAAACGTGAACATGAGTATGTGAAACTGAGTTGAATGGCACAGCCAATATTATGTGATAGTAATGATTTGGAAAATTATTCGCCCATCAAAATCAACACTAGATGAAGTCCCAAAGAAATGAAAAATAATTGTTTGTTTTATTCCCCTACTTTAAAAGTAAATTAAACCTACCAGTTGATTCTACTGTGTTCATAGTATTACAAATACCTACGTGTACCAAGCAGGAAGTCTCATAAATATAAATTTTTAAAATTTATAGCAATAAATTTATTTTTAAAATGACTAGCAATGATTTTTCAAAAGATTTTTTGCATGATATTTTTTTGTTTTTTTAAAAACTTTTCCTACCTATCATTTAAAGGAAGCTAGAATTTTAGATGTACTCTCGCAAAAATAGATTAAGTTACACCATTAAAAAATTTTTATAATATCCTGTCGAACAATATTGTCTAAAGATATTTAAGAAGTGATCAAAAATCACTTCAAATGTTCGAAAAACTTTATACATTTATGGCAGTCTTTTTAAAAAATAACGACAATGTCTCAAATATAAAGAAAAAGAAAACCTTACTATGCTATAGGCAGATTTTTCAAGAAATGTTTTATTTAAAGAAACAGTTTAATTTCATTCAATTTTCTTAAATTTAAATTAAATACAAATATAATTGATTTTTTTGCAATTTCTTTTATCTAAATATCCCTCTACTTAATAAATTGTTGTACTGAATTAATGATTACCTAACAATAGAGTTTCAGGAGTCCTTGCCAAAAGATACCTATCATTTCCCAGAATTCGTACATCATCAATTTCATAGCCGAATCTTGACCTAAGAATCACTCCCCTAGAGTCATTGTTAAGAGGCTTAACCAGAACCTGGCTTGCGCCCACATACGTCAATTCAAACTTTTTCTTCCATATTGTACGCCTATTTAAATAAAAAAAACAAAAAAAACATTACGTTTAACAGAAAGGAAATAAAGTCAAAATATCATAAATAAATTATATATCAATGTACAAACATGCATTTATATTTTTTAAAATTGTAAAATATTTTTTTACTTAATGTTTGTTTCATTGATTATAATATTCAAGGTAACTATCTTATTTCATTAATTTTAAAAAGATCTCTACAGGTATGAATATATACTGCATCATTATAATTACTAGTAACACATTAAAACAACTTACTTGACCACAGATTCAAAAAGTTCTACAGAACCGCAAAGGCCTCCACACGTCACCCGAGATCCATCTCTCTTCCATGATAATGCAGTTATGGTATATAGGTTAGTGATTTCCTTTGCTTGGATTTCATCCCAACTCAACTTTCTGGGACTCCAAACATATGTCCTAAGCCTACATCATATTTTTCATTATAAGAATACACTTTAGGTGATTCAAGTTTAGAAATGTTAACTTATTTTCTATTCTTTACAAGGAATGCATTTTTTTTGCATTTAGCATCGGTGAACAAAGAACAGATCTCAAAAGAATCCTGAAATAGGCTAGAGGAAATATTCAAAATAATGATATTCTAATATGAATGATAAGCTCTTGATTACATCAAGTTGGACAGCAGGGTTTTATTAGTGACAAAAGGGATATAAATAAACAATATAACTAAATAGCTAAAAATGAGTGGAATTTTAAATAAAAGTTATATTTATTTCTTCTATTACAACAGTAGTTAAAGTGGCATATGAGCTAAATTAATTTTGCATTAGTTATTTAAAACATTGAAATGTTGAATAAACTGTTCAATTAATTATTTTTTGATTCTATAAAACACATGTTAGAAACATTAATTAACAACTCGAGGCATCTAAAAATTCAGTTGATTTGGTAAATCCAACTTAAAAATATATCAAACTTATATATATATATATATATATATATATATATATATATATATATATATATATATATATATATATATATATATATATATATATATCAAACTTAGCTAAAGATATAGCACACATTGTTCATGTTGCAAATTGTTAATTTAATTAAATATAATCTGAAATGAACTGAAATTTAAATGTCTGTTAGCAGATCTTCTATTAACTGTATGCAGATATTTTTAATTAACCTTTTTAATATGAATGATTGTAGAATTGTTTAAAAAATATTGAGTGAAAAAATGATTTTATATATTAGTTAATATGTCAGAAGTTTATTAAGTTTTTATGTATTAAAGATAATTTTTTTTTGGTATAATTTAAGAACACATGACTTTTGACTTTTTTCTATATATCAAACTATTTAAAAAGAATCATTTGAGTCCTCGATAGTAATATATTCATTATTATACAAATACTATTTATAATTATTAAAAAAAAAAAAAATTAATTTTGGGTATTCCCATACACTTTTAATTTTCTTATGTATCACAAACACAATCAGTTGATCTACCTTTTTTAATTTGTTAAGTGTTTTTTTTTAATATAGTGTGGATCAAGAGAAATATCCATCAATAGATTTTGATTATTGGTTGCTCATCAACATAGATTTTATGCATAATTTTTATCAAATAGTTCATACTTTTCACTGTCCCTGTTTTAAAATTACTGTAAGCTATACTAAGTTCGTTTCATAGAGAGTACAATATCATTCTAATGGTGACTAATCCAATCAAACCTGTCATAGCTGCCAATAATAACTGCCTGACCACTAGGGCTGCAGGAGGCCACAGTGAACTCTTTTTCATTTGGGTAGTCGAACTGATGGTATAACCTTCCTTCTCGATCATAGACTGTAACCCTACGGTCACAACCAGCAGCAATTAGAAATCCTCCGCCAGGCCAAGCAAGAGCATAAGGTGGGCAATTGTGTGAAACCACACGACCCTAAAATAAGAAATTATGTACAGCTAGATGCAAATTATTAGTAACAAAGAATAGACTGCAAAAACAAATAAATGTTTTATTACTTCTACCATCTCTTAAGTTTCAGCAACAAGTTTTCCAGGCCAGGAGGGTGGGGATGGAAGATTGATCACAACCAATTAATTCCACCCTGCCGTTGAATGTATTCAAATTTATTATCAGGTTGCTTTAATTTCCATATTTGTTTGGCATATTTTAAATTTATTATAGACATGAATCTTTCAAATTTTACAAAGTTAGCCTATTATTTAGTATAAAGTTAGATTCTAGATTATTTTAATGTAGGGATGTCAAAAGAAAAAGGTGGATCATGAAGATTTAAGTAATCCACTGGAAGATTAGTGCATTATATAAACACAACATGATTTTGTCTAACTCCAGAGCTAGAGGGAATAGATAAATTCAGCTTTAAAAAATTACTAACGTATATTATAAACAAAAACTACCTGTTGTTCCATTTGAGAGTCATCAGTAACATAATATCTAATAATACTGCCATCAGCATGACCGGACAAAAATCCAGTACCTCTTGAGCTGAAAAACAAAACAATAGCTGAAAATAACATTTCTTTTTATTAGTAAATAGTATTAATTTTTTTTTAAATTAACTTTATTATATTAAGTTCAAGCAAAATTTAATATGGATTGCACAATGACTGAATCTTCATTTGAGTACGTAAATCCTTCACTAAAGCTGTACCAAAGATTCAGCAATAGTCGAAGGAAGAAAGTAACTTAAAACAATCAGAGATGGATCAACTTGTTTATAAAAGAAGGAAAAAGGAATCAGTAGCAGCCATGTTTGAAATTAAAAAAAAAAAATAATAAGTGTATCTTAGTCATTTGTAATCTACATTGCACAACAACTACTTTTAATTTAAAGAGCTAGCCATTATACTAGGGGAGATGGCATGATTTACTAGAATTTGTATTCATACAAATCTGTTTTAATTTTATTATTCTTTTAATATTCAATTCTTCTACAAGATTTAATAATGTATCTGCTCAAAATTAATGTAACCAGACAATCAAAACATGTCATAGTGCCTTTGTATTATTCTTAGGGGACAACTAGTCCTAGAAAAAAGTTTATTTTTTATTTCATGTTATTTCAATTTTTCTAATAGCCAAAAAATTTTGAAAAAAATTACTTTGGAATACACATCACTCTAATAATTGAGGACTAAATAAAAGCTTGGTAAAATAGATAAGGGTTTGAGACTGCATCAATCTGTACCAATAAGTACCAAGAACACTACAATGTTATGGATGGTACTATTTATTCTAATGGTCAGAAGCTATTGCCCACCCTTATCCAAAATTGGTAACTTTAAAAGTTTATAATCCTTATGAAAAAATGATAATTTATTGTGTATATGTTTCAGCTAACACTGAAGGCTCTTTCATCAAAACGTGGATAGCTTTTTCTAGTTTTTTCACATAATGATTGTATACTCAAAATATTTTTTTTTTTTTACAAAAACAAAAATATAAAATTGTTTATACATATATTATTAATACAAAAATAAAAATAAACATTATTTTTTTCTGCTATTTTTTTTTCTGGAAAGCATATATTCCAAATAAATAGTTGAAAAAAATTTAATATATTTATTTATATAAATTCTTAAAATTTTTATTGTGTGCAAATATATAAATATATTATTAATCTGCATGTAAAAACACATATTTTTGACCTTTAGAGTTTTCAGCAATAATAGGGTCCAAGATATTCAGTATTGATAAAAAAAAAAAAAAAAAAAAAAAAAAAAAAATGATATTCAATGAAAAAAAACAAAGGGCAATTGATAAAAAATCTAAATAACAGGAAAGTGGCTCAATAAAAAAACATCAAGTACAAAAATACACAAACACGCTCCTGCTCCATTTTTTTTTTTTTAATCTGTTTTTTCCTTCAAAAGTTTTAGTTAAACCGGTTTGGATTTTTTAAAATGCATTAGTTTATTACGAAGATATTAAACTTCTAAATTTACTGATTTGGTTCAGTGTGGGAAACATCTTCTGAACAGTTGTCAAAAGTAAACTTTAGATTAAAGGTGTAAGTTAGAACATTACTATTGGAAAGAAACCAAGTGAAATCATTAAAGTAAATAAACTACTCTCAATTGAAAAAAAGTATTTTATGATTTAAGTCTCTAAAATTATATAATCAATAAATTAGGCTGATTAGTTTTCATTTGTGATAATCACTGCAAAGGTTTCTGATTCAATGTATGATCACTGATCTCACAAAAATATAAATACTCATGATGACTTTAAAATGTTTTCTTGAAAACCCGAATTAATTGTTCAGTAAAAATAATATCCTCGATCAATTAGAGTACATGAGGAAACAACTAAGATGTGACAAACAAACCATTTCTAGAAGAGTATATCCTATTAACGTTAATTATGAAATCAATTGAATTATAAGAAATGTTACTGGAATATCAGTATAATAGTATAACAAAAAAGAATATTTTTGTTACTTTTAAATTAAAATAGAAGATAATTAGTAAATGACAAATGCTATATGATCTGATTTGGATCATTCATGCATTTTTCTTCATGAGAATTAGTGGATGATTATTATTTCTTCCATGGAAGTATCAACACACTATTGTTGGGAAGGGTTTAATGTTTTCTGCAGACTAGCTCTGACCATAGGGTCAGGTATAAATTTTAACTTATACAAAAAGTAAAAAGCAGAAATTTCATTATATGTGCTGTACTTGAAGAGTTAGTAATACCATCTTGATCTATGATCTCTAGAAGATATTAAAATAATCAATATTTAGGTGGATTTTCAATAAACAATTGAAATCAGGATCAAATAGGCATCAGGTGACCTAAGATAATAGTTTTTAAAAGAACAAATAATACTAAATCATTAATACAGAGTGAAGAAACTTTAAAAAACTGATTACAAAATAATCCATTTCATGGAATTTTTTGTAAGATGTAGCAAGTAGATAAATCTATTAGAGGCTTACTTTGCAGCCAAAGATACAGCAAACGAATTGGCATTGAAAAGAGTCTGAGTTTTGTTTGAAGTTATATAAGCTGCTCTAATTTTTCCATCAGCCTGGCCAAAAATTATTGGACCTTCGTTCAACCATATCAAACATGTTATAGCAGAATGTTGTGGAAATTTATTGCATATTACTTTCTTATCACCCCTAAAATAAAATAAAACAGTAATTTATAATTCAAAGGTAGATAATTATGAAGTCGATTTTTTAAACAGTTTTAGTCAATGGCTATCATTAAACAACAGTTACTTTATAGATGTGAATTTTAAAATATACTTAGAAAAAACATGATGAATGGGGGCTGCAATTTTTTTATTTTTAGACATATTAATGCTCACCATTCTTCTCCAACCTTGTATATATAAATGATATTATCTGTCTGACCAACAGCTATTTTAGTTGAATCAGGAGAGAAAGCTAGACCTTTCACTGTATAACTCATCTTGGAGTTCTGAAATTGAAATTAATTACAAATAAATATCTATTTGATCATAACATCCATCTCCTCTTCTACCACTGTGCAGTATGAGGATTACTATTATCTAATTGAAGATTATTATCTGTTTAATATAACATTTGATTTTGATCAAATTTTTTCTTCAATGGAATCAATTTCTTGATAGAACAATTGATTGGTTTTGAAACTATTTGATTTCCAAATGGAACAAACTGAAATATTTAAAATATACTTACACGTGAATCTGATGGTTTTGTAGTAAATTTGTCTTTTCTGACCCCATTTTCATCAAAGAGCAAGACAACTCGATCATACGTACAGACAGCTAATTTCATATTGTTTGGTGACCAAGCCATAGCAAGAACATTATTCAGGCCATCCTTAGAAATAGAAATTGAAATAAAGAAAAAGTTGTTAAGCTATGGGTAAATGAACATTTTAATGGTCAACTAATTTAATTTTAGTATAATGAGATAGTTACAGTATTTAATATCCAATACAATAAAAACTTGACCATATAATAATGAACTGAACATACCTTTGCAGGAAGAATAGTTTTTAAATGTTTAAGCTGCATTTCTGGATTCAAGAGTTAGAAAATATACTTAAATGCAGATATGATTCATTTTCATTATATTATTGTAAATGTGAGTTCTTTTCTGTATGATTCATAGTACAATAATGTGATTAAAACTTTCATATTGATGTAGTTATACTATACTTATTAAAATATCAATATTACACTAAATTACTCTTGAATAACTATAAGGTTCCTTATTGATATAAGTACGTTATCACAAAACATCCAAAACGTTGTCATGGCAACCGGAAAGCAGCAATGGCTCTTTGATATCTCTAAATTAAATATTTTAGAAGTATATTAAAATATTTGAAAATTAATTAAAGGTCTAAATTATATGATATATAAAAAATTATTATAATTTAAATATTTAAATAATTGTTATAAAAACAAAGTATTTATTTTTCTTCAAAAGCATTGCATAATACCTTTTCATTTATATATATATTTTATGTATAAAATATTTTCCCTTAAGTTACTGAAAATTTTAATTTTATATATTTAATATGTTAAGTTCATTTTCCAATTCTATAATAGGTGAAATCCAAAAAAATGTATATACTGATAAGAACATTGTTTTAATTTCAAGTGCATTGATAGGGGCAGGCTGTGAGGTTATCTACACACACACAATATGGCCGCAATGCCTGGCCAGTGGTGTAGTGGTGTGAGTGATAGAAGCTATTTCCTTATATTTTCAGAGTGATCTTTCGGTATCTTCGAATTTTTCGACCTAGTGTTACCCTTGAAATCAATCCCTTATGTGATATGGGTGCTAAAGCAAGTACGGCCAACGGGGAGGAGGGCAACCGAGAGAGGACTTTTTCTACGAGCAGTGGATCTGAAGTTGGAGCCAGTGGTGCATTTAGTTTACTTCGAGGTATTCCTGGTGTAGTTTCGAATGATCAGAGAGCTCGATCTTTTTCAAGTTCCGATGGTCCAGACGGTCTTCACAACGGCACCGAACCGACGTTCGACCTGTCAGAATCTGTTGAGACTGACAGTAGTTCAAACGATGAACATTTGGATAGCCCCTTAGCCACAAATTTACCTCGTGTTTACACTGCTCATTCTCTGCCTTCTCATATTTTCTCATGGAATGGTAAGTACACCCAAAATTTCTACTTTATATTTGTTGTCAAGTGACAAGTCTAGTTGTCAATGAGCTCTGAGATTTTTATTGTGATTGATGACAAAGCCCTTGATTTGTAGATTAATTAGTTTACTCATTTCCTGATGCCATAGTAATTAATTATCATTGGATGACTTGATAGCATAAGTACTATCTCTGCCAGTTAATGTCTTGATGATGTTACTGTCTGATACATTGAATTTTTTAACTGTTTAGAGCTACATATATCATATTATGATTCACTGAATTATTAAAATTTAACACATCATTTTATATTTTTGGATATAAATAGTTGTCATAGGGTGTTTAGCTCAGGATGAATACAGGTATATCACTGTTGATTAAAATCTTTACAACAATGGTGTGGTTATAAATATTTGAAATCTAGACCATTCTTGCATTAAGTTATGAAGTTTTTTTATTGTAATTACTATCTATGGAATGTGTAAGAACTTTTATTTATTTTATTTTTTTAATTTTAAATTAGACAAAATATCATCAGTTTTATCCATTGCTTTATCTTTCTAAAGTATGGAATTGTTTTCTGTGAAAAATTGGAGTATACATTAATCTTTCTAACAATTTAAGTGACCCATTATTTTAGGTTATTTTTCCAGTCTGAATATTGAATTGAAAAATTTCAGTGCTGAATTTTGACATTATATTCAATTATGCAATGTGTTGTGATGTCCAGTTGTAGTATTATTTATTTTTCTGGAATTAGTATTCTTTTATGAATTTCTTACATTAAACAATTTTTTTTTCAGTTAAATAAGTTTTACTTTTAAGTGATGATAAAAGATGTCCGTGCAATCATGAACCAAGTAAATTTTTTAGTTTTTTTGTATCTTAATATCCTTTGATTTTCTAAAAAAAAAATTAATGGAATATTTGATTCATCCTTAACATTTGAATGCTTATGGATGGATAAATATTGCTACTTTAACGTTTTATGTCGGATATCCTATTATTTACAAAACATTCTAAAAAAAGTTGTTCTATGTGTATATATGTTAGTTAGAACTAGTTCATCATGCTGCATATATTTAAAAAAAAAATAGGTTTAGCTGTTATTCTCATCCATATGATGGTCATTTAATAGATTAAATATGATAACACGTCTGGGTGTTTATTGCTGTCATGCTTCTGAGTTTCTTTTTTTTGTTTAGAAAAAGTGATTCCCTTATTTGAGAGTTTAATGTTTAATAATTTTTTATATTATTTTTACAGCTGTTTGGAAAAGTTATATAAAATGAAAAATCTGTCCTTTTCTATAAATACAACAACAAAAACAATAGTGTTGTTTTATTATTGCCATTACAATTAGATTCATGATCTAGGTTAATTGACATGAAATAGATTTCTTGTTAATCGACCTGTTGTTGCTGTACTCAAGAGGGGCACATTAATCAATAATTTTAATTAGAAATAATCTGATAATTATTTTTATTTCTATAAGAATTCTTTATTACGAAGTGAATCTTCATCAACTCTTACAATGGCGTTATGAATCTAATGGATCAGTTTTGAAATTCTAGGAGTGCCATTAGCTTAATTGAACAGTTGATTGAAGTACTTTTAGGTCAACAAATATCTCATCTTTTTTTTAATTTTCTTCTTTATTTTATATGAATCATTAAATGTTCTAACACTAAACCTACCATGATGGGTTAAATGACCCTTCTTAAGACTTTTTAGCAGAAGTTCATGGAAACAACATTCATTACTTTTCTTTTTGACTTTACTACTTTTATTAAAAAAGATATGAATAGTGTTTTTTCGATATCCACTCCTCTTTTACTTTTGTTTTTTACTGAGAAATAGTGGTAGAAATATAAATACATGAAGTGTCAGTAGGTTTAGTGCTAAATATTTCTTAATAATTACTGCTTGTATAGATGTTTGTTAATTAACTTATATGTTTATATTTTCTCCCTTATCTACTATGCTTATACTACACTAAAAAATTCTGATTAAATATGATTTCCTCCAGATCCTTTTCTAAAAAAAAAAAAAGTAAATTTGAAGCACTTTTAAATTAGTTAAAGGGACTTCATTTTTGTCTTAATGTGTGGTACTGATCTATCGCAATTTAGGTGATTGATGGTATTTTGAGCAGAAATAACACCTCATTATCAAGTTATAAAGGGCATCTAGTTAGAAAAACAGACTTTCTAATTAAACTAAAAAATTGGTATTATATGTACTATATATAATATATATATACAAATTTATAAACCGTTTATAAAATCGCAGTATTATTAGATGATAAAAAATTGCATGCCAACGTTTATTTGTTAAGTCTTGATGAAGGCTTTCAAAGTTAGCTGAAATATTGAAACAATGAACCTACAAATAGTGTTCTATTGACTGAACTCTCAACTAACTTCTCTTTTAATTGTTCTCATTAGAATTGTTAGAAAAATTATCCAAAAAAAATGACTTCTGAACGTATGTTATTAATAATTAATTTATTAATATTATTTTATCACTTATTTGTGTACTGATTCCTTTTTTGACAATAGTTGTCAGATAATATTATTTTTTATTTTTTCATGATGATCCTCATATATAAATTCATGTTTTCTTTTTTTTTTAAAGTTAGTTTCTCGACCTCCCACTTTCTAATGTTTTTTTAATGTAAGGAATCCAATATATTATGTGAATAAAAGGCTAAAAAATCTTTTATTTGGTAACGGTTCGGATCAGCGACACCAACCCCTAAACCCGCTCAGAATACCTTTTATCGATTCTAACCTTGTACCGATTTATTTCGATGTTCGAGTCGCTGCTTTTAGAGGGGAAAGGTTATTCTCCCACATTTACTGAGAAACTCTAAATCCCTGTTCAAAGTAATATTAATTTCTGTTTACCTTCTAATATTAAAATGAGAAATAAGCAAATAATGAAGTGGAAATATCGAAATATAAGACACTAAATCAATTTTGAATTAATATTAATTTAATCAACAATTAATATACTACTGAACCACCAGTAAAGTTAATTCCTGATGAACTTTCTGTCAGAGAAGTGAAAATAACAAATTATAAATATAAAAAAGACAGAATCCTTAAGTATTTATTTGGCATAACTCCTATTTATTTATATTGAACATTTGTAGCTACATGTTTCAGAGATAATGTTTCATCATCAGTCTACTAATTTTTTTTAAAAACACATTAATCTATAATATTATACCAATAGTTCTACAATTATATAGTAATGTGTCATTTACCTCTTAATCTGTGATTATTTTCACATTGTCAATTCTCCATGTTATAAGCCATTATATAATATAAGACAGAATCCTAGTTGAAAGTGATGATATTAATTTCTGCTATATTTTCTCATGGGAAGTGGAAATAAGAAAACATAAAAAACCTGTGATATACTTTCTCACATTTATTTATAAACTGATATGTTTTATTGAATTAATTATACAATCTGTCTCACTTTAGCACAAAAAGTAATATGGATGACAAAGAATCCATTCACAAAATATGTATACTGAAATTGAAAAACAACAAATACAAATATATAAAACACCAAATCCATGTACAAATAAATCTTGTTAAGTTTCATAACACTTTTACAAGTTGTAAATTTTATCACTTAAATTGATAGAACAAATATAAATATGTAAAACACCAAATCCATGTACAAATTAATCTTCTTAAGTTTTATAACACTTTTACACATAGCTTAGATGAAATAAGAAAACATGAATTCATAAAACACTTAATCCTTTCTGAAACTCATTTTGTTAACTTCTGTTTCACTTATTTACATTTAAGAAGTCTAAATATCAAAATAACAAACCAAAAAACACAATCCAAGTTGAAACTGTAGAAGTGATTGTTTACATGTGAGGTTATAGGAATGACTATCGAAAAATGTAAACATGAAGTGAAGCGTAAGGATCGAACTGGTCGGTGTAGCGCGGGTCAACCTAGTTTGGTGGTGTCGCCGATCCGAATGAACTATCGAAAAATGTATTCCCTATACATTCCATCCTACAAGACGAATTAAATGCATTTCACTGATGTGTGGATGAAGTCATATTTACATTCCATCCTAAATGCTTCACTGAGTCATTTACTAGTACTTCATGGCTTATACAGAGCTATAGTTTTTCTCGTCATTATATGATAATAAGGTAACGGTTCGGATCGGCGACACCACCAAACTAGGTTGACCCGCGCTACACCGACCAGTTCGATCCTTACGCTTCACTTCATGTTTACATTTTTCGATAGTTCATTCCTATAACCTCACATGTAAACAATCACTTCTACAGTTTCAACTTGGATTGTGTTTTTTGGTTTGTTATTTTGATATTTAGACTTCTTAAATGTAAATAAGTGAAACAGAAGTTCACAAAATGAGTTTCAGAAAGGATTAAGTGTTTTATGAATTCATGTTTTCTTATTTCATCTAATCTTATCGGTAAAAGTGTTATAAAACTTAAGAAGATTAATTTGTACATGGATTTGGTGTTTTACATGTTTATATTTGTTCTATCAATTTAAGTGATAAAATTTACAACTTGTAAAAGTGTTATGAAACTTAACAAGATTTATTTGTACATGGAGTTGGTGTTTTATATATTTGTATTTGTTGTTTCAATTTCAGTATACATATTTTGTGAATGGATTTTTTGTCATCCATATTACTTTTTGTGCTAAAGTGAGACAGATTGTATAATTAATTCAATAAAACATATCAGTTTATAAATAAATGTGAGAAAGTATATCACAGGTTTTTTATGTTTTCTTATTTCCACTTCCCATGAGAAAATATAGCAGAAATTAATATCATCACTTTCAACTAGGATTCTGTCTCATATTATATAATGGCTTATAACATGGAGAATTGACAATGTGAAAATAATCACAGATTAAGAGGTAAATGACACATTACTATATAATTGTAGAACTATTGATATAATATTATAGATTAATGTGTTTTTAAAAAAAAATTAGTAGACTGATGATGAAACATTATCTCTGAAACATGTAGCTACAAATGTTCAATATAAATAAATAGGAGTTATGCCAAATAAATACTTAAGGATTCTGTCTTTTTTATATTTATAATTTGTTATTTTCACTTCTCTGACAGAAAGTTCATCAGGAATTAACTTTACTGGTGGTTCAGTATATAATTAATTGTTGATTAAATTAATATTAATTCAAAATTGATTTAGTGTCTTATATTTCGATATTTCCACTTCATTATTTGCTTATTTCTCATTTTAATATTAGAAGGTAAACAGAAGTTAATATTACTTTGAACAGGGATTTAGAGTTTCTCAGTAAATGTAGGAGAATAACCTTTCCCCTCTAAAAGCAGCGACTCGAACATCGAAATAAATCGGTACAAGGTTAGAATCGATAAAAGGTATTCTGAGCGGGTTTAGGGGTTGGTGTCGTCGATCCGAACCATTACCGATAATAATTGGTATATTGATTTCACGTAAGTTTAAGGAAGTATAGAAGTCCTTTAAATTCAGGGTGTTTGCCCTCAGTTAAGTGAGTTTTGTCAAGCTGCTCGTCTTTGTGCTTTATTTTTTATCTCTTGTATACTTTATTTCATTGTTTAATAAAAATGTCCTCTCACGTCATAGTAGAATAAAATTTTGCTTTAATTCTTTGCCCTTGAAAATTATTAATTGATTGAGTTGTGAAATATCCTCAAAAGAAATCGCGAGATTGTTCAAAATGAATACTTTATTTAGCATCAAGTAGGTTGAAATGTGATCGAAAAGTTAGTGGGTTAAGTAACGAGCCTATCACTAAAAAGCATGATAGCTGAACGACACGTTGTGGGCAGAAGGGGAGTTAATTTAAAGTAGATATGCCAACCCTTATAACTATATTTCGCGTTATCAGTTTCAATTTCATCAATTTTAGATTAAGCGCTTTCTTTTTTCTAAAATATATGTATATCTTGTAATCAGCATGAACTTGGTTGGGGGACGTAAGATAATCCAATATTATTGAAATTGGTATTGTGATGTTTATTCTGCCACACGTTCAATCTGCCTTGTAAGAAGGGGAGTTTATGAGCCTTTGATTAAGTTACAAAGACGAACTAAATACAATTGAATACTTTTTTTCCGCTTTTTGAAATTTGATATTAACATTGGATTCATTTACTCACCAAATTTTAAAAGAAAATTTTAGAAAAATTGATTTCGAAAAAGTGTGGCAACTGTTATTCACATGTGCTGACAACACAGATATTATTGAAGATCTGTTGTTTACATGTTTCTCATCATCTATTGTAAATCTCTCAAGTAGAAGGATGAGTACCAAATTTCAACGTATTAATAGGCGTAGAACCCACTCTTCTTATCGATCAACTGGAAAGGCTATAGTCTTTAGAGATAAGTGATGATTTTATAATAATATACAACAAATTTACCGGGTTTTCAACCCCATTTCACAAATTTACAAAAGGAAAAGAAAAAAAAATATGGGTTTCTCTGTTATCGTAATCCATTTCTGTTTCTGAGGCCAATTTTTTTCTTTGAATTAGATTTTCTGTATGCGTTTTATTAACTCAGCGTTATTGGATCGTTAACCTCGGGACCACTGGCTTTCCAAATATTTGTATTCCATCGGGAGGAAGGGTGGCCAGGCTATATTCTTCCGGAACTATGTACCTGTTTGTCCACGGGTCTTAACTCAGTATATTTGGACAACCCTTCCAGAAGTTCTCCCGATCCTCAACTCAGTGTGACGCGCTCTCTATCAGGCAGGTTCACGCCTTGCGGTAATTTGGAGGTAGAAAAAGATAATGCTTCTTTATTGAATTTGCCAGCATTTGTACTAATCCATGTAGGGTATGTTCACTGGTAACGCGCCTAGGATAGGCCTTACCAATCAAGAAACGCTGTAGGACATAATGAGTTCCAATTCAGTACTTCAAAAGGAGATTGGAGTAAAACAATGCTTTCGTAGGTGTTTAGTTATATATACTTTATATTTTCTAGGTTGTATAGGTTTCCAGGAAAAAAAAGTGACTTTTTTTATCCTACCTCATAGATATCCATTTGGTTTAATTAAATATGTAATTTGTTCGTAAGGAGTAAAATGACGAATTTGGCGTAACGAAAAAACCGATAGCAATGAGTATAATAAACGAAATAAGTGAATACGGCTTTCTGTACTTGAGGTGTTGAAATTGTTACTATATCGTACTTCCTTCTGGATTAAGTTCTGGTCGCCGCTTCTTACAAGAAATGGCGGATTAATCTTATGATTATTCAGTAAGACCCGAGAAAAACCATAAAATAGGGTACCGGATACCTGGTAAAGTAGTAGGTGTCAGCTATAAAAATCCAGTGTTCGTAGCGGCAACAACAACCGCCTGCCCTGAGACTGATTTGATAGTTTCAGAATTCTGTGTCAAAAAGACTGTTTAATTTATTCACAGTATATTATTTAAAAATCTAGTTATGTTAATGAAAAAATAATAAAAAAACATAAACGAAGTCTTTGTTAATTCTCAAATAAGAAAAAAAAAGAAAGTGAATTATCTCGCCTTTCGCATGACTCAAAGACGTTAATGTTAGTTATCTTGTAGTTGGCAATGAGTGCAAAGTGTTATGTTAAATATATAAGATAGGACATATAGTGTCAATATGTACAATCTAATCTCTCTTGTACATTTTGTTTTAATTATTATTCATTCTATATCTACATCGTTTGAGTTGTATTCCTCTTTACTATTATTTTTTTTTAAAATTTCCTATCGGTGATAAAATTGGCAGATTTCACTTACTTTCGTAATATTCTCAACCTCCTGATCCATCCGATTGTCGATCTAGCGTCTCGTATCGGATAACCTTCGTCTCGAAACGGAGTTTGCGTCACAGCTTTGAGAGCAACTTTCCAGAGCCAATTAGATCTCAACCTACACTTAAGGGACAGTCAAAGTTGAAACGAGTTTATTAGTATACTTCTTAATACTATTTTAAACAGTTATTAAATTTTCTTTACTTAGTTAAAGTTTATAATTGGTTTATTTAAACTTTTGCATGATATATTACTTAGTTTGAACAATGAAACAGATTTCTCTAATGTAACGTATTTAGTGTTGTTTAACTTGGTAAAAAATCGATAATGTCTTATCATGGGGTGCTTAAGTCTTTAATATTCGTTTGTTTTTTTAAAATTATTCCAGGATTAGTTATCTCTTATTATTAACCGAATTGCTTTGAATAGATTCGTATTTCTTCTGATAGACTTCTATAAATGTAAATATTTTATCAGATGTATACAGCGAATCTATTATTAACTATTCGAAACAATAACTGGTGTTTAAAACGAAATATTCTGGTGAATTTATGATTAGAAGTAGATATTTAATTCTATAATGATAGAGCATGCATAATAAAGGAAACAACAGGACACACAAATTCTATGATCGGGATAGTTTTCACAGTTTTCAGAACTGGAATGGTTAGTACATCTTAAATTTAACTTCCTAACATGAGGCACGAGGGTGATTACAACCCCTAAGATGAATATAATGTAATATTTCGTGACTCAAAGTTTAAAATTCGTTTGGTTTTTTTTATGATATCGATGTTAGAAAGAAACTTTTGTGCCGTAGGAAGCGAAAGAACAGGGCCTTAACTTGTCGAGTTCTGCTATGTACCTTAGGCAATCTTTAATTATGTGGTTTATAGTTGATATCAACGGGAGGTGCTGACGTTTAGGTCCAATTTCTTCACACGGTTGACCTCCTCCCCTTTATTTACTGTCTGGTCGCCGAGTACCAAATATTAGATAAAAGTTAAGTTAGGGGTTCAATTAAGTTCCACTTGGGAGGTCTTCAAGTGGAGGGGAGGCCTAATAGAAGTGAATCAACTTGGACAGAGAATGAAACAGGACAGCGATCGTTTAAAGGAAACAGTGGAAACTCCAGTAAAAGGAAAAGGAACATTGAAAAGTTGTACCGTAATACCAAGGTTTATCGAAATGAAAATGAGCGTTCGCAATGTACTGATGTAATTTTACAAATGGAATCCATGATTGTTAAACGAAATTGGACGTGGATAAGTGATTGGAAGCTAATGAAGGTATATGATTTTAAGATAAAAAATCAATGATCTAAAAGATTCTTTATTTATACAAATACTGTCCATTATTCTCAATATCTATCTGCCAACGAGTTAGTATGATTTCTACCATATGCCTTGTGAACAGAATATCAATATTACCTACATATACCTATATAGACTCAAGTCTATGGTATTAGCATATTCTAAAATCGCATTTTTTAGTATTTTAAGTATTATGATAGTGGAATTTATTATCTCGTAAAATGTTGTCTACGTATTTAAAAAAATGGTAGTGGGTTGGCTAGAGAGTAGGGTGTATGAGGCCTTCTTCTTCTTTTTTTTTTTTTAGTAAGGCCATTCTTAAGTCATTGGCGGTCAGCTAAAAAAAAATGTTTCGAACTTTTTTCTTTTTTGATTGCTTTGAGGTGGTCACTAATGGCCAATTTGCTTCATAAATCTCTATGACCGTTTAGTTCGCTTTCTGAACGAGTTAAGGCTCATAAAATGAAATTAGACGCGTGACGCTTTGACGTCTTAGTACTAACTATTATATTCTACCAGTGACATGCTACGGGGAAAAGAGGATTTTTGTTTGGGAGATGATTAATAAATGAAGATATCGATTGAAAAAAGCAATCACTGAAATGTGAACAGTTCATTACCTAGAGAGGTGATGAAATCCTCGGTTAATTTCCGGACAACTCAATTGGGTGTGTTCAAGAGGTTGAATTAAATTCCATTAAGTTATAGCTGTTGTTGTTGTGCAGTTCTACAACAATAAAGGATTTGTCTGATGATATGGATGGGATGATAATATGGTTGAATCATTGCCGCACGGAATGCGGCAATGAATTTCCAAGGAGTTGGAAGATGTTACGAGGACCAAAACTATTTCTAAATTACTAGAATCAACCATATTCGCCTTGTGTTCAAGGATGTCTTAGGTTTCTTTTCTCTACACCAACTTGAATGTGAAATGATGGAGCCATTGAAAGCTTTGGTATTGTGTCCATTGGGGCATTGTAAGACGTCCTTCTTGTATTAGAACCGGTTGGCCGCGAAGGTTAGGGGAACAGGCCCCCGGTCACGCCTGGGCACATTTTCTCTTCAAGTTTTCTACATGGACGAGGAAGTCGTCTACAGTATGGGTTTCCCGTGGTTTTTTTTTTTTTTTTTTTTTTTTTTTTTTTTTTTTTTTTTTTTTTTTTTTTTTTTTTTAGGAAGAACTTTTCTCTATAAAGGTCAAAACTGCTGGTTGGAATTTTTAAATTAGCTTTTATATTTATTTGCATTCGAAAGGTATTGTATTTATTCCTATCTATGGATCAATTAAACCCTACTGATAAAAAACGAGTTTGAGGTGGTTCCTGACTTCTCAGAAATACCACGTATCGCGTTAACTGTTTACGAAACCCACTCAAATCAAGAGCGCACTAAATCAGATCCGAGATAAAATGTAATTCTTATATAAATGACTTGTGGTCCTAAATTTTAGAAATATTTAATGTTTTTGCAATGATTTGTACGAATAATTTAACTTTTTTTTTATCTTTATATTTTCTAAATTAAATATATTAAAACTTATGACAAATCACTTCGTGGTACACTTACACTACGACGTAAAACCTGTCCGTCTGGTTACGTTGACTATCAATCTTTACATCAAACTGAAAAAGTATATAAGTAGGACGTATGCTTGATTGAAGACTGGCATGGAGCCCACATGTCAAAAAAAAATAAACATTTATTACAGCTAAAACTTCGACTACTATTCTCCATACTTCAAAGACGCTCAAAAGAACTTTTACCAGGTATGCAAGTTTAAAATGTCGTTTTAATTCCAATAGAACGCTCTTAGCCTATTGAAGGATTTGCTTATCTCTAAACGCTATTTTGTTTGTTAGTCATTTGTTTACAAAAGTCAGTTGTTTTTAAGTCGTTTACGTGGACGTATCATACCTTTCTTTGGTGTTAAAAATGTCTAATTTTAAGCCAAATAAAGAGCATTTGCGGCATGTCATGATTTTCTTATTTAATCAAAAGAAAAAGGCATCTGAATGTCATCGAATTCTTGTTGAGACTTATGGCGATGTTTGCTCCAACCGTCAGGACATGTGAACGTTGGTTTCAAAGTTTCAAACGTGGTGATTTTGATGTTACTGATCAAAAACGAGAAAATCGACCAAAAAAGTTTGAGGACTTCGAATTGCAATCTTTATTAGACGAAGACAATACCCAAACCCAACAAATGATGGCAGAACAGTTGAATGTCACTAGGCAAGCCATTTCCGATCGCCTGAGAGCTATGGGAAAGGTTCAAAAGGTTGGAAAATGGGTTCCACATGAATTGGACGAACGACAGATGGAAAAACGAAAAACTGTGTGCGAAATGCTGCTTTTACGCCACGAAAGAAAGGGTTTTTTGCATCGAGTTGTAACTGGCGATGAAAAATGGATTTATTTTCAGAATCCCAAACGAAAAAAATCATGGGTAACGCCAGGACAACCATCCACATCGAGTGCAAGACCGGATCGTTTTGGGAAGAAGACAGTGCTGTATGTGTGTGGTGGGATCAGAAGGGAGTAGTCTACTACGAGCTTCTCAAACCCGGCGAAACAGTCAATACCGAGCGCTACCGACAACAAATGATCAATTTGAGTCACGCATTGATCGAAAAACGCCCAGAATCGTCTCACAGGCACGCCAAAGTCATTCTTCAGCATGATAACGCTCCTGCACATTCAGCCAGATTGACTAAGGAAACGATTTCTTCGCTTGGTTGGGAACTCCTACCCCACCCGCCGTATTCACCTGACCTGGCGCCTTCTGATTATCACATCTTCTCATCGATGGGACACTCATTGGCGGAGCAACACTTCAACAATTTCGAAAACGTACGAAAATGGCTCGATGAATGGATTTCAAATAAAGATGAAGCATTCTTTTGGAATGGTAATCATATATTGCCCGAGAGTGGATGGTGGACAATAACCTTTAAGGACTACCTCGACGCCCCTCGGTGCACTAAGTGTCAAGGTTACGGTCACACAAAAGCCACTTGTACAGCTGAGGTACCAGTCTGCATCTGGTGTGCATGTAGCGGTCACATAATAAAGGATTGCTTGAAAAAGAAAGAGCTGAAAAGCCCTTCCTGCATAAATTGTGAGCGAGCAAATACTCCTGTTGGTCAAAGGAAGCACAAGGCAGGCAGTCGGGAATGCCCTGTGCATCTAAAGTGGTCTAATGAGGTAGCGAAAAGAACCTTCTATGAATAAAATCACCATCCTTCAGCTTAATATGGGTCGTCGGCGTCTTGTCGCGGATGAGTTGCGATCTCTCACCCTACACTATGACATTATGGCGATCCAGGAACCGAGCTGCCATGGGAACAAGGTTGTTGGATTTGGCCTTACGTCGAGAATAATAGCCCTGAGCAGTGGAGAGAGGAGGCCTAGAGCTGCCATAGTCATTATCAACCCGAATCTTGATGTAATGGGTCTTGAGCAGTATACCAGAGCAGATAGTGTGGCTTGTTATATCAGGTGGGGTAACATTGCTTTCACCCTAGCATCAGTGTACCTTCCCGATGGAAATAATAATCTTGAAGATGGTATATCTGCTATGGAAGCGATCACAGAAAACTCAAGAAATGTAATTGTTTGCTCAGACACTAATTCCTGGAGCACCGTTTGGGGATCCAATCGAACAAATAGAAGAGGTGCTAGAGTCATAGAGTTTATTGCCAGGAACCAGTTAGTGGTTGTTAATGAACCCTCTACCAGCCCTACATTCTCTGGGCCAAGGGGTCAGAGCTGGATCGACGTAACTCTTGCCTCACCGACACTGATAAGAAATATTGTCGATTGGAATATTAGATCTGAGACGAGCTCCGACCACAATGCAATTGCTTTTGACTTAGTGCAGTATGCAGGATGTTACCACGTCTTCCATAGTTACGTTACTCGAAAAGGAGAATGGAGTACCTTTCGTGCTACGTTGGAGGGAAAATTGATTGATGAAGAATGGGATCCAGCAGAGACGGATGATACAGATCACCTGGACTATAGAGTGTCTAGGCTCACAAATGTCATCCTCGATGCTGCAGAGGATTCTCTCCAGCACCGGAAGGCGAGAGCTCGAACAGTCCCATGGTGGACACCGGGATTAACCACCTTAAAGAGAGAGGTGTATAAGGCTCGGCGGTTGTATCAGAGATGTAGTTGCGACGAGAGGCGTACTGTCTTCCGTGAAGAGTACAGGTCTAAGGCCCGAGTATATCGAAACCAGGTGCGCTCACAAAAGCGAAAGTCTTGGGACAATTTTATTGAGGAAGAGTCGGCAAAGAATCCTTGGGGTATTCCTTATAGGACTGCCTTTGGCAAGCTTACTCCACTACAGGTGATTGCATCATTGAAGCAAGGAGACGAACAGGCAGTAACACCAGAAGAATCGGCAAGGATATTCATCCAGGCGACATACCCCAGAGACAACCCATCTGAAGACAATGATGA
Organism: Euschistus heros; assembly: GCA_003667255.2. NCBI lineage: Eukaryota > Metazoa > Arthropoda > Insecta > Hemiptera > Pentatomidae > Euschistus > Euschistus heros. Next base: position 1,558,997 of record RCWM02000139.1, read on the forward strand.
AGAAGCATTTATGAGACGTACTACTACGTATCCATCTGGTACTGATATGTGCCCATCATGGGACATATGGGATCTTCGGAATAGCGTGGACAGTCAGAAAGTGGGAAAGTGGGAAGAGCACCAGGATTGGATTGTATAGACACGGCTATACTCAAGAACAGTATTCCCTACATAGAAGATAGGCTATTAGCGGTTTTCAATGATTGCTTAGATAAGGGATACTTCCCGAAACTATGGAAAACTGCTGATATTAGACTTCTCTATAAGGGAGTAGGCAAAGACAAGCGACTAGCGAAGTCATATAGACCTATTTGCCTCCTCCCTGTAATGAGTAAAGTGTTGGAAAACTTGCTGCTTAAGAGCTTGCAGCCAGTTCTGACGAGAGCAAGCCATCCACGGCAATACGGATCCACTAAAGGCAGGGGAACCGCTGATGCTTTGTTGAGGGTACGTCATGACGTAGCTGAGAGGGCAGATCGGTACGTCATGTTACTCCTCTTTGACATATCCTCTGCATTTGATAGTGTGTGGTGGCCAAGCGTACTTCACCAGCTCCAGAGATACGATACACCTAGCAATTTGTATGCGCTGGTAATGAGCTACCTCCAGGACCGACGTGTTAAAATACGCGGAAACTTTTATGAGTATGAAGATGTAGTCGAGAGGGGCTGTCCTCAGGGCTCTGTCCTTGGTCCGGCCCTGTGGAAGTTAGTCTTCAATGATATGTTGGCTTTACTCGAAGAAGAACGGTTCCCCGCGATTGCCTATGTCGACGATCTGGCTGTCGTGGTGTCTGCTAACAGTATAGTCCAATTGAAGCAAGAAGCTGAAAGATGTGCTGGCCTAGTTAGTAGATGGTGCAGTAAACAGAAGATGAAAATGGCGGCTGCAAAAACACAGGCCATTCTTCTGAAAGGAAATAAGTGTAGGCCTAACCCTATTATTAGAATTGAAGGAGAAAGAATACGTCCAACTGAGACTGTCACCTACCTGGGTGTGAAAATAAGAAGGAATTTTGATGTAACGCCTCATTTGGAATACCTTGCCAATAGGACGGCCTTATCATTGAACTGTCTCAGTAGGTTAGGGGGCGCCTAGTGGGGCCTCAGATACCCATCTACGATGGCGATATATAAAGGAGTGATACTTGGTATCCTACGGTATGCATCTCCCGCCTGGTACCAAAATCTCTCATCGACGCAAATCCAAAAATGGAGAAACTTAACATTTACAGTTATTTGTTAAAACCCTTCTGGACCTAATCCTCCCCAATTTACGAACCAGCCAAAACACAAACGCATCTTCAGAAAATACTAACATTTCAATCTAAATCCCTAAGACTGATTACAGACTTCCCTCCTTACTAGTCAAAACGATATACAACATACAGACCTACATATTCCGACAGTTAAGACCCATAATCATAAAAATTACAGACATTTTCAAGTTTCGATTACAAATTACAGGTAGGTGAGGGATCTTCTAGTATTATACCTAATAATTTAGTATCACGTCCGGAGATTGTACCACTAAGCGCTGACTGATGACTTCACATTCACTTGTAAACAAATGTGTGTAATTGTGAATAAAATATATAATATGTTAAACAAATTATATATACACCAAAGTAATAAATTAATAAGGTTCTTTGAAAGTTGTATGTCGCCTCTCATCATCCATTTCCTTACAGGAATATATTTATTCATATCTTATTGGACCTCAGTTATGTTTATCTCTAACGTCTCCACTTACTCTATCTCCTAGACTTAACTTACTCCTAACCAAAAGCCTTGATCTTCCAATATTTTTATCTTTCTTGAAAATACCTCATCTTATTTTCCATCAATCATGCTCCTTTGACTATAGTTCCATCCCGACCCCATCCATCTTTTGCAGCACTGTTTGCCATCTCAGGACCTGATCGAAGTTTCATAAATTGTGAAAATAATTCCTGATTTCTTGTCCATATGAAACTTTGAACAGAAATTGAAATCAAGGAATTAGTTTTCGACAAAATGAACTGTGCTCTATTCAGTTATACAGCTAGTATAAATAGTATTGGAACACCTATGAATTTCTTCTATTTTTGATTATTATGAGTTAGATAAAGCATTGTAAAGTAAACAAAAGTCACCAATAACGAGGGAATAAACTATTGTTGAAATGAAGCGTAGAATTCTAAAACTAGCCAAGTTTCCTGTTAGCTCTAATTTTTTCAAGGATGTATATATATATTTGATATGGTCCATTATCTCTTCAATAAACTTCTATTTCCCCACCCAAGAGGTCTCCATACATCTCCAAACCATGTCAGAACCTGCTCATATTGGCACTGTTGGCAGAAACTGCTCAATAGTGGGTACTGTGTAGAGTTCCTCATACACTCAACTCCACACATTTTGGCGACCTCTTAGATAAAAGAGATCTATTTTACACTCGTTAGTAAATAATCCCCACTCCCAAACGTCAATAGGGTGATGAACATTTTCTATGCATAAAGATTTTTTTTCTTTCGGTTCAGTTTGTTTACAAAATATTTCTTAGATGCTGTTGGCAATGTAAAGCGTTTCTTCTAAGTTTATTTCTTATGGTATTAGGAACTGGAAGTTCGTCCGTTCGTAACAGATTCTTCAGCCGCTATTTTTGAAGCAGTAAGTAAATATTCTTTTACTTTTCTAATAATTAACTGTTCATCCGATGCCGAGAAGAATTTTGGGCGGCCGGAACGAGGCTTTGAGCCGTAACACATTCTTAAACTTTACCGATTTATAATATTTGAGACGGTTACGTGACTTAAATATAATATACATTAAAAATTTATATTAATATATTTTATATTAAAACTAGCGTCCTCCGTTGCGCCCCCCCGGGTTTTTTTTTCACCCTTTCAAAATACAGATAGGTTGAGTAGTTTTACCATTGTAAACTCTATTTTGGAATAAACTTCATATTCATTAAATATGAAGTATGAAATGGAGCATTATTTCTTCAATGATAGTTTCACGCATAGCAGTCATTTTTAATCTAGTTAACATTCCACTGATCGGGTGTTTGAAGAATACGTAAAAGCATAATTGCACATTATTTTATAATTATAATGTCTTATCTATTAAGAAACTCTAGTGGATAATGGACTGCATTATAAATGCTTACAATTAAAGGCCTATGAGATATATTTTTACACAAAATATCAGAAAGATCTACGTTTTGATTTGGTATTCGGAAATAATTTTATTGATTTTATCTGTTTGGAATTTAATTTCTAACCATGAAAGTATGTATATGACATTGTGGAAAACCTCATTTTTGCCATTGTACAGTTAAATGTTTATTATTAAATTTTACTATTTTATTATTGTAAACCTTCCCAGAACTATGAAAATGATGTATTCAAAATACAGATGGAATGGGTAGTTCCACCATTAACTCTTTTTCAGAATGGACTTCTTATTCATTAAAACTTAATTCAGAAACTTCACTGGGATCTACATGCCCACCACGTATTTATAGCTTTTTTGATGATTTAATTGAATAGAAGTAAATTTCATTATCAACTTCAAGCTCTGTAACACCGTAGCTTTGTAACCTCTCATGTAGAAAGGTGTTCGACGCCTATCGGTCAATTTTCAAACTTCAATTTTATCCACATAATATCGCTTTTTTATTGACATATTCTTTGGAAATATGTAGATTTTAATATTGCTAAACTTTCCTGGAACTATAAAGATGATGTTAAAATTTGGTACAGGTAGGTTTAGTAGTTTTCGTGGTTAGTGATCACATGCGAAAAATAGTTTGTACTTTTTTATATTAGTATAGATAAATATAAAAATTTAACAATGTGTATGTTACACGCAAACCTTTTCCCTTATTATCGATTCAATTATTATTTTTTGTTATTCAGCACGAACTTTTCTACTCCATACCATCATTAAACGTGATTGACAGTTTAATAGGATTATTAGATATATAGGACCTGATAAGTGTCCCTAAGACTATTGGCTGTTATTCCACCCACAACTCAGGGATAGTCGGCAGTAGTCCACTTATTTTATACATCAATATCATAATGTTTTTTTTGGAATTTAATTATATTACTATAAGAAATCACATTACTGTTTATTCTCGATATAGCTAAAATGTCGTGATTTCTTCCGTATATATATTAATCTTGAGTCTATTCCATTATTGATTTCAACTGTGTACTCTCAAAAAAATTATTCTAGTTAAAAACTGGTAAAACCAAGATTATTTGCCGGTTCCAATACTTTTTTCACCAGCTGTAGTTAAATAAGCTACTGGTTTTGTATGCAATTGAATACGTTGTTTTTAATTATTTTCTACATCAATTTAACGTAAGTTTGGTCTTAAACTTATTTAGTTTGAATGTCGTAAATTTTATTCTTCAACTATCGGTGAATTCCACGAATCCGATGTAACTTAGTCGTTGAAGATTTTCATGTTAATTTAACGGGCACAAATGTTGATTTTTTTATTTATTTTTTTTCTTCTTAATCTTCAACTTATTGACTGTGACTTGGAAAGAAAGTAGTCCATTCTTGTTGCTTTTCTTTTAACTTCCTTCTTTAACAGGCAAAAAAAAAGCGTAGTTCTTTGTTTAAATGAAACAAACAAAAAACTTACTTCAGTGAATATCTTGATGTTTGGAATTTTTTTTTCTGGAGTCGTTCGAATTCTTATTTGGACTAAATTCTTGTATTAAAAAAAAAAAAAAAATTAAAACATCATCCCTACCAATTGTAACTCTGTGATCATGGATGAGTTTCTAGGTGTAATTGGGTGCATTGTTTAAAATAAAGAAACGTAAAGCCAACAAAAGAAGATATATGTATATGTATATGTACGGTGGATTAAGCTACAGTATGTATATTGAGAGGGATGGTTATATCTGCTGCTTCATTTTTTTTTTAAACATATTAAAAATAAAAATGATTTGACTTGAATCAAGGGAGGTCAAAAAAATAAATATTGACCCATTACCACACATGCTATGTACCTAAGGTTTCTTAATATTGTTTAAAAATATAAATAAATTAATGCATAAAACTGGCTTTACACTTTTGCTATTTTCCTTTTTTTTATTTTTCACAAGTTTTAAAGTAGTTTTTGATTTACAAAAAAATTTGTTTACTTCTGTTTCATGTCAACATTGGTATAATTTGTTTAAGTTTCTGACTACAAGGAGTAATTATTGACGTATAAATGAAAAACTTAAACATTTCTTACCAAATTTTACGTGGTAAATTGTCAGTTCAATTACAACTTTGAGACTGTAGCAGGCTTAGAAGGATTATTAAAAAAAAAAAAGTTTCTATTATGTAGAATATTTATACATAATGTTCTCAGGTTCAATCATGGTTTTACCTGTTTTTAGACCAATAGTTAATTGGTTAATAGAATGGAGATGATTTGGTAATATGCTCATTAGCAAAAAATAAAATAAAATAAACAATCTCTCATTTTCCTATTCGTAAAAAAAAAAAAAATCCAACTGTGTAATCTTTTGAATGAAAAAAAAAATCTATTAGTTTAATTCACAATTCAATGATTTTTTACCAAGCCAACAGCTTGTCTAACTATGTAATATTGTTATTACATTGTATTTTCTAAAGCGTTGTAGGAGTTTGACAACGGATTTTCTCATTTCACCAGAGAAGAGGGCATCGGAAAACTGTTATTTTTTTTGTAATTCCGTGACACTTGTTTCATTTACTTAAAAATTAAAAAAAAAAAAAATAGTTTTTCTTTTTCCTGTCATCAATCGCATGTTCACCGTTTCCCGGAAGACATAACAAACTCCCTGGAAGATTGCCACATCGGGAGAAGCTACAAGAGACACCGCTCCTAGTATATTCAGATCAAATTACCGCTTATAGCAGGGGGTTTGGCCCCAGGCCAGCCCTCAGGCTATTAGGGTTTTGTAGGATATCGGCAGTTATCAAAGAGATCGTTAATAATTATTAAACTGAATTTAATGAGGGTTCAAATGCTCTCGTATGATTATATTTTTTTGTTTTCATATAAACTATAATTGTAATGTATGTGGTCAATGTAAATCTTCATTAATGCTGTTGAAACCTACCTATTTATGATATTGACAGTTAGATAAGAAGTGATAATCTTTGGCAAATAAAGATTTTTTTTCATTCTGTGTAAAACAACTTAGTCATGTTGTAGATCTGTAAATTATATAAATATTTGATTTGTCATTAAGTGATATCGGATTCTTTTCTTTGCTTTTGATATCAACAAACTGTCATACCTCGTATCGGAAGCTACTTAAAATACCAAATAGATTACATTTAGCGGTACGTTTCTGTCAGAAATGAATATTAAAGGCAGATTTTTTTTTAATTTTACTATGATATTAACATTTAACTAAAGAATTAACGAAACTACAAGTAATTGACTTATTATGTTGGGACAGTTTGACTATTTAAATAATTAATTTATCAACTAACTGATTAATGTCTTTTCATTTAACTTCAACAAAGCAACTTATCAATGATGATTCGGTACCGAAATTTGTCGGTTCTCGATACCATTACCGTTACCAAAAATCCTATATCTCGGTTCAAAAATAAATTGCTATTTCAAAAAATAATCCAAAAAAAGTTAAATAAGCAAAACAAACCAATTACAAAAACAATAGTAATTACAGACACAAATCAAGAAAAATATGGGTGCTACAAAGTATAGAGAAAATGTTTATTAATACTTTGTAGCACCGATATTTTTTTGATTTGTTTTAATTTAGTGTAAGATCTTGAAAAGCAGTATGTATTCTGTGATAAAAAAAATCGTTTAAGAATAACAAAATATATACTATTGTCTGATCTCAACTTAGTGAAGTTTAAGTTGCAGTAGCTAGGGGGTTTGGTTTTAATTCAGTACAAAGGAGGTATGGTCATTCGGAGAAGAATCTCTATACAGGGTGTCCCGAATTTAAATGGCAAAACTTCAGGAACTTATAGGGGACCGAAAAACTAAGACAAAAAGTCCAAAAAAAGAAACAAAACAAAAATGTTACAGGTAGCGATTATCACCTTTCAAAGTTCGTCAGGTTAGGCAGTGAGATATGTAAACACTTGATGTTATCCTTTACATTCTTTTATTTCTTTACATTTTGGCTTCCTTCTAGGATTATAATTTCTAAATCAGTCTTCAGCCAGTTACTCACAAGGGGACGTTTGCAGTTGTAACTCAGAGATTTGAATGCCGATTTTTGTGTGGGTAGTAGGGACCTGTAATAGTGCAACACTAGAGTTATAGCCGCCAATGGGCATTAGGAGCCGAGTAAAAAAATAAAATATGAAAATCACGTTTTATTTTTTTTCTCAGCTCTAAGTCAAGATAGAGAAATGATTCTTTCTTGTTTAATTGTAATTATGTATGCTATTTTAAATAAAAATACTTTCGTTATGCTCAAAACACTACCCGTCTATAGAGTGCTCAAAACCTCCAAAAAAATGACAAAATTCCAAGGAAATCTGCTGTAAATCAGTGGAAACTTTTTTTCATGAACAACTGACCTCAAATCTTGATTTAGCGCACCATAAAACCCTTATATGTGAAATTTTATCAAAATAAAAAAATATTTATTTTTTACTCCTTAGGTTAAAATTTTGAAGTTGAGATTTCATCAACATTTTCTACCGGTCATAACAACTGCTGTGTTAAACCAATTACAATAATAATAGCATCACTAGAATCAGCATACATTCTGCTTTTTATCCATGCGTATAACATTGGATTTACTCCCGATTTAAGTGGACAAAAACTGATGTGAATGAAAAAATCCAAGGTCATCTATAACTTGAGATATTTCAATAAGGGAAAAATCCTGCGAACTCCGGACTTGGGCTAAACTATGCAGTTTTAAGGCTTCTAGATGGCCTTAAAATTTTGTCTTAATCGGTTGCGAAATATGTGAGATAGCACAAATTATTTACATGTTTTCAGTAAATTGACAGCCCCTTGCCTTCTAAAATCCTACAACATTTTAAAGGTAAAAAAGCATTATTTTTGACTTCGACAAAATTAAGTTTCTACATGTTTTTTGAGATGAGGAATCTGGAAATTTTCCTCACCTATATTATATAAATAAGACGTTTTAAAATGACATATTTTTATTTCAAATTGCATAGAAATCCTAAGATTGATGAATAATCTAAAATTAATATCAGGTTTTGGTTAAAAAATATGTTTGTTTTTTTTTAATGGTCTTATTTGAAATTTATTGTGTAAAACCTAAAATAATTATAAAAATAGATCATTTTTAAACGTCTTATTTATATAATATAGGTGAGGAAAATTTTTAAACAAAAAACTGATATTATTTCCAGATTCCTCATCTCAAAAAACATCTAGAAACTTAATTTTGTCGAAATCAAAAATAATGCTTTTTTACCTTTAAAATTTTGTAGGATTTTAGAAGGCAAGGAAGGGGCTGTCAATTTCTGAAAACATGTAAATAATTTGCGCTATCTCACATATTTCCGCTGCATCTAGAATCCTTAAAACTGCATAGTTTAGCCCGACCGCCAGTCCGGAGTTCGCAGGATTTACTCTTATTGAAATATCTCAAGTTATAGCTGACCTTGGATTTTTTCATTCACATCAGTTTTTGTCCACTAAAATCGGTAGTAAATCCAATGTTATAAGCATGGATAAAAAGCAGAATGTATGCTGATTCTAGTGATGTTATTACTATTGAAATCGGTTGAACGCACCAGTTGTTATGGCCGTAAGAAATTGTTGATGAAATTTCAACTTCAAAATTTTAACCTCCTCGAAAGGGGTAAAAAATCAATATTTTTTTATTTTGATAAAATTTCACATAGGGTAAAACACCCAATAGTGGACAGGTTAAGAAATTATTTCGACATTTTGAACTGTCCTGGGTTTATTTTAGCCCTCAAATTTTAGTGAGAAGTAGTTGCATATGCACAAACCCTCTAAGAAAGCAAAACTTTTCTCAAAAATGCAAACTGTGAATTGGATATATTTTTAAAATTTATTATGCCGAAGGACCAATTTGCATGATTAGTGGACACATAAAATTGAAAAAAATTGAATAGTGGACACATCCATTCACCAATAGTGGACACTATAAATTCTTTATTGTAAGATGACTTTAGCCTCTTATTTGTACTTTGTTTACATTTATCAGAATAATAGTTCCTGTTGAACAACATTCTTGTCCTAAATTTGTGTAGAAGGACAGAAAAAAAAAAAGTACTTATGCACATATAATTTATTAATTAAATATCAAAGATTTCAGTCAACTGTAAATTAATATTCATATTTATAAGTAAATATAAAATAAATTAGTAGGTATATTAAGAACTAAAAATTCTGTATTAATAAGAACGAGTTTATTCAATAAAATTACCGTGGGACATCAATTGAGTTAGGAAATAAATATTTTCACTCCCAGATGCCCCGAAAACTAGAGGCCTTGGAAGTTTGTACTGGGATTAAAAACGTTGACAAAGAACTGTTTCGTCGTTGTTTCGTGTTATGTGTTATGACATAACACGAAACAGATAGGGCGAAAAAGTTTCCTGTTGCGTGTTAAGGCGAGAGGTATTCGTAGAAGAGAGCGCGTTACCTACCCGCTTTCCGATCTGCCCAGACCCCAGCCAGCAGAAACACTATTTACCTTTGGAACCAAATACGCCCAGGCCGATGATCAACTAAGTCGTTTTTCCTCTTTAAGTCTTTTAATAGTTTGTGGACACTGTCCAAAAGTACATTTTTGAGAACTGGAAATCCTGCGTTTGAAACTGTTGTAATCCAAAATACCAGTTTTTCTTTGCCATCTTGAGGAAGGACTGGACAACGCCCTATTTTCTTAATTTTTGTGCCATTGATGTATCTTCTTAAACTTGTTCGAGGAAAACAGCTGTTCTTTGCTACAGTTGCTAGAGGAATACCTAGTGACACATCTTGGGCAGCTTTCTCCTTTTCCTGCTCATCGTACCGCCACCATTCAGACCTCGATGTCATCATTGAATCTGACAATAGATAATATAATTATGAATTTATAATACAATATAAATATAATCGAAAGCACCATTAATGGACAGGGGTTGTCCACTATTTAAACACGAGTCTTATATCGAATCATTAGTGGACACCTAACCTTACCGCAACAAGAAATTATTTAACGCGAAACAAAATACGGAAAACGCAAAGAAAACATTCTATTCTATAAGTAGATGGCTTGAATATTTGAAATTTATCAACATTTAAGTGTGAAAAAAATAAATGTGTTCGCTTACCTCCTTAGCAAATCCAACAGGTGTAGAGCCAAGTTCAGCTGTAAACAGAAAACGCCAAGTGCAAGTGCAAAGGTTGGTTTTCCTATGGTTCCTTACGCCATTCCTGGTATACCATATCAACTATAGAGGACACTACTAACCTTGCTTGGCAAATTTAACTTGATTGGACCTCCATAAACCTTATTATTAGCATTTAAAACTCCAAGTGGCCACTATTGGGTCAGTGTCCACTATTGGGTCTTTTACCCTATAAGGGTTTTGTGGTGCGCTAAATCAAGATTTGAGGTCAGTTGTTCATGAAAAAAGTTTTCACTGATTTACAGCGGATTTCCTTGGAATTTATCATTTTTTTGGAGGTTTTGAGCACTCTAAAGATGGGTAGTGTTTTGAGCATAACGAAAGTATTTTTATTTAAAATAGCATACATAACTACAATTAAACAAGAAAGAATCATTTCTCTATCTTGACTTAGAGCTAAGAAAAAAAAATAAAACGTGATTTTCATATTTTATTTTTTTACTCGGCTCCTAATGCCCATTGGCGGCTATAACTCTAGTTTTGCACTATTATAGGTCCGTACTACCCACACAAAAATCGGCATTCAAATCTGTGAGTTACAACTGCAAACGTCCCCATGTCAGATATTTTTGTGTGAATAGCATCAGCCGCAATGCCGCATACATATTCTAATGTTGAATACGCTGATATGATTTTTGTGTATGGTTTCTGTAACGGTAATGCTTTGGAAGCGGTGTGATAGTACGCGCGCCGATTTCCAAATAGAAGAGTGCCTAATCGACGAGTCTTTTCGTTAACTTTTAATAGACTACGAGAGACTGGGTCATTCTTAATACGTAATGAAGGCGACCGATTCCAGGCAGCAATAAGAGCAGATTATCGGAGAAGAAATTGTGTCCAACTCCACTTCGATAACAATCCTGAGACTAGCATCCGAAGAGCATCTGCTGCATTAGCAATATCGCGGCAAGCAATATGGCGAACTTTGAAAGGTAATAATCGCTACCCATACTATCTTCAAAAAGTTCAGAATGTATTACCTCGAGATTATGTCAAGAAAATTTCAGATCGTTCAATTTAATCTCACAATTTTGTAACTTATAACAAATATGATGGTTTAAAATTTTAATTGGTTTAAATGTTATTTATTATTATACTAATAGTTAAGTTTACTCGTTTAGAAAAACGTTTTGATTACTCTCAATATTCTGAATAATGACCTAATAGATTACTTTTTAATCTATCATACATCTTTAAATAATTCGATTAATATATCTAATGACACAATCACCTTGATTCGTTAGCAATAAAACTATACTACTGAACTACAAATACCAACACACACATACGGACACATTGCTGACTGTTTCATGAAAATTTAAGGGGAACCCAAACAAACTCTATCAATAGTATGGTCACATTTCTCATGCCGGAGAATACCAGGAGGAGACTGAAAAGGAACTGGATGAGAGACCTTCTTACGTCAAAGTACACCAAAGACAAGGAAGGGGTTGCCACGGGGCACTATCTCTCCTCATGCCTAAAATGCCAATTTTATTTTATAATCTGATTTTAGCACATCCGCTGATTGTCAGTAGTGTTTTTGACAGGTATGGATTTACAAATAAAAGTGAAAAAAAAATCTAATAATTCTAGTCCGGTTATTTAAAACTAGTCTCAAATGACGAAATATAACTTCACTTGTTACTTTACCATAGGGTGTAACTTGATAGAGCTTAATTGTAAAAATCCTGTAACACCGCCTGACTAATTAAGACCCAAAAGTTTCCTTTTCAGTGTGTTTATACCACACTGGTTGGAGGGGGGGATTATTGTTCTACCATTCCTCGAGGATAACGGAGAGAAATTTGGGACTAGAAATCCCTTTGAACAGTAAACAACTCATTTTATTGAAGTTTGCTTTGTATTTATCTGGAATATGCCTTATATGTTATTTCTCTTTGTTAAAGCGAGGTATTAGTTAGTATTAGGTAATATGCAATTTAAAGTTAGTCTTGTTTCTTCTTAAACTGTTTTAAATTGTTTTAGAGAGCATCAATATCCCCCACTTATATGTTACATTGTTAGTTCATCCCACTTACATGACATATAAGTGAGAGGAACTAACGAATGTATATAAAAGGTTGCGGGTAAGAATTATCATAATCCATATCCAGATTTGATTTTGCGGTGTGAACTTAGCTTATAACTGAAATATGTCTATATACCATTCTGGCTAGAATATAGTTCTAAAATAGATCAGAATATTAAGGAGTAAATATAATGGATGTTAGGCGAGTACGATCACAGAACGAGCGCTGTATCTAAAAAGCTGACTGTGACTACCTGTATATCTGAAGCACAAATGAATAGTCTGTTATCTGCAAAAATCTTATTTTAAGTAAAACGCTATTTTTCCACAATGATTCATAAATTAGTATTCATCTCTGTAATAGCCGAATTGCGAAATCCATTCGACACAAGTAAAGCGAAATAAATTAGCTTTCTGGTAATATCTATAACCCAAAATTCATAAACCCGCTTAACACATGAAATGCTCTTAACTGACTATGCTGATATCAGATATACTGAGACTGCCTATATAAAGGGACAAAACATAAGGTTAAAATGAATAAGTTGAATTTTGAGACGATTTGATACACTTTCTTGAAAAAATGACGTTCCTAGCAAATTCATTTGTTTGCCCTCTTATGAGGGTAGAGAAAATAATGAGAGTATGTCTACTGAGTTGACAATAAGTGATTTGTGAATTTATATTTACATGGGATACTAAATAAATAAAAATGGTGTTGAGATTATAGTGATGGAATAAAAGTTATTATTCTTGATAAGAATGTTTTTTTTTCTTTAATTTTTTGTATTTTTTTATTTTTATTAAGGGATGGGTCGTATTTTTTTGAGATTATGTACGTATATGTCGGTATAAATGAAGAAAATACAAAACTTGAATATATTCTTCAAATCAAAAGATTAAAGTGGAAATGAAGTAGTTCAAGGAATCTTATGTATTATGATTTGATTGTTCTTATTGTATATTTATTTGTTATCCCATAAAGCGAAATAAATATACTTGGAATTTCAAGTTTAAATTTTAATCTTATATCCTACATAATTTTTGAAAAATATAATTTGGTTCAAAAACATTATCGACAGCTGTTTTCAGAGCTGCTTTGCCAAGGATAGCGACAGAAAAATATATATATTCCTTGATAGATGTTATGTCCCTTGTACTTCAAACGGCTGAAGTTAAAAAATCGAATAGATTGATATTCATTTATAACTAAAAAAGGGAGACAGTTTTTTTAACCGCCTTTTTTTTATCCTTGGTTAAACCCAACTTCTTCTCAACGCTAATTAATTACAATTAGCGTTATCGGGTTCAGTGTTCATCGGATGAAATAATTGAACATCTTGTTATAACTTGATTTTGTAGTTATGTCTCTAGTAATATTTTAGTCCTGGTTCAAACTTAAGATTAGAATACAGGCAAATGCCTTAAAATGGGACTATTTTGTAATTTAACCTAAAATTACTACTCCTTTATAATTTGTAAAAATGAGGGAAAAAATACCCACATTCCGAAAGTCCCTAGCGTTCTACAACATGTCATTTAATAACTAAAAAAAAAAAAGTAATAAAAAAGAATGTGTTCCAATTTTAGACTATAGATTATAATTTAGGACCGCCAAGTTTTTATGCTATTTTCGTATTGGGAGCTCCTATGACTACCTTAAAGATGTAGTTGTTTTTTAAAATTTTAAATTGATCTTTTTATTAATTAAATCGCCCAAGTATCTTTAGATTTAGTTTTTAGAGATTTCACATCTTCTACGTTTTTGTTCTGTCTTGTAAAGCGTTAAGTTGTATTACTTCCAGAGTTTGATGGCCCTCCTGCTTCCCAGACGAGTAATACATTTTTCTTTTAATTCATCATAGTAATTTTTCGTTTAAATTTAATCTCATCGGAAGGAATTTCTTGAAAATTGGTAAAGCAGTTAAAGAAGTTTCTTTTTACTTTCATTTTTTTCCTGAATATGCCCAGGTATGGTGGTTTAAATTAAAATACAAAACTGTATACATTTTTTTGGAAAAGTTTAATCTTATAAAAATAATCAGTTTTTACAGTTACGATTCAAGAAATTAACAAGACGAAAATTCCCCTGTTTTACAGGATCAACAGTCGTAACCAAGTGCAGGTTGAGGACTCATATACATACAATCAAACGAATTACATTAACGTCTCATTTACTTATTTATTCATGAAACCGGCTATTTTCTAATCGAAAATAGAATTTTCAGGGATACTCCGGATCAACCGGCTGTGTTCCACCTTCGACTAGACTGATAAATGTTTCTTTTGTTTGAAAAAATGTGGTTTTGTTATTTTCGTTATTTATTTATCGTAATTTTCTCGAACAAAAATATTATCTAATCTGCTACTCGGGATGTATTTCCCCGATTAAATATTGTTATATCTTTTGACAAAGATATTTCTTTTGGCTGTGGTTCCATAGTATTTTCTTGTGTATTTTTTTTTTTTTTACATTCAAAATGTGTAACACTATTTCACACTCAAATGTGTTACGTTTTGACACGCTGTTGGTGCTGTTCGAATAGAAAGTTTGACGACAGTTTCCTTACCAGATATTAATTGGAGAATATATTTTGTTATATAACATTTGTTGCTAGGACCTACTATTTCGAGCTGTATTGGTTTAAATGAAAAAAAAAGTAACGTTTTTCCTACATTTTTTTTTAATGTTGGGGCGTTCAGACGCGCTCTGTTCGAAAATTTGCCGACAGTTTCCTTATGAGTTGCAGGAGATTATAGATAGCCCTATCATGATGCATTGTTTTCAGGCAGGGAAAAATTGAGTTTGTTTTTTTTTGTTCAATTTTTTGTCCTTATATTGTGACATTTAAATAAAGTTCCCGTCTAAAGTATTGCAACACCCATAATTCTAGGTTTTTACCTTAATCCATTCTTGGTTTATATTCATGCTTATCTTATTTATTAAACATGACACATTAAGGATTAGACACATCAATATTTTTCCCTGTTGATAACAACCGATGGCATTTAGAATATTTTTTTTCAAATTTCCTTCAGTCCATGTTTATCATTCGTTTCGTTATTTAAAAGTAAACCAAGACTAGTGGAAGCAGCCATTCAAGCAAGAGGGGGCAATATGTCTTATTAAATATAATTTAAAAAGTTAAAAGTTAAAATTGTAAAAAATGAATATTTTAAAAAGTAAGTTTTCTAACTTTTTTGTTTATTCGAAGAAACATTGTAAAACTTGTTTATTTCTAGTGTAGGAATGTTTATTATTGTAGACTTCAGAACCTTTCTTTATCATGAAAAAAATAAGTTTTTATAAAATTCAAATATTTCAGTGTTGCGATACTTTTGACGGGGAGTTCATGTATGAATTTTCCTCAACATTTATTATACGACGTATACGTTATTATCATTCAAACATTTCGATGTATAGTTCCAAGTGCTTTATTACTTCCGTGAAATTTGCATTGTCGAAAGGTGGCTGAAAATAGTGAAAATAAAGAGACTGATTTCATGTTCTTGGCAATAATCGCCAAATATAATTAAATTATACAAATTTTAATATGTCAATGAAATTTTATGTTATTATTTCTTTATTATACTCTTAGTTACTTGATGGAGCTACGCTGGCATTTAATCAGGATGGTATACTTTAAGCGCCTGAGGTACGGTTCGATAATAGCTTCCTGGCCTGGAGAATCGATTACTAGTTACCAAACATCGCTGTGAACTCCGGGGTCAGACCGTGAACTTGACACTTCTTCGCCGCGTTTACATTAATAACTTCTCCTTAAAGTTTATGTATCTTAATTATATAAAAAAAAGTAATGTTGATTTTGTAAACTATATTATGTTATTTTCTCGTTTATACGAGTATATATATTTTTAAAATTTATTATTTAATTTTTTTCGAAAAAAAATTCATAATAAATTATAATTAATCGATTCAGTGTTATTGAAATTAATGCATTGCAATGCTTTTACTTTTCGTCTTCTCTTTTGAAAAAAAAAAAGAAAAGAAATATCTAAAATTGCCCTTTTCAAAAAACTAATTTGTTTGTAAAAAATTCAAAGATTATTCATCTTATTAAAACACATGTATAAGAAATAACAGGATTTTAAAATAATATAATCATCTTCCAAAAAATCAGAACAAAGAAAATGGTGTAGTATACCTTTAAAGTAGAAGATTTGTTAGTTATTGTTTTCCAACTCTCTTAAAAAGTTGCGAAGTAATTCATCCATGATTGTTATAAATTACAGTGATTAATGCGGGCCTTAGAAAACAATGAAGGATAAAAAATTATTAACAATGGAATCCTATGTATTTCCATTTCTAGAGGCTACATAGTTTTAAAAAGCGTATTGTAATCTCGATCAGACTTTCTCCAAAATTACTATCAACTATTCTAGTTTAACTTTTAGCATCTTATTTTCAAAATTGGTACTCTAAATTCTCGATAGTTTTTCCCATTAGTTAATTAATTGTTTATTTTATCTGATTGTCTTTTTATCTTTTTATTTACAACCAATTTTGGAAGTTCCACCTTCAATATATTTTCTTATTTTATTTTTGAAATTGGACTATGTAATTTAATAATTTAATTTTTTCTTTCATAATTATCATTAAATGGTATAGATCTATCATGAAAAATTGATCGTATCCATAAACATAAACATTATTGAAAACAATAAGTAATAAAAAAATAATTTTTTAAAGGTTTTAGTAGGTGTTTGGGCAGTAAAAAAAACAGGGTACATTAAAAAATAAATTGGACTAATTACTTACACTTACCCAACGACAAAACCAACATACGGAAAAGTATGTTTTTTGTTTAAACCAACAAAAAAGCTTTAAACATAAATTACCCAAAATTTGTGTTTTGTTACAAATCCTACATCACTAAAGCACTGTAATTAATCAGCATTTGTTTAGAAATGACAGGTTTTACTATTTTAATGTAATGTAATTTATATATGATCGCATTCAAACCATCAGTCAAAGGATAATAAAACAGTGGCGAGGGTATAATGAAGGAACCAGATGTATTGTAGTGTTCGTTGACGACATCTGCCCAAAAAGCAGCTGATGCGGGCGGCAGTTGTATGCTAACAACAGGAAACTGGTTAAAGTTCGAACGAGAGATTATATAATGTTAGTTACTATCAAGAAAATATAGGTAGTCAACGTCATCGTAATATGTCGTAAAACGTTATGTAACGATATCAACTGTAATCAAACTGTATAGATTAGAAACGGTGTTAAAATTGTTTTGATTTGAGCTGATAGATAAATACATTTCGACATGACTCATATAAAATTAATTGGCAGACAATGGTTCTTAAATTGTTGTTATGATGAAATTTTTGTCCCTAATTATAAATGTTTACCCATATTACCACCCTGCTGCTTCCATAGAGCCTGGCCAATAATAAAATACTATATCTTTTTATATTGTAATTTTTTGTTGTATTCCATTACAGATTATTTTGGATTTTGTGCTCCCAGAGCTTTAAATAGTAATTAAGTATATTACAATTTTAAATTTTCAACACCATGGTTTTCTTTGAAAATCTAAATAATTGGTTAGTAATGAGTCAAAAACTATTCAATGTTTTATTTACCTGTATCTTAATCTGTTATCAGTCTCTGAGTATGGACTTCAACTTTTACGTATTAAGTTTTTTTTGTAATTATTATTCTTATTAAACATTATTTTAAAAACCGTCCTTTTGTTTTCAAATTTATGTGTACAATTACTTTTATATTGTTATATAATTTTCTCTGAAATGTCTGTATTTAATTTTAATTGTTTGTTTTTGTTTTTTTTGCTTGTATTATGTCCTTAATTATATATACGGCAGCTAGGTCGCCTAGAATAAAATTTATTTTAATTTCATTTCATTAGAGAATTGAGTGCCCAAATGTATGAGGTTATAGACTAGAAACGGTTATTCGTAGTTTTCCGTGATTTTCCGTAAATAAAAATTTGGCTCTGTAACCCAAGAAGTAGAACTCAGATTTTTCAAAGCGAAAAATAAAGAATCATTCATCAAATAGTTAATACTGCCACCATCTGGTTGGACACTATTGACAAGTTTCTCAATGAACTCTTTTTTATTCTGTTTTGTATATTTCAGATATCTAACACCTTACAATGTAATTTGTTGGTAAATGGAGCCTAACCTTTCTAGTGTTGGGATCAAGACGATTTTTAAATAAATGGGGAATTTTGTAGATAACTTTCTACAAATTCTTCTAAAAAATTAAGGGCTGAATTAATTCACGGTTAAATGTGGTCCTTACGTCCTATGTGCTTCTAATACAAGTACAATTTTCACTTAATGAATACTGCCACAACTATTTTTCCTTTCCACGGAATCACCTCTAGGAATTTCATCATAAAGGGAAATGGTTGTGTGTCGCCTCATTTATGGTAGGCTGCTTCCTGATACGCCATAATTATTTTTTTTTCTAACGCGCTTGATGGTTTCGCCTATAAATATAAATGTGGACTATCTAGTGCTGTTCTAAAAATAACTTGAATTTAATTGAGCTAACAGTAGTCAAAGGTACTCCTCAGACCTGCTGACACCATTTTTCGTGTCTGATGTGGGGACAGAAACACATGGACTACGTTATTATCTATAATCGTGCATACCGGCTGTTTCCCTTTATTATCCATCTGGAACTTGTAGTGGAAGGTAGCAGCTGAATTATAAGTAATCAGTCTCCTGGATTGGATATGAGGGACCAAACTTTGTCACTGGCCATTTTAAGCTTCATGAACTGATCTGTACGATTCCTGCATTGAACGCAATATTAACCCTCTAGAGGAGTGGTACGGAGGCCAATGGGACACATAAAATTAATTCAAATTTATAAATTTAATGATATAAGACTTTTTTGAAAAATAAATTTTTTAAGTAAATCATTTTTTGCGATGAAGAAAATTATAATAAACTGGAATAAGTATCACAAAGATTAAAATCACATTTTATTTTACATGAATATTTAAATTAATATTTTAAGATAATTATTTCGCAAAGAAAAGTAAATGAAATCAGTAAAGTAAAATGAATAGATTTTACAATATTATAAAATGAACTAACGGATATGAAATATGGCGTTGAATGTAGTACATAGCTACCTGTACAATTTGCATAAAATATTGTAATTAGGAACACTTTTAATGAAATTGCAACCTTAATTTAAAATTTTGGGTCAGCTATTTTATATACTTTAAAGTACATTGGCCGTAAAAATACTGAAAAAACCTAAATATTCATGAAGTACAATATTACAATATAGGTTTAAGAACGTAATAAAAGAAAATGAATGGGTCAAAAAATGCAATTAGTTATATTTTTGGAGGAGACGGTACGCGCAAAATGTAAACACAGTTGAGAAGGAAAGGGGGCTTACCTAAGAGTGCAGCATCCATAGGATGCTTGGAAAAGACTTAGAGATTGGTTACCTTTTGGTCTCACGACTTTGAGGCAGCAGGGGTGGCAGGGGTGTGAAGAAAACAACCTCTGGGGTCATAAACCGAACTCGCAATACCATTGGAGGCTTGATTTAGTGCTTAGTGGTAATGATTTGGATGCACTGAAGCTGGTATGGTAAAAGATAAAGAAGGTGGAAGAGTCCATGTCTATTCATTTGTAAGAAAATTATTCTAATTGGTCACGATAATTGAATGGTATAGGCAGGTTTGTTAGCTGCAATGGTTTTTCACTTACACATCAATTATAGACAGAAGGAGATGAATGAACGGACATTGAGCGATCAAATTAGCGGAGACATGAGCGTAGTGCTTTCGCTGTGAAGGTATCGACCTCCCTTCCGGCAGACCATTAATTCTTCCCTAATGAACTATTTACCTGAGGGCACCTGTAGCGGTCTACTCCAGTCCGGGTATTGCTAAAGTAGTTTATGATGCGTCCGCGCCCAACTTGGAGGAAACCTGCCTTCGGAATTCTCCTTCGTTTAATTTAGAAGTTTCATTAATTACCTTCCCCTCCTCCTCTTTCATTAGGTGAAATTACTATTCTAATTTACGAATTCAAGTCTCGAGAATACTTCATGTTTTTTAATCTGAAAATTTAAAGTCCCAAAAAGTAATATTTATAGTAATTATGTCTACGGCTGCTAGTTAAAACTATTTTGTGGGGAGCTCAAGAAATTTTCGTAATGGAGCTTAATGATGATAAACGATCCAGGTGGTGCATGGATCAACAAACCTCGCGGTTAATTTGGTATCTTGTTGTTTTCTTACCTCGCTGTTCCTCTGACCGCCCAGTCTTTCTTTTTCATTTCTATCAAATAGAGGCATCAAGACAAAAAAATAAGCGTATAGAATAGGCGTTACTAAATAATAAAACTATCCTAGTTTACTAATATCAGCTTTGGTTTGTTTCGTCTGACATATATTGCTAACTTTTTTTTCAGATAAGATGAAAAAGGCGTTAAGCTACCTACACACGGTATAGAAAACTTGCTCATCGTTTTACCATAGATGTAGAAAACTAGCATATATCGCTCATTTTCTGCAACAACGACATAACTCAAAAACAAACTTTTGAGCTACGCCGAGCTTTTGATTGTATAATGAACCATTCACCTATGTAGTTTTAGACGGTAGAACATTGTAGTGAGCTTCAACTATTCACTAAGAGAGAGCAGGGTATGTCACCATTGTATGTCTACAGATCGTCCTGTACTTTATTCACCACTGTCCTTCTGCAAAAGTTTTTGAGTTTTGTCGTTGTTGCAGCAAACGAGCGATAACATGAGCTCTAGGTATAGTAAAGCATTTACTATTTACTAATTATGCTATAGGCAAAATTTTACTTTTATTCGAACTACACGCTATGCAGGAATATTACTATACTGCTGAAGCAAACAACGAGGAAACAAATCTGTACTTATAGTATATTCGTCTAGTCTGCTAGTTAAAGATGTTATATTTCTGGTTAAAATGTTTGTGAAAAAAAGATTGGCGCATGTCTTGTAGTTGTAAGAAACCACCAAAGAGTGGAGGCATGAAGAAAGATAATGCCTGTTTGGACAACAGTGGATTATTCGTCGGAATGAATTTAAGACTGAAGAAAATTAGTTGTATTAACTTCGTACTGAGGATGAAAATTGCTATCAGCATTGTTGTCACAGGGCACCTTACCCTTTCTTCTAACCTTGACTTCTGTTGTTTAAACCAATGTTAACCTCCTCTTGTTCACTTACTTGGTTCCAGTGCTATCAACCATCCATTCTTGTTGGCTAGCTGCAAGTCGTGGTATTGTCTAAAAAGAATGTGTTCACACTATACTGTACTGTAGCTAAATAACAACTAGCTCAATAGTTCAACTGTACCAATGGTTTTGGGTTTTATGAAACTATTGTCACACTATCCCACAACTATAGGCTAATTTTCTATCCCGTGAGTACATAGCTTTAGATATGAATATTTTGTTGCGTCTGTATTTATGCATTCCTTATTACGCATATTATTTTGTATTATACGTTGGAGATCTGCACTCAAAATTTCCCGATTTTTAAACGTCATACCGTTACCCCTTCTAGATTCAATAATTTCTGAAAACGGATGATTAATACCAATTTCCGTTTAATATGGTCTTAATGTGAAAGAACTTCCTCCATTTTCATATTCCTTTCTAGATGAGTCCTACTTACATGTCTCCTTCTTATATTGGAGCATATACCTTCATACCCACTCATGACAATGCAACTAATGTCTAGAGTTAATTATAAAATTGGCACTTTTAGGTTTGAGTTCTTTGTCGCAATTCCAATTTACAATACTATGCCCTTTTATCGTAACTTTTATTTTGGCTAAATTAAAATTTTTGAAAAGAGTTATCAACGTTTCAAAGTTTACTATACTCCGGGACATGAAAACTTCAATCACCATTATTTGTGTGATCTAAACGTTTCTTCCTCTGAAACGAATATGCGATCTAAAGTTTTATTGTAATTAGACATAAACGTTTTTTTCCCCTGACCCATCAATTATTTTAAGCATTGAATTTTTTCAAAGTACAATCTTTTCATTTTTTGTTTTATTATGATTTTTTTTTATGACTAAATTAACCTGATTTTGATCAAACTGATTATTTTCAGGATATGATGGTGTACGTATATATAAATAAATATTAGATGAAACAATTTGTACTACGTTCAACGCTATTACGTAGCACCAAATCGGTTATTTCTCATTACAAGCTCTATAAACGTTTCCTATTGAGACAAATTTTAGATGATTCAGAATATTACTAAACTTATATCAACCCAACACATCACTGAGAAAATTTGACAACAGCGCTGATGGATTTTAATATGAAATGTATTGGCTGAATCAAATCATATCAATCCGGCCGAAGGTCGGAGCCTAAACATGCACACTTGACACCCATTCAATTATAAAACATATTATGGTGGTAAATGTTTACTCCTTAAAAAAATATATATATTTCTTATGCAACGTTACACAGCACACATGAAACAATATCTTATTGCCATGTTATAGAATCATGTAATAATAATAATATCCTTTATTATACGGTACTGCAGTATTTATTAATTTACAAACAATTTTTAACAAAACAAGAAATGTGAAATAGATATTTCTATTAAACCAGCTTGTAGTTTAAAGCTGTTACTGAAGTCCTAACAGCCCTCCCCAATAGTGGTATATAGTAATGGGTATAGTTAAAAAAATATCGTTACGCGATGTATCGGAGACCTAAAATATCTTTTTTTTTTTTTTTTTTTTTTTTAATTATTCCTATCTCAAAATTTACCAGAATGTAACAACATAACTTTTAACATATATTTAGTTTTTTTAAATATCGATATTTTGTTATTTATATTTCCTAACATGAGAAAGTTTATCAGACATTTACAACATTACCTTTAACATTGGTTTAGTTTTTTAATCTTGGTACAATAAGGTATTTTGGATGGAAGCATGGTTGAAGCATTTGTTGGTTCAATTACGGTACTTCACAACATTAATAGGAACACAATAATTTAAAATTTAAAACTAGTTTATAATGTATTAAATAGTTGGCAGTAGCTTGATATGCCTAGATATCAATATTATGAGGTCAACAATTTAATTCCCACTGTCATCAGTGGACTGTAGAAAAGTAACCATTCCAAAGTTTTCCCACTTAATCTATTCCTTGTTAGTGATGGCTCACCTTCTCTAGAAAATTATTGCTGTTTGGTATTGAAGTGGAAACAGTAACATATTTTCTAGCCAACTTACATAAAATTGGAAAAGTTGCATTTAAAACTTTTAAACATTTAAAAAATTCCCTTATTTCAAACAATTTTATACAATATACTTTTTTTTTAAATATTTTGTCGTATGTTATATTTTTATGATATGGATAAAACGATATATTGTAAGCTATGTATCGATGTACCGCTAATTTTTAATGAGCATATTCCCGTTACTTAGTGACTTTTACCTCCAAGCAGTCGATATTGCCTAATCGACTTTTTTTATTCCGATTTATTATTAAAGTAAATTTATGTAATATTAAATAAATCCATATCGATTCTCCATTATTCTGATATAACTCTTAGTCTCCGACGGTTATTTATTCACCTTGACCTGTGACATTCAACTAGACTGATGTGACGTTGGCCGTTTTATTTCTTTCTATCTTTTGTAATATTTTCCTATTATTGTATGAAAAACAATTTGATCTGCTCGATACATTTTATGAAATTCTTGTTTATCTTTAATAATATGCCATTTCATTAGTATACTGTCTTTGTTATAATTCTATTTTCAATTTGACCTTTTCTAATATGAACAATATTGTTTACTGCCTTTGAAATAGGGATCACCTTCTAATTCAGTCACTGTTGAGCGTTTAAAGAAATATATAAAAATGGTGAGTGTTGAAATTCGAATTCGGTCGATTCTGTTATATGAATTTAACCTGGCTGAATGGCAACCGAGGCCTGAAAAGTATGCTCAGATTTTGGCGAGAAGGTACTATCTGAGCCTAAAGCTCAATTTTGGTTTTCCAAATTTCGTCAAAGCTATGAACGCTTGAAGATGATGCTCAATAAACTAGAAATTCGAGAATTAATTGATTCGGATCCACGTCAAACATGTGCGGAAGTACGGAAGCAGTTACACATTGCACGATATACCGCCTGGAGATACCTACACCTAATGGAAAAAAAAAATTATAAATAGGTTATAGGAAGGAAATAAGAGGCTACATTGTGCAAAGTTGACTAGAGATAAATTGATGAAAATTGAATAGGAAAGATTGCCATATTCTCCCCACTATTTACTTACTGATTATCACCTTTTCAGATCTCTGGACAATTGTCCAATTATCCATTGGGAAATGTTTTGATAACCAGCTAAGCCTAGAATTGAAATTAAATCTGCTTTTCACCAGCAAAGATAAACCATTTTTTAGAATGTTATTGGGATCTTGCGCCATGATGGGATAAAGTTATTAGTTGCAATGGCGATTATTTTAACGAAAAAAGGTTATTCTATAGTTATTGGTTTATTGAATTTGTTAATTACCCCAAAAAACGACAGAACGATTTTTTAATAGCTAACAAATAATTGTGAAGTATTATTCTATCGATTTACCAATTTAATGCTTATGTTTATTTCGTTACTTATGTAGTTATATAGTTATTTATGTTCTTTTTTTTTCGAATCAGTTACTTCTTAAGCTAATATGCTGTGAACGTCCTGTATGCTGTAAATCACGAATTTGAAAAAATAACAACGCTCATTTCTAAATTACTATGAAATTAGGCCATAAATCATGGCTCATCGATTTAAAAAATATATATAAATCGTTAACTTAATTAAATGATTCATATGAAAGCCAAAACAAGGTATCGTTCTATCTGACAATTTTGATTAAGAACTTATGACCAGACTAGTTTCATCATTCAAAGGTTAGGGACTATTAGTATTCAACTTACTTTATATATATATATATATATATATATATATATATATTATATATATATATATATATATATATATATATATACACACCACACACACATAAATTCTAATTTCTTTGTCATGTTTAGTTTTCGGACTATATAATATATTATCCTTGACCGTCCATAGCCATTTTTGTTAAATTTCGTTCCTTTACAAAAAAGTTATACCAAGAATGTCTCCTTTCTTGTGTTCACCACATAATTTAAAAGGTTTATGGTAGACATATTCTGTTGCATTGAAACAAAAATTTGAAAGGTTTCTAAGATCTCTAATAAAAGAATGATCTTGAATGAATGAAATGCTCCACCTGGCCTTTTGGTTTGAACATGTTGACGGTGTTCAAGTAATACCATGGTATGAGGATTCCAGTCAAAATAGTTTCCGCGTCAAAAATGTTTACATATTTGAGGATATATCAGTTACAGACATTATGTCAACTGAAAAATACAAATTACACTGTACAAATTATTTCTGAAACTGTTTCTGATGAGAAGTTAAGCTTTATTGTTACTTAGTGTGATAAAAGAATCGCTATGTTTGAGAGGGGCAGGAGGAAGCACGGAGTGTGGTGATCAATTACCACATCAAATTTATTTTCCAATGCCAATTGGTTTTTTTGGGCAATATTTTCTTCTTGTTGTTGTCAATGTAATTTTGTACTATTTGGGAAAAACTAGATTATTCGATTTTTGTCCAAAAGCAGATAAATCAACCCATGTTGATGGGCAATCCGTATTTTCCTACACATCATTTGGTCATGTCAATAGTATATTTATATATTTAAAATATTCATAAATCTATATATTAAATTTTTAACATTTTTTAAATTAGGGATTAAATTACTGTCCTAACGTTATTTCCAGAATATTACAGGTAATTCTTATAATAATTTAAAAGCGATCTCACCATATTGCTTTTAGTCACTTTTGATTCGAATCAATTCTGGAGTTCCGGTATATTTATAGATCTGCGTCAGTAAACAGGCATTAATGTAATAGCTTGGTGCTGAGCGCACGACCAAGTGCAAGAGAATAAGCTAATTTATGTTAGTAAAGAGTTTTATGACGTAAACTATTATTTCTATTTGCAATGTTAATATAGTATAACAGAGAGAAGGGGTAGGTATTTATTGCGTTGCTCGCTGCAACTATTACCATCTACGAAATAAAACACTATCAGAATAATGAGAACAGCCAAGTCCAGTAATATTTTTTTTTTTTTTTTTTTTTTTTTTTTTTTTTGACAATCAGAATAATGAGAACAGCCAAGTCCAGTCCTGTACATTATTGATAAAGAAAAATGCTTGTGTCTCTTCAGTAAATACATTTTCGTTTAGCTGATGTTTTGCAATATAAATATGAATATATACAAATGTAACCTCAATTCGTATAATTTATAAGGGGAAGGGATATTTATAGGGGTGACATTATGAACCCATTATAACAGAGAGATGTGTTTGGAGTTGCTGTCAAAATAAATTAATTTCCATACTTATTCATTGGCTTTTATAATTATTCTGTCTGACACCATTCCAATCTTCAGAGCTACAATTTACAAATGTGTTAAACAAATCTTATCTTTTATTTTATTTTTTAATTTTATTTATTTATTTTTTTATTATTATTGTCTATTTATTGATAATAATATACAACTGGAGACAAAATCTACATATAGTAGTTGAAAAAATAATTTTTATAATAACATTTCAATGGCTTGTAAATCAACTACGAATTGATAGCGCTTAACTAAAAGTTCTATATTAAAAGGTCCCGAGGCCACCTCCTTTTCAGAGTCATAAGAAATTATTAGGAATTGAATGGGAAGCTAGTAGATAGTTGTGGAGTTTACTATGAAAGAATATGTTTCTGGTTTGGACCAAATCTGCAACATATGGAGCAATAAGATCTTTATGGATCAGTTTATTTGTGACAAATAATTTTATTTGTGGTTCAGTGGGCCCCCAAACCTCAACTCCGTATGTTTATACAGGTATTACTAAATTTATTTTTAATTTTGCTAACAACTTTTTGAAAACCTTTTTAATTCCTTTCTTATGATGCTTTTTGACATAAATATGTATTTTGGCTGGGGATCTATAATTTTTCGGTGTAACGTTTTTTTCAGAGTCAAAACATTTTGACTAGCTCGTGCTCTGTAGGTGTTGCTCGGATAGAAAATTTGTCGACAGATTTCTTATAATGAATGTAATGGAGAATACTTTTTTATTTTCGTTTAGGATTTATATTGGTTTGAATGAATAAAGTCACGTAGGTATGCCTAAATTTTTTAATCGAGATGTTTTAAGTATTGGGCCTTTTTTGACATTCTCTAGCTCTGTAGATGTTGGTCGGATCGAAAATTTGAAGAGTTTCCTTATCAGGAACTAATAGAGATTTTTTTTTCATTTTTTTTTTTTTTTTTTTTTTTTTTTTTTTTATAGCATTTACCGCTAGGACCAATCGCTTAGGATCTATGTTAATTTGAATTAAAAAAAGGCACCTTTGAAATTCCTATTTTCTCTCATCTATTGTTAATTTGATTTAATTATTAATTTAAGTAATTTGATCCTTTTAATTCTTAAATTTAAAATGGAAAAAGTGCATAGTAGATTAAAGATATACATATCCATACTCTAAAGTTTTTCCCAATCAGGGAAAAATATAGTTTTTCTTTTCTCATTCTCCATCCGTAAATTAGTTCAATTTTTCTGAAAACAAGATAACGGGGATATTAAAAATTAGGTAAATAATGTTTCAAAAATGATCAATATAATTAATCATACATGTAATATTAAGTTTGTAGTTGTGTAAAAAAAAAAATTTAATCTGAATAAATAAATAATATAAGAATCTTAGACAGTCCGTTTGCTATCTATTTAATTGTTTTTCCACTCTTGGGATGGGTTACTGTTGGGAAAGAGGTAGCAGTCTGAATTTATTATTGACTTATAAATATTAATTTCAATTTCCGCAACTTCTTAAAACTAAAATTATATTTAGCTAAAGGGAATCATTTATTCCCGGATAAAATTCGAAAGACATGACTCTTGTTTTCTTATGTTTTACTTAAACAAATTACCGAATATTGAATTATTTTTTAGTTTTGAAATAAACGCTAAAACCATTTAGAAATATTGTGTAATTTTAACCTCTAAAAGTATTTACAGTGGTAGGAAAACAAAATGAGCGTGTTGGCCAGTTTATGCGCCTCATTTTGAAGAGATATGTCTAGTTACGTAAGTTAGCTGGCATATTATGCAACCATTTCATAACAAATGTCATATTTTACGTCCTGTTTTCGACTCCTTGCTTCGGATATTCAGTTTTAGACATTTTTCAATTGTTTTTTAAAGGAAGGGATATGTAGCTACATGACCATAATTATGGTCACTCTGGACATTGTGAATTAAACTGTTAATATGCCTAGGGTATGTCCAACTTATGATTATCGTATGTATACGTCATTTTACGATATATATATATAAATGTAACATAAATACAGTTGAAGCTTTGTAAATCGAACTTGTAGGTTCCTTAAAAAAATTGATCTATAGAAATATTGCAATTAAAGTGTAGAAGTCCAGTTTTAAAAACATTTCACAGCTAGTCGATAGAGCTAAATTTTAGTCAAACTTGATTAGGAGGGTGCCTTATTTTTTGTATGGCTGTATTCATTGTGACGTAACTACTTTTTGGCGAAAACCTTCCATCTAAAGAAAATGTAAAAAAAAAAAATCTGGAAATTGGATTTGGCGGGATTTGAAATTGTTTGCATCAATTATCTATTTTATGTATTTAATAAATATACATAAAAAGTATGAATTCATTTTCTTTTTTCGGAAAAGTAGTTGTATGTAAATATGTTATTCATCATCGAACCGTTTAATGGAAGCGTTCACTGGTATTTACAGATGTTAAATATTCCCAGGAACGTTTCTTTCTTCTTTTATCTTTAACATGATTTTCTATCAATTTCTTTATAGTAAATAAATAAATATATAAATATTTTTTAGTACAGGTAAAGTAGACCAAAAAATGATCAAACCTTCAACTCCAAAAATAAAAAGGTCTAACAAGTGGAAATTGTTCCCCACCCTTAGCTCTAAATGTGGTGAAAAGTCTTCATCGAAATAGCGTCGGGTTTGGGCTATCATCACTCATTCTTATGAACGTCAACGAATGACCCTATTTCTTCTCAGTTGCGATTATTTTTTTAATTTGATGTATTCAACATTTTTTCTATTAAAGAAATCGATTTAGAGGTTTTTGATTGATATGTGTTAATAAGAGTTTTTTTTACTAATACTTTATTGTTAGAGATAATAGTTTATGTTGTGTTTGATACATAATAGTTTATGTATCAAACATGTATTTCAAAAGTGTCACAACTCAAAAATCAGTATTTTTAAGTTATCATCATGGTTAAGTTCGTCTATGAATTATCAAAAATGTATCTAATTAACTTCAAATTTCACTTGTTATTGGAGTTTAAAGATAATTCAGGTAGACTTTCCATATTTCATACAAGACAGCGATTGTCAAGAAGTTGAGTTGTGTCATTTTCTCTATATATTTTATAATATAGTATATGTAGTGTACTGGTATAAATACTAAACTATCTATGTTTGTCTATATATAATCTCCCCGTCAAAAGTATCGTAACTCTTTGAAATATTTGAATTTTATAAAAACGTATTTTTTTTTTTTTTCATAATAAAGAAAGGTTCTGAAGTCTAAAATAAACATTCCTAAACAATACATAAACAGTTTTGTATTAAAATAAATTACAATAGGCATTTCTTCCAATAAACAAAAAAGTTACTTACTTAAGTTAAACTTACTTTTTAAAACTTTCATTTTTTAAAATATTTAATTTATATTTAATAAATCTTATTGCCATTCTGGCTTGAATGATTGCTTCTACTAGTCTTGGCATACTTGTAAATAACGAAACGAATGATATTTAAATTCATTATATACATGGATAGGCATTTTTGAAACGAAATGAAAAATAATGTTAATTCTGTTTGTCTGATTGTCTTATTAATCAATATTAATACAACTAATAGTATCCATCTCTGTATGTTTAAATCGCGTATGATACAGAATTGGTTTTTTATACATTAAATTTTTATCTAGTCTCATTTTTCTTTTTTTGTGAATTTAATTTATTATCGAGCCGAATGCACCGAAAATTACACACATTTTCTAAAATGTAAACATTTAAATCCTCCTCGAAGAAGAGAGCACTGACCTTGAGACCTTTTGTGAAATACGACCCTAGGTCCTTGGCAATGGCCAGGATCTAAAACCATGACCTCATCGTCTGCGGCCTGTTCTTCCTTACTCGACCTTCACTGACTCTGGATGGATTAGCAGTGCCTTGGCAATCGCTAAGAGATTTCTCGAGTTCTGGTGAGACCTCATCAGACTCCTTATGTTCGAATAAAAAAATTAAAAATATTTGTAATTGGATTTAAGTACTCGAATATTTTTGGCCTGAAATGACAGGTTACGAATCTATCGTAGCCTTTGGGAGAAGTCTTAAATATGTTTTTTCTAGAGACGACAACACGTTCTTCATAAATCTAAAATTAAAATTAGAACTTGAACTTTGTTTGTGTCACTGTCTATAAGGTGGTAGTTACTTTTTTATTTATTTATTTTTTTTAATTTCCTGAAAGATCTGTGCTTCTATTAGAGAGGGAGAGAATACTTTTCCTTTAGAGAGGGTCGTTGAGTTCATGAAAAATGCGATAATGTTTGACTACACGGCTTCATTAGGAGTAGTTTTGAAATGAAAATGAAAAATAATATTTATTCTAGGACACCTTGTCTCCTAAGAATAAGACAAAAGTACAATAAAAAGGTATTATTGTCTGGCTGCGTACATAACAGGCAGCAACTTATATAGAATGTAAATTATATACATATAAATATATAGGGTATAATTTTATGTTTGAAAAAATAAAAGTCTTTGGGTTTATATAAGAAAAACAAGATGAGAAAATAACAAAATTAAAATAAAATATAAAATAAAGAAATATTCTAACACTAATATATTACATAATTTTGGAAGATTGATAATTGAGGAGGTAGATGAATAAATTATGTTTAGAGGAAGTGAGAGAAGGAGCATTGCGGATCGAAATGGGTATGGAATTCCAAAATAAAGCTGCACGATTAATAAAGGATTTTTCAAAGGATGCAGTTCGATGAGAAGGGATGTACAAATCTATAGGCTGGGATCTAGTGTTCAAATGAAGATTCAAGATGAATGGAAGAACGAAGGCCAAGCATGTCGTAAATGTACGAAAGTTTTTTGGACTTTAAGGATTGGAATAGAAAGGAACCAAGGAAGTATTGTCGCCGAAAACTTGGATAAAGCCACCTCAACTCTGAATACCAGCAAGTGATGTGAGAACGCCCGGGGATCCCAAAAATGAATCTTATGAAGGAGTTCATTAATCTTTTCAGCTTCATTTCAAGCTCGCCAGACAGTCCTCCGTTTACTAAGCATCCATAATCGAGGTGGGGAAGGATGAGGGAAGATACTAACAATCGACGGGTTTTACAAGGGAATGATTCACGGAATCTTAGGAGCTGTTTGAGGATGGAGATGGTTTTTTTCGGGTAATGTGGGAAATATGGTTATTCCAATACAGATGTTGATCGAGTACTACTCCGAGGTTTTTGACAGAGTTTGTGAACTGAATAGGAACGTTATTGTGATATAGAAGTGGATAACAGGAAAGGGAATTAAGGGAGGGTTTAGATCCAATTAGCATTGCCTTAGTTTTTTTGGGGTTTAGTCGTAACTTATTCTCCACTGCCCATTGGTTAATGCTATAAATGTCCTCTTTAATCTTACGAGTCGCCTCAAAAATCTCACAAGGATGAAACGATAAGTAGATTTGAATGTCATCAGCATATAAATGATATTGGGAATTATTAATAGCGCCTGTCAAATCATTAATATAAACTGAAAAGAGAGTTGGTGAAAGAGAAGATCCCTGAGGAACACCTCGCGTTAGAGTCACAGATTTTGAAGGAGGTTGGTTAGGAACAATAACTGTTTGGGAACGGAGAGATAAGAAGGACTGGAACCAGCCAAGAGCACTATTGGAAAGGGAGAGTTTTTGTAATTTAGTGAGAAGAATTTTATGATCTACGTAATCAAAGGCCTTGGAGAAATCGAAGAGGATTAGGATCGTAATTTTCTGTTGGTCAATTGAGGAATAAATGTCTTGGGTAATTTTTAAAAGAGCGGATTGTGTAGAATAACCGGAACGGAAGCCTGATTGAAGAGGACTTAGGAGATCTTTATTTTCAAGGAATGTAGCAAGTTGGGAATGGACTATTTTTTCTAGTGGCTTAGATATGTTTGATAGGATGGAAATAGGCCTAAAATGGGATGCTGTGGTAGGTGAAGGAACTTTATTCAATGGACGAACTAGGACCTTTTTCCATGCTGTGGGAAAGGAAGAGGTTTGTAAGGAGAAGTTATAAATATGTATAAGAGCAGGAAGGATGACAGGAAGAGTGAGTTTGATAATTTTTACTGGGATTTGATCGGCACCGAAATCATTTGTCCGGGATTTAAAAACAGAGGCTATTATATCATCAGGAAGATTATAAAGAAAGTAAAAGTTATCTGGATTAAATGGAAATTGAGGAATGGAATAGGATAAAGTATTGATTGGAGGCTCATTGGAAGAGGAATCTACAAAAAAGGAATTAAGTTCGTCAGGAGTCACAGGATAATATGTACTGGATGCGTAACTCTTAACAGAAAACTTCCTTAGAATTCTCCACTTAGATTTTGAATCTGGAGCTTCGGATAGGATGTTACGAAAATACTGCGCCTTGGCACGTCGCATGGTAGACTGGGTGAGGTTTCGAAGGGATTTGAACGTGGAGTAATCATCAGGAAATCTGGAACGCCTGAAGCGTCTTCTAGCTGCATCTCTTCTTTTCATCAGATCTCTAATTTCTTGATTAATCCAAGGAGCAGGTAAACGTCGAAAGATAGAGGTTTTGAGTGGAGCTAGATGATTAAGACATGCTAGTAGATTAGATGAAAGGCATTCCACCTTTTCATAAGTTAGAAGGTAAACATACTAAAAATCCTCACCTCGGAGGGTGAGCTAATGTTGGGGAGGGAGAGGAGAAGTTCATTGTTTGGGTTTTTCGATTATATCTTGAAAACGGTTGACTCTAGAAAGATATGTTACAATTCAAAATTAAAGCTAATTGAATT
Source organism: Euschistus heros (assembly GCA_003667255.2). Taxonomy (NCBI): domain Eukaryota; kingdom Metazoa; phylum Arthropoda; class Insecta; order Hemiptera; family Pentatomidae; genus Euschistus; species Euschistus heros. Next base: position 1,592,689 of record RCWM02000139.1, read on the forward strand.
TCCTATAAAATTGATTCTATATACATTTGTCAAAATTCCAACAGTTTTCAAGATATACGCTATCGAAAATCAGTAATTTTCAAATGTTACCTCAATTTTTGTCAAACTTTTGCTTTTAGTACCTTCCACGATCGTTTCTCAGAAAAAATGTCAGAATCAAAATGGTAGAGCATTAAATTTACTTTAATTTTATATACCACCCAATTTCAATAAAGTATATCCCGAAAACCGTTGGAATTACGACAAATATGTATAGAATCAATTTTATAGGAAATTTAATTAACTTTAATTTTTATTTGTAGCATATTTTTCTAGAGTCCACATTTTTCGAGATATAATCGAAAAACACCAAAATTGGAACCTTCTTCCCTCTCCCACCCTTGCAACAGATCGGGCATCCAAGAAAGCAGCATTATCTGCAACAGATATTAAAAATATTTCCACCTCTTCATACATTTGCCGTATACTAAAATATCGAGTGAAAATAATCTGGATCCAGCTTTGGGAAAAACATAGAGGAACGAAAAAAGAGACAGTAATAGAAGATTAGAATACTGCCCTCTATGGGGTACTTATTTTCATAAAGCAAGACAAGAAAGAAACCTCCCGGCTATTTTTGGTGATAATAGTAATAATATAGGGAGCTCAGTGTGTTAGGCACTTGACTATTAAGCTCCTCGTACCGAGTTCGAGATCGGTTGAAGACAGAAAATTTATTTTCATTTATTTCGACCGTGGATCGACTTTGAGGTCCCGTAATTGGGGAAAAAAACCTTTGCGGTTGAGTGTGATTTTGGCCAAATCTCCTCCCTTCCACAACCATTGGCCCAGAAACAGTGCATCCTAACCCAAGCACTGAACCCTTCTTGGGTTGTAGTGGTACAGGTTTTTTAAAAATTTATTTATTATTTTTTTATTTCAGAAATAATATATAAATGGTCATCTCTATCTTATTAATCTCTTAATAAATATAACCTGTTCAATAAATTTAAAAAATGACCCAAAAGTAGAAATAAAGAAATATAGATTGAAGAACGACACTGAAGACCCTTGATATTGAGTTTCCTTAAAACATTTAAACTAACTATATTTCAGGAAACCTCATTATTCCTTGTGCAAATTATCTAGAATCTAATAAGAATGAGACCTACATACATGGATTTCGCTTTTACGCATTTATAGTTTTCCTACAACTGTTAAAACGGACTACTAACTAGGTTAAAATCGTTCTATTGTTCCACTTTTTAGTTTTAATCAAATAAAATTTTCTTGAATCGATAAGGAAGTGATTAAAACGTGTTACACTTGTATTATGCTAATAGGACCTGTGGTACTGTTGTCCCTTCTTGCTGCGACATCTTTAATTACAGACTTTAGATCTATGTCTTCAGTGAACCTTCCTTTGCATTTTCGTCTCCTCTAATGTCGACTATCCTCCAGATCATACCAGAGATCTATCCTGAATTCCTCAGCCCGCTCCTCATAAGTACCCGGAGAATGGTGGCTCTTAGCCCTTTAATACGGCCCCGGAGTGACATTATTCATTCAAATGGCCCCGGGCGGAAGTTGTGCCTAGCCCAGGGCAGGGTAATGACCCTCCAACTCTTCCGGAAAATTTCTTTCCTTCCCGCTAAGTGGAAGCCGCATTTCCATGAGAAGCTTTTTATATGAGACCCTTTGGTCGGGTCTTATACCTTGAGCATTTCATATGAAATCATTTTGCTTTGATGCATACCCAACTGCTTTTATAACATGTTTTTAAATTGATGGTATTTAGTAAGCTTCAGCGTCTGTCAAAAGGTCTTTGAAATTTGTTATCTTTGGTGTATTTGGTTAAAGAGGAATCATACATCACGAGGTTGGCTTTGTCGTATATATTCCAAATATAAATATATTAGAGAAAGTATACATTCAGACTTGGCCTGGATTTCCCTGAGATGTTTGTGTACATTGTATATATTGTGATTTTTTAATTAATTTATTCATTATTATTTTTTTAATGTTTATTTAATTTTTCCCCTTATTTATTACTGTTTTTTATATTGTTTATACTTTTATTTCCGGATTTATTTTATATTAATTTTTCCTTTATTTTGTATCTTGTGTAGTTAGATAATTGTTTATTGAATTTAATTGTACATATTATATGAATGGATTCTTTGACATAAATTTGATTTATTGCCCTTTAGAGAGGCAGCTTGCAATACTTATTCAATAATACAATTTCAAATTTAAAAATAAACTTAATTTCTGGAGAATATTCAACGCTTGTCACCTTTCAATTAATTATTCATGATTATTAATTTTTAAAATCTTTTTTATGAAGGAATATATTGCTGCTCTCGTAGCATTTTTATTTCAGATTATTTTATCTACAATGAACTCTCTAATAATTATAGTGATGAATCCTTGGGAACAGAAATTCTATCTTCGCTCCATCATCATCATCATCATCACGGATGGCTACTTGTCAAATGAATCAATTTTGATATGTTGACTATTATCTTAAATTCATACTGTTATAATGTGTGATTAATGCCAGACATATCTGGTGCAACCTCCGAGTCAGTAAAAAAAAATACTTATCCGTCTCAAAAATACATCAATTGTTTTTGTCTTTTGCGCTGATTACGAGAATATTATTACTATGTTTTGTTTTAGCATTTATGAGCACTAGATTTCTTAATTTTTACCTCATATTTTTTGTTAAGCCGCGACATTACAATTGTGAGTTAAAAAGTTTCTAGACCTAAAAGTAAATTGAATATTTAATAGACTATGGATTTTTCCTCTCTCATGAATTTTTTACACCGGTGAATGAAATGTTTTACAGTTATCTTAAAGAGGAATGCAAGGTTTTACAATTGGATACAATTTGAACTTGATTACACCTTCTCCATTAAAAACTGTTTATAAATCATAGTATTATGTAATTTTACTATTGTTCATTTTTGTATACAGATTTTTTTTTAAGAATGCCATTTTTTACATTTATGAGGAAAATCTGAAAATTAGTCTCTAGTTACTAAATTATTGGTTTGACAGAAAAACTTACACGATATGACTAATGCATTAAATGCAAATTTAATGGTTTCAATTGATTTAATAAAAAAAAAAAAAATTCGATTTTTTTAAAAATTATTTTTACTTTATTTTTTTCTTGGATTACCTTCCATTAACATCTACTTATATGGACAGATTTGGGCAACATTTAACCATAGCTAAATATTTGGAAACTAACCTATCACCTAATTAATTCATGATTAGATCCTTCAGTTCTTTTTTCAGTCAAATAAATCATAAATCATCACTGAGAGTTTTGATCATGATTAAATTAGGTGATTGGTTCCAAGAAACTAGTTGTATATTCAGATATGATTAAATTTTGTCCAACTCTGCATATAGATACTATATGATATATGGTATCTATATATGAAATACAGTATCATATATACTATTTGATGAAGGGTGCTATATTCTGTTCATATGGATACCTTTCATTCATATCTTATTTATCATTTCAATTGGTCATAACCTGCGAGTGTGATTGTAATATCTGGCAATAAAAAGAAGTTACTAAAAAATAAAAAATATTTTTACTTATAAATATTCCTTATTGCTTACATTTTTAAATTATAAGAATTTTTTGATAACGTACTGTAACAAACATAGGTAAGGTCTAGTTACGGAACATACTGGTGTCCTTCTGAGAGTATTGATTGTTGTGGTGAGCATTGCGTTGTTTAATAATAATGCATCGACTGAAGTCGTCTTTGTTCTACCTTACATTGTAAATTGCTTTCGTAAGCAAGCAACAAAGATTTGGCGGTTTTAGCATGTCCTATTAGCACGAAATGTAAAACGATACTGTTTTGTTATACTGATGGTTTTTTTGAGGGGTTCAATAATAGGCTCTTAGGCAAAACAATACGAGTAAATACAGTTAATATTTTTTTTATTTATCAGTATATTTATATAAATTCAATATATTACCATTATCTGTAGTGCTTTTAATTAATAATTATTTTGACTAATATTTCTTTTTGTTTGTTCCAGGTAAGTTGGCAGAATGTATCCGATGTAAGTAGTGTATGTAGTGTAATACATCTTTATAGCTTTTAAGTACCGTTATTATTCTAAGCTATTACTCCTCGTAATATGGCCGTCCGTTTATAGTTTGCGTGCATGTTTTAATTATCTGCCTTAGTATTGACACTGTCTGACTTTGAATTCCTAACCTATTCAATTCCACTCTATAGTTTAAAACTTTGGTATTACCTTCGACCTAACACTTTCTTCTAAACCTCATGTCTCCTAAATCCCTCGACGGGCTATGTCCATCTTTGAACTGTTACCCTCTTCCCAAATCCCCCCCCCAAAGCCTACCCTGCTACTCCCACTTTTGACTATAGCTGTGTGGTGAACTGTTTCATCAGGTTTATCTTCCGAGTTCTAAAATATTCCCATGCATCACTATTGTATGCGGAGTTATAAAGACTTCATCCTCATCTCGCAAAAATTACTTCTAAGCTTCCTTTCCCCATCAAATCATTAATTCTCGTAATCCCTACTACATATCTGTGCCATTTGGGAAAAACTAGATAAGTTGATTTTTGTCCACAACAAGATACATATTTTGAGCGACCCATATTGGAGTCCAACTCATCGTGTATAAGTTGGGTAAGTTGTAATGGCGATGGTATTGTTTTTACACAACAACTTGCCTACTTTAACAAGATGTGTAGGACACCAATATGGGATGCCCAAAGTATTTATTATATTTTGCACAAAAATCAACTTATCTAGTTTTCCCCAAATGGTACGGATATATAATATCTTGGACCTATATACTCCTCTCCATTAGGGAGCATAATTTGACCATTCCTTCATTCCTGTTCACTTTCCTTATTGAATTCACTACCCCATAACATCCGTAACACTCAGTCTCTGTCTACATTTAAATCTTTGTTTTTTTAATATCTCCTTTCTCTCCAGAATGACACTGACTAGCAAAGTTATATTTGAATATATTATTCATTTTATTTTTATATGTGGTAGATGTAAGTACTTTTTTTCTTTCTATACTAATTGAATATCTATAATTTTAAATTGTAAAATTGTAAATATTGACCCAGATCAAATATAAAATAAAAGGAAGACTCAGGCCATTATAATAGGCTCTAGCTCCCTCCTTAATTCGTACTCTATTGTACATACAACTCTAATCATTGTACCAATAGACTTTATTTTTCTTATTTTATCTTATTTATAGAGAAGTTTTGAAGGAGTGGAAAAGGATGGGTGTAAGAATAGGAAAGGAAACTTTGTACAGTCTACATTTTGCTGATGATCAGGTAGTTATAGCTTCCGAGGAAGAAGATCTAAGTTACATGCTAAGAAAGCTAGAAGAAGAATATTCTAAGTGGGGCCTAGAAATCAGCAAGGAGAAGACAGAATACATGGCATTCAACGCCTCTACAGCTTCTCTGCTATTAGAAAATTGGTCGTTACATCGCAGTACTATCTTCAAGTATTTGGGAGTTTATATCGATGGCAGGGGAACGCTTGAGAGCAACATAAAAGAAAAGATAAAGAACGGAAGAAAGCTGATTGGCATGATGAACTCTGTACTGTGGAGCCCAAATGTTGCACTAGAAACCAAGAAGAGGATTTTCCACTCCTTTTTTGAAGGAGTAATCCTTTATGGTTCGGAAATGTGGGTGGTTGGAACAAGAGATGCACAGAGTTTACAAGCTGTCGAAATGGATTTTTGGAGAAGAGGCTGTCGCATTTCCAGGGTTCAACGGGTGACTAATTCTGCCATACGAAGTATCGTCAAGGCGGAAAACACTATAGTTCACCACCAAACAGCTGCTGTGGTATGGCCATTTAAGAAGAATGGGCCAAGAAAGATGGCCAAAAAGGATATTTAACTACCTCCCGGAAGAAAGACGAAAAAGAGGCCGCCCAAGGAAAACATGGATTCAAGTAGTTGAGGAGGTAATGGCGGCGAGAGGATTACGGGAAGGAGATTGGGAAGACCGCGAATACTGGCGGTCCAATGTATTGGGTCTCGGTATATGACCTAAGGTCGTCAAATCCGGAAAAAAAAAATATCTTATTTATAGAGTGTTCTTTTATTTTCCTTTCTATATATTTAACTTTCTATATATATAAATATATATAAATATATATAAATATCTATATATATATATATATATATATATATATATATATATATATATATATATATATATATATATATATATATAAATTTTTATATTTCTATATATTATCACTATTTTGTTATTATTTTTACTTTAATTTTTTCATTTGATTAGGTCTCTCACTAGATGTAACTGCTTTTATTTCTGTACTCATATGTTATTCTTAAGGGACTTTGTCACAGAATAAAATTATTTTTCTATTCTATTTTATTCTAAAATTACAACTACTGCAACATTCCTTTGTATTGAATATGAAAGTTTTTCTTTATTTTCTTTATTGGCCAATTTATTAACTGTAGATGTAAATAATGTATTGAATCTGAGATTAATATGTTTGTTGATCCCTTTCAATAAGTAATTAAGTCGAATTTGGATCATTAGTTAAGATGTTCGTTTTAAATAACTGTATTTTAAAATGAACATCATACATAAACACTTATTCACCATAAAGAAAAATCAACCACGATTTTTTTTTAGTAACTTTATTCATTTTGGTCAAAATTCGATTTAACCACTTTTTCACTGGTATGACAGGTATAATATAATATAATAAATATTTAAAAAATCTCTTTCTATATTTTCCTTTCCTATGTGTCTTTTAATTATTGTTTTTTTTTCACTAGAAGGTCGTCTAATAGAAAACATAAAATAAGAAAAAAGGAACTATGGAGAATTAATTGCTTTACCGTCTTACCTTGCCTTCGATTAGGCTCTTATTCACTGCTGCCTGTATCATTATCCTTATTATGGCTGCGGTCCTTGTGTCCTTTTGGTTAGGGTCCATTCACTGTGACAAGGCTATAACTTCCTAAAAATCGCAACCTTGTCGTCTTCTTTTAAAGTATGAAATCCATTCCTTATCATCCAGAACAACTATTATTTACGGCATACGGATTTGTATGGCATATTTGAAATAGTACGTGTGTCCTCAATTAAGAATAAAATTATTTGATTTTGAGAGCCACACCTACTAGATTTAATAGACAAGAGTACAACATGAGATTTTTCCAGCAATATCGATTAGTACGTAGGACCTCAGCTTTTAATAGATGATTAGCTTATAATTTATGATACTCTCCTTACACCAATCTGGACCTACGAACTAAAACTGTGGGAGACAGCAAAACATTGGAACATCAAACATATCCTATCCGATATCCGAAGCCCCATATACTTCTCCAACGAAACTTTTTATCATAACTTTAATATCCCTTATGTCACTTAAAATTTATCCCCGTACCAGGCGAATTTTCAAAATTTCATCTAGAGTTTTCTAATCATCCGAATGCTCTGTTCAATCTATATCCAGCTCTACCCATCCTTAATACCTTCGTTAGAAGGCTAGAAAGGCATTCAATTGGCCTCCTGATCTATTATAAAATTTGACAAAGGCTGGCTTATTTGGTCGTGTCCGGAATGCCTGTAGAAGATTGTAGTATTTATCAAAATTAAAGCTTTATTAAAAAAAAAAAAAAAAAAAAAAAAAAAAAAAAAAAAAAAAAAAAAAAAAAAAAAAATAAAAAAAAAAAAAAAAAAAAAAAAAAAAAAAAAAAAAAAAAAAAATGTGCTGAAACAAACCAATTATTTTATTTTTAAAAACCCAATTAAATTGACCCAATAAAACATACTCGTCTAATTTATTAATCGGAAAATCAAATTTACACATAAAACATTCCAAACTAATGACCCCCAATAGACTATTAATATGAATTCACTTTGACAGAAGATTGACATAAAATACTCACGCATTGAAATTGAGTGACGCGTCGGTTTGAACGACTCACAACCTTGTTTTGACCGAGATTGAGCGTTGCTAAGCTAAGAAAACAGCTGTTGACTCTAGAGTATTATTAAACCTATCTGTTAAGAGTTTAGGCAGCAGCGTAACAAATATCTCTAGAATACAGATGGAATATGTCAGCCAACCAATGTAAATTACATATCTGACGATACCACATCCTGTCCGATAAATACATTTATTTTCTAAATTCGTACGATAAAGATGTAAATATCGGTACTATAATTGAAGGGAACTAAAGAAATCATTTATTACAGAGATTTAGTCATGGTGAATAGGAACCCGAAAAATGTAGCATAAAATAAAATCATGGCTTCAAGCTCTCTTGTGGAACAAACCTGAGCGAAGGTATGTTACCAAATAGAAATGGTGGACAGAAGCTATACGCCCTGTAATATGCACTTTTTTTTTTTTTACTTTAATCAATTGCAGATCAAGTATAGTTTAAAATAAAGAGCTGTATGTTATGAGATCTGAGTCTAATAAGCATATGCCCTAATAATCGAAAAATTCTATTGTCCGCAATCAAATTATGTATGAAATTCTCGGACGTTTTATTAGTTACGAGCAGTTAATTAAATCAGTGCTACCACACTTTTAACGCGTTTAAGCTTTCTTGTAACATCCAAATTTATGCCTGTAAATTTTCGGTCTCCTTAAATCCACGTCTTACGTTCCATCCTGTTCATCCAAGTCTCCCACTCGACTGATTCATCATCGCATCCAACGATTGATATTGGATTTTGGATTGAACTACCGTTAGTCTAGTAATTAGTCGTTTCTAATAATCCGTTACTTACACCCTCATCATATTCTTCTCTTTTTAACAGTGACGGTAGTGGGCTTGCCAAAGATTTCATAGATTTCTTTGGTTTTTTTTTCTGGAGTACCTCGTAGTCAAATATTAATGTTTCAACCTGTAGCCTCTTCGTAAAGGAGGCTTTCACTTTTTATGTACAGATTGTACGATTTAATTTGTTTTGTGTATTTTTTTAGTTATCTGGATCTTGTAAAATCGATAGTACGTAGTAAATTCACTATGTAGGATTAGTATCTTTCTGAATTTCTCTATAATTGTGTTACTGCAATTGCCATGATCCTCTGACGAAGTACGGTCCGAATAAGTCTTACTTTTTATACATAATGTTGTTGATATTCGGCTACCAATATATTACCAGGTATGCAAGTTTAAAATGTCGTTTTAATTCTAATAGAATGCGCTCTTAGCCTATTGAAGGATTTGCTTATCTCTAAACGCTATTTTGTTTGTTAGTCATTTGTTTACAAAAGTCAGTTGTTTTTAAGTCGTTTACGTGGACGTATCATACCTTTCTTTGGTGTTAAAAATGTCTAATTTTAAGCCAAATAAAGAGCATTTGCGGCATGTCATGATTTTCTTATTTAATCAAAAGAAAAAGGCATCTGAATGTCATCAAATTCTTGTTGAGACTTATGGCGATGTTGCTCCAACCGTCAGGACATGTGAACGTTGGTTTCAAAGTTTCAAACGTGGTGATTTTGATGTTACTGATCAAAAACGAGAAAATCGACCAAAAAAGTTTGAGGACTTCGAATTGCAATCTTTATTAGACGAAGACAATACCCAAACCCAACAAATGATGGCAGAACAGTTGAATGTCACTAGGCAAGCCATTTCCGATCGCCTGAGAGCTATGGGAAAGATTCAAAAGGTTGGAAAATGGGTTCCACATGAATTGGACGAACGACAGATGGAAAAACGAAAAACTGTGTGCGAAATGCTGCTTTTACGCCACGAAAGAAAGGGTTTTTTTTGCATCGAGTTGTAACTGGCGATGAAAAATGGATTTATTTTCAGAATCCCAAACGAAAAAAATCATGGGTAACGCCAGGACAACCATCCACATCGAGTGCAAGACCGGATCGTTTTGGGAAGAAGACAATGCTGTGTGTGTGGTGGGATCAGAAGGGAGTAGTCTACTACGAGCTTCTCAAACCCGGCGAAACAGTCAATACCGAGCGCTACCGACAACAAATGATCAATTTGAGTCACGCATTGATCGAAAAACGCCCAGAATGGGCTCACAGGCACGCCAAAGTCATTCTTCAGCATGATAACGCTCCTGCACATTTAGCCAGATTGACTAAGGAAACGATTTCTTCGCTTGGTTGGGAACTCCTACCCCACCCGCCGTATTCACCTGACCTGGCGCCTTCCGATTATCACCTCTTCTCATCGATGGGACACTCATTGGCGGAGCAACACTTCAACAATTTCGAAAACGTACGAAAATGGCTCGATGAATGGATTTCAAATAAAGATGAAGCATTCTTTTGGAATGGTATCCGTATATTGCCCGAGAGATGGACAAAATGTGTAGAAAGCGAGGGTCAGTACTTTGAATAAAATATATTATACTTTTTTTTAAATTACTGTGTATATATTTTAAGAAATAAACGACATTTTAAACTTGCATACCTGGTATCTTATCATAGTTCAATGCTTCATCAAGTCTTTATAATCTTTTACTCATAAAAATTTAAATCTTGAAAATAGTATGACAGATCTTTTCAGGGGATGAGCTAGGAGCACTTATTAAATAATAAATGGAGGGTGACCTCTAACGTACTTGGTGTAATTATTATTATATTTAGTTTTACAATAATTTATATTGAAATATGAATGTTTAGTTGGCTATGTGTTGTTTTAGTGTGTAGAAGAAACATGGTTTTAATAATTATATATTCACTTTTTTCCGGGATTTTATAAGGTTAACATGATGTTTATTCCAGTAAACTGTATTCTTTATCTTTTTGGGTTTAGCTAGAAAGTAAGACAATATCTGAAATGTTGAAGAGAGCTGTCGATATAGGCGGCTGTGCCTGTCCGTGGCTGGCGTGACGGTGCTGCCCTCTGCGTGCCAGACAGCTTACCCCGTCTATGAGTAACCATCGCCACAGCTGTACTAACAATGGCTCTTAACTTATTCCCATGTATCCTGATAATTATTTTCAATTATCCTAGCTTAACATTGTAACTTCGGCTTCTATAGGTAGAGGAAACATCAAAGTGATCTTAATAAAATTGATTTTTTAAGGTGGAACTTGCTTTACCCATGGCCTAGTTGGTCTAAAGTGTTACGTTTTTGGAGAACACGAGGTCATTACGCGTAGTTTGCCATGCTTTACTTCTGTTGGTGTTGCTCGGTTCGAAAATTTTACAACAGTATCCTTATCAGAAATTTATTGGAGAAATTGTTTTGTTTTATAATATTTGTCGCTAGTACTTACCGTTTGGGAGCCAATTGCTTTTGATACAGGTAACGTTTGAAACCCATATTTTCAAGTGTAGGGGCTTTTTTATCACGCACTATATCTGTTGGATTTGCTCGGATCGAGAATTTGCCCAAAGTGTACTTATTAGAAATAAAATGGAGAACAGTTTTTGTTATATAACATTTACCGCTAAGAACTACCGTTTAGGAGCTAAGTTACATTTTATTTTAGATCTTTTTTTCAGTCCTGTAATGGTGAAACTTGTGAACTGATTGGATGGTTACTTAATAAATATCCTGAAATATTCATTAGGGTCTTAAGTAAGTGTGCAGATGCTTCTTGAGTCTATCTGTAAAATTTTGCGCCTGCTTTACAAAACTCTTAAACAGAATATATATATGGAGTAGAACTATGTAAAATGGAGTTTGTGGAATATAATAGGAAATATGTTTATTAAAAAAAAAAAAAAAAAATTACCATTGGGCATAGTATAGTCCATTGTTATCTACCATCATTAGTCTTCTGCTAGCATATTGCTCGGCCCCATGCTTATACTCATACAGCTATCCACTATGCATAGCTGTTGAAGAACTCTTGGACCTAAAATTATTATTTTTTTTTTTTTCATTTGGAAAATACGCCATTGATAGAAACAGGTAGTAATCGGATAGTTAAAGGTCTGGACTATGTAGTGTGTGTGGAAAACCTTCAACGCTTAAACTTTTTCTTGGTCGTAGGGAAGTATATGGCCGGCTATAATCTTCCTGCTCCTAAGACTACGTAATGTTACTCTTTTAATAAATACTTTTCAATGAACGCTTTATCGAGTCAATTCATTGTTGATAAATAAAATTGTTGGTAAATGAGATAAGCGTGTTTCTAGTTCTTAAAATTCATGCATTTGACGAAACGGATGTCCTCTGCTTTTTTTAGAGGCTGTCAATTTTAAGTGCTTGGACTTTGGAACATCTTGTTCAAAGAAGTCTTATTATTATTAAATATTAAACTTGTTATTTTGTTGTATTGGTATTATTAATTTCATACGTGATATGTCGGTTTATAATATGGTTATTATATCATATTTACGTTCGATAAAATTTTGTTTAATGTTTACTCAGAATACTAAGCTGGCAGGGCCTGACATTTGTACTGTTTATCTTAAAAGTTAAATTATCTACGAAACTACTGCATAACTCATTTGTTATTCTAAATTTATATTGATATACCACTTAATAAACACAATATTTCATCAAATATACTTCTGGTAAAATTTTATTTTTAAAAATATACAAAAGATTGTAGGTTTATTCAGATTTCTCATCTCTAGATGTGACCTGTTTATTATAACTATATATCAGACGGCATTAAATTTGACACTATCACAGAATAAATGTTCTAACCCATTCTGTTTTCCTATTAAAATAAATTTACTTTTTCTATTTCCATTTAAATGAAATTAATTTTTTTAATTAAGTTAAAAATTTAAATTATTGTTTAATTAAATTTAAATTTAAAAAATTGTTTAATTAAGTTTTAATTCAGAGAAAACTTTCTAAATTCCCTGCCTGAGCTTTTTGTTTCCGAGAAAGAAGAATGTCCTTCAGTCCAGGCAGAAGAGTGGAGTACTGGCCCTTTTCTGATCTTTGAGTGTAACTTCTCCATTGGCAGCGTTTCAAAAATTTATTGGAAATACATTTAGAGATTGTTTTCCGCTCACTGTCCACAAAAGATCTGGTGTTATGGTGGTGCTTTTCTTGTAGTACTTAGTTAGGCTTGATATTCGTTATAGCTTGGAAAGGTTTTCATTTGGATAACCAGTTTCGAACTGTCGATCTTTGATTCCAGAGATAGTGAATTGCGTTAATAGATATGCTTGGAACTTCAAAAAATGACTTGATCTTATTAAGTCAGTTTTCACTCTTTCCGAGGAATTTTAGAATTAATTTATTTTGTTCAAAGATTCTCCGTAAGTAATTGTTAATTCTTAAATATTAAAGAATAGACCTGTTATCAAAATTATTTATGTTACAAAATGCATATATTTTGTTTTGGACTGTACTAGAAATTATGTAGACTCTTAGTTTGTAGATTAGGAATCTCTTCTTCTAACTAAATGATCCATTGTATTTATGAATATTTAACCCGGTTAGTTAAAGAAAACTGTTTTCAAGATGAAAGAATATTATATTTTTAGATTCCGTTGATTCATATTGTTGTCGAGCAGCTCCGCCGTAAGATTCACATCAAAGGAGAGAGAGAGAGATAGGGTTGATGCTCCCAGCTAGTTGGTACACTTGAGTTAATGATGTAGTTTAGTAACTAAATATCTTACTATGACTCAGTATCTTTAGTACTATATTAAAATATTACTAACAAAATTACTGATAAATTTAAAATAAACTTGTTGAAGAGTTTGTAAAGAAAAATATGTAATGGATTTAAATGCATTTACTTATATATTTCTTGAAGAGCTATGTTGAATGGCTAGATGAATATGTTGAGATTGATTAGTCATAAAACGATTAAGCATTGTTTGATATTAATAAAATTATTTATTTTTTTGCCAATGTTTTGGTCATATCATTGATAGAACAAAATCTTCTGAGCTAAAACAAAAAATAGTCGAATACAAAAAAAAAAAATAAATAAATAAAAAATAATAAAATGAAAAATAATCGGGTTAGTAAATATTTTGAAATGATATGAAAAAAATTATGATAAATTATACAATGATGAAGACAATAAAAATAAAATGAAATATAATTGGGTAATAAACAATATGGAGACTTTAAAAATAAAATACAGTAAAATAAATAAGACATAAGATGATCAGAAGAGTACAATATGATCAAAAGTGCAACTAATAATCTGAATAAATTTCTAAAAATCCTAAATGGGGGTGGGGGACACTGTGTCACGAAGAGAACTGATGCAAACTATTCAAGAACGGATTAAAGAGTGGGGGATTAACGATTAACAGTTTTTTAATCGATAACAATATAATTAATTACTAAACAATGAGGTAGGGAGGAACGGAGAGATAATAAATGTTAATAAGAAATGAGAATGGAGAGGGAGGAGAATAAGAAGAGATGGGAAAGAGGGAGAATTTAAATTTAAAAAATGAAAAATTAAATGAAAATTACAAATATATTCAATAATATAATTTATCTAAATTTTTTTCAGTTCATTTCTGTATTCGACTATTTTTTAATATTTTTTTTTTTTTATAACCATCAATGAATATGGCCGAAACATAGACGAAAAAAAAAAGTAAATATGTTTGTTAGTGACGACAATTTCCTACTTTTTTATCACTGATCTCTTTCAACGTCCTGCTCATGTATTTATTGAGACTTATTTGTATATTATATATATTTAAATATGTTTTTGTTGATATTATATTTCAAAGTAATTATTAAGATGATGAAAGAAAACCACTGGAAGAGATGGTTCATTAATAGAATACCTTAGCCCTAGAACAATGGGAACAAAGCCAATGCCATCAACATCGCAGCTTTATCCAGCGGGCAGCTGCTACTGATGATGGTTATTTCACAGCTGCCGGTCATAGATCACGAACTATCCATAGTTCTCTTTAATCGGCTCAAAATACTGTATATCTTTATTTATGGGTATCATTACAAAAACACTAGCATTGCATCCCAATATACTCCGATCCTAACGTTCGTTATTAATAGAAAAGAAACTTCTTTATCTGGCCACCAGACTTAAATTTCTTGAAAACCTGGAATTATACTTGAATTTAATGTACTCACCTAGAATTTTCTGAGATCGTAAGATAATACAAATAAGGAATTTATTTACTCATCTTCAGTTTAAATAATATATTAAAACATTAAATGCACCAGACATTTAATTAATTTAATTTAATTTAAAATTAACAATCTCTTAAAATAAATGATGGCCTATCGCGGGATATGGGAGTAATATATTACAGTGTTAAAATTGAGCAGTTAAAAAACAAAAAAGTGATAAAATCAACAAAGAACAATAATAGATGATGATAGGCTAGGAATAATTTAATAAAATTATAAAAGAAACAAACAATATTGACCTATAATGTACAGCAGTTACCCACAGCATATATGGTAAAACATCATGTTCTTCTATAGTTCAAAATTTTATCTTAATTTTTTTAATTTTAATTTAAAAAAAAAATCAATAAAATAATATTCAGATGATTAAAACAATAAATGTTTTCAAATTTGTATTACAAAAAATATTGGACTAATACTTCTACCAATAACACAAAATATGCTTTAAAAAATCAAGGAAAATCATGCTAGAAAAAAATAGAGCACCTGTTTTTTATTAAATGCTACCTGTAATTTTATTTAAATTAATCTGGAAAAAGCTGGAATTATTTTTTTTGTTGGCCACCTTGTTATAACAAGATATACTATGACCTTATAAACTTACCCCGTTCTAGAGTTGAACACCTCAGTTTACATCATAGTACAGTTAAAACATTCATCATCTTTTTTTTTTTTAAGGGCTGGCTGATTGCTTCAATTCCTGAAAAGACCATTTTACTTCTCTCTGCCTTATAATATAATTGTCTGTTATTATGATTCTTTTGGATTGATTGAATTAGTTCATTGGTTTTTTAATAACGGACATTTAAGTTCTCAGAGCTAGTTTGGTTTTGATTCCTTGTTAAAGTCAATTTATCAGCCCTGAACTAGGGTTGGGCGATAGTAGATAGTTACAATCGATATATCGATAGGTCATGCCTATCGATGGTCACTATCGATAGTGTCGACTATTGATAGATCTTTTTTACCCTCAAGTTTTGAAACTCTCGGAATTATGCTAATCTGTCTATGTCCAGTGTCGAGTTCTTTTGAAATTGAATTCGAAATTCCTAGAACTCAAGGGTTCACTCAAAGATTAAGCCAAAGGAAAGCAGAAATGCTAGTTTTTTTTCGGAAAATATGTGGCTCAAGGAGCACACTTGACTTTTGAAATTAACTATTTCGTTATTTTTCTTTTCTGAAGCTTTGATTTGTTCATTATTATTGTATGTTCAAATAAATTAGTTTTTTTCTCTCATCTGTATGATATAATCTTAAAATTTATAATCCTGCTAAGTTCAAATAGTAAGTATATAATTGAATTTAATTAAATTAGTTGAAATTCTTTATTAAATAGCTTTGGAAAGAAAAGGAAGCAACTATCGATAGTTCTCAGCCGATAGTATCGGCCTATCGATAGTGCTAACTATCGACTATCGCCCAACCCTACCCTGAACGTGGGTTTTGATGGTTTTATGCTTAGACCGTTGTGTTAAACAGTTTCTTGTATTTTGAAATGAAATGAAAATAAATTTTATTCATATTAAGAATAATTATAATGAACAATTAATGGCGACCTAGCTGCCGTATATTTTCATACTTAACATGTTTATTTAATAGTTGTCAGTTGTCATAACTATTCTATGTATTGTTATTTCATTTAAGAAAACATGAAATTACTGAATAATACAGATTAACTGAGATTAATAGATTAATAAACTTGAGATTAATCTTTATCCTCAAAACTTCGAAGGGTACGTAACTGAAAAACTTGCAATGCAGGGAATAGGGCATCGTTTACTCATAACTCTTGTATAATCGGTGATGTTTGTCTCATAAATCTAGTAAATGAACAGATTGATTCCATATCCTTTTAATGATGATGTCGGTTTTTTATTTTGATACAAGTTTATTGTTAACAACACTAGATACGACCTTTTTGTACTGTCAGTTTATCCGTGGTCTTAGTCTCCGTGTTCAATTCCGGGCAAGCCTCGGTTCCATTTCTATTTGAAATATTTATATAAAAGGGTTGATAGGTATTGTTTAGAAAATCTTTCAACATCTCCGGATTGTTGCGTTACCTACTATGGAATTTAATGTATTTTAGTCTTTTAGATGCACGATATTTGTTACCTATTGTGAATTCAAAGGCTCATTATTTGAATTTTAGTCCGTGTATTCTTGTGAGATTAGAATTTTAGTATGCTGTATATTTATATACTACCTATATTGTAACAACGTTTCTTTATTCATTTCAAAAGCTTTTAAAAATTATCGAGTTGTTCGGAAAGTAATTTCGTTTTTCTCAACTGAGCACCTAATTGTATTTTTTCACAGCCAACTTCACACTTAAGCCGCATAATCATTATATATTGATAGCTGATTTAGTAAGGCTTGTTTGATAAATTTTTGTTTGATTCTTTGCAATGGTATTTGTTTTGTGTCCTATCAAAGATGTTAAATCGAAAGCAGCATTTTCGCCATATTTTATTCTTTTACAATCATAAAGTTAAAAATGCAGTTTAAGCAAGGCTAAATTATGTTGAGAGTATTGACTAAATAAACAAAACCAAATAAAAAAATAATAATAATTTTGTTCTGGAAGGCCCGTTGAAGCCGATGGAAGATAATATAAAGGTACTAGCTAGTGAAATTGAATTAGTCGAATTTGACCGTTCATGATCACGTGAAACGTCTTAGTTAGTTAAAAATTGGCATATAAGTTCCACGAGTTCTTACAGAAATTTCCTACGTCGCATTAACGACCAAACGTCAAGAAAATGATCCATTTTTATCCAATCATTACTGGCGACGAGAAATGGTTTGTTTACAAAAATGTTCAACGCGATATTCACCAAAAAAAAAAAGGTTATGCTATCCTGTTTAGTGGGATTTCAAGGGGATCGTTTTTAAGCTTCTACCGGATAATACCTCGATTAATTCTGAAGTGTACTGTGATCACCTGGACAAATTGAATGATTAACTCGAACAGGAAACGTCAGAATTATTCAACAGAAATGGTATGGTGTTCCACTAAGATAATGCGAGACCACACTAGATTGGTAAATCGCCAAAAGCTTTTACAGCTTGAATGGGATGTACTAGCACACCTACCATATTCTTTAGATTTGGACTTTTACTTGTTCCAGCCTCTGCAAAATTTGTTGGATGTAATCAATCTCCTCCTCCTCAAGAAAAATATGGAAAAAGTATAAGACCAAAAGGGAATATAAAATTTAATAAAATGTTTTTACATTAAAAAAAGATCCTTTTTTATTTTTTTCCAAAACAAAAACGAAATCACTTTTCAAACAACCCATTATATGGTTTGATTTGATTTCACAAAATTCAAACCTTCTACATCTTTAACGAATCAGCTTCGCCGTTGGCCGAAGGGAAGCATTGATTGGAACTGCTTCGACTGGAGAAGCCACAAGAACTCTACTAACCGCATTAGAACTTATTTTAAATATAGACAGGTTGTCCTTTACTAAAGAGATTTCTACTGAAATAGCATTCTACTGTAATTCTAAGCTTTGTATTCTTGCTCTGATTTAAAAAATAAATAATAGACTTCAGTTAAATCATCTCTTTTAGGCTTAACCTGCAGATCCCTTCCTGCTCATAATATCGGGAGAAAAAAACTAAACGTAGTTTCCTCAGATGTCTTGCGAATATATTTTTTCATTATTAATGCTTTCTACAATAAAAGATTTTTATTAGCAAATAAATAAAACTCCAATTATTAGTTAAAATATTAAGTTCTTTACTTAAAAAAGAGGACGATGCCGCGATAGGGAATGCTAGTTTGTAATGTTTAAAACTGAGTCTCAATCCCTCATTATCATCGTAAACCACATCCGGGGGATTATATTCTTTTTATTTTACGATCTCTCCGAGGGACATAAAATACGTACATATAAATGTATAATGTATCTTTACTATAAAATATAATATATACATATATAGTTGATACTAAAAGCAGCTTCATAAAATAATATTAATTTTAAATTTGTATTGATGTGAGGAACTTTGTCCTTTGATCTATTAGTGTAACTGACAGAGGCTCCCCAGCCAATAAAATCGCCCTTGAACTTATAATATCTTTTTCTGTCTTTGAAAATAACAAATAAATTAAACACGATTCGGAAGATGCGACATTAATGAGAGACCATGTATTCGATTATTGCTTCGAAAAACTTTTATTTTTTTATTAATTCGAATATTACTGAATTATGTTAAAAAGGCCTTTTGCTAATATTCCGAAATTATGAATAACAATTTTTATTATTGTTTTCTTCATTTTTACTCTACTAAGTTTAATATCTATATTTAATGGCATTTATATGAGTATAATTATATTTAAACAGTTATTATTTGTGTATTTTCTTTGCCCATCTTTGCCTCATCGGTTTTCCACCGTTTGTGTAGGCTATGAATGGTTGTTTTTTTTTGTTTTTTGCTATGAATGGTCAAAGCCGATATTACACTCCTAGAACTATTCATCAAACCGTGATTTTCGGTAATAAAACAGAATTTTTCTTTTATATTGGAATTTCCTCTAAGCTATCTCTATTACAATGAAGACAATATTGTGATGTTTAACAGTATTCAAATAAATAGAAATCATTTATGATACTGAATAGGGCTGACATCGTTGTGATTTACGTTCTACAAAATGTTGTAGGGAATATAATTTTAGTCATGAAATTACAGAATATTATTGTTAATACAATTTAATCCTTACAGAGGTTAAAGTCCCCCCCCCCCCCCCCCGACCGCTTTTTATGTATATTTGTTTTTTTGATGTTCAAGTATTAAGCAAATAAAACAGGTTGGTCCTTGTTACGTAAATTAAAAGGATTGAACTCTGTTGCGTAATTGGAATATATAGGATCGTATTACATTCCCGGTTTCTCATCTGTCTGTTTAAATATCATTGATTCTATTTACATCATTTAATGTAATTCTTATATTATTTTAACCACTTTTGTTATTATTTTCGTCCCGGTCCGATATTAAGTTCACTTTTGATTATTGTATTACTCATAGTTATAGTTTTTTTAACATCGTGTATGACTTGATTCAAGGGGTAAAATAATATTTTATTTATATTTAGTCCAATCAATGAGGGGTGTAGAGTGCATGGAATATGCTATAATGTTTGACTTCATAGCTTCGTTAGGAATAGTTGGAAGGTAAACATACTAAAAGTCCCCGCCGCTGGTGGGTGAGCTAAAGGTGGGGGGAGGGGAGAAGTTCCATTTTTTTGGTTTTTAATTAATATTTCGAAAACTGTTGACTCTAGAAAAATACATTTCGAATAAACATAAAAGCTAATTAAATTTATATGAAATTAAAGTACATTTAATGCTCTTCAATTTTGATTATGACGTTTTTTCTGAGAAACGATTGTGAAACGTAATAGAAGCAAAAGTTTGATAAAAAGTGAGGTGACATTTGTTTATTCACGAAAATCACCTATTTTCAATAACGTATATCTCGTAAACGGTTAGAATTACGACAAATTTATATATTATAAATTTTATAGTAAATTTAATTAGCTTTTATGTTTATTCGAAATGTATTTTTCTAGAGTCAACAGTTTTCGAAATATTAATTAAAAACCAAAAAAAATGGTACTTCTCCCCCCCCCCCCCCCCACCGTTAGCTCACCCCCCAGCGGCGGGGACTTTTAGCATGTTTACCTTCCAACTATTCCTAACGATGCTATGAAGTCAAACATTATCGCATATTCCATGCACTCAACAATGTGTTTATTGACTGGACTAATTGTAATGGATATATTGTTGAAGAGTGTTTGTAAATTCAATGCTGATTCTAATGTCCTTGAATTACGTGGTCGAGGTTTCTCTTTTTAATAAATTTTTGATTACGAAAATATGACAGTTTCCTTGTCAGAAATTTATTGGAGAACATTTTTTTCATATAACCTTGGTCGCTAGGACCTACCGTTTAGGAGCTATATTGGTTTGTATGCAAAAAAGCACGTTTTCTTACATTTTGTAAGTGTTGGGGCTTTTTTGGCACTCTTAAGCTTTGTTGGTGTTGCTCGGATCAAAAAGTTAACGAATGTTTTTTGATTGCAGTCAGTTGATTATAGATAGGTTAGTCAATTTTTTTCACACTCAAAAATGTAACATTTTGACACGATCTGTTGGTGTTCCTCAGATCAAAAATTTGACGATAGATCTCTTAGAAAAGTTTAATGAAGAATATTTTTTGTTGTATAACATTTGTCACTAGGACATACCGTTTAGCAGGTATATTAATTTGAATGAAAAAAGTAGTATTGTAACGTTTTTTCACTCTCAAATGTGTAAGTTTTTTTACGTAACTAAATGTTACATTTTGTTACGCTCCAGGTCTGTTGGTTTGAAACCGTTATTTTCTCTAAACTTTTTTTATTTTGAATAATCATTAATTGTGAATTTTTGTAGTATAACATTTGTCGCTAGGACGTATCGTTTAGAAGATATATTAGTTTAGAAGATATTAAAAAATGTAACATCTTGTCACGCTTTAGGTTTGTTGGTTTGGAACCGCTGTTTTCTCAACTTTGTTTATTTCTAATAATCATTGATTGTTAATTTAATCTAATTATTAACTTAAGTGATTTGATATTTTTAATTCTAAGACGTAAATTTGGAAAAGCAGTAGATTATAGATAGACATATCTCTGAATTATTGTTTCTCCTAGTCAGGGGGAAATGAAAATTTTATTTATTCCATTTTATTGATTACTGGTCACGATAATGGTACTAGTGTGAACCTATGATTTATAATGTTGTTTTGTGTATTGGAAGCCTAGTGCTGCTCAGCTGCACAATAAGTTGCTCATGACGTCACAGCCACGACGAAGAACAATAAACAATAGCTGTCAGGTTTAATTTGGCAGATATTTCAGCTGGAGCACTGCAGCTCTTTGTCCGCTGATAACTCAGCCCTAGCTCCCTCTGCATTCACTCGCCAGAGAAAACTCTTTCTGATGGCTATTCAACCGGTTTTATTGTCGATATATCTATAATTAATATCAATATAGTCATTCTAAAATGATCTATACTTCCTCGATAAAAATGTTAGTCGATAAAGAATCATACGTTAGTATCATGAAATACTTTTACAAGGGGAGGACACACTCAGTCTATCACGGATCTTGTTGGGAATTTTTTTGGAGGTTCCTGGTCAAA